>CAWUFW010002453.1:1200000-1800000 GCA_963921515.1 Calotriton arnoldi | reverse complement strand
GGTGCGATCCAGGCACCTGAATCTGGATTTCAGGAGTCCAAATGTCCGCTCCACCACACGTCTGGTCCTCCCATGTGCCTCATTGTACCTGACATCCGCTGGTGTACGAGGATTGCGTAGTGGACTCAAAAGCCAAGGGCCATTAGGATATGCAGAGTCACCAACAATCCACGCACGGTCCGGTTGAAGATTGGTCATCAGACGTGGGAGGATGCTGTGGCGCATGACGTGCGAGTCATGGGTGGACCCGGGAAACTTCGCACACACGTGGGTAATGATCATGTCCGCCAGGCACACCACTTGCACATTCAGGGAGTGGAAATGTTTCCGGTTCCTGTAGATGTGCTCAGTGGCCTGTGGTGCAACAAGGCCAACATGGGTGCAATCAATTGCACCAACAACCTGGGGGATGCGTCCGAGTGCATAGAATGCACCCTTCACCGCAGGCAAATCACGGGCCCTGGGGAATCTGATGTACCGGTTCCTGTACCGCATCATAGCCGACAGGACATCCCGTAGCACCTTGCTGAACATGGGCTGGGACATCCCACCTCCACTGCCCACCGTGTGTTGGAATGACCCGGTGGCGAAGAAATGCAGTGCAGCCATCACCTTGGCCATGGGGGTGAATGCAGTTGGATACACCCTGCGAGGACGAAGGTGGGGTTCCAACATGGCACATAGGCGATGCAGGGTGGGCCGGTCCAGACGGAACTTCCTGATGACCTCCACATCCTCCATGGCCGACAGCAATTGGTAGGGGCGATGTATGTTTGGTCTCCTCCTAGGACAGATGGAAGTGGACACATGTCAATGCAACACACAACATGGCATCTACACATACACAACACAAAGAACACCGTCAAAGCAATAGTATCAACGAACAGCTGACAAGTAGGGACAGCACAGCAACATTACTCTTACACAGATCCCCTTACCAGTAGCAAGGACCACTGACACATACCATTGCCATGAGCAGACACATGGGGATTGAGGCCATATCAGCTTGATAGGCATGATGATGGAGTCAGACTGCATATGTGAGTAGCGGCAACACCACGGCATTATACCTAGCTGCTGTGCCTGACACCTCTTCCGAGGCTGGGTGAGTATGGCACACACCAACAACACAACGTACACAGGCTGAGCGGTACACCAAGCGCAGCAGCTTGGTCACGCAGAATCAGCCCCAAGGGGGCTATATCAGTGTGGGAGGGAGACAGGCTTTACCACAGCTACCAGGGACTGCTGACTGCCACCCCACGACAACACCTGCTGCTGCTGCCACCTGTCCACCTTAATGTCGACGACTCTGAGGACATGTCCATGCCCACTCACCGGCGAGGAGCTGCAGTCCCTGGAATCCGAGCTCCACGCACACTGCCCAAGGCGAATACCGGCAAAAGTCATGTGTGTGTAAGACAACTACAGTGTGTAGGAGTGCATGTGGGGGACACACATGTCGGTCATCCGCAGCACAATGATACTGAGCCTGTGGGGTCCCAACATGCACAGGAGATGGCTTGCACCATCAGACTCATTGCCTCCCCTCGCTCACCCCACTGATGCGATTGCATCATGGGATCACGCGCGTGTGCAGCAGCACCAATCTCTCCCCAGAGAGGCCAAAGAGGGAATGTGTGGCTCCAGTCGCTCCAGTCATCGAGCTCACGGGTAAATGGGTGGGGGGACGCCGTACAGCCGCATGGTACCCCGAGTCGTGCCCTGGACAACAGTGACAAAGCATGGCTGTCTCCGTAGTCCGGATACACCACATACCACACACGGGAGCTGTAGCTGCCCTAGCGGGCCATGCTGCAAACACCATCCCAGACGACATGTAGACACACCCCGGCGCGCAATGTCATAGCATCCGCTGACATTGGCAAGGGACCCATGGGGTGTGATATGTGCCTCATGGTGTAGAGCACGGGTACTCATAGTACGGGCCGCGGGCCGCCAGCGGCCCGGCAGGCCTTCCTTGGCGGCCCGCGGACCTTGCAGATATCCTACCTGTGTACTTACTGTAAGTGTCAGCAAACTGCGCCGGTTGCAGCAGGGCTCAATGGGGGCCGGGCGATGCTTTGAAAGACCATCCACTTGTTAATGAGGCTGTGTTGTATTTCACCTCTTCTCAGCGCCCCTGCATCTCTGAGTGGAGATGCAGGGGCGCTAAGTAGAGGTGTAATGCAACGAAGCATCAATAACAAGTGAATGGTCTTTTGAAGACCTGTGAAATACTCGGTGCGGCTGTGTGTGTGCCCGGGAAGTTGTCTCAGCCCGGGCTGACTCACAGGCGGGGTGAGGTGACAGAGGGTGACAGAGGGAGGGAGACAGACAGAGGGAGGGACACAGTGAGAGAGAGGGAGACATGGGGAGGGAGGAGGGCGACAGACAGAGGGAGGAGGGCGACAGACAGAGGGAGACAGATGGAGGGAGACGGAGGGAGAGAGAGAGAGAGATAGATGGAGAGAGAGAGATGTGTGTATGCCGGGTCTGGTGGCTCAGTGGACGAAGGCGTCCGCTGCAGGGGCCTGTGTTCAACCTCATGGTCATAGTTCTTCTGCACTAGCCCCGCCCCCTCCCCCACTGACCCCGCCCCCAACCGGTGCGGCCCTAGGCCACAAACCACGCTGTGGATTTGGCCCCCGAGAGAAGGTTTGTGAGTACCCATGGTGTAGAGCCTCCGAGCCATCCCCCGCCAACGGGTGTCATGCAAATCACACACTTCGCAAAACCATTAGGTAGCTATGCCTGCACACCAGGGCACGAGTCCGGGTACCATGCGGGTGTACGGCGTCCCACCACTTATTTTACCGTGGGCTCGGTGACTGGAGCGTGTGGAGCCACACATTCCCTCTTTGGCCTCTCTGGGGTGAGATTGGAGCTGCTGCTCACGCGCGTGCTCCTATGATGCAATCGCATCTGTGGGGTGGGCGAGGGGTGGCGATGAGTCTGATGGTGCAAGCCAGCTTCCGTGACGTCACTACCTGTCATGTCGTCTGCGTCCCCCCACATCTTGTTCGGGACTTGGCCCTGCTGCACACTGAGAATGTATTGCCTGCGAGATGTGACCAGGAGCAGGGTGCCATGGCATCCCACCCACCAAGCTCCACTGCCATCCCATGCCCTGGGTAGCCTGTGCAGGTGGACGATGTGGGAGTACACCTGAAGGCCAGGGGTGTAAATGTCTCGGCAGGGGCCTGGCTGCGCACATCAGTATCCAGCATGTCCCCAGAGGGAGAGCCAACGTCCACACCTGATGCAGCATGGATCGTGTGACCGCCTGTTGTACACACACTAGTCCACATTCGTCCCCAGACAGCTGGTCGTACCACATTCCCAGAACAGTGGTAGTCTACCCCGCCGGGTTTGTACCCACACAGTCTGTTTCGACACTGCATGTGTGCACCCACCCGTGTCACAGACCCACCTGTGCCAAGTAGCCCTCCCGCTTCACATGCCACATGTGTGTATTCCACAGTTGTGCTTCTCTCTCAGGGGCGGACATCCAACTGTCCCGTAGCATACAGCCTGCACCCAGTCGGACTGGCATCTTGTTTGAATGTTGGGCACCCTCACACACCTACCTGTGCCACAGTGGTGGCTGTGCTGGCTATCGTGACTGCCATGGCAGTGTTGCTGTCCATGGCAGGGTACACCCACACACAATGCATACGTAGCTTATCCTATCAGTACTCTGCACAGCGGAGTGGCCACTGTCCCTGGTGTAGTTCATTGTTGCCAACTGTCCATGTATTCTGTGACTGGATGCTGTGGTTCCTGTAGTGGGTTGTGTCTGTGAAGTTGCTGTTTGCTGTTGTTCCTGTGTGTGCATAGTTAGGTGAGGCACATGCCGTGAATGGTACCTCAACAATTGCAATGTCTGGTCACACATTCCTATGTGTATGATACGTGGTTGTGACTTCACTTCTTACAGACTCAGCTACTTGTGTGTGTGATGTTGACGTGTGTCTGTTACACGGATTGTCTGCATGTATGTTGTGCTATTTCTGTGTTGATGTGTACGTGTCATGTTTACGTGCATGCACAGCACAGGGTGTGTGTCTGGCCACAGGATGACAGGTGGCATGTGCAGAGTGTGCGGGTTTGTGTGAGCTTACTGGCTGGCTGGCCAGCAGTGTACGTGTATGTGTATCTTGTGATGAACTTCGAGCCAGGGCACATGGCTTACTGTTAATGTGTGCATTTGGGAGGTGTGTGTGTGGTGTGTGTGGTGTGACTTTGGGGTGCTGTTGGTGTGTGTGTGTGCGCTCTGGCAATGTCGACTACACACATGTGTTACACAGGGGCATGGTCAGTGTTTGTGTCCTTGTTCGGGTCTGTTCATGTGGGCACATGTGTGTATTGTCTGTTGCACAGTGTGTGGGTGTGTCCTTGCAGTTCAGGTGGACTCCTACTTGATGTGTATTGGCCATTGTGGGTCTGCAGGGTGTGTGAATGTGTAGATTGTGGCTTGTTCAATTGTGCATGTCTGTACATCTCGGCGGTTCGTACTCACTGTGCAGCCCTGCCCACCCACACTGATGTCGTGTGTGTTTTGGCATGCATTGATGTGGCGTGCAACTGGCGTGGCTCCTATATTTGCTTGTTGAGTGTGATGTCAGACTGTGAAGGTGATTGTACACATTTGTAGGACTGTGCTTTGTAGTGACCAGGCCGTCAGTGTTGATGTGAAGATCTGTTGGGCCACGTCAGACTCTGACATGCCAAGGCCCACGACCTGTGGTATTTAACCGGGTCCACAGTGGCAACGAATCATATGCATTGACATCCAATGTCACTTGACTACATGGTTATCTCACACGTCCCGTGTACTTCACACACTCTCATCCTCTCTCATTCGTACTTGTCTACGATCAATAATTCTCCAGAGTCAGGTATTGGCTTTAAGGCATGTATTTGAGCTTACCACCCCTGTGATGCAGGATGTGGACACTACTGGCAGCGTTATGCATGTGGAGGATATACTTAGCATGATTACATATACATAAGGGGGTACAGGTAGATGGTATGAGTCGTTAATTGTGGAGATGGGGCTTCAGAGTTCAGAATGCCCTGCCCTTGCTATGCTACAGTTCATTAGCTCATTACTGAGGTGCCCTTGGCTGTGACACAGACAGTTTTGGTTTACCCTATCAGACAACTTTACATCATGTGCACAGTACATCTGAGTCCCATGGCACAGGTTTACGACAATTGTGACCCCGACACACCTGCGTCAGAGGTGTCATCAGAGCATGTGCCTACATGCATGCAGCATAGCCTGTCATGTTGTTGAGATATGGTGGCTACTGTACATGACTCACTGCCCGGGGACATGTTGTGGGGTGTTGCATTTGTTGTCCATGCAAATGTCCTGGCACGGACGTTCAGAGGGAGGTGAGATGACAGTTCTCAAGTTGTTCAGCAGACAGATAAGCGTGCACATACAGGAGCATGTGTTCAGGTGCGCGGCATGCATGTTGTAGCATTGTGGTGCGTGCAATGTTGGCCATGTGGTCACTGTACACAGGTCCCATTCTCCAGCCTCCCCGTGTTCATGCAGGGACAGGGGATTTGGTGATGGACAGGGTGCATGTCCCGGAACTGTCAGGTGTCATGACGGTGGAGTTGATGGTGAGGCGTTTCTTTCCGAGTGCATGGTGTAGTTGTTGCACAGCTGACTGGCCACTGCGTGCGGACGGCAAGCATGGGTGGGGTGTTGCACATGAATGTTCAGTTGTGGGTATTGATTTGGGGACCCATGAATTGACAGGTTGTCAGGTATGCGATACCTTCCTGCAGAGCATCCCTCGCATTGGTGGTATTTGTGGCTGACATCCAATGAAGCGGATGGTGGGTTGCAACGTGTTCCTCGTAAGTTGTCCCTTGTATGATCCTGATGGGACATGTCGGGTGACATTCGATGAAACTGTGATCCAGCATACGTTGTGCGGAGGCACACTGGTTCCATTGCAGTGTGTGTCCTATTGCAGCCACGAACGCCATGCCCCCATACACTGAACAGTTCCTGTCGTGGGCGTCCAGGGGTGAGAACAGTTGTACCAGGTCCCCGATTGGACATGCCGGGTTGGAGAGACATACATCCACAGGCCAGTGGTACGGGCACCTCCGACAGTAGAAAACGGGCTTGACGCAGCTGAACATTTCAATGCGGTAAGTTACTCGATAACTTACGTTCAGCATGGCCAGATTTGCACTGCCTAGTATCTGTTGCAAGCTATTGCTGTACAGCTGCATCTGTCTGGCGTAGGTGTATAGTGCTGGTGCCCCGTCCATTTTGCTGCGGTGTGCTGGGATGTCGTGCTCCGTCTGTCTGGGCTGTCTGCTGCGTTCAACCTCCGACGTTGCTGTGTGTTCTTGTATGGATGTTAGGCGGCAGGACTTTGTGTATGGCTTGGGAGGCGGCCACAGGCCCTCATCCCACATGCTCCTATGAATGGTCAAGGCCAGTGGTGTCTGACTCCTTCCTGATTACTTGCATTTGAGCCACAAGGCACAGTGGTATAATTGTATTTTGTAGTTTTATCTTTCTTTCATGTTCAGCCTTATCTGCCAGTGGATGGTTGACTCAGCATGGCTATGTTTGGGTTGTGGTTGTTTCAATGGCTCCGTTCTCCTGCGGGATATGTTGCAATGTGATTTGGCTGTGGGAATGGAAGGACATTCACTGCTATCTGCTCTCGCGTGTGTGGGTGTGTCACTTCTTTCCCGCTGTGCATTGGGACTGGTGTGTGGGCGCCATGATTGTGAACACCTGTTCGCAGGCAGCAGCGTTCCTCAATTTTGGACATGGCATGGCTTGTTGTTGCGTGCAGGATGGTATAGCTGTTGTTTGTTGTGACTGGCGTGCCTTTTGCGGTCAATGTCCATTGTTTGTGCAGTTCTGTGGCAGCTGCCGTGTGCTTCTCCATGCTTTGCACACAGGTGTGTGTCCTCTTCCGACGTCACTTTGCTCCCCTGTTCGGCACACTTGTGTGACTACGTTTTGGCAACTGTGAGTTTTCGGTTGTGGTCATGGTTGACGTAGGGGGACCACGTGACTTGTGCCTTCAGGGTGGGGCTGGTGTGTGTGGTGTGTTGTTGCGGCCCTGCGGTGTTTGTGTGCAGCCCATGCGTGGCGCTGTCGTTGGCCTCTGCGTTGTGCGCATGTGCGTCATCGCCGGGGCGCTGCGGGGCCGTGCCGGGTACGTCACCTCCCGGGCCGGGGTATTGGGTGCCCATGATGTTGCGGGTTGCCCATATTTTGCAGGTGGGATATGTGTGGGTGCAGTGTTGGATGTGTCCTGTCCCCACAGGGGTGTCTAGGGGGCCCATGTACAGTTTTCCCGCCCTTGCATGGTGTGCGTTTTTGCATGCCCTTGTTGTGTGTCTGCCTACCTGCGTCGTCGTGGCGCGTTCAGTCCTAGGTGCTGCATCAGGATCAGCATTGGGATGGCCTGGAGTGCAGGATTCATGTCGGAGTAGTCCGGGTTGGTGTTTCTCTGGTCAGCAATGTAGTTTCCGCCTCCTGTTCTCGTGCGGTGTCTCTTTGCCGATGGGGCTGTTTGGTTGTGTCATCGTAATTTGTACGCCGGGCAGTGCGTCATTTCGTCGGACGGTGTGCTTCCGTTGGCTGGCGCCGCTACGTGCGCGGGCGCACTTTGATGGCGGGCGGCGTCGCAGGCTTGCGGGCGGTATTGGCCTGACTTTTCACATCCTAATTTTGCGGGAGTGCGGGCAGTTGCTGGCGGACGGTAATGGGCGGTTTTTACCTCTGTCGGTACGGCGGTAGTGTTTCCGCCCGACATCGTAATGGGCCCCTAAGAGTTCAGCTAAAGCTATGCAGAATAATAACGTAAGAATTTGGTGCTCTGAGATCTCTCTAAAAGGATCTCCACTTGTCATTGGTAAACCCAAATTGGAAATGCTATTTATTTATGAAAGGAAAAATCATGACAACTGAGTCAAATTAGTAAATTTAGTTTATCAAAATCTTTGGCTAGATAAGTGCATCAGTAGATCGCATCAGGTAATAGGACAAATTAATAAAGGTCAAATAAGTACCAAAGCTCAAGAGTTCAGAATGGGACAAAAATTTGCCAGTTCAAGTGGTCCCCAGAGGAAGAGACCACTGAGCGCATGTAGCATATACGTCAGTTCGGGTAAGAAGCCAGATGAGTCCGCATCAGGCAAGTTAATTTGCCAGGTAAGTTCTGCAAATCTCCCTTAGCAATTCGTAATCAGATTGCAATGCAGAACAGCAAATCGTCCGTCACCATCAAGCTGCAATAAGTGGAAATGCTCAAAAGCCCAATGCTCAAGAGATCTCAAGAGTAGGGGGCACATGCATCAAGGTAGGCTTTTGAGATTCCTTAATTGCGATTATTAAGGAATCGCAATTATGGAATCGCAAAAGCCTATGCATGTAGGATTCGCAAAAAAAATAGCGATTCCTAAACATTCCTTAATTGCGACTAGCAAATTGTGAGTCGCAATTAAGGAATCGCTTCCCATTCATTCCTATCGGCCTACAGGCCCATAGGAATGAATGGGAATTGCATGCGCAATTTGCGAGTACCCAATAGGTACTCGCAAATTGCTGCATGCAATTTCAAGGGTGCCAAAAGGACAGTCTGTTGCACCCCTGAAATTGTAATGTGAACACATATTGCGACACACATGCCCCAAGGGCATGTGTGTGTGTAACCAGGAACTTTGAAAAATGCACTTTAGTGCATTTTTCAACGTTTTTGCAAATTACCATCAAGTTCAAATTGATGGTAATTTGCGACCCCTATTTGCGAAATCGCTATTTGCGATTTCATCATGCATTGCATTTAGGGAATCGCAATTTGCGATTCCCTAAATGCAATCATAAGTAAGTAATCGCTATTTTTGCGATTACTTAAATTGCGATTTTTGCATTTGGGATGATGCATCCCAAATGCAAAAATACCGGTCGCAAAGGGGCAGTTTCTGCGAATCTGCCCGTTTGCGACTGGTTTTTCAGTTGATGCATGGGGTCCGAGGTTCCTAAATCCGTTAAATCAGATGATATTCTATTCTAAGAGTTCCGGGGGTGGCACCGCTTGGTGTCACCTCACATGGTCAGCCCACCCAGTCCATTGGTCAGTTTGAACGGTGTGTGTATCAGGTGACATAAAAAAGACACAAAATGCAGAGGAAAAGGTGAGACAATTACGCAGTCCTTAAGCCATCCAGTATGTGAAAGGTTAGAACAATGGTCCTTTAGCTAGAGCCCACGAGAGAGTTCAAGAGGACAGTTTCCCAAGCAGATGTCCTGAAATGGTAACAAAATTGTAGCAAATCCTTCGTACAGTACATGAGATCTCAGTAAGAAAAACACTGTTGCATATAATCTGTTGGAATGAGAAATGCTCTCACAAATGGTGAGTTTAGCGAAGTAGAACATTTCATAAATGCATAAAGGCCCATATTAATTTAGACTAATATAACGCAGAATATATGGAATTATAAGCATACAGGCATAAAAAATCATGAAAGTGTCATGATTTAGCATAACTTCTGATGCATTTAGGAACATTTAGTAGGATTACAAATAATGCGTGTCAATATAGGGTGCTTGTAATTTTTCAGTAAGTACCAACGTGTAAATACATTTCAAATCATATATTTTTAATATTGTTTTAGACAAATAAGATTATTATATAGGTGAAGTACATTCTCTAAAAGTTTCACAAAAGCATCATCAATTATAAATGTGTAGCACCTACTTTTCTTAGGTCATTTTCGGTGCACATAGTTACACACATAAAGAAGTAGTTTTAGTAAAATTCACTTTAAAAATCAGGATTAATCAGACTTTTTGATAAATCTCATTAGTTATTCTTTCATATAAATGATATTCAGCAACGATTAGAGGTAATTTCAATAACGTGAGAGTTCACCATTGCACATTTTGTTCTAACACACGTTAATAAAATATAGGGGCATATTAGCAAGACCGGCGATAAAATTATCGCCGTTTTAGCGGCAGGAAACTGCCGCTAAACGGCGATAATGGGCTTGCTAATATGCGTATAGAATTCCAATAGAAGCCCAGCTTAGATGTCCTGCACATCTAACCTGGGCTTCTATTGGAATTCCATAACGCATATTAGCAAGCCCATTATCGCCGCTTTAGCGGCAGTTTCCTGCCGCTAAAACGGCGATAATTTTATCGCCGGTCTTGCTAATATGCCCCATAGTTCTTTTCTTTAGTAAATAACAATCTATGGGGCATATTAGCAAGACCCACGTTAAAATTATCGCTGTTTTAGCGGCAGGAAACTGCTGCTAGAACGGCGATAATGGGCTTGCTAATATGCGTTATAGAATTCCAATAGAAGCCCAGGTTAGATGTGCAGGACGTCTAACCTGGGCTTCTATTGAATTCCATAACGCATATTAGCAAGCCCATTATCGCCGTTTAGCGGCAGTTTCCTGCCGCTAAAACGGCGATAATTTTAACGTGGGTCTTGCTAATATGCCCCTATGTTACTTATACGAATAATATCATCAAAACTACTCTTTTTCTGCATGCTTTTACGATGCAGTAACTAAAAATCTTTGTTTTCTTCATCTTTTCTATAACATGTAATTGGTACACATCTCATTAATTCTTCTTCCAGAAAGTGTCATGTTCGGTTTCTCTTGTCATTAAATGGTAAATGTGATTTCCTCTCCAACAATCTCGTCTGTCTTTTGATACTCATGTGTCTGTTTTCAGGTGGTACATAGAACCAAGATTGCATTTTCTCAGTGCTTTTGTGAAATGGTCTGAAGGCCCACTTCTTCTGTGATGGAAATTTAAAAAGGTTTATTTCTACAGGACTATTTCTATTATGCCTTTGGACATAGAGAATCTTTTATAAGTTTTGCAAGGCCACACATATTGATCTTTCCGTTGACTTTGAATATATGGATGCAGTTAATAATAAAAGGTCTCAGGTATAAATGCTACAGAATTTGGGGCTCATTGTAGGAGAGCAACTACTAGAAGAAAGGCACTGGTCACTGCAATGAGACTGGAAGTGACTAATGGCAGTGGCGGCTGCCACTAACAATGGGTGGTGGGTGGTTGTCCGCGGGGGGTCGTGTTAGCAATAATAAAGAAAAAATCTTACCTGAAGCCACCGGCCGCCTCCGGCATCGCTCGTGCTGTCCTCTTTCTGGTCCCAGCAGCCCCTGGGACAGACTCCCATCCAATCCCCGTGCTGCAGAGCCTGAGTGGGCTGGAAAGACGCTCCGCTCAGGTCATGGAGTCTGTGGGGTTTCTCTAGCTTGGCTGCTAAATGCAGCCTGGCTGTAGAAACATAAGTGCACATGTGTTTTAGTCGGCCTGAGACGGCCCGCCAAACACATATGCGCACGTAGGGAGTGCACAAGCACTCCTGCTACCCCATACCATGCCCCGCCCCTCCATGCACAAGCAGCTCAGAGCCAGCAAATGAAAAATAACACGATGCTAGAATATCGTTTTATTTTTCATTTGCTGGCTTTGCGCCAGGCAGTGGGCGACGCTCCTCCGCCATTGCGGAGGAGCCGCGTCTACCCAATGGGTCATTTGGGCCTGTGCCTCCATTTTATGCTGCTTCTGTATTAGATGAACAAAATATTTTTTTTAGTGAACTTAAATAGCTTCATTGTTCATGTTTGCGTGCAAGTGCCTTAAGATGGAGACTTTCCAAGAAACATTTGAGAAAAGGGTGTCATATTAGCAGCAACACAGAGGCATAGCATAATGACTGTCTTATTTGAATTTGGCACAAAATTCTACTTTTTGTCCTGGCCCTGATATGGTTTTTTCTTCGCTTTTAGTATAATGTTTGAAATCGAGAGCTGATTTATATGGAGCAAGATGAAAACAATGTGTTCGCGATTGAAGATGTTCAGTGGAAGTTTCTTCTGTCTCGTGTTTTATGGAAAGAGAAGGATTCATGAAATGGCTACCTTGAGTAAAGACCAGAAGTCAAGGTTTGTAGCAGGTCAATCATGGGAGATATAGCTTTTTGTTTTATAGTGTTTTGGTTTGTAGTGTTAAAGAACAAAATACACATTATGCTACATGTCTCTGTCCATGATAAATTTGTAATTTTCTCTCAGGCACCTCTCAGAATATCTCCTTTTCCCAACTACGTTTGGTTCCCGTGATCGTACACATTTGACATAAAGAGATTTATACCTCCTTTGCAATGCCAACTTTGCCAAACGTGTATAGGATGTCTTATTAAACTAGCAGGTTTGGGGAGTAGACATGATCAGAATTATAATTTCAAGTGATACATTTTCTTTCCCATGATGCATTTATGAAACATAGAAGTAAAGTAAGTGTGCAACCATTTTTACCACTCTAGACAATGCAAATGACATTCAGTAGGAGGTTTCCAGCCAGATTGGTCAAGGAAAGAAGTGTTCTCCCGGTTGATTCTACCAAGATTATTTTAGATATAGTGGTGCTGTTCACAGAACAGAGAAACATTTCTAAGAGGAAGGAGATTTCTCTCCCTTCTTCCTTCCCAGAGGGAGAGTAGATTATGGTTTGCATGTCAGAGTAAGATTCAGGGAAGTACAAGATACATTCTTTTTAGAAATCTTGTTGACCTCAGCAATTGAGATTCAATTACTACATGTACAAGCGCACTGGACGAAGATCGCTTTAGGCACATGTGTTTTTCAGACAACTGTGGGTTTCCATATGAACGTATACAATTGTCAAATTCAGTTCTCCCTATATCTTCCCATTCTTTTCAGTTAAACCCAATGGAAGTTGTTGTATGAAGAAATTATGAGTTTAATGTCAATGTACCTTTGCAATTCCAAAGTTTTGGTAAAAATATTTATCTCAGACAAAATGTGGCAAGGCCTACAGTAAATCTGAGATATTTTAATGGCCTTGTAGTGGACAGATACGTGAAGATGCAGGATGCTTCCTGCAAGAGATTATTTTATTCAGTGCTATGCTTGGATCTGATCAATGCCTATCACAGTACCTAATCATCCACTTCACTCTATCTGCAACTTTAGTTGCAGGATTATGTTTAGGAGTATTAAATTGTACAGTTTGGCCTGCCTTCAGGCCAGTGGTAGTACACCAATTTTGTAAAACCGAAAGCTGTAGCTATTAGTCTTCATGTGGTCACTAAATTTATTAACCTAATGATGTGTGATTAGCTAATAAATGGAAGGAATAGTATTGACCCTAGACATTGCAGCAATGTATCACTGGGTTTGTTTATAAGAGAGTTTTATCACAACCAAATGGGGGATGGGAAGCCAGAGAATAATAATGCACTAGAACATTGGATAACATTCTCCAGGGACTGTAATCAAGGCTAAACATTTTAAATGAATAATATATATGTATATGTAGGCTTAATCTTCCCCAAACCGCACTTGGTAAAAGTACCAGTGGTACTCCCAAACCGCTGTTGTACTCACAGACCACACAAGCCGGCATCACCAGCAAACATATCACAATTAGACTGACCATGTAACAGAAGAAGGGTGCTATTACATCCATACATCGTGCAAACTCTTCAACACCTTCATCATCTGTAGCGGCCCTGGTGGAAGTTCTCCATGACAGCAGGGGTAAGGTAATATCTCCTATGGGTGTCTCTGAGATTCCTGAGGGCAAAACAATATAGAGCAGCATCCCAAACACCCTTGACACTGGGTGGAGCCTTGGGTCAGCTAATACCATAAAACTATTAACCTGGAACATAGCATGTCTGAAAACAAAGCTAAGTGGCCCTGAATGGGGATCTTTCATAGATCTTCAACACATTGTGTTACTCCAGGAGACATGGGCGACAGAACCAGCATTTAGATCAGGGTTCATCTTCTTCTTCTTAAATGCTGCACCTTCAACAGTGGGCAGGTCTTCTGGTGGGCTGCTGGTATGGATAAAGAGGGAGCTGTTTAGTAAAATCAAAAGAATTCCGATCGATAGTAGGGAGCTTTTGGGAATAGTCATCACAACAGCTCCCTCGGCGGAGGTTACCTATATTGCCATATTTAACATTTACATACGTTCACTCCCTATTCAGTCCCGGTCATCTACGGTCAATCAACTCTCTCACTCGCTTGATCAATTGCCTACTCATTGGGCTAAGATTATTGCAGGGGACTGCAATACCCCAGTGCAGATAGGAATAGCAGAGCCAGACATGGGAAGAGCAGAAGATGAATTCTGGGTGGAACGTCACATCTCCACGCCGACATGCCATAGGCAATCTAAGGTTGAGGAACAGATTGCAGATCTAATGACCACACATTGGTTGAGACCAATGAATGGCAACACTCCAGCTGATTTTACCCCTCTCTCAACCTTTAAGAGAGGCATGTGTAGAAGCCATATAGATTACATCTTCTTGGATAATAAACTATGGCCATACAGGATTGACATGGAGGTCATATCCAGAATGGACAGTGACCATAATGCACTCTATGGCCAATTCCAAGCCAGCTCATTAACGAACGTACATTTATTGTGGGACCTGCCCCCCCCCCACGATTATCACAACCAACAATAGGAGAAACGTT
Source organism: Calotriton arnoldi (assembly GCA_963921515.1). Classification (NCBI taxonomy): domain Eukaryota; kingdom Metazoa; phylum Chordata; class Amphibia; order Caudata; family Salamandridae; genus Calotriton; species Calotriton arnoldi. The sequence goes on along the minus strand of CAWUFW010002453.1, from coordinate 1,785,426 downwards.
AAATGGGCTTCACTTGAAGGAAATACTACAACTCTATCCCAAATCTGCCTTCGATTTGTGGAGATATTGGGCCCACATGAGCTGGGTGACAAAAGGTTGACAGATTTCGTAAACCTCCATTGCAAATGGATGGATCACATGAAAATCCATTTCACGTGGTAGGAGAAGAGGAGAAACACTCTGGGAGGCCATCCAGAATGGTTTATGAGTGAGTGCAGAACCGCTAATGCTGCAGTTCTTGACGCTGTTAAAAAAGGTGAGCGCAGGGAAATCATTATGGCAAGGAGACGGTATAAGGCAACATTGGCTAAATGCAAGATTAGCTGGGAGACAGCCCAATGAGACAACCTCACAGAATCTCTTGCTAATAGGAGCTCAAAGGCATTCTGGAAACGTATAGCTAATGGAAATCGTATCATTGATAACCACTTAGAAGCAGTGGTACAACCAGGTGCATGGGTTGCTCACTTCTCCGGACTATACAGCAAGTTGGCTAGAGACTCCAAGCCCCCTAGTGAAGTTTCTGTAGTATTCAATGTCCCACCATATGATGATGAAGTGGGCAGCTCCCCTGTGGAATGTGAGATGGCAGAAACAGAACAGGCCCTTCAACAATGAGCAGGGAAAAATCCCCCAGCCCTGACGGCATTCCAGGAGATTTGTTTTTATCCCAACGAGAAATCTGGGTCCCATACTTAAACACTCTGGGCAATGCCATTGTCAGAGGGGAGGACATACCGCCATGCTGGCATGGCGTCATCATCGTTCCCGTCGACAAGAAAGGCAGGTGTGATGCCCCCTCCAACTACAGGCTGATCAGCCTCATTGACAATAGTCAAAAGATCTTCTGCAGGCAGGTACTGTCTAGACTCCTCTCGTGGATTACTGACCATCATGCCCTTTCGGACAGCCAGGTGGGATTTAGGCACAGGGTGAGCACAGTGGACCAGGTCTTTCGCTTCACAATGCTGTGTTGGAAATACATTGTCCTGAAGCAAGACCATCTTTACGGGCCTTCATGGACCTGAGGGCTGTGTTTGACCTTGTCCCCAGGGACAGCCTATGAAGGGTCTTGGAGGATTATGGAATTCGTGGAGATCTCCTAAGATTACTGAGGGTCTTACATCTGGAAACAGATGCACAAGTCAGGTGGAACACGGGGTTAACCTTACACAAAGGATACCGGTAAACCGTGGAGTAAGGCAAGGATGCGTCCTTGCTCCCACGTTGTTTAGCCTGTACATTAATGGTGTGGCGGATTGGCTGAGTGACTGTAGGCACAACGCAACCAAATCTGTAAACAAAAGTATTCTCTTTTCTGATGTTTGCAGACGACACGCTTATCCTCTTTAGAACCCCTATGGGACTTCAGTCACTCCTGGATCCCTTTGTCTCTTTTTGCAAGATGCGGGCCTAGAGATAAATCCCACTTAATCCATATTTGTGGCACTGAACCCTCATCACTCCTTCAAAGGCAGGACGGAGGTGGAGGGGGTGCCATTGGAGCAAGAGAGCCATTTTGACTACTTGGCCGTCAGGTTAGCCGACAATCTGTCTTGGGCCCCCCAAATAGCAAAAAGCAGAGCTGTATTACACCAAAGGGGATCTGTGGTTGCAAGGAAGAATAGGACCACTCACAGTGGTGTGATTACCACAGCCCTGGAAGTTTATAGGGCTATTGCCATGGCGGGGCCATATATGGAGCAGAGATTTGGGGTTATGCCGACCTGGCCCCCAAATAGAAAATAAGTTAATTCGATCACTGCTTTGCTTGCCCTCAAGCACTTCCCTGTTACCTTTACACATTGATCTGGCAATGAACAAGGAGGATCTGTCGGCTCTACTGAAATCCCTCCTATATTGGGTACGCTTTTGGACTACACTGGAGCTGGCACCATATAGGGATGCCTTATACGAATGAATCACTTTTGACAATAACCTACGTACCCCATGACTTAGAAAGATCAAACAGTTATGTGTAGCCATCAAAATGGAGGAAGCATGGCACTCCCCAATCGAAATGAGCAAGCCCATAGCCACCAAGATAAAGGAACTCTTCTGGGAAATCAAACTGGTCAGCTACTGGAACGAGGTAAAAGGGGGGATCATTTTGGAAAAAATCCTCCAATTCAAATGCTCACTTATGTTCGAGCCTTCCCTGGATAGGATCAAGCCTTTGCAGGCAAGGAGTTTTTATATTAAATTCAGGGTAGGCAGCCTGCCTCTAAGGTCACTAACGGGCAGATGGGATAAAAGTACACTGTTAATTTACAACTGCCCCTTTTATTTGACGACTCCTGAGTCGGCAGAGCATTTTCTTTACTTCTGTCCAGTCTATGCCCAGCCTTGAAGAAGGTGGATTAAGCCAGTGTGCAGGAATATGGGAATAGCACACTACTGGGAGGCCCACAGGCTTCTAAGATGCCACACGAACAAGCAGATTGTGTTTGTGTTTGCCACTCCTAGGTTCCTCCTCTGGGCTTGGAGACTTAGAACAAACAGGTTTGCCCATGAGTGTTGAATGCCAGGCGGGGTTCGAAGGTCTCCCCTTAACCAAAGCACTGCTTGTCACGTTCCCTTAAGCCCTTTACAGTCCTTGCTGCTAATAGTACTGCCATCTCAAAGTGGGGTTTACCGAATGACGTTTTTAAATTGCAAATGCTTTTAGACTGATAGGTTTTAAATGTTAAGTACATAATTTGACGATTTCAACAAATTTGTGCTGGGTGGGACAAATGACAGAGGTGCTGCCTTGTGATGATGAACCAGATGAGCCAAGGAACAAGGGTGGATATTCCAAGTCACCTGAGGCTGACCCTTTTTGGTCTCTTTCATAACATTATAGCTTGCTCACCAAACTGGGCTCTTGTATTCTATATGACTGTGCTTTAGCTTCAGTTTGCAGAAACTGATTTTTCTTTTGCACGATTATAGCAACTGCAACTATTGAGAGCCACATGCATTCGTTTTTAAATAGCCATTAGCAGTGACACATTGTGAACTCTTAGAACTGGAACTGGCGTATTTCTCCTAGTCCAGCTTGGTTACACGTGATCAGAAGAATATGCTAAGGGGCACATGTATCAAACTACAAGAGGCCCATAGGAATGAATGGGAATAGCGCACGCAATTTGCGAGTACCCAATAGGTACTCGCAAATTGCGCACGCAATTTCAAGGGTGCAAGTGTTCCTAAAGGACACCCTGATGCACCCTTGAAATGTGCATGTGTGCACATGTGGCGCACATCCATGCCCAAAGAGCATGTATGTGCGCCACATGGCACTTTGAAAAATGCATAAAATTGCATTTTTAAAGGAAATCGCAATTTACCACCAACCCAAAAGTTGGTGGTAATTTGCAATTCCTTAAGGCAATATCGCAATTTGCGATGCCTACTAGCATAGTATTTAGGGAATCGCAAATTGCAATTCTCAAAATGCTTGCGCAAAATAGGGAATCGCAATTTTTGCGATTCCTTATTTTGCGAGTAGGTATTTGCCTTACTACATAGCACACATCTAAATTGCAAACGCTGAAATTCTGCGAATTTCAGCGTTTGCGAACGCAATTTAGCTTGATACATCTGGCCCTTAGATTTTATCCTAGCACATGACGAACAGAGACAGGTGTGACTATGATTCCCTCTTGCTTTATGACTCAGCACTACATGATGTCAGAGGATCACTGTATAGAATACCCTCTGAAAATGTTCACCAGTTTTAATACGCTGTATTATAATGAAATATATGTTATGTTTTTTACCTGTAGCTTTGATGGCCTTGTGGCCGAAATAAAGCATATATTTCGAAAAATATGTATCATTTACTTTCATAGGAGCAAAATATACAAGACCAGACACCAAAGGTTTGCAGCTCTGAGATACAAAGTATCCATGAGAAATGGGCAAACAGCAAATAATGAGCCAACTGCCGGCAGGTAAGTAGTAATTGTTACTGTCCTGAGGAAAGTACAGTATATTTTGACATAGCATGTACTGAAATATTTCAACTAGACACATTAATACTTCGATCTATGTTTTAAACAATGAAATAAAACGGTTTAAGTTAATATCCTTAAACAGTATCATGTGTAGTACACCAACCACACTTACCATTGCCCCTCTCACAGTTCTATGAAAAGCAAGTTGTTCAGACTTCTTACTTGTAAGGGTTGTTTTTGAAAAAATATTAAGGTCACTCAGTAGGGACAGTATTTGGGGCTAGTGAAATTCTGAAAGCAGGGGGTGAGACACGGATAAAGAGGGCAGGTGGGAGGAAGATTTTTGAAGGGGTGGATTTGACTTGATCAGACACAGTTGCCGGAGCGGCCCATGCAGGTAAGAACGGTGAGGCGGGGTGGCGGGCAGAGTCGGCGATGTGACGAGCACAAGGTAAGTGGTTTTCTTTTTTTCCCTCATCGTCGTCTGCTGACTCCCCCCTTAACCCGCCCCACCGCTTTTACCTGCACGTGTCACTCCTGTACAGTTGATCTGTCATGATCACGTCCCGCAGAAACCGGTAGCCGGACTACACGTCCCAGCATGCACCTGGGGGGGACACCGGATATCCCTGATGGATAGGCTGTCTATATATAGCCCTCCACTAGGGGGATCCAGTGCTTGTCACTATACAGAGTCAGTACCAACCCGGGTTCTGATAGTGATACTCCGGACTATTCTACGCGCCCCTTCTGGCCGCATTCCTACCGGCGGCCTCTGGACTATTCCTTACCTGCCCTGCATGCCGGTTCACTGCGCGCTGCGCAGCACAGTTCTCCAATCACCTCCGAGCCTCGTGGTTGGAACCGGGTGCGTCCTGGCTCCTCCCGCACCCGTGGTCCCGCGGCGGCTCTTGTGACTATTTGTGAAGGACCAACAAGCACCTTCGAGCCTCGCGGTTGGAACCGGGTGCGTCCTGGCTCCTCCCGCACTTGTGGTCCCGCGGCGGCTCTTGTGACTATTTGTGAAGGACCAACAAGCACCTTCGAGCCTCGGAGTTGGAACCGGGTGCGTCCTGGCTCCTCCCGCACCCGTGGTCCCGCGGTGGCGCTTGTGACTGCTTGTGAAGGACCAACAAGCACCTTCGAGCCTCACGGTTGGAACCGGGTGAGAACTCGCTTTTACGAACACCCGTGGTCCCGTGAAGGCTACTGCGTCGGGCACTAATTGCCCTGTTATTTTCTACGGATGGATACAGGATTCCTTCCCAAGGGACTCAAGACGTGAGACGGATCACGCCCTTCGAACTCCCTCTTTACAGACTTTGGATACTCACCTTTCGATGGACTCAGCGCTACTCTCAAGGAGAGAGTTTTCCGCGCTTCCGTTGACTTCTTGTGAGTTCTATGTGCTGTCTGTTCCTGCAAGCCATTCTCTCCAATTCCGAGCAAAACCCTGAAGTGCAAACCCTGGTGAGTCTTAGCTAGGGAGATAGCGGGAGGAGTACTAGCAGGGCGGGAAGGAGTGAAGGTAGATGCGCTTATAACCCGCCTGTTGTTGGTTATTTCCCCTCCTACAGACCCTGGTGAGGACTCGGTGGGACTACCCTATTGTGCGCACTTTCCTAGAGGGGCCTGGAACGAGAGTTTCGCTGAGAAGGAGGACAGCAGTGCCTTCTTCCCATTATCCCCTATTCTTTATCCCCTATCCCCTGCGCTCTGCAGTGCAGGGTGGAGTGTTACACGTCCCCTTGTAGGGCAGAGCGAGGGGGCTTTGGGTTCTAGGCATCGCCCCGCTGGATTTGTCTCCTGAAGGTTAGTGTACCCTTTAGCAACCTGACAGAGTGACAAGCCCAAGACGACCATCCAGCCTGGGCGATGGATGTCAACACAGCGTTGACCACGCTACTCGAGACCATGGCGTCCCTACAGACGGAGGTCAACGCGTTTCGAGTCGAAACGCAAAACCTTCGGACCGAGATGGGCACCATGCGTCGGGAAGTGGCAGGGCTTAGTAGAAAAGGCCCTGACCCACCGGGAGGAAGTATATCCAGGACTGGACTCTCCCCCTCCGCAGCCTCGGGCTGCGGAAACCTCTGTAGGTCACCCGGGAGGGGGCGAAACCACCCCGGTACAAGTGATCCACTCCCCGCAGATACCCCTTGCGGCTCCCGAACGCTTCTATGGCGACCCTAAGAAGTTTGGGATATTCATCAATCAATGCAGGTTGCATTTTTTATGCAAGCCAACCCTCTTTCACAACGACCAGGCGAAAACCTCCTTCGTTATGTCCTATCTGGGGGAACGCTGCAAGCTGGTCCATTCCCTTGATAGAAAGGGACGACCCGGTGTTGTACAATTTCGCTGGGTTCTGCACGGAGATGCGTAAGTTGTTCGACCGAAGAATGCACCTGCTGACCTCCGACAGGGAGCTGCTCACCCTTAAGCAAGGGACACAGGACCTCCTTTCCTATGTAACTACGTTCAACCGTTTGGTGGTGGAGACTGACTGGCCCCAAAACAAGAGGACCTCGTTGTTCTATCAAGGGCTTCGGGGGGAGCTGAAGGATGTGCTTGCCCAGGTCGTCCAATTGCCCCAAACCTGTGAGGAGCTAATCGATCTAACGGTGCAATTGGATCATCGGATGCAAGAAAGAAAGACTGATAAGAACAGGCCCGAGGTGAGATACGTTATACCTAAGGGTCGACCTACATTTGGGGAAGGAGCCCAAGCGGCAGAGGCCCCCAAACCCATGCAGATTGGCAGTACCCGAGGACCTTTGAGCACCGAGGAACGGGAGAAGAGACGGAAACAACGTCTCTGTCTGTATTGTGGGAAGGCCGGCCACTTTATACGCGAATGCAAGGCTCGGACACGGCTCCCTGAGAAGAGGCCTCTGGCAAGGACCCAAGCCGTGACCCACGGGGCCTGGGACATCGAACGGGAGAAGGGAAACGATTAGCCCCGAGCCAACATGAGACCGTTGGATTGGGGCATGTGGAAGAAAAAGTGTCTCCAGTAATCGCTAACACCTTACAACCTTCAGTACCGCACCTCCACGTCAACGTGTCTTTGTGGTTGGAGGACGGTGTACTCAAACTCGTGCCTGCTTTGGTGGACTCCGGGGCCACCAGTAACTTCATTGATCGGAAGTACGCGGAAGACTTAGGGTTGCCCTTACAGAAGAAGACCGTCCCTGAACCAATGAAGGCGGTAGATGGCAAGGCACTCACGTCTGGTCCGGTTCGATACCATACTCGGCCTCTTCTCATGCAATTCGGACAGGACCATTATGAAGCGATCCGGTTCGACCTAATCGACGCACCTCATTTCCGTTTGATCTTGGGGATGCCATGGCTAACCCTCCATGACCCCACGGTGGGATGGGCAAGCAGGACGGTGGTGATGGGATCAGCGTACTGCAAGGAACACTGCACTAGACAGCATGCGTTGGAAGATGACCTGGGGGAAAACCAAGCTACGTTTCTGGCTGCAGGATGCACCACGCACGTACTGGCGTGCACCACGGCACTTCCCCCGGCATATCAACCATATGCCTCCGTGTTCGACAAAACAGCAGCAAGCCATCTCCCACCCCATAGAGACTATGACTGCCGAATAGACCTGGTTCCGGGTGCTGCAATACCTTGTAGCAGGGTATACGCGTTAACCGAACCCGAAAATCTACATTTGAGGGAGTACCTGGATGAGAACCTCGCCAATGGCTTCATCAGGCACTCTACCTCCCCTGCTTCCTCTCCTCTTTTTTTATCCCTAAGAAGGAAGGCGATTTGCGGACATGCATCGACTTTAGAGCACTTAACAGAGTCACTGTGAAGAACCGGTACCCCCTCCCCTTGATCTCGGTGTTGTTGGACCAACTGAAAGGAGCCACCGTGTTCACGAAGCTGGATCTCCGCGGAGCCTACCATCTGGTGCGAATGAAGAGAGGGGACGAGTGGAAGACGGCCTTCCATACGAAGTATGGGCTGTTCGAATACTGTGTAATGCCGTTCGGGCTGTGCAACGCCCCAGCGGCGTTCCAGTATTTTATGGATGAGGTTTTGCGTGGGCTCACGGACGTGATGTGCATGGTTTACATCGACGACATACTGATCTATTCGTCATCCATCAAGGAGCACATCACACACGTGTCGCAGGTGTTGGAACGGTTGCGGAAGTACTCGTTGTATGCCAAACTAGAAAAGTGTCTTTTTCATGCCACCAAGGTGGAGTTCTTGGGGTATATCATCAGCGCCACTGGGATTTGTATGGATTCAAGGAAGGTGGAGGCCATCACAGGCTGGAGAACCCCGACGAACCAGAAGGCGTTACAGAGCTTCATTGGATTCAGTAATTTCTATCGCCGTTTTATCAAGAACTTCTCACAAATACTACAGCCCCTTACCTCCTTATTGAAGAAAGGAGTAGCGTTCGCATGGACCAGACAGGCCGAAACAGCCTTTCAAGAACTAAAATCCTGTTTCACGAAGGCACCGATACTGAGGCATCCGGATGTGCACTTGCCCTTTGTCCTGGAGACAGACGCCTCGTACTACGCCTTGGGAGGCATCCTCTCTCAGAGACATCCAGACATGGGACAGCTGCATCCGGTGGCCTTCTTCTCCAAGAAGCTTACCCCCTGCGAGGTGAACTACAGCATTTCTGATAAAGAATTGTTAGCAATCAAGAGGGCCTGTGAAGAATGGAGACATCATCTACAGGGGGCCCAACACACTATCGAGATCTTCACGGATCATCGGAACTTGTTATTGCTGAAGTCAGCCAGAGCCCTGACACCACGACAGCTACGATGGTCTCTCTTCTTCGCGGACTACGACTTCGTGATACGGTACCGGCCAGGAAGTAAACACGGCAAGGCAGATGCGTTATCTAGACCGACCGATCCCCTCCAGGAGGATGACCCGGGAATCACCACACCTCCCCCCATCCTATGCAAGGCGGCATACCCCCAAGAACGGATCGCCTTGGTGACGAAAGACGACTTCCTTGACGACCTCCGGATGGAGTCAGCAGAAGTGGATGCACAGGCATGGGTAAACGAAGAACCCGAAAATCGAAGCAAGAAGGAGGGTTTGCTCTTTCGCCATCACGTTCTGTACGTACCCGTTGCCCGCTTACAAGACCAGGTGATGCAGTGGGCTCATGACTCGTCTCTGGGAGGACATATGGGTATCTACAAAACCTTAGTCCTCATTGAACGGCATTTCTGGTGGCCGGGATTACGAGAACGCGTGCGGCACTATATCACAGGATGCGCGGTGTGCGCCCAAGGCAAGACCCGACACTCTAGGCCAGTGGGGTTACTGCGCCCTATACCCATCCCGGACTCTCCATGGCACACCGTTTCCATGGACTTCATAGTGGAAATGCCCCCAGCAATGGACACACAGTCATCTTAGTCTTGGTGGATCACTTAACCAAGATGGGCCATTTCGTACCGCTAAAGACGATCCCTTCCTCCTCCGAGTTGTCCCTCATATTCCTGCAACACGTGGTGAGAGCACACGGCATCCCTGCGATTCTCATAACAGACCGAGGTTCGCAGTTTACGTCCAGATTTTGGCAGGCCTTATGCTCCGTTATGAAGATCGACGCGCGGCTATCAACCAGTTACCATCCGCAAACAGATGGTAAAACCGAGAGGCTCAACCAGACCCTAGAGCAGTACCTGCAGTGTTTCTCCCTACACCATGAGGCCGAGTGGAGTACCCTGTTGTGGACGGCAGAGTTCGCCTACAACAACAGTAAATACACCACGTTGGGGTGTTCCCCGTTTTACTGCTTGTACGGCTACGACCCTAACATGTTGTCTTTCGCCTGGCCAGTGATGTGCAAACATCCGTCGATCCAAGCCCACCATGCGCATCTCCATGCAGTGCTCGTTGAGGCTAAAAGCCAGCTGCTGAAGGCACAAGAAACCACCAAACGCTTCACAGACAAAAAGCGTTCCCCGGGGCCCCTGTACGAGGTAGGGGATAAGGTGTGGTTATCCACCATCAACTTGCAGCTGAAGGGATCAAACAGGCTCAAACCCAAATATGTAGGTCCCTATCCCATAGTGCAAGTCATAAACCCAGTAGCGATGAAATTGCAACTACCCAGGACCTGGAAAATCCACCCCGTTTTCCACGTTTCCCTTTTTCGACCATACTTGCCTCTATACCCGCTTGCTAGCGGAACCCAAACCTATGGTGGTAGAGGGAGAGGAGGAATATGAAGTGCAAAGTATATTAGACTCCAAGAGAACTAGAGGAAGGATATACTACCTCATTCACTGGAAAGGCTATGGGTCGGAAGAACGAACGTGGGAACCAGTGGCCAACTTGCATTGTCCCCTGCTCCTCCGACGTTTTCATGCACGTAACCCTACGAAGCCAGGTGGGCCACCGGGGCGGTGGTCGTTGCGGAGGGGTACTGTCATGATCACGTCCCGCAGAAACCGGTAGCCGGACTACACGTCCCAGCATGCACCTGGGGGGGACACCGGATATCCCTGATGGATAGGCTGTCTATATATAGCCCTCCACTAGGGGCATCCAGTGCTTGTCACTATACAGAGTCAGTACCAACCCGGGATCTGATAGTGATACTCCGGACTATTCTACGCGCCCCTTCTGGCCGCATTCCTACCGGCGGCCTCTGGACTATTCCTTACCTGCCCTGCATGCCGGTTCACTGCGCGCTGCGCAGCACAGTTCTCCAATCACCTCCGAGCCTCGCGGTTGGAACCGGGTGCGTCCTGGCTCCTCCCGCACCCGTGGTCCCGCGGCGGCTCTTGTGACTATTTGTGAAGGACCAACAAGCACCTTCGAGCCTCGCGGTTGGAACCGGGTGCGTCCTGGCTCCTCCCGCACCCGTGGTCCCGCGGCGGCGCTTGTGACTATTTGTGAAGGACCAACAAGCACCTTCGAGCCTCACGGTTGGAACCGGGTGCGTCCTGGCTCCTCCCGCACCCGTGGTCCCGCGGTGGCGCTTGTGACTGCTTGTGAAGGACCAACAAGCACCTTCGAGCCTCACGGTTGGAACCGGGTGAGAACTCGCTTTTACGAACACCCGTGGTCCCGTGAAGGCTACTGCGTCGGGCACTAATTGCCCTGTTATTTTCTATGGATGGATACAGGATTCCTTCCCAAGGGACTCGAGACGTGAGACGGATCACGCCCTTCGAACTCCTCTTTACAGACTTTGGATACTCACCTTTCGATGGACTCAGCGCTACTCTCAAGGAGAGAGTTTTCCGCACTTCCGTTGACTTCTTGTGAGTTCTATGTGCTGTCTGTTCCTGCAAGCCATTCTCTCCAATTCCGAGCAAAACCCTGAAGTGCAAACCCTGGTGAGTCTTAGCTAGGGAGATAGCGGGAGGAGTACTAGCAGGGCGGGAAGGAGTGCAGGTAGATGCGCTTATAACCCGCCTGTTGTTGGTTGTTTCCCCTCCTACAGACCCTGGTGAGGACTCGGTGGGACTACCCTATTGTGCGCACTTTCCTAGAGGGGCCTGGAACAAGAGTTTCGCTGAGAAGGAGGACAGCAGTGCCTTCTTCCTGTTATCCCCTATTCTTTATCCCCTATCCCCTGCGCTCTGCAGTGCAGGGTGGAGTGTTACACGTCCCCTTGTAGGGCAGAGCAAGGGGGCTTTGGGTTCTAGGCATCGCCCCCACTGGATTTGTCTCCTGAAGGTTAGTGTACCCTTTAGCAACCTGACAGAGTGACAAGCCCAAGACGACCATCCAGTCTGGGCGATGGATGTCAACACAGCGTTGACCACGCTACTCGAGACCATGGCGTCCCTACAGACGGAGGTCAACGCGTTTCGAGTCGAAACGCAAAACCTTCGGACCGAGATGGGCACCATGCGTCGGGAAGTGGCAGGGCTTAGTAGAAAAGGCCCTGACCCACCGGGGAGGAAGTATATCCAGGACTGGACTCTCCCCCCTCCGCAGCCTCGGGCTGCGGAAACCTCTGTAGGTCACCCGGGAGGGGGCGAAACCACCCCGGTACAAGTGATCCACTCCCCGCAGATACCCCTTGCGGCTCCCGAACGCTTCTATGGCGACCCTAAGAAGTTTGGGATATTCATCAATCAATGCAGGTTGCATTTTTATGCAAGCCAACCCTCTTTCACAATGACCAGGCGAAAACCTCCTTCGTTATGTCCTATCTGGGGGGGAACGCTGCAAGCTGGTCCATTCCCTTGATAGAAAGGGACGACCCGGTGTTGTACAATTTCGCTGGGTTCTGCACGGAGATGCGTAAGTTGTTCGACCGAAGAATGCACCTGCTGACCTCCGACAGGGAGCTGCTCACCCTTAAGCAAGGGACACAGGACCTCCTTTCCTATGTAACTACGTTCAACCGTTTGGTGGTGGAGACTGACTGGCCCCAAAACAAGAGGACCTCGTTGTTCTATCAAGGGCTTCGGGGGGAGCTGAAGGATGTGCTTGCCCAGGTCGTCCAATTGCCCCAAACCTGTGAGGAGCTAATCGATCTAACGGTGCAATTGGATCATCGGATGCAAGAAAGAAAGACTGATAAGAACAGGCCCGAGGTGAGATACGTTCTACCTAAGGGTCGACCTACATTTGGGGAAGGAGCCCAAGCGGCAGAGGCCCCCGAACCCATGCAGATTGGCAGTACCCGAGGACCTTTGAGCACCGAGGAACGGGAGAAGAGACGGAAACAACGTCTCTGTCTGTATTGTGGGAAGGCCGGCCACTTTATACGCGAATGCAAGGCTCGGACACGGCTCCCTGAGAAGAGGCCTCTGGCAAGGACCCAAGCCGTGACCCACGGGGCCTGGGACATCGAAGGGGAGAAGGAAACGATTAGCCCCGAGCCAACATGAGACCGTTGGATTGGGGCATGTGGAAGAAAAAGTGTCTCCAGTAATCGCTAACACCTTACAACCTTCAGTACCGCACCTCCACGTCAACGTGTCTTTGTGGTTGGAGGACGGTGTACTCAAACTCGTGCCTGCTTTGGTGGACTCCGGGGCCACCAGTAACTTCATTGATCGGAAGTACGCGGAAGACTTAGGGTTGCCCTTACAGAAGAAGACCGTCCCTGAACCAGTGAAGGCGGTAGATGGCAAGGCACTCACGTCTGGTCCGGTTCGATACCATACTCGGCCTCTTCTCATGAAATTCGGACAGGACCATTATGAAGCGATCCGGTTCGACCTAATCGACGCACCTCATTTCCGTCTGATCTTGGGGATGCCATGGCTAACCCTCCATGACCCCACGGTGGGATGGGCAAGCAGGACGGTGGTGATGGGATCAGCGTACTGCAAGGAACACTGCACTAGACAGCATGCGTTGGAAGATGACCTGGGGGAAAACCAAGCTACGTTTCTGGCTGCAGGATGCACCACGCACGTACTGGCGTGCACCACGGCACTTCCCCCGGCATATCAACCATATGCCTCCGTGTTCGACAAAACAGCAGCAAGCCATCTCCCACCCCATAGAGACTATGACTGCCGAATAGACCTGGTTCCGGGTGCTGCAATACCTTGTAGCAGGGTATACGCGTTAACCGAACCCGAAAATCTACATTTGAGGGAGTACCTGGATGAGAACCTCGCCAATGGCTTCATCAGGCACTCTACCTCCCCTGCTTCCTCTCCTCTTTTTTTATCCCTAAGAAGGAAGGCGATTTGCGGACATGCATCGACTTTAGAGCACTTAACAGAGTCACTGTGAAGAACCGGTACCCCTCCCCTTGATCTCGGTGTTGTTGGACCAACTGAAAGGAGCCACCGTGTTCACGAAGCTGGATCTCCGCGGAGCCTACCATCTGGTGCGGATGAAGAGAGGGGACGAGTGGAAGACGGCCTTCCGTACGAAGTATGGGCTGTTCGAATACTGTGTAATGCCGTTCGGGCTGTGCAACGCCCCAGCGGCGTTCCAGTATTTTATGGATGAGGTTTTGCGTGGGCTCACGGACGTGATGTGCATGGTTTACATCAACGACATACTGATCTATTCGTCATCCATCAAGGAGCACATCACACACGTGTCGCAGGTGTTGGAACGGTTACGGAAGTACTCGTTGTATGCCAAACTAGAAAAGTGTCTTTTTCATGCCACCAAGGTGGAGTTCTTGGGGTATATCATCAGCGCCACTGGGATTTGTATGGATTCAAGGAAGGTGGAGGCCATCACAGGCTGGAGATCCCCGACGAACCAGAAGGCGTTACAGAGCTTCATTGGATTCAGTAATTTCTATCGCCGTTTTATCAAGAACTTCTCACAAATACTACAGCCCCTTACCTCCTTATTGAAGAAAGGAGTAGCGTTCGCATGGACCAGACAGGCCGAAACAGCCTTTCAAGAACTAAAATCCTGTTTCACGGAGGCACCGATACTGAGGCATCCGGATGTGCACTTGCCCTTTGTCCTGGAGACAGACGCCTCGTACTACGCCTTGGGAGGCATCCTCTCTCAGAGACATCCAGACACGGGACAGCTGCATCCGGTGGCCTTCTTCTCCAAGAAGCTTACCCCCTGCGAGGTGAACTACAGCATTTCCGATAAAGAATTGTTAGCAATCAAGAGGGCCTGTGAAGAATGGAGACATCATCTACAGGGGGCCCAACACACTATCGAGATCTTCACGGATCATCGGAACTTGTTATTTCTGAAGTCAGCCAGAGCCCTGACACCACGACAGCTACGATGGTCTCTCTTCTTCGCGGACTACGACTTCGTGATACGGTACCGGCCAGGAAGTAAACACGGCAAGGCAGATGCGTTATCTAGACCGACCGATCCCCTCCAAGAGGATGACCCGGGAATCACCACACCTCCCCCCATCCTAAGCAAGGCGGCATACCCCCAAGAACGGATCGCCTTGGTGACGAAAGACGACTTCCTTGACGACCTCCGGATGGAGTCAGCAGAAGTGGATGCAACGGCATGGGTAAAAGAAGAACCCGAAAATCGAAGCAAGAAGGAGGGTTTGCTCTTTCGCCATCACGTTCTGTACGTACCCGTTGCCCGCTTACAAGACCAGGTGATGCAGTGGGCTCATGACTCGTCTCTGGGAGGACATATGGGTATCTACAAAACCTTAGCCCTCATTGAACGGCATTTCTGGTGGCCGGGATTACGAGAACGCGTGCGGCACTATATCACAGGATGCGCGGTGTGCGCCCAAGGCAAGACCCGACACTCTAGGCCAGTGGGGTTACTGCGCCCTATACCCATCCCGGACTCTCCATGGCACACCGTTTCCATGGACTTCATAGTGGAAATTCCCCCCAGCAATGGACACACAGTCATCTTAGTCTTGGTGGATCTCTTAACCAAGATGGGCCATTTCGTACCGCTAAAGACGATCCCTTCCTCCTCCGAGTTGTCCCTCATATTCCTGCAACACGTGGTGAGAGCACACGGCATCCCTGCGATTCTCATAACAGACCGAGGTTCGCAGTTTACGTCCAGATTTTGGCAGGCCTTATGCTCCGTTATGAAGATCGACGCGCGGCTATCAACCAGTTACCATCCGCAAACAGATGGTAAAACCGAGAGGCTCAACCAGACCCTAGAGCAGTACCTGCGGTGTTTCTCCCTACACCATGAGGCCGAGTGGAGTACCCTGTTGTGGACGGCAGAGTTCGCCTACAACAACAGTAAACACACCACGTTGGGGTGTTCCCCGTTTTACTGCTTGTACGGCTACGACCCTAACATGTTGTCTTTCGCCTGGCCAGTGATGTGCAAACATCCGTCGATCCAAGCCCACCATGCGCATCTCCATGCAGTGCTCGTTGAGGCTAAAAGCCAGCTGCTGAAGGCACAAGAAACCACCAAACGCTTCGCAGACAAAAAGCGTTCCCCGGGTCCCCTGTACGAGGTAGGGGATAAGGTGTGGTTATCCACCATCAACTTGCAGCTGAAGGGATCAAACAGGCTCAAACCCAAATATGTAGGTCCCTATCCCATAGTGCAAGTCATAAACCCAGTAGCGATGAAATTGCAACTACCCAGGACCTGGAAAATCCACCCCGTTTTCCACGTTTCCCTTTTTCGACCATACTTGCCTCATACCCGCTTGCTAGCGGAACCCAAACCTATGGTGGTAGAGGGAGAGGAGGAATATGAAGTGCAAAGTATATTAGACTCCAAGAGAACTAGAGGAAGGATATACTACCTCATTCACTGGAAAGGCTATGGGTCGGAAGAACGAACGTGGGAACCAGTGGCCAACTTGCATTGTCCCCTGCTCCTCCGACGTTTTCATGCACGTAACCCTACGAAGCCAGGTGGGCCACCGGGGCGGTGGTCGTTGCGGAGGGGTACTGTCATGATCACGTCCCGCAGAAACCGGTAGCCGGACTACACGTCCCAGCATGCACCTGGGGGGGGACACCGGATATCCCTGATGGATAGGCTGTCTATATATAGCCCTCCACTAGGGGCATCCAGTGCTTGTCACTATACAGAGTCAGTACAAACCCGGGTTCTGATAGTGATACTCCGGACTATTCTACGCGCCCCTTCTGGCCGCATTCCTACCGGCGGCCTCTGGACTATTCCTTACCTGCCCTGCATGCCGGTTCACTGCGCGCTGCGCAGCACAGTTCTCCAATCACCTCCGAGCCTCGCGGTTGGAACCGGGTGCGTCCTGGCTCCTCCCGCACCCGTGGTCCCGCGGCGGCTCTTGTGACTATTTGTGAAGGACCAACAAGCACCTTCGAGCCTCGCGGTTGGAACCGGGTGCGTCCTGGCTCCTCCCGCACCCGTGGTCTCGCGGCGGCTCTTGTGACTATTTGTGAAGGACCAACAAGCACCTTCGAGCCTCGCGGTTGGAACCGGGTGCGTCCTGGCTCCTCCCGCACCCGTGGTCCCGCGGTGGCGCTTGTGACTGCTTGTGAAGGACCAACAAGCACCTTCGAGCCTCACGGTTGGAACCGGGTGAGAACTCGCTTTTACGAACACCCGTGGTCCCGTGAAGGCTACTGCGTCGGGCACTAATTGCCCTGTTATTTTCTACGGATGGATACAGGATTCCTTCCCAAGGGACTCGAGACGTGAGACGGATCACGCCCTTCGAACTCCCTCTTTACAGACTTTGGATACTCACCTTTCGATGGACTCAGCGCTACTCTCAAGGAGAGAGTTTTCCGCGCTTCCGTTGACTTCTTGTGAGTTCTATGTGCTGTCTGTTCCTGCAAGCCATTCTCTCCAATTCCGAGCAAAACCCTGAAGTGCAAACCCTGGTGAGTCTTAGCTAGGGAGATAGCGGGAGGAGTACTAGCAGGGCGGGAAGGAGTGCAGGTAGATGCGCTTATAACCCGCCTGTTGTTGGTTGTTTCCCCTCCTACAGACCCTGGTGAGGACTCGGTGGGACTACCCTATTGTGCGCACTTTCCTAGAGGGGCCTGGAACGAGAGTTTCGCTGAGAAGGAGGCCAGCAGTGCCTTCTTCCCGTTATCCCCTATTCTTTATCCCCTATCCCCTGCGCTCTGCAGTGCAGGGTGGAGTGTTACACGTCCCCTTGTAGGGCAGAGCGAGGGGGCTTTGGGTTCTAGGCATCGCCCCCGCTGGATTTGTCTCCTGAAGGTTAGTGTACCCTTTAGCAACCTGACATGATCAAAGAGAAAGGACTGAGCAAACATGCTAAGAGTAACGAGACCGGACAAGGTACTAGCAGCAAAAATGTTGGACAAGGAAGTGGAATATCATATCATGGGAACTAAACTATCCATGTTGAAATATGAAGCAAAAACAGGGAATTCTTGAAGGTCTTCCGATTTAAGGGTGGATCAGGTGGGTCTCCCATGTGCAAATGAGGTGGCGAAGAGCCGGGCCAGATATACAAAGCCTTTTTGCAGTCACAAATGGACTGATTCACAGAATCACAAAATTTGTCCATTTGAGATGGCAAAAAGTTTTTTCTGATGTATCAAACCCAATTTGCAATTCAATAGCACATTACTGAATTGCAATTTGGGCTGGTGACCAAATACCAATTCGGTATTTGGAAGGGGTGTGTTTAGGGCATCCCTTCCAAACACCAAATCGGAATGGAATGCATTAATGTTTTGCAACTGAATTCCGCTTACAAAACATTAATATTTTACCACCTCCTCAAAGGAGGTGGTAAGCCATTTGTAAACTGGAAGGGGTCCACAAGGGACCCCTTCCCCTTTGTGATTGTTGAAAAAATATTTTTTAGGAGTAAGCAGTGGTTCAATGGATCACTGCTATCCTTAAAAAATGAAAATTACACTTTTAATTTTGGTGTTTAAACGCATCACATTTTCCTTTAAGGAAACCGGGTTGCATTTACAGAAAATAAATTGCTTTATATAAAAGCAATCGCAGGCATGGTGGTTTGCTGACCTCAGCAAACCACCATCCCTGTGATGGCTGTGATCACTAATGGGTAGAAAGTTGCGAACTACCTCATTATTATTCGTGAGGTAGGTCAAATTGTGATCCACTACAAATCAGTAATTTGCAAGCCGACCTATTAGAACATAAGTCGCTTTGCAAATTACCACACTGGTTGCAAAGATTCTGGTCCCAAATTGCAGCCAGTATTTTTTGACCAGTTGTATGTACATCTGGCCCCAGAAACCTCCATGCGATGTTGAATCAAATGCAACACTCTTGCTCTTGAGCTATAGCAAGCGGACATCTACAGAATGCTTATGATTATTACTCTGTAGTGCATATTAATTTTTAATCTGGTGTGTAACTCTTCTGGACCTAATAAGTCTGATTCTTTAAAATAAAACTTACATCTACACCCTTAGGTTTATTCCCTCGATGGGGTGCAGTTTTATGGATTTTTCATTTTCAGAAAGGTTTCCAAGAGCCTCCAAGACGTCTGCAACATTCTCAAGTTTCCAGACATACTCTTGGAACAGTTTTCTAAGTTCCTAGTTACATGCACAGTAATGTAGGTCTGCATGGGTAATTGTACGTTGTACAAAAAAACACATTCACAAATGCCTTCACATTAGTGCAATTGCATTTTTATTCTTTACATTGTGTTTCTCCACAGGGAAAATATTTTCTACTGTAGAGAAATTTTGTTTTGTGAGTGTTTCCTTCGCTTTCCCACTTGAGAAATACAATTTACTCTTGAGCTTGAAAGAAGTCAACTGTGACTGTTTCCAGGGTTGGAGTAGGTTGTGGAGAAGTTTGAGAATATCCACAAACTCGCTAGTTTGCAGTTGTTCCCAAACTTTCAGGACATTAACACATTATACGGTAACTCCAAGGCCCTGGGAGAAAATGTACTCATGTGTAATATGACCCAATACATTCTCTCTAATGTGCTGTTTATTATTTTATCTGCATCTTTTTTTCAGAAAGTGCATTTATAATCTGTAGAAAAGCAATGGAGGGTGTGAACTGACTGTTTATTTTTGGATTCTTCAATGCTTTGATAGTCTGGGAGATGGTAAAGTAAATTAGCTTTGGACTACTTCCATGCGCATTACCTCAGCAGGTGTGTTTACTATGTAAACTTTGATGTGTAGGAGTTGAACATTTCTAAGCATAGAATAATGTATGATTTAGAACATATGAGGTATGAATCAGTGGAAACGACAGTGAGACTTTCTGATAAGGAGATTATATTTGACATCATTATAAGTACCCAAAGTAGAGCATTAACGTATATGATATACTCTAATAACCCATCTGTGCCATCTTCTGCGTGCCTGAAGTTAGGCTTCAGCTGATTGGCCAATACCTCTGCATCATAACAGCCATAAATCAAAGAGAGTTTTGCTTATTGCTCATCTGTATTGGAGAATGTGTTTTATGAACTTGTGTGAGGTATAAGTTAGGGAATGTGGAGAGCTGCACTTTCAGTTCATAATACTTTGCAGATTAATTTCATTTCAAATTCTCAATTTGCTCACTATGTATCTCACAAAACAATTCTATGTGATGAAGTACGGAGCAAACAAATTCGATGTATTAAAGTTTTTAGTACATATATTTCCATGGAAATGCAAATAAATATATAGAGGTGAAAAGTCTCATTTTTACCACAACATTTGTTAATTGTACAGGTGCATACAATAGTCCTAACCCTTAACTGTTGCCTTAACCTTTTTTTCCCATACACATAATGCCTCTGCCATTTTATGGGAGATATTCCGTGCCCCTGTACCAGCTCGTATGCCACCATTTGCCACATCTTCTTCTTACATCATGTCTTACATCATAACATGCATCTTCAATTACTCTAACAGTAACCCTAAGCCAATCCCTTAACCAAACCTGACCTTAATCACATTCCTTAAAAAACCTAACCCTTAACCCACTGCTAACACTAACCTGTACTCCAATCTTAACACCTACCATACACTTCCCTCACTCTAACCATGACCAAACCTCTGAAGTTAACCAAACCCTAACCCAATCTTTTACCCCATCTCTAACTCTGACCCCAATCATAAACCTTACCCCTGCCCTAACATGTACACCACACCTTACATCATCCCTCCCACCATACCTTAGTCTAACCATAACCCCTTAAAAAAGACCTATTGAAACAAACAGCGGGGGCGTGGTCTCGCAGCGCATGGAGTGAGACGTGCGCCTGGGAAGCTCTGGGCCGCCGCTGCCATTCAAAGCTAATATCACGGCACCGGGGCACCGGAGGGCTCCCCCCGACGATGTGCAGGACCCCAGCAGGTCCGAGAGCAGCCTGCCCGTGTTCTTTGAGTCGGTGGACCCGAGAGCTGCGGCCACGATCGAGAGGCCCGCGGCCCGGGTACGCGACCGCCATCTTCGATTGCCTGAATCCCCGAGGGCTGCAGGCTGAGTGTGTGCCCGCCTCTGCCGGGAGATCTGCGGCCTTGAGTGAGCCACGCACTGTCCTGGGTGACGCTCAGGGTGACTTCCGAGGCGGAGGAGAGGAGGCTCGGGACCGGCGCCTGGAGGCGCAAAGCTACGGCGCAGTGCGGGGGAAGGCCTGAAACCACCATCTTGGTGACTGGCAGAGCTGGAGAGACGGTGCACCGCACCCCTCCTGAGGCTCTCAACCCGGCACTGGGGCATAAGAGGGTCCTCCCTGTTGCCGCTGAAGCTATAGGAGGGCCAGGAGAACAAACTGGAGGCATTTGTGGGGTCGGCGAATGCGGGGGCCATTAGTGTCGCAGCGGGGCCTGGGGCCTACACGCACATCCCCCACTCCCGATTGCCCGATTCACCAGGAGCTGTAGGACCTCGAACGAGCCTACTGCTGGCCTGTGCGATCCTGAAGGCTGAGGAGCGGGGTCGGGGATCGTCCCCTAAAGGTGTGAAAGCGCGGCGCCTCCCTGGGGGAAAGCTCGTGACCGCCATCTTGGGGCCTGCTGGGCTGAAGAAGCCACGTACCCTGCCATATTCGAGGCGATACACCTATCGGGCGCTGCGAGGCAGTCCCTCGAGAGGTATAGTGAGGAGCCCGACTGTGCCCGGGCCCACCCCCCCCACGCAGGGGCTAGGCTGATCGTGGCACTGGCGGTGGAGGAGATGTTCCACGGCAAGCATAGACCTGATCAGCGGAGAGGGGTCGATCGACGGAGCGGCGAACCTGAGGAGGGAGATCACGGAGGCCTTGTCCACCACTAGGCCGCACGCCATCTGGGGACCCAGGCGATATAGTGTCTGATTCGGACGGTCCCACGGCCCGGCCATTTATGGAGCGGGAGGACGGAGCACACCATCGGTTGGCCCACTCGACTATGTGAGTACTTGGGGGCACGTTGCTAGCACGTGGGCCTGACATTCCAGCATAATACATGGTTCTTTGGAGGGTCGTTAACTACCTCATGCTAAACTGTGTGCTCCTTGTGATCACCTCGCTTCAACATCACTAACAGGGGTCAGTAAAGAAACAAGGAAATACTACAACAGACGAGGCCTAGGGAGGAGGTGAAATCCCCTTGCTTAGCTGCTATATAGACCACACCTCTCTTCTCATGGTCCACAGCAAAGAGGCCGACAGGGCCACCAACACGGGGCAATAGTGTCACCGATCTAAACTACCTTACAGAGACACTTTTTACACAAGGACACTCGACTCCTGTCCTAACTGAGCTACCTGCTCCACTGCAAACGATCCCACATTGGGCCTTGGAGCACCTCGAACCTCCTGTTCTGTCTTCCTGACCCTGGTACATAGTGGGAGCACTACTGACTAAAGGACATGCCACGCTCCAAGACAGGGAAAGACGCCGTAGCAAATCTGAAAGATAATCCTGTAGTATCTCTGTGGAACAAAACTGGTCCTTCGGCTACCGTGTCCATGGCGTCCTCATCAGAAGGATCTGCAGACCCTCTTACCCAAGCATTTATGACCGTTTTTCACGAGATCAAATCAGATATTAGTTCTCTTAAAACTGAATTTAAATCATGCGTTATGGAACCCAAAAAAGACATAACAGAAATTGGAGAGAGGGTGGGCGATCTTGAAAAACAATGGACACTCGCACGGAAGACCAGGAACACCTTTGGCAATGACTAGCTCTCCTCGAGGAACAAAACATTGAACTTCAAATAAAGCAGGTGGATTTGGAGACAGAAGTAGGTGCAACAACCTCCACCATAGAGGCGTACCCAAAGAGGCAGAGGGTTCAGATATAATGACATTTGTAGCAGAGCTCCTTCATGAGATCAGAGGAGACGAGGATGCCTCCCCACCAGCGCTTGATAGGGCACATCGAGTGGCTGCGCCCCCTGGACGCTCGAAACTAGTCCCAGATATACTAACTAGGATCCATTTCTTTATGGAGAAAGAGGCAATATTAAAAAGCAGCCCGTAATAAAATTGAATTGGCATGCAAGGGATTTACTATTCAGCTATTTCAGGATATCGCACCAACTACGCTCCGGCACCGCAGAGACTTTAAACCAGTCACTGATAAGCTTCGCGAACTGGGCATCCAATACCAATGGGGACAACCTTTTGCGTTGATTTTCACATGGGAGTCAAAACGACGGGTGTTGCACTCTCTTCAGGAGGCCAAACAACTGCTATAACTCTCAGTACCCTCCACATTAGCCAGCTCCTCTCTTTTGACACCACCAGACAGAGAACCTGCAGGGCCGCAGTGGATCAAAGCACTCAGACAGCGACAAGGGACTAGAAACAGGGGGCAATCCTCCTCCCAGGCCAAGCAGGATATTATCCAAATCTCCGCTCCATGGACGGCGAGAAATCGCCCACTCCCTCGCAAGCGCTATCAGAATGATAGACATGTCGTGCTGGGATACATGACTGTATTTTGCTCCTGATACAGCCTCTCGAGATGGCATTGACTTCTTTATGCAGACATAATCTGCCCTTTTGCTTTGGTGGAAGCCAGGCAGCGGGGCCGGTGGACCCCGCCTTGCGAAGTGTTTGTTCCACGAGACTCACCCCCCCGACCCTATTCCTAAGAGAGTGACACTCTGGAATGGACTGTGCCCTGGCGCCTTGCCCGTTTTCGGACTGGAATAGGATTTGTTGGCCCTGTTGGCCCTTAATGGTTTTTGAACTTTTTCTTGTTTTTGCTTTTTTCCTTTTTTATTCCTTTTCTTCTGTTGGAGGGAGGTTGGGCTACTATGTAATGGCTGCACTGACTTCCCGGCCTTGGATATTGGGATGCGAGACTGCTCCTAGTCACTATCTGCTGGGGGACGGGGCGTTGTCCTTTATCATCATTCCTAAAAGGTGGTTTCCTGGGGCTGAGTGGTAGACCCGGGGCCCACTCCCCACAACTCAACGCTTCCAAGCAGACACATACACTAGATACTCGCGATGACTACCGTTCCCTGCCTGAAGATCCTCTCACTTAATGTGAAGGGCCTTAATGCACCCAATAAGCGCCGTCAGATTTGGCGCTATCTGTTACAACAGGACCCGGATATTATCTTTTTACAGGAGACACACCTCTTAAGGGAAGACACCCACCGTAAGACACATCCTAAATATCCACTCCTATGTTGGGCATATGCGCCTACGAAAACGGCTGGGGTGGCGATACTCTGTAGAGCAGGAATCACTCAGGGTGCTTCACGAGCAGTGAAGAGTAGAGAGGGTAGATATCTTAAACTTGTTGTACACATTGGGGCACAAACTTTTACTCTTCTTAACATCTATGCACCTAACCATCTATGCACCTAACAAGACCTCTTCATCAGGGACCTCTTAAAAGAGCAGATATCACAAGACGAACACCAACTTATCTTAGGGGGCGACCTCAATTTAGCATGGAATGCGACGCTTGATCGGAGTGCCAGCACCTTTCAAGGGACTGGGGCCATGTCCGCCTCTTTGAAAAGAGCGTTCAGCGACTTGGGGTTAATAGATGCTTGGCGCTATTACTCCCCCGATACACGAGACTACTCGTATTACTCGCATGTACACCAATCTTACTCTCGCATAGATTATCTGTTCATCTCCCACTCCCTAGTGCGAAATGTAGTATCGGCATCTATGCCTGATATTTCAATCTCAGACCATGCACATCTGGAACTGCTGTTGCAAAACCACACACATTCCACACGACGCACACCCCGCTGACGCCTCCCCCCACATATTCTGCGCAATCCAGTAGATGTAGCTGAAATTAGAGAAGCAATTACGACATACTTTGCAACTAATGACCTCCCAGAAACCCCATTCCCAGTCGTATGGGATGCTTTTAAAGCCACCATCAGTGGTCTAATAAAATCCATAGCGATAGCGCGCACTCGAGAAGCTCGTCTGATTGAAGACAAACTGACTTAGGACATTAAGACCCTTGAGAAACTAGATCAAGAGACACCCCTAGCCATTAATAAATGACGCTTGGCCATGCTTCGGGCCAGTTAAGAGCACACAGAACCAACAAGGCAGAGCAAGCATTAATGGCATTGAAACAGAAGTATTATGATGGGGGGGACAAGGTGGGAACAATATTAGCGCGCCGACTACGGAAGAGGACAGCGAAGGCACACATTGCAAAAATTAAAATGGTGGACGACAAGTGGACCACAACTGAAACAGCTAAACTAGCAGCCTTCCATGATTATTACACTACTCTCTACACACAGGTGAACCCCCACTCACACCAGATAAAGGCAGTGCTGGATGACTGCAAGTGGACATCAATAGACGGGCAACATGCACAGCTCCTCGAGGAGCCCTTCTCACTGGATGAACTTACACATGCACTGAAAGACCTACCAGTAGGCAAAACCCCGGGCCCTGATGGCCTACCGGTTTATTTTTACCGCACTTTTATCCCACAAATACAAGACCACTTGCTTCGCCTTTTCAATTCATTCACGGATACTACCGGTCCATCGGCGTCGATGGCCATGGCCGAAATAGCACTCCTTCCCAAGCCAGGTAAAGACGTTACATTATGCCCCTCGTATCGTCCTATTGCACTTCTTAATACAGATTTAAAGATATACACTAAAATCCTAGCTAAACGTTTGGAGCCACATATGCCGGGGCTCATCGAGCCAGACCAAGTTGGCTTTATTCGGCATCGCCAGGGCGCTGACAATGTGTGACGGATAGCACACCTGGTAGAAAAGGTGCATCACTGGGACATCCCCGCCTGCCTGTTGTCACTAGACGCGGAAAAGGCGTTCGATCGAGTGGACTGGGCATTCTCAAAGGCAGTATTACAGAAATAGGGTTCAGACCTATAAGGATCTCTAGGGTAATGGCACCATATACTTCTCCCCAAACTCAAGTTAGAGTCAACGGCCAACTCACGAACCCCATACACATACATAGAGGTACTAGGCAGGGGTGCCCACTGTACCCCTTACTTTTTGCGCTTGTGGTGGAGCCTCTTGCCATAACAATACGCCAGTCGGGTGCTATCAGAGGCATCACTCTTGGAGGAGTGGAGCACAAAATAGCGCTATTTGCTGATGATCTTCCCCTTACCCTATCGAAACCACACACCTCACTTCCAGCCCTCCACCCTCTACTAAGAACCTTTGAAGTAGCATTGGGCCTTAAATTAATCATACTAAATCTTGGGCCCTAAACCTTACAATTCCCGCAACAGAGATCCCGGCACTTCCATTCCTAGTCCCGTATCAATGGGCTAAACACTCAATCAGATACCTTGGGCTCAACCTAACTTCCACAGTACGCACATGGGCACAGGCAAACTGGCAAGACAACAAAAAAGCTGTCATGGAAGATTTGAGAACATGGAAGTCCTTGCCAATATCATGGTTGGGACGTCTTAACGCAGTTAAGATGTCGGTGCTGCTGAAAATACTATATTGATTTCAAATACTACCCACATCAATACCACAAGGCCAAATCATGCATTTACAACGTGAACTCACCACCTTTATTTGGGGAGGGAGAAGACCACGCTTCTCCAATAAATTACTTATGCTTCCGCGCAATAGGGGAGGGTTGGCATGTCCCAATCTGCAGGAATATTATTGGGCATCACACCTACGCTACATCTCAGAATGGGTGGTGCGAGAAAGTGAGAAAATCTGGTTCCATATGGACAGAGCTGTGGCATGCAGACCCCTGTGGGATCTTGCGTGGCTTCCAAGAGGGGCCCGGCCACGCAGCACATATATAGCTACACCTACAAAAATGGTATTGGAAATTTGGGATAAAATTGCTTTTTCTAAAGGCCTCACCTCTTTCCCTTCCCCTAATACTCCAATTGCACGTAATCCAAACTTCCAACCAGCATTTCAGCCCCATTCCTTTTCAGCATGGGCAGAGGGTGAGTGCCAGATAATTAAAAATCTCTTTGAGGGAGATTCCTTCAAGACTTTTGAGCAGTGCAGACAGGAATTCCACCTCCCGGAAGTCGCGAGATGGCAATATCTTCAACTCAGGCACTGCCTACAGACACCATCTACTATCCAAGGGGCAACTCGACCCTTCACACCATTTGAGTCGTTAGTCCGCTCATATGACGGATCTAGAGGATTGATATCCCACACATACCAAGTACTCCAACACTCCTCCCAGGTCACACCCCATACCTACCAGTTACATTGGCATTCCACTAGTACAGATGAAATCAACCCTAAACAATGGGAACAGCTTTGGCGGGACATACCGAAAGTCTTTAAAAGCATGTCCCAGAGGGAGACTGCTTATAAGGTCATGACACAATGGTATTACACTCCTCAAAAGCTCCACAAAATGTTTCCTAACACCTCGCCCATTTGCTGGCGTTGCAAGAGTGCAATTGGGGATTTCCTCCACATTTGGTGGTTTTGTCCATTGTTGACCACCTATTGGAAGGAGATTCTTAGCCATATTAAAAAAGTGATTGGCTACCCTACACCTGAGACCCCAATGGTAATCATTTTGGGTCTTAAACCTACGACTCTCCTTGCCATGACACAAGCAGACAGGCATATAACATCACACATGCTCGGAACTGCCAAACAGATAATAGCGGTGCATTGGAACTCCCCCAGTAGCTTTATGGTTCCCCCGTTTGTGGCACACCATGGCAATGAAAGTTCTCACAGCACGGATAGCCCCCCGTAAGAACAAGTTTGCAAGCACACGGCAGCCATTGATAGATTATTTTTCTAAATTAGAATATGCCTGCTTCCAGCCACCAAAACTTCGGGCCTTACACCTCTTTGCGGATGCCCTCCTCCCCTCATGTGCGGAAGAACTTTGGGGCTCGAACAGAGGACACTCATAACCGGCTTGGTATATAGCTCCCAACACTCCCATCGAAGCGAGTTCCCAACCCTTTCTCCTTCCTCTCCCCTGCTCTAGGGGCCTTTTTGTCTTTCTAGACCAGTATATAGCTTCTGTATTAAACCGATCAATTTAGCCATATGGTTTAAAAGTTTTAGACCACATACAGTGTGCTTATTACTTACCAACAGTGTGGAATGTGGTATTGTCAAATTGACCAGACACAGAACAAATGTAAATTTTGGATAACAATGCTGTGATCGATTGGACTTTTTTGATTTGCCTTCTCTCTCTCTCCCCTCTTTTTTATGTTTATTACTGTTTTTTATAATACAATTTCAATAAAAAGATTTGAAAGAAAAAAAGACCTTGTTTCTACTTTTTGTGTATTTACTTTTTAGTAGTCTATTTTTTTACTTTTCTACATTTTCTCTATTTTATTGCCACTCTATCTTCTCTTCCAATTGTTCCTTCAAATGCAGAGAACATTTAATTGATGTAGGTGAGCTAATTCACATTTAAGTTATTCATACAGAGTGCCATTCTTCATCGCCATTTAAACCATGCTTCAGATGCAGACTGGCAAAAGGAACTGATTGTGAGCGAATAGCAATTTTACATAAAGTTATAAAATATTAACCCTTCCCAACTCAGGTAATAAACATTGTAACAGAGTTGATATGGTTCTTTGTTTTCCCAGCAAAAGCAGGGAAGATAATCAACTCAGATAAAAGGTAACATAAGGACCAAGTAATGAGATTCTGCTCATTTGAGCTATAAAATGCAGTTCTGGCTGCAAATAACAGGTTGTTTTAACTCGTATGAGTAGAGGAAATATTCTCCTTAATAAATTGATAATAATGATACTATGTGTCACAAAGTAAGGAGCAGCAAACAGGGTGGAGACTCCTTCCTGTATCAACTGGCACTACTTGGCTGATATATTAGACGGTGGGCAGCAAAATATCGAATTTTAAATATCGACCTACACTAATATCGAGTTTTTAATATCGTAGGGACAGAATATCGAAGTCAAGAATATCGTTGACCAGAATATCGACTTTAAGGTAAGTAATATCGATTTTTTTAATATCGAAGTAAGTAATATCGAAGTCATTAATATCGTTAGCAAAAATATAGTTGTTAATAATATCGATTATTTTTTTAGTGTTATGTATTTTATATGTATGTTTAACATTTTTTTAAAGTTTTTTCATTATTTTTAAATATATGTATTAAATGTTTAGAAAATAGTCATTTTTTGTAAAGGAATTTTTGCGTTTTAGTATCAGAGCGGGTTGTGGGTTTATAGGGGAATAGGATGGGAAGTAATTTAATTATAATTAATTAATTAATATGTTTTTATTTATTGTTATTCATTGTTAATTTATTGTTAATTAATTATTAATTGGTAATTAAGTTATATTAATTGGTGAATTTATAATTATATTAATTATAATTAATGCATTATTGATTTTTATTTATTGTTATTGTTAATTAATTTATTGTAAATTAATTATTAATTGGTAATTAATTTTAATTCATTGATTAATTGGTAATTAAATTAATTATGTTATTTTTAATGTGTAGCGGGTTGTGGGTTTATAGGGGAATACGGTGGGAAGTAATTTAAATATAATTAATTAGTTAATATGTGTATATTTATTGTTATTGATTATTAATTTATTGTTAATTAATTATTAATTGGTAATTAATTTTTATTAATTGGTTAATTAAAATTATATTAATGATACTTAATTTATTATTATTTTTTATTTATTGTTATTGTTAATTAATTTATTGTTAATTAATTATTAATTGGTAATTAATTTTTATTAATTGATAATTAAATTAATTGTGTTATTTTTTTATGTGTAGCGCGTTGTGTGTTTATAGGGGAATAGGGTGGGAAGTAATTTAATGTTATTTAAGTAAATATTAATTTAATTTAATAGGTATTTATTAATAATTATTTGGTTAAATAATTATTAATATGTTATTTATTTAAAAAAAAAAATTATAAGTATGTTAATTTAACCCCTAGGCGATCCTACATTTTCCCTACTGTTGCACTCACTGGAGTGGGAATAGTACTTTTTACCCCTACGCTATCCAACACTTTCCCTTCTGTTGCACTCACTGGAGTGGGAATAGTAATTTTTACCCCTACGCTATCCAACACTTTCCCTACTGTTGCACTCACTGGAGTGGGAATAGTAATTTTTACCGCCCCGCTATCCAACACTTTCCCTACTGTTGCACTCACTGGAGGGGGAATAGTTATTTTTACCCCTACGCTATCCAACACTTTCCCTACTGTTGCACTCACTGGAGTGGGAATAGTAATTTTTACCCCTACGCTATCCAACACTTTCCCTACTGTTGCACTCACTGGAGTGGGAACAGTAATTTTTACCCCCCTGCTATCCAACACTTTCCCTACTGTTGCACTCACTGGAGTGGGAATAGTAATTTGTACCCCTACGCTATCCAACATTTTCCCTACTGGTGCACTCACTGGAGTGGGAATAGTAATTTTTGCCCCTACGCTATCCAACACTTTCCCTACTGTTGCACTCACTGGAGTGGGAATAGTAATTTTAATCCCTACGCTATCCAACACTTTCCTTACTGTTGCACTCACTGGAGTGGGAATAGTAATTTTTACCCCTACGCTATCCAACACTTTCCCTACTGTTGCACTCACTGGAGTGGGAATAGTAATTTTAACCCCTACGCTATCCAACAGTTTCCCTACTGTTGCACTCACTGGAGTGGGAATAGTAATCTTTACCCCTACGCTATCCAACACTTTCCCTACTGTTGCACTCACTGGAGTGGGAATAGTAATTTTTACCGCCCCGCTATCCAACACTTTCCCTACTGTTGCACTCACTGGAGGGGAATAGTTATTTTTACCCCTACGCTATCCAACACTTTCCCTACTGTTGCACTCACTGGAGGGGAATAGTAATTTTTACCCCCCGCTATCCAACACTTTCCCTACTGTTGCACTCACTGGAGTGAGAATAGTAATTTTACCCCTACGCTATCCAACACTTTCCCTACTGTTGCACTCACTGGAGTGGGAATAGTAATTTTTACCCCTACGCTATCCAACACTTTCCTTACTGTTGCACTCACTGGAGTGGGAATAGTAATTTTAACCCCTACGCTATCCAACACTTTCCCTACTGTTGTACTCACTGGAGTGGGAATAGTAATTTTTACCCCTACGCTATCCAACACTTTTCCTACTGTTGCACTCACTGGAGTGGGAATAGTAATTTAACCCCTACGCTATCCAACACTTTCCCTACTGTTGCACTCACTGGAGTGGGAATAGTAATTTTTACCCCTACGCTATCCAACTCTTTCCCTACTGTTGCACTCACTGGAGTGGGAATAGTAATTTTTACCCCTCCGCTATCCAACACTTTTCCTACTGTTGCACTCACTGGAGTGGGAATAGTAATTTTTACCCCCCTGCTATCCAACACTTTCCCTACTGTTGCACTCACTGGAGTGGGAATAGTAATTTTTACCCCTACGCTATCCAACACTTTCCCTACTGTTGCACTCACTGGAGTGGGAATAGTAATTTTTGACCCTACGCTATCCAACACTTTCCCTACTGTTGCACTCACTGGAGTGGGAATAGTAATTTTAACCCCTACGCTATCCAACACTTTCCTTACTGTTGCACTCACTGGAGTGGGAATAGTAATTTTTACCCCTACGCTATCCAACACTTTCCCTACTGTTGCACTCACTGGAGTGGGAATAGTAATTTTAACCCCTACGCTATCCAACACTTTCCCTACTGTTGCACTCACTGGAGTGGGAATAGTAATTTGATTTCCTCCGCTATCTAATATTTTGTATTTTTTTAGCTAATGTACTATATAATTATTTTTTAAAAGATTTAAAATAATTTTAATTTTTTTAAATTTGTTACATATATTTATTTAATTTTTATTTATGTTATTGTATTTGTGTATAGATGTATTTATAATTTATAAAAAATAAATTAAACAATTTATAAGTTATTAAAATAAATATTAAAACATATTAATAAGTAAGTATATATATATTATATATTATATGTATATGTTTAATGTATTTTCAAATTATATGCCGTGCTGGAACACGCTGTGGCTGGCCCACGGTGCTGCCTTTCTAAGGCTCTCCTGTGAGCCTTTAAAAGGCAGCACCGTGGGCCTGCTGCCGCAGGACCACCGCGAGAGGTCAGCTTTGGCAGTGTGGGAGAAGGGCCGTGTCGTGGCGCCACGCTTCCACACCGCCAAAGTCGTAATCAGGCCCTAAGGCTTCCTTGTGGTGTCTGATACTAGTGATGCACAAGATTGGTACCAGATAACGCTTACATGAACAGGAATATAGCTGACAAAAAAGCATAAAGTGCATAGTGCTTTGAAGGGGCACATTATCACAAGAACACTTTGGCAATGAGGCATTCCAAACACCCTGTCTGGGAAATGCTACTAGAAAAATGGATAAGGTTAAAAAACGAAGTCTCGTGAGATAACACCTGTGCTTAACATGTGGGACACTGGCCAGATAAAACTCACAATCCAGAGACTGTTTAATTAAACTGTAATTAATACTGGAAAGCAGTTAAGTCTAGCTTGCCTTTCCAGGGACATTTACTTTACCTGCATCTTGGTTCGTGCATCAATAACCTCTGAGTTGTGAAACAATTCAGCTAGACCCAGATCTAAAAGAACACTTTTGATATAAATAATCCAGGGAATTGCCAAAGCATTGTTAAAAGCAAGGCAATCCGTCAGCAATCTTTTTGTAAAGGGGGCCCCATGATTCCACCATACTCCTGTCCACAGAAGTAAGGGACTTAGGGCCACATGTACGTATGTTAGAAATTGTGAGTTCCTAATTGTGATTCCATGCGAATCGCAATTAGAAAATTGCAATTTCAAATGTACAAAACTCTATAGAGTTTCATTTGCGATTCCCAGTGGGTCGCAAATAGACCTACCTCATTGATATTAATGAGGTAGGTCTCAATTTGCGACCCATTGGAAATCACTAAAAATGAAGAGATAGTAGCCTGCTGGGGACAGCAGACCACCATATCTGTGTTTGCTTTTACACAAAGCAACTTTTTTATTTAATGCAGCCCGCTTTCCTTAAAGGAAAATGGGATACGTTTCAAAAAGAAAAATGAAACGTTTCAGTTTCATTTTTGAAGAGCAGACAGTGGTCCATTGGACCACTTCCTGCTCTTCAAAAACATTTTTGCATGCATTCATAAACGGGAAGGGGTGAATTTGGTGTTTGAAAGCAAATGTTTTGTAACCGCATTTTGGTCGCAAAACATTCATACAAGGCACAGCGAGTCGCTATTAGGAAGGGATGCCCTTAACACACCCCGCCTAATACCGAATCGCAAAACTCAAACTACGATTCGGTAACAAGTTACGGAATCGCTATTTGGGCTTTGTACATGTCAAAAAGCCGTTTTGCATTTGCTAGCGGGCCGATTCTGAGAATCAGCCCATTTGCGACCAGCAAAAAGGTTTGTATATGTGGCACCAGATTTTATCCAATCCACCATTGGATCCAGTCCTACCTCGAGATGACACATAGAAGATGGTGTAGATTGAGGGACAGCCAGTAGTCTGCGAAGAAATTTATTTTCAACCCGCAGTAGTTGGTTTGCACCCTTGTACCCCCAAACACCAGCTCCATACATTGCCACTGAAACACACTTGCTTTTCTAGATGTTAACTAACTCTTTTACAGGTTTGTGTCTGAGTCGACGTGCAAAGCTGAAGGCTGACTCTAGAGCTCTTTGGCATTGCGCAACTCTTGTATTAAATATGCTGTTCCAGTTTAACTGTGAATCAAGGGGGAAGCCTAAATAAGTAAAAGTTGCTACTTTGGAGATTACTGACCCTCCTAGTTGAAATATTCTTGTTTTGACATTTTTGGGGTCTATGCTCAAGGCAAATGATTTGATATGGTTGGTTTTAAGATCCACCCCCCTCATAAAAGAGTACAAGGCATCTAGAAGAAGTTGTAAACCATTAGCCGTTCTAGCAATTAAAACCACATTGTCTGCATAGAGCAGAACTGGAATCGCACACAAATTAATTTGCGGTAGATCTTTCCCTATATTGCACAGATGTTCTTCTAGGCCATTAATTTAGATGAAGAATAGAAGAGGAGCCATCACGCATCCTTGACAAATCCCTAATGAAGATTTGATTATGGGGGAAAGTTCAACCTCTATTGCATATGTGGAAGTGGTCCTTCTCCAACCTCCCACAGGTACACCTATAACAAGGAAGACCAGCAGTCGGAGGTAACTGTAACATAAAAAGATTTATTTCGCTCAAGCGGGTACACAACCTCACAGCTCCATGTGGCTATGAGAGAAGTGGACAACTTACACAGTCATAGACAGCCTTATATATCTTTCTGCTGGAACAAGTGTAGGTGGGAATGGGTATGAAAAATTAGCAGCTGCCTAGGATGATTAATAATCCCAGGATGATATCATGTACTAGTCAGGACCAGTACCTCTGGAAATATGTATACATGGCATGCAAAACATATATATATAAGGATTACTCATTAACTCCCACCACTCATCAGTAATCCCGTGGTCAACAGAAATAAAGCAGAACTGTACATATCTTGCGTCAGACATATAAACATAGACACGCCTGTGGTTACAGAGTCAGGCGCTCACTTGATTAATCATCTGGATATGGAACAAAAGGTCGCACGTCCTGTATCAACAATAATTTGTAGACATAAGCAATTTATGCAGCTGGCTGTAATACATGTGATATCAGTGAATAGGAATGTTAATCATTGACCGTTTGTTAAATGCATCCTGCCCTACTTGCGTGCTAGCAAGTAGAGAACAAACATATGCTCTGGGGTCTTTTGACGTATCCACTTTGTTCTGTGTAGCTGAAAGGAGCACATTATTTTGTGCTGAGGAGACAAACTAAGAAAAGCTTACCACAAAATGGTGGCTACAATAATATAAAATGGTGGAGCTTACGTCCATTATAAAATCTGTATTTCCACAATCGACCCTTTGGACGCAAGGTCCAACATTGTTATCGACTCCTAATGTACGTGTTCATATATTGGCCGACTGTTACTATAGTGGGCCTCATGGCGTTCATTAATATAATCTACTGCATTTGGGAGGGAGGTGGCGTTATCCGAAACATCAATATCCATCAATTGTTGAGTCACAATATCCCTCATTATAAGAGCGTTAGTTAGTGTCACTGGAGGGACTGGGGGTGGTTTCAGCAGTCGCCCCAAACACTGGCAACATATGGGTAGGCAATTAATGAAAACACAGCACCCAATTACTACGAGGAATATGGTCACTAGGAACATCCCTATCTTCCAACCCCATGCCGATAGAGTGTTCCAAAAAGAGCCCGCCGGATCCCAAGAGCCAATATCACTATGGGCCTGGGCCCCTATATCATATAGTCTTTTGACAGCTTCCCTAACTGATGTGGAGGAGTCAGGTATATACACGCAGCAGGACACCCCGATCACCCTACAGACTCCACCCCGTTCTGCCAACATCATATCTAGAACCATCCGGTTCTGAAGGGAAACCAATCTGACAGCCTTGAGCTCCACTGTGATGTTCTCAATAATCCCTGCTGTCTCCTCTACAGTTGCTTCCAATAAACGGGATAACCTGCGAATATTTCTGGAATTTATGGCAGGGCCATACCAAGGAACAAAGGCCTTCAGCACATCACCAGCTATCTCTGATACTGTATCTCCTTGATCAACACTCCTCTTACCCCTTAGTGTCTTGGAGGCTCTATTTACCTCCTTTGTACTTTTGATAGACATCGCTGGTGTCACAAGACCTAGATGACAACAGCCACCCCAATTCACTGGTAGCCAAGTATAGGCCCTAGAACCATAAATGAAATAAACTGAGTCACCGATATAAAGTGGAACTGTCATTTCCTGAGCAGCCATCTCAAATGTCATATTACAATTGGTACTATTCCCCATGTCGGAAGTACCATTACTTCTGATACATATACTCCCAAGTACACTACGCTGCCTCATTTTCAAAAAGGGTATTTCTCTGGCATCTCTATGAAGCGGAGGTGTACTTTCATTGTGTACCAAAAATAGTGGGGTGAATATATTAGAAAAGGGGAACGTTGCATTAGGTAAGACAACTTCAGTGCAATTTCCTGCCTGGAGGATGTCATCTTGATATCGGTTGTATAGTGATACAGTTGATGTTCTGGTGGTAGAACGGGAGGTGACCAAGTTTCCAAGGACCCCTATTAGCTCAACCTTCAACATCACGGTATGTAACGCATAACAGGATGCTTCAAACGGCAGGGGTACTTGGAGGAGGGGTAGTCCTTCGTCTACATATGCCGGAAATTGCATGCATATCCAACAATTATTTTTTTCAATTACTTGATGAGTCTGATGAAGTAGGGTAAGAAAAGAATTATGACGCATTTCCTCCCTGTGATCCATATCCTCAGGTGCTACAGTAACTGAGGGGACCTTGTCAGAGGGAAGCGGGGCTGGTTTTGCTATAGGGTGATAAAGCTCTAAAAGATAGAGTAAGCCGATTATCAAAGACATTACACAAAATAACACACATAATATGCATAGTTTGGAGTACCAACGCCTCTTTTTGTTCATTGTAAGGGTGGAATAGGTATCTTCCATGTCTGACGAAAATACGGTCCCAGATAGCAATACGGTTAGAGATAATGCTTAAAAACTTCGAAATATACAATCTCACTTAGATGTGATAGTTCAACAGTGTTCGTTATAGGCCTCACTGTTACAGGCTCTACAGTTCTTTGTCGGCAGTGTCCTTATTTTACTAACCTCACTGCACAAGTTAGTCCTTTAAAGTTGGCACTACCCAGTGCGTGGCAGTTGGTGCTTGCTCCGTCCTAAGCACTCTTCAGTTTCCTTGGGCGTAGATTATATCCTGATACAGTTCGTTGATCGTCAATGTGGGTAGGAGGGCAATCACCAGTTCTTCGGTCAGAACGGTCCTCTTCCGGGGGCAATTTTGGCCAGAATGGTGGTGCTCTTTTCACATTCGATAAATGAATCCAGTTTTTGTGTCCATCACATCGCACTGCTGTTTGTGTGACTAACAAAACTTGAGATGGTTCCTTCCATCTGGGTTGTAGGCTGTTTTCCTTACAAAGTTCTTGGTCAGGACCCAGTCCCCGGGCCGGATGTCATGCACTTCTCCTTCCAAAGGCGGGGACCAAGTGTCTCTGACCTGTTGGCGAATGGTAGACAGAGCAGTAGTTAATTCTTTACAATAATCCAATAAAGCAGAATGTGTCAATTCTTGCAACTTTGATGGAGAGGCAAACCCATATACATTTGCGGGTCTCCCCATGACAAGCTCATATGGGGAGAGTCTGTTTTTGGATGTAACAGTTGTTCTCATAGAGAACAAGGCTATTGGCAAAGCATCTACCCAGCTGAGAGTACTTGATGCACATATTTTTTGCAGTTTATTTTTTAAGGTAGCATTGCAACGCTCTACAAGCCCTGCTGATTTTGCATGATAAATTGAATGGAATTTCTGTTTTAGCCCCAGTCCTTGACATACTAGATCCATTATTTTATTCGAAAAATGTACTCCGTTATCACTCCACAGACTTTTGGGCAAACCGTAGCGAGGGAAATACTCTTTCAGCAGCATTTTTGCTGTACTCAAGGCGGTATTATCTTTCAAAGGGAATGCTTCCACCCAATTGCTAAAACTGCATATGACAACTAAAACATATTGTTTTCCATTGGCAGGGGGCATCTCGATGAAGTCCATCTGAAGACATTCAAATGGATATTCTGGCAATCTGAAATGACCAGGTGGTACTTGTATCCCTTTTCCCACGTTATGAAGAGCACAGATCATACAATTTTTAGACAGTTTTACAGCTGTCTTTCTTATATTTTTGTTCTCCCATATTTTCTCAATTGTATTTGTCATCCCGTCAGCTCCCAAATGTGCAGGACCATGGACCATCTGAAGTATGGGCAAGAGAAAACTATCAGGCAGGACCCATTTCTGTCCAAGTGTATTCATCCAAGCCCCAAGATGTGTGTCAAAATAATAACCTTCCTTTACCCACTGCTTTCTTTCTTCTTCACTTGCAAAAGCTTGAATCTCCCTTATCTGCGTGTAAGGATCAACTTCTTTTGTCTCCTCATCTGCACTCGACACTACATATGTTAACGTGTACTCATTTAATGCAGTATGTCTTGCTGTTTCATCGGCAAAGGCATTTCCTTGGCCTACATGGTCTGTGATTATCTTGTGTGCACTACACTTTATGATAGCCAACTTAGTTGGTAATGCAAGAGCATTTAATAATCTTGTAATCAAGGTGCCGTGCTGTATTTTAGCACCTCCAGATGTAATGTACCCTCTTTCGGCCCATAAGCGTCCAAAGTTATGAGCCACCCCCAAGCGTACTGGCTGTCAGTGTAGATGTTTACCACTAACTTCTCTGAAAGTTCACATGCTCTAGTTAGAGCAATTAATTCAGCTGCCTGAGCAGACATCTGTTGTATTTTACATGTTTCAACAATTGTTTTATTGGTTGTTATTGCATAGGCTGCCGAGGTGGTTCCATCTGGTCTCTTTAGACAAGAGCCATCCACAAATAGTGTTGTTAATCCTCGCAACAGTGTCCTAATGCACCTTTTGAGGTAAATCAATCAGGACCTGATCAATCCCCATCATCCTCATAATGGCTCAGAGTTTCACACTATTCACCATGTCAAAGGCACAGAAGAGGTCCATAAACGTGAGGTGAATAGATCCCCTCCTGGCCTTGACATATTTGCCAATTATCAGTTGAAGGTTTAGGCATTGTTCCAAAGTGCCGACACCTGGCCGAAAGCCGGAGAGAATCTGTTTCCCTTTTTGAAGATGGGGACAACCACTGCTTCCTTCCAGGATGGAAGCAATTGCCACTTTATTATCGCCTTAAAAACATTAGTTAGTATTGGGGACCAAAAGGAAACATTATCTTTATATAGATCTAATGGTACTCCATCGGGCCCAGGGGCCTTACCAGGGGTTTTCAGATTGATAGCAGCCATTACATCCCTGACATTGATAGTTTCACTGAATTAGGCTATGACTTCATAATTGCATGGAGTTACTACCCTGTTACCTAGAGTGACATCCCTATTGCCTGGATCAAAAATGCTAGTAAAATGATCCACCCAAGCATGAACATGTATAATAGACTCAGTTAAAGGCTTTTTGTATCCCAGTAAAAAAGGTTGATTTACGACCTTCCAAAAAAGCCACGCTATCTCTCAGCGTGGCTGCAATTTCTAACTTCTCCCACGCCTCCCTTCTAAGCTAGGTTTTCCAAGCCTCGAGGGTTTCTTTATAGAGATTCCTGGGGCACATAATGTGTTTCTTCGAGCACAGGGTTTTGGATGATGCTAGCTTTAATTTTTTATGGGCGGGTGTGCATGCATGGTCAAACCAGCCCTGTGTAGGGGACTTTTTAGAAGCATTATATGATGTCAGCCCCCTCACTGTGGATGTGCAAAGAGTATTAAACGCTGTTAGAATATTCTCAGGAGATTCATCAGGGGAAGTTAAAGATAAGATTGGTTGTTTATTATCTTTAAAATGCCTAAGAAAAAAGGCCTCATCTACTCTATCCCATTTTATCCTGGTGCCTTTATTCCGTGAATAAGTTAAAGGCAGATTCTCCTTGGATACTTTGGGGTCAGAGAGGTCTAAATCAAGGACCATGACAAGTGGGTTATCGTCGCTTATCCATAATATTTTGACATTATAGTCCCTCAATAGTACAGTTAGATCCAAGGACAAAATAAAGTAGTCTATCTCCCTCCCAGTATTTACACCTTTATAGGTGGTTGGGAGAGGTGTCTCACTTGTCCTGAGTTCTTTAGCAAATCACAGATTTTTGGACATTTAAATACCTATTTAGAGCCTCCCCATATGGGGCACGCTGAATGTGTAAAGTGTCCGTCACCCCCATCCCATTCAGGCCACAGGCTGATGATATTCTGTGCACGCACAAATGCATTTTAAAATCCCCCACCCATATTAATAGGGCCTCCTTTGTGTGGCCGTCATAAACTTTCATTAAGCTATCCTCTAGATCATCTATTACATCAGAGGAGTTAGGAATCTACAGTAACACCAATTAGTAATAAGGCGGAGAAATAATATATTTTGTCAATAGTGCAGTTAATTTCACAGAAATGAAAATAGTTAAGCCTCCTTTAACTCTGCAAGAGTGAGAAGGCGTAGGTGGGCAACACAGTGATTGAAAGCCATTTACACTATAAACCTCAGTGGCCCATGTATCCTGCAGACATGCAATGCCTGCTTTGTTAATGACAGAAAGCCATTCTGGATTTGAGAGCTTTGAGTGTATGCCAGCAATGTTTCATGAGAGGAGCGTGAGACCTTGTTGTGGGGGCATCATCCCACTCAGTTTACCTTTAACTACTACTGGACTTGGTATAAATTTACCCTTGGATGCCTTATAATTTAAGCACTTATCATCCCCTGATCAAGCTACAACAGCATTCAAACAATTCTGGGCCTACCTTGAGACAAGGTCAATCTAGATCTTCCAAGGAAGTAAATACTTCAAAGGAGGTGCACACTTCCACATTGACAGTTGACCTTTCTTTTGCAGGGCAGGAGGCATTTGTAGCAACATTATTTGATAAAAGAACTGAGGGCCTATAGAAATATCCGAGAGGTAGAGCCTGGATTGAACCAGGAACTTGCATCCAGCTATGCAGGAGGCTAAGAAGTGGACAGTCTTGGGAGATCTAAAATTGATGATCACACAGTCTTCTGGTACTTCCTTTTTGCTTGGACCAATCCAAGGTGTTCTTCTTACCATCAATACGTCAACAGAAAGATCCAGGGGCCAACCAGAGTTTTTCCTTAACCAGTGGATTTTGTTACTTTTCAAAGCTATATGATCTTCTTTCATAGTTGAAAGTAATGTTGGTACGTCTTTTAAGACTATTAAGTACAGAGTGCATGCTGGTGGTAGCTGTGGAAAAATATTTCCCTTACTCTGTCGATTTCCCTGACCTGCGTCATTGATTTTAAATCCATCCCTAGAAATTCCTTGGTAATTCCCTGCACTACCTATAGCAACTTGATTATTGGCCTCTGCCTCACACGTAGGGGGTATAACCTCTTGGATCACACGGGGCTCACCTGCACCTTGAATAAATTGATTAGATTTATTTCCTTGAAGTTTATGAAGCTGTTGGATAGAGGTCTCTAATCCATCTAATTTGCGATTTAGTTTTTCCAAATCTGCCAATACTTTTGCACAAAAGGCATTAAACGCACCTTTCAATTTATCCAACCGATTTGAAAAGTTAGTTGAAATACAAGATTCCAACTCATCTAGATATTTTGCAGGTAGGGCCTAGTTAATAATCGGCTTCTTTTTGGTAACTCTAGACTCCCTTTTTCCCTTTTCTTTTATAGCCGGACTGGGATTGGGAAAAACCATAGACCCTCCTCTGTGAGCACTGTCCCCCTTTTTCCTCTTCAATGGGGGGGGGAATAGATATTAGATGGCTTGCATCCAATCGGTCAGTCCCATTTCTGGAATTGCCCCTGAGGTCCCCGAAATGAGCCAATGTT
This sequence comes from Calotriton arnoldi, assembly GCA_963921515.1. Classification (NCBI taxonomy): domain Eukaryota; kingdom Metazoa; phylum Chordata; class Amphibia; order Caudata; family Salamandridae; genus Calotriton; species Calotriton arnoldi. The sequence continues at coordinate 1,744,106 of CAWUFW010002453.1, read as the reverse complement.
GTCCCTGCTACTTTTTCCCAATTTTCATCCGGCAAGTTATCAGATGGATTCTTGGCTTCATTGGCCTCACTAAGATTGGTCTTGTGTGCATCAAATGAAGCTTTCCTGGTGGCGCTGATCTCACCTCACCAGTGCTGATCTCTGAAATAATAATAGCCCCCACAGCAGTAGTCAGATAATTAGTAATGCGTAGAAAATAAGACTTCCCCTTGGGACCACAAATATTTTCTTATGAGTAAACCAATCATTCAATCCACCAAGTTCAATCACATGCACCCAGATTCAATTATATAAGTACAAATGCCACCAAGGAGGAAATTCCACATCAAAAGGTTTACTCAATTGAAAAACATTTTATCAACATTAAAAGTCATCTGATAATCCTATACTCAAAAATCAATACTAGTTACATATATAATCAACAATTCAACGTACAAATAAAAACATTTAACCGCTTCAACGCGGCTGGAATTCCCCCGCTGTGCGGGAGAATTCCACGCGTGCGTGGAACGGACGGCCCCCGGCCGTCCTCCGCACACGACCACCGTGACGTCGGACGGCCAGGGGCCGTCTGACGCATGGAAGAGGATAAAATGCTCAATGCAGTCCTACTCACAACCGGGAGCACCCTCATGCACAGTATATACAATTCTGTTGTATATCCTGATCCAATAGGAACATTCAAGACTAAATCCTGGTGAGATTATTAAAGATCATCCCAGTTAATCCTTGTGGCTGGATTCAGTCAAAAACTCAGCGTTGATGCGTTTCGGTGGATTTAAAACGATACACTCCACCTTCTTCAGGATAATGCTAATTGGGTGTTACTCTCCCATAATCAATTCATTGCTTCATTTGAAGCACCTTCAAATATGAAAGTAGATAGCCTGAACCAGTTGATATATACAATGCCGATACAAGTGTTACATACATTTTGAACCTAAGGCGATGGAACAAATTGAAATGGGCCAAAAGGTGCTGTGCTTACAATATCCAGATGCTTTGTCATGCAGGCTTAATTATAAAGTACTGTCATGCAGAATTTATAGAGCGGAGACTGAGACATTGGTTTTCCCAGAATAGCAAACTAGGTGACATTGTGAAATCTGTATGACAGTGCACTTGCTATAAAATATTGGCAATACCATGCCACAAACTTGCACACACACAAAAACAAGTGTGGTAAATGCAACCTCTCATCACCGTGAGATGAATGAGGAGCTGAAGAGGTAAAAGAGATTTCTAGGAGGACGCAGTTGAAAATTGAATGATGACCATCACAAAAAAGGAACGCCACATATATGATTCAAATGTGAATAAGCAAGATCGCTGAAACAGCCTAAAAACTATTGAGATTCCTTCACATATGCAGAATGTGAAAGGGAAGTTGACATGCACTGACAATTAAGGTAGAAGATTTTCAATCCAATGTTTAGAATGGGTTGAAGGGGAGTGAATGAGTAGGCTAGCAGTGCAAGAAGATCAATAGTTCAGTACTACAGTGATGGAAGAGCATTTGAACAAACAATTAATTTAATTGATAAATAACAAATACTATAATTACAGAAGAAAAATTTGGGTAAAACGGATTTCTAAACATGGTCACATATTAATTGCATGAAAACAGTATAAAATGACAGAGCTCTGCATTTGCCTTTTGTTTCCTTCCATGATTTCAGCACTGCACAACAACATCCCATTGAAAGTCTCCCATAGTGCATTGCTCTTAAACGCTACACAAGCAATCAGAGATATTGGAATCACAGGGGGCAATTCACAAAGCTGACTTTCACTTGTAGTAATTTACACATGTAATCGACTCTTAAACTTTTGAGTAACTTTACTATTTTGGGCTATTCACAAAATCCAGATGTAAAATTACTCAAAAGTGTAGATTTACATGTCTCCGGCCCCTGAAAAAGAGGGTGGAGCCATATTTACGAGTGTAAGTTACTACTGCCAAAAAAAAACAGTAGAAAGGTCAGCACCACACATAGCTAAACAATGATACTGCAACACTATCCCATAAAATAGAATGGAGTTAGGGACTTAAAGTAAAACCCCTTAGGAAATAGTGTTAAATTAAATTAAATTATTTAAAATAGTTAAAAATATAAATACATTTAATTTACTGCCAATATATATTAAACAAATATAGCTCACACAAAGGTATTGACTGTTTCAGAGGTCAGGTCATTTTTTTAAATGTGTAATAGAATACATCTAATACTGCACACGCAAGCACACTCACACACAGGTACCGCAGCCAAGATCAGTCTCTTCTCACAATGGCAGCAGCTTTAGTCGGGCTATGTGCCCTCTTTCTTTTAATGTCTGCTCCTCAGCCTCCATTATCATATTGGTCATCAAAGCAGAGAGAATTAAGTAGACGGAGAAGAGAGTCTAAGATGCGATATATCATCAATCAGAAATCTCCTAAAGTAGTGGCCATATGAGAATGAAGGAGCACATTTGAAAAATAAATTGTAACAACAATGTGAAAGTAAAATTCCCATGATTACTAGATGGTTTTTAAAAGTAGTTGAAGAGACTGGGGTTCAGTATTAATACATTCAGAGCACTCAACCTGAAGAGCGAGGACTCCCAAAGTCTCTGACTGTAAATACACATTTTCAAATCTCTGCATTTAAACATTTCTATGTCAAAGCATTTTATGAAACAACAAGTAACAGAAAGGTTCTTATGGATTTTTTAAAAAAAAGGACAGGCCCTAACGTCTTATCACAGAACGTCGTTGACTATGGTGGCCATCTTGGATTGGGCATTGTTAAGTACTTTAAATAAGGATTGTAGTGCCAATTTATCCTCCATTACCTAATGCTACAAATGATGTTCCCTGTATGGAGCCATGCTGCTGTCTCCCTGTTGCAGAAGGAAATGGAGACATTAATGCATGAGCAGCTTTATTTATATATGTAAGTATGTTAACGAAACGTTGGTCTGGAAGGGCAGCTAAAGCTGTCTCTAGGCCAGACTTAATAATCAGGGACGGGCTAGGAGATGCAGCATTTATGAGAGGGTGCTATGATGAGCAGCCAGGATAGATATCAACAATATGAAGAGGGCTTATTTAAAGTGGTAAAGTATGAGTTCAAAAGTCAGGGTCTGGGAAGTATAGTACAGGTAGTTCAAAATAGTGGCGTACGGGGTTGGTCCTTGCAAACCCAAATGGGGAGAGGGGAAGTGCATGTCCAAATATCATTACAGGATGATAAATATCCACAAGCATCTATCCTCATCTCAGACGTTTCTTCTGATATAGAGATGAAAGAGTTATGCATAGAAATTCTTATATGAGTTACCAAATCAGTTCAAAGTTGATGTTGTCGTTTGGTGAGTCAATAAGACGTTTTATTGCTCGTTCCATGACATTCCAAGTTCCAGCAGTGGGACTGCATTGCCACATCTGCAGTTTTCAATGGGGAAGTAGCTTTTTATAAGGCACGGATAAACAAAATGTTCAGAAAACGGTTTTGATGCAAAGATATCAGATGTCTAAAGAGGATAGCATGTACAATTTCTTGAATGAGGAGGCTTGTATGTAGGAGAGGATAATATGCTTAGCTGGACTAACCACGTTCCAAAAGGGAAGGAGGGCATAGCAGGTAAAGAGATTATGTCCAAGTGTTGCGCCTTCATTTTTGACATTTCCAAAAATGACTTGTTTCTTAATGGCCTCTTCTGTGGAGTCATTCGCATGTGAAATACAGACTAACATTTGGGAAATAGTGGCTGATGAAGAATGGTTTTTGACCAAAACATTTTTGTATTTAAATGAACTAATAGCTACAAAGAAAATTTTCATTACAGCAAAAATGTGTTTTTTTAGAAATGTAAATATGTTTTTACTTTCCTTTTGATACTTCCATCGTAAATTAGACTTCTATTTTAGACAGAATTTAACAGCCAAATTCCAAAAGCAGTGAGTACAATACCACATATCTTAACATTAGTGGGAACTCTGGCTGCAGTTACTGCATATGCATTATATGTGATAAGAATTTTTGATCCAATTTAGATGACATACAAAGGCTGCTAGAGCACAGTATAGCTACTCTTTTTATGTTGTGTTTGCTTGGTGTATGTTTCTCCACATATTGTGACTGTCACGTTTGGTGATGCATACAGATGATGTTACAATGGAGAGTAATTCATGTTTTTAAAAAAATTGCAGTGCACTCCTGATAAGAATTACTTTTGATGGTAGAGCTTCTGGACTTTGGCAGCAAGCATAAACTAGCTGAACCTTGCTCTTAACCGCGGCGGCAATTCCGCCGCGGTGCGGCGGTTTAGCGGAGTGGGCGGAGCCGCGTCGGCCAACGGACGTTCGCAGCACTACAGAGGTAGTGCTCGCGCCGGCTGTTGGACCGACAGACGCACGCAACGGGTTAAGAGAGAGAGACTAATGAGGACCTTTATGCTGTCAATGCTGTATAAAAGTGGTTCTTAACCTATGGCCCGAATACCCTCCTGAAGGTTGCACAAGCTAAAATCCTTCCAACACTAACCTACGGCAGTGAATCAATGCGAGGCAGAGATGTCAATCTATTGGACAGCATCCTAGTTAAGGCATACAGAATCATGTTCAGCCTCTCAAATTGTATCTCACCAGCCAAGATAAGGCTGGAGTTCGGCCTATTTAAACAATCTTTGGCCAGGCAAGGAGCATACATTATCTGCTGGAATAAGATCAGGAATGCCACCCCAAACACCTTAAATTAATTACTATGGCAAGAACTCCAGCAGAGAGACATATCTCCCGCAGGAAGCTACCTCCAGGAATCCCTGGCGGTCACTGGCCTTTCACATCTCTGGAACACACACATCCACCACTCAGCCTTTAAGAAACTGGCATGGAAATCAATAAAACAGCTCTCACTTGTAGAGGATAAAGCTACCTTTTCAGCTAGAGTTTATGCTTGGATGACCTTAAATAACTATCTGTCGCTTGCACCTCAAAAATATTTTAACCAGGGCTATCCTAAAACTATTAAAATAAAATTCTTGAGGTACCGCCTGGGCATACTCCTGTGTGCCTTGAATCTTCCACCTTGGCTGAGGGACCCCACTCAAACCTCTTGCCGCCTGTGCAACAACAGAACAGAAGACATTTGCAACCTACTCTGCACCTGTAAGGAGCTGCTGAAGGAAAGGAAGCAGCTTTTAAAGGCTTCCTTTAACCAAATGGGAATTCGCTTGCGGAGGCAAGCAGTGCTGGCCTGCTTTGGACCGGGGGACCCGCAGTTGAACTGCAGACTGGTAAGATTCCTAACGCTGGCAGATGATAAAATGCCACCGGCCTCCAACCGTAACAGATGCCCGGTCACAAGCTGACCGCGCACTAGGACGAGTATATAGGGTACTCTGACAAAAAACTGTATCAGTCAAAGTACTGGCCCAAGAGCATTACTGGCTGCACAAACAAGCTTGATTGCACAGCAATTATCATTTAGAAAGTATTAAGATGAACTAGTTGGCATTTTATATATGTATATTCACATTTTTATGTACCCTTACGCTTTTAAATGATTTTATTCACTGGTTTTTATTAACTATGCAACAACTAAATTTAACTTAACTTGGGTGTCTGTGATACCTTCACAGGGGTCCATGACTGCTTAGAAAATTAAATATTATTAACTTTTTTATTATATTTTTTGTTTGTGAATTGAATAAAACATTTATTATTTGTGCATGTGTTTGATGAATGCTTGTTTTCTATATTTTTGTGCATTTGGTTCAGTTCTAATCATTGAAAATGCTTAGTCAGGATTCCCGGCCCCCAATAATGACTCAGTGTGGGGCCCTGGATTTCAATAATGATTCATTGAGGGTTCCAGTAATGATTAAGTGTGTGGGTCCACAGAAGTCAAAAGGTTAAAAAGAATTACTTCTGTATAAGATGGAAGCAAGTTATGGATCTTCATTACTGTAAACCCCAAAGGAGTAGGCAGTCTTTTGTTGTTGTTTGGGGTGGACAAAGAACTGTTGTGCTGGTTCCAAGTTTATTTTTAATAAAATAACACCTGGAACTCCAGAAAATTCCTATTTTTATCAGTGCAAGTGATTTGTTTCTTAACAGCATCCTTGTAGTTCCTTGTGCTGCAACACATTTGGCAATAAAGGATTTCATGAGAGGAAAGTCAAAATTCCATGGCAATGTTGGAGCTAGGGCCCACTGTAACATTATCTCCAGACCAATGGTCTTGATAGCACAATGAGAGGTAAAGAGAGAAACAATCACTTGTTAAAATCTCAATACAGTGTAATCAATGTGGTCACAAAATGATCCACTCAACAACTTAATCCAAGTTTAGCAGGGTTTCATTATAAATTTAGAAACAATTCAATGTAGACCAACCTCGACATTATCATATTGAAATACATGACGAACAAGATGAATCCAAATCTCCTGAAGAGATTTACCCTGATATAATACAAAACAGACAACTAACTCTATGATGGCGTTGCAAATAATCAAGAAACATTATTGAGTATTAATCTGCATCAAATGGTTCTCCAAAGTAAGCATAAGCAAGCTATATCTCCCTACAATACCTTAAAAGGGGTAACCCTAAACTAAGAAGCATTTAGCAAAGATGAAATCAGAAAGGTGTCAGCTGTCAGAGTCTTTTCTAGAAGGCACTCCAACAATGGTTCACATAGCCTAAATCCACACAAGCAGACGCATAGATCTGCTCGCCGTGAAGTCATAAAATGTTTCTCCTGTCCCTCACTATGTTTCAGCATAAAATATCAATTGCATTCAGGGTGGATAGTCCCACATGACTGTTGCTAGCAATTTTCCAGGACTGTAGCACAACTTAATACTTGCACCACCTTTCCCGCATTGATAAGTTGCAACTTCATTCGTCCTTGGTTATTCTTCTCCTCCTCCATGAGAACTCGCCTCCTTGCTCGTTACACGCTTCTCATTGCCAATCTCGACTTCTCATACCTTGCTATCTAATGAAAACAAAACCCCTCTAAGCTATTGAATGAGGCTTTGTCCATACCTGTAGTGGAAACAAAAACACAAGCAAATGTATTTTATGTTGAAGGTTAAATACGAATTACATGTTAAACTTTAAACTTGAGGTTGAACTGAAGTGGATTCTCGGGGCTCACTCTAGTCAACTTTAACAGGACAGAGGGTTACAGAATACGTGCACATTTCTACACACATAATAAATGCAGCTTCTTAATACATGGATAAATTGTAAAGAATTGTGAAGATGTCATTCTAAATGCACCTGCATGGAAGCAATTCTTGTTACACGTATAAATGTTTAAACATTAGTTTACACATACACATTCTATTTTATTAACCTCACAATGGGACACATTTTATGCTAACTTCTCCTGTCACATTAATATATAAATTTTACATAGACCATTATTAGTCATGTTCTGAACACAAATTCTTCATGTGGAATATTTTAAATATGCAAAACTTCATTCTCCTAAGTAACATTAACCACACGAAATATGTTAGAGTGCTTACTATACATGATTATGATGCACTCCTGCAGTATCTCAGATAGGATTCAAAATTACAGTAACATGAACCTTCTAACAAGGAAGCACTGTCTCATGCAGGTGACATATTTAGCAAAGAATGGCAACACAAACACAATTTTTGAGGATCTACTGTTGTAGGTGAAAGGCTCTCCAAGTACCAAATTAAACAATAATACCTGAAAATGAAAAGAAATCATGACCGTGGACCACCTGTATATGAAATATCCAAGGAAAAGCTTGGAATTAAAGGTGGACCTAACCATCTATCTATGTTACACAAAATACAAGAGTGTGTCCTGTCAGCCATGAACAGTCAAAACTTTCAAATTCAGGACACGAAGGATACCTATGCCCATGGTCTGTATGGTGAGTTCATTAAAAGTACTATTTCAATCATTAAAGTAACTGTCATTGGCCAATATATAATTGGCACAGTGCATTGAGATACTTTCCCCCTTCTGCAGAAATATGTAAAGAAAGACAAAGCGATGGCCCTATATTAATGTGTTTAAGGAAGAAGTATAGCAGTCAATATATCTATTCAGACTTGCAGTGGGCGAAGAATACAACACATAATTAGCATACAGCCTCGAAGCATTCCCAAGGTAGGTTTGGGTATGGGTCAATCAAGCCCAGTCGAGGCTTTATAACTCAATCTTTAGGATCCCAAATTTTGTGAGGGAACCTCAAGTTTGCTTGAAATTTGGCCTTATGGAGCAGGCCCTAGCCCAAAATGCATCTTTAATAAAGCTTTGGTTCAAACAATTCAAAGCAGAGAAGGGGACCTTCAAATACCATCTTGGCCAAGATTTTGCCTGAACCAAGTCTACACCGTGGAATATGGTCATTGAGACAACAATCAGTGAGCTGCAAATCACAGCGGATGTACACTCTCCCTCCCTGAGCCTTAATTAGTCCTAGGGACCCCATCTCCCTGGGGCAGTTCCAATAAAAAGGGGAGGGAGCAGCATGGCCCCCCCTCCCCAAGCCTTAAATTGCCCCGGGGACCCCATCTCCTGGGGCCAAATACAATTAAACAGGGGAGGGGGCATGCAGCCCCCCCCTCATCCCTCAAGGCTAAATAAAATAAAAAAGAGAAGGGGGCTGCGCGGCCCCCCTGCCCAAGCCTTCTTTGGCCCCAGGAACCACATCCCCAGGGCCAAAACCTAAGGGGACGGGGCGTGCAGCCTCCTCCCCTAGACCTAGTAGGCTCTGGGAACCCCATCCCCATGGCCAAATACAATAGAAAAGGAGAGGGTTCTGCGTGGTCCCCCTCCCTGAGCCCTAATAGGCCCTGGGGACCCCATCCCCTGGTGCCAAATATATTAAAAAAGTGGAGGGGATCATGCACCCCCCAAGCCTTATTAGGCCCCAGGGACCCCACCACCGGGGCCGGGCTGTGCTGTGCGTTTTCTTCAATAGGGAAGAGGGCCACACGACCCCCTCCCTGAGTCTTCTCAGACCCTGGGGACCCCATCCCCCTGGCCGTCTTTTTTTTAAAAAAGGGGACAAGGGCCCTGCAGCCCACTCCCTGAGCCTATTTAGCACTGGGACCGCAGCCCCGGTGGCCTCCATTAATATAGGTTGGTGCCTCAGTGCCCACCCAGGGCACCCACCAAGCATAACACTGAGGGCTGCATGGAAGCCCCAGTGACCCCGCGGCCCCAGCCGGCTCCCCACAGGGCTATTTATGCTGGTCCCTCCATACAGGAGCAGTATGGGTTCTGTTTCCATGCCCCCATCAGTGCTTACATTAGCATACTACTTAGTAACATTACCCAAACATTCAATTAACTATAACTCACCATAAGTAGATGTTAATTTCACTATTACTAAAGGAATTTTCACAGCATGAATAAAACAACCGTAATAATATAAAAATGTATGTTGACATTAAAACATTTTTACACTTACTGCATACAGATGCAGTGAGTTATAGTTCATTGACTGTTTCAGTGATGTTACTAAGTAATTTGTTAATGTAAAGCGTACAACAGGTTAAGTAATAAAGTATTACAGTAGTGGCTTCAATTAGACACTATAACTAAGATATTTGCAATGTTTGTGGAGTGTGAAAGAGTTGTTGTACAAATGTAGTAATCCCTAACTATAATGATTATGTAACCTTTGGGTTTTTGTGTGAATTTGTTTGGTTTTTATGGTAATTAAAAAATTAATGTAATTTTTTAATAAATATGTGATGTTTATTTTTTACTTTTGTGGTTTTTGTTGTTTTGGGTTTCTTTTGGGCTCCTTTGAAGTTGCCCAATAGTGAAATTAAGCGGATGTTATATAAAAGTGTGTTAAAATGTATAATGTGGGGGCGTGGCCAAGATGGTGGCGGCGTAGGATGTGTGGCTTTGAGCTCCTGCCCGCCGCCCGCCGTAAACTGGCTTTTCCAGGCACCGGAGGAGCACAAACGGCTGGGGAAGAGCACCGGAGGGTCTACTGACCGGGACCCCAGCACACAGAGCCGGTGATTCCGCGGCAGCTGCTGCGAGCGGCGGACCCTGACGGAGCCGCGGGCGAGGCGGTGCGGCCTCCCCCACGAGGGCGACTGGGTGGCGGCCTCAACAACGCGGCGGCCCGGAGCCCCGGGCCACCGAGGCCAGCCTCTTCTTGCCCAGGCCGCCCCGGAGACAGCACAGGCGTGGCGCCCGCTGCCCGGGGTGCCGCCCAATTACCTGGGACCTCGGCCTAACCTGGGGGCCTGGTCCTGGTGACGCACAGCGGAGCGGGAGCAGACAGAAGACCGTGGGCGGGCTCCGGCTCTCAGGTAGTGCGCCGGAAGAACAGTGAGCGCCGCCGGGGCCCCTCAGCAGAGAACCGATCCGCCCTGCGGAGCCGAGAGGAGAGAGGCGGGACGTGAGCCAGGCCGCAAGATCCCCGGCCTCGATTTTAGGAGTGGCGGCCCCGAGCATCAGCGGACACAGCAGACGCCCTACTGGGATCCCGGGGCCCTCGCTACACGGCAGTGCCTGCTCAGCCGTCGACGGTGCCGGCAACGCCCGCGACCCCGGTGAGTGAGAGAGCAGTGCCGGGGCCGGGAGTGGGAACGGGTGGAGCAGGCGGCGAGGCCCGGTCCACAGGACAAGACATCACAGCTGAGCGGGGGTGGCCCCGACCACGCAGCACAAGTCCTTGGGACCTCTGGGGGCTCGGGGGGAGCACCACCTGACCGGGCGGCGCTGGCCTTTGGCTCCCCCCCTAGAGCGGCCTGCTACTTGGGAAGTGGGCTCTCCTTCTTTGTGGCCCCTGCTTGACTGCTTTCCCCGGCCCGGAGGACCCCCCCTGCAGGTTGATTCACACTCCCCCACGGCAGTTGACGGTCCAGCGGTGTGAGACGAGGGGGGGACTGCACGGGGTCTCAGACGCTCCCACCACCCGTCATCTTGACCGGTGCCCGCCTTCCCCCTGTGGATGGTCTCGGGGCAAGGAAGGGGCATGTCCACGTCCAGGGCCAAGAAGGTAAAACCCCTGAAGGATATCGTTGGCCGATCGCAGTCCATCCCCAACATGGCGGCCGCAGCCCCTGAGGTCGGTGCAGCCGGGCCCGCTGCGTCCTCGGGCGATGAACCAATTACAAAGGCCTTTTTGGAATCCTTGTTTCACACCCTGAGGGAGGACATACAATCGGTCAAGACAGAGTTTGCGGCAGAGGTCAGGGACATACGGCGGGACGTGGAGGAGGTTGGGGACCGGGTTGCCGCACTGGAGGAGAAAAACGACACGGCAGCCACTGAACTGACGCTACTCCAGCAAGAGGTCATCCGGGTGCAGGACCAGAATCTGGACATCCAAGTACATCTAGAGGATCTAGAGAACAGGTCCCGCAGACATAACATAAGGATCCGGGGGATGAAAGTCGCGGAAGACACCAAAGACCTGTAGCAGTTCACCACGGCCCTCTTCCGCCATGTTCTAGGCGACTCCCATGCCTCCGAGGTTCACTTGGACAGGGCGCATAGAGTCGGTCCGCCCCGGGCACCCAATGCCCCCCGCGGATATCCTGGTGTGTGTGCAGGACTTTAAGGTCAAGGGGGCCATTCTAGCCAGGGCGAGGACCCAACATCCCATCTCCTTTCAGGGCCACTCTCCGGTACTGTATCAGGACTTAGCCCTGGTCACACTCCAGCGCCGCAGGCAGTTTCGTCCCGTAACCGACCACCTACGACAGCAAGGGATCCCGTACTCCTGGGGTCACCCCTTCCGCTTAATCTTTCGTCATGGAGGCAAGCTCCACCAGCTCCGATCACTGCAGGACTCTTGCCAGCTGTTGGGCCTCACCCTACCCCGTGAAGACGATGACGGCCACAGCGCTGAGCCGGGACCTGAGATCTCCCCCTCGGGATGGCAGCGACAGGGCGGGAGGCGACGCTCCCGGAAGCCTCCCAAATCAGAAATCGTCAGAAGCCAGCAAGCGGCGCTCACTGCGGTGTCTGAGGCTCTCACGGTAGAGGGCCCCAGCCCCAAATAAAGAACTCAAACGGCGGATCCTCTCCTTGCTCCTCTACAGAGCTGGGCGGGCGGCGGGTGGAACGGCGCCTCGCCCCTTGGTCACCACATGAACCCCCCTCGATGATTGACCAGTCATCCCGAGATGACGGACATTGTTCTACGAACTTGACCATCCGAACTGTTTCCAATCGGTTGTTGTATTGGGACTTTGTTTTTGGGGTGTTTTGGGGTTTTTCCCCTCATTTTTCTATTGGGGTGGGTCCCCTCGTCCATCTACTCTCGTTCCGTTATGCAGGCAAATTTATAGTGGTTGATGGACACCTTTTTGTGGCTATGCATCTCCGGACCCATGCCGTTGCCTGGGCAGTACAGCAGCTTGCACTCCCGATCGCCTTCCATGACACACACACATGTTAGGATCTTAACACTTAATGTACGCGGCTTAAACAACCCCACCAAGCGCAGGGCGATTCTCCACGATCTGGAACAGTCTAAAGCTGACATATGCCTGCTGCAGGAAATGCACCTTGTCGCCAAAGACCACCATAGGATGCAGTCCCGTGCTTTCCCCACACAGCTATTTTCCTTCAATCACACTAAAACAGCCGGGGTTGCCATCCTGGTTTCCCGCTCTTTCCCAGGGAAGGTGCTCCAGAAAGAAGCAGAGCTCAAGGGCCGCTTGCTCACATATCAGTTCCACGTAGCGGGAGTCTCCTTTATAGCGGGTTCCATATATGCCCCCAATGAAGGCCAGGAAAAATTTCTCCATGACGCACTTACTGAGGCGACAGCCAACTCGGAGCGGCGCCTGTTACTGGGAGGGGACCTAAATCTGGTGTTTGACAACATCCAAGACCGCTCGTGTCAACGGACCGGCCAGGTGGGAGCGGTCTCCCCGTCAGGACTAGCTCGCCTACATGACCTCGACATTGTGGACCTATGGCGACACTTCCACCCCCACAGCCGGGCCTACACTTTCTACTCGGGAGCGCATAAGACGTATGCCAGATTAGATCACCTTCTCTGTTCCGCCCCCTTCAAGCGCTGGCGATCGACTCTGAGATCCTGACGGCGTCCCTCTCTGATCACTCCCCAGTCATTGCCTCCTTCAGGCTCCCTGACTCGCGACCACCGTCGCGGCATTGGCGCTTAAGGGACGCCCTATTGCACCAGACTTCCACAGTTGACCAAATTAACGCTGCCATCACAAACTACCTTGCCCTCAACGCAAACACAGCTACCTCTCGGGCGACTCAATGGACTGCCCTCAAAGCGGTGATACGGGGGGAATTTATAGCCATATCAGCGGCTGAGAACATAGAACGTAGCCGCAAACGGGCCGAGCTCACCCAGCGTGTCGCGGAGTTGGAGCAGATGCACCAACGTACAGGAGCCAACAGGGCCTGGCGCCAATTATGTGTGGAGCGGAAGCAACTTGCGGCGCTTGACCAAGACCGGGCCGAGTACGCGGCCCTCCGTCTCCGTCACTCCTACTACACTGGAGGCAATAAATGCGGTCGCCTCCTGGCCCACAAATTGCGCGAGACTAGGCAGACCCGGGGAGTGCAGACCATTCGCGCCCTAGGGGGCGAGCTGGTAACGGAGGACGCGGCGATCGCGGAAGCCTTTCGAGACTTCTACGCAACACTCTACTCCGGCGCTGCACTGGACACACACTACAGCGCTGAGTACTTGGCGGCGGCACATATACCCGCTCTTACTAAGGCGCAAGCAGACAGTTTAGACAGGGATATAGGCACGGAGGAGGTGATAGCTGCGATCTCACGTCTTAAATTGGGTAAATCACCGGGGCCGGATGGCTACACGGCCATCTTTTATAAAACCTTCTGCTCCCAGATAGCTCCCATATTGCGTGACCTATTCAACGCTTTTGCTCAGGATGGGGCCATTCCAGAAGAGATGCTGGAAGCCTCACTGGTGGTCATTCCGAAACCCGGAAAGGATAGTACATATTGCAGCGCGTATAGGCCGATCTCCCTCTTGAACGTCGACATTAAGCTTTACACTAGCATACTAGCTACTCGCCTCGCCCCGTACATGGCACAACTAGTAGAGCCAGACCAAGCTGCCTTCATTCCCCAGCGTCAAACGAGCGATAACACCAAGAGAATACTTCATCTGATAGAAAAAGCGTCCCGCACGGCAGGAGAGTACATGCTACTGGCCATCGATGCCGAAAAGGCATTCGACAGAGTGCATTGGCCCTACCTGGAACAAGTGCTGCAACGGTTCGGTTTCGGCGACAAACTACGCTCCCGGATCCTCAATTGTTATCGCTCACCCAAAGCGACGGTGCGTGTAAATGGCCGGACGTCTTCGCGCTTCTCCATAGGTAGGGGCACTAGACAGGGGTGTCCTCTCTCCCCCTCCTATTCGCGCTCTACATGGAGCCACTCACCCTGCGAGTCAGACAGCACCCCCTTATCACGGGAATCAAATTCTGCGGGGACATCCACACCATCAGCCTCTATGCGGACGATATTATGTTCTCTATCTCCAACCCGGTAGCCGCGATGCGCGCTCTCTCTATAGAATTGCTCTGCTTTGCTAAAGCCTCTGGATTTAAGGTTAACTTTGACAAATCCATTGCACTTAACCTTTCGCTTTCCCCCGCCACACTGGCTCATCTGCAGGAGGAACACGCCTTCCAGTGGTCAGCCTCATCGATCCCCTATTTGGGAATCCAATTGGGGCCCAACCTGTCCGCCACTATTGAGCTTAACTACTCCAAACATAGGGAGCAGGTCCGCAAGGAATTGGAGCGGTGGAAGCACCACACGCTTTCCTGGCTTGGCAGAATCGCAGCCACTAAGATGACAGTGCTCCCCCAGATACTGTACATCTTACAGACACTGCCCCTTCGTCCTCCCACGGGCTGGATCCAGCAGACACAGGCGGACCTAGCGAATTTCATCTGGCAAGGCCGCAAGCCACGGTTTAAGCAACCGGTCGCGGTTCTTCCGCCGGAACAGGGGGGAGTTGGGATCCCGGACTTACAGCTTTACTTTTACGCCGTCCAGCTTCGGTACTTAGTAGAATGGCAGCGTCTCGAATCAGAGAGACACTGGCTGTTTCAGGATCAAGCGGTAGCGGCTATGCCCCTTCAGGGCATTCCCTTCCTCCGGAAGAAACACAGGCCACTTAAACTCTACGCGTCACAGATCACGGGCACACTCATGGAGGCATGGGACCGCACTAACACCGCGCACGAGTTGACTTCCTTCCCCTCCCCACTGACGCCCCTCTTTAATAACCCAGATTTCCACCCCGGCACCGATCCCAAAGCCTTCGCAGCCTGGCGCTCCACAGAGTGTCGATCCCTTGGCCACCTCTTCGACTTAGAAGGGATCATCCCCTTCCCACAAATCAAAACGCTCTATGGCATTGCAGAAACGGAACGCCTACCCTATCTCCAACTACGACACTGGGCGCTTCAACCGCACACCAAACCCGGCGCTCAGCGTTTTCTTACCCCTTATGAAATATGGCTTCTCACCCGCACCTCTGACAAACGAATTATTTCTGACCTTTACAAGCAGTTGCTCTTGACTACTAAACACACTTACAACGCCGGAAGGGCGCGATGGGAGCGGGAGCTGGGGAGGACACTTAGCCACAAGGAGTGGGAGGGCGTCTACTATAGGGCGCGACACTCAGCTTACCACTCCGGACTCACAGAGACACTGACGAAGGTGGCCACCTACTGGTACTACACGCCGGAGCGTCTTCACCAATTCGACGCCCGACAAAGTGCCTTGTGCTGGAGGGGTTGTGGGGAAGTGGGCACCCTTACTCACATTCTCTGGGACTGCGCTAGCATCCAATCCTACTGGTCTCATATACTTAACGAAGTCGACAGCCACCTAGACACTACACTCCCTCGCTTCCGGGCCTATGTCCTTTTGGGATTGCCCAACCCCCTAACATATCCTCTTAGGTCTAGGAGGGGCCGGCTGATCGCCATCGCACTGGGCGCTGCTACACAGAATATTCTCGCGCATTGGCGCTCCAGTCAGCCGCCGACTCACTCCGGGTGGTTACAGAGGCTCTGGCAGGTGCTGGGAATGGAAAAGCTCACCCTCACTCTTGCGGGCAGGGGGTCAGACTTTCCGGAATTATGGCGACCCTTTCTGACCCTTCTCACGGCAGAATTCCGAGAATTGATGTGCCCCAGATACCTCCGTCTTCTTCGCCTTGCGGACACACAAATCCCGCAAGCTTCTTCCTCGGGTAAACCAAAGCACCCACGCTAACTTTCGGAACGCTCCTATGGACGAGGGGAGGGGTGGAGGGTGGAGGGAGGTGGGGAAGGGTTTTGTATTGTTTGTTTTGTTTTCTTGTTCTCATGTATGATTTCTTTCTGTGGACCCGCTCTGCGCATCTTACTTTGCTAATGCCAATTCTAGCGACCTTTGAGGTCTTCACTGTGCTGTCCTCAGGGAGCTGAGGGTCTCTTTGTTCTTTGTTGAAAATCAATAAAAGAATTACACCATAAAATGTATAATGTAAGTTGTAAACCTTTAAAAAGCAATATTACTAATCAAGATTTAAGTTATAGAGGTTTAGTTGGCATGTTTAGTTAGACTTTTTTTTATGGAAGTTCCCCCGTATTGCAGTACTCACTCAGGAGTATTGGGGTATCCCACGAATGGAACATTGATTCTAATTGGCTAAAAGAAGACCTTGCCAGCCAATAAGAAGCTTGGTTCTTTTTTCTCTTGATTGTCCTCTGGTACAGAGCTCTACACAAGTCTTCCAGTGGTGCTGCATCTTCTGGTGTTGCTTTGTGGGAGTTCGGGCAGAGATGGGTGAAAGACTTCAACCCGTACAGCTGTTCCAGATCCTTTAGAGGGGCAAGAGAAGGCGATTGCTCAGGATGAGGAGGAGTTAGAGCTATGCTGCAAGTTAAAGGAATCTGTTGTGGGGCCATTCTTCTTTCTTCCACCTGGGGAGAGGAAGTGAATGCCCGTCAGGTAAGTTGTTGCCTGTGCAATAAAGTAATTTCTAGGGGCACTGGGCAACAGTATTCCCTGAGCACCATAAGAAAGCACAAACACCTCTGCGCCATGCATGCCACCCGTTTGGCGTGTGCCAAGAGAAGGTGCAACCAGGAATTGGGCCAAGATGTTTTGAGTGTTTCTGGCAGCACAACACCTGCTCCTGTTGCTTCAACTGCAGGCATTCAGAGGCAACCAGCATCTCAGCCTTCCTATTCTGCTCCACCAACCATTCCAGCAGCAGGCTCTCAGGTTCCTGTCAACCGTCTAACTAAGCAAGACGGTGAGGGTAAGCCCCGTGTGCACTGGAGGTAAATCGCCCAAAAGTATCTTCCTAGTAGTTAATCCACAACGCTCAACTTCTCATGGCCCACCGTCCCAGGCACCATTAACACAAAATTGTACAATACTCAGGAAGGAGCGTTCAATGTATATACAGTTAATTAATTTTTCCCTTTTCCGCAGTTCAATATAGTCGTCCCAACAGAAAAATCCTCGTGAGGTATGCTTCTTATATAGTGTTCTTTATTTCACATCAAATCAATGTTATCCAACTTGAATATAGTTATTGTTAAACACAGCCAACGCGTTTCGTCCCCCTCTGGGACATCATCAGGGCTTTTTCATCTATTCATCCAAAATATGTACTCCAAAAATTAAACTCGTTCAGTAATCCATATAACTTACCAGAAGAGAAATTCTTCTTCTTCTTCTTCTAATTTTCTGTTGGGACGACTATATTGAACTGCGGAAAAGGGAAAAATTAATTAACTGTATATATATTGAACGCTCCTTCCTGAGTATTGTACAATCCTGTCAACCGTCATTGGCAGGAATGGGATATTGCTGAGCCATGTGCGGAGACAGCAACTTACTGTCTTGCATGCAACACAATTATAGTTGCAGGGGAGAGAGATACAGTGAACTGATTGTTACTCATTATTGTCCTCCCCAAAACCCCTAGGGTTTTTTTCCGGGACTTGTGTTAAGACCCTGTTGTGTGCATTTGGTTTCTGATTTTTCGGGGTCACGACCTACAGTTCCCCCCAAAAAAAAGAAGAAAAAGTTCTGATTAGAACTATTTTCAAAGTCATTTAAATAAAGATTTGTGTGGTGACTTTGTATTTACAGGTACTGGCAGTAAATGAATGCAATTAAAAAGTAAAAAAGAAGGTAATTGAATGGTAAGTATCTACAAAGACTGGAGTGATGTAGAATTAAGTACAGTACAATGAAGTGGCATACAGTGGAATAGCGTACAGTGTTGTGGCATATATTGAAGTGGTATAGAGTAAAATAGCATAGAGTGGAATGTGGTTACATACAGTGGAATAGCCTACAGTACAGTGTGGTACAGTGGAGTACCATAATGTGGTGTGTCATTCACTGTAGTGGCATACAGTGGAATATCGCAGGGTGGAGTGGTGTAGAGTGTATTGGCGTACGGTGTAGTGAGGTAAGTATAATAACATATAGTACAGTGCCATAGAGTGGAATGGCATAGAGTGGAGTGGCGTGCAGTGTAATGTGGTACAGTGGAGTGGCATACAGTGGAAAAACATACAGTAGCGTGGATAACGGGGAGTGGCATACACTGTAGTGCCATACAGTCTAATACCGTACAGTTGACTAGCATACACTGAAATAGCGTATAGTGCTGTGGCGTACTTGGCATAGTATACAGTAGAGTGAGGTTGACTGCAATAGCGTGGAGTCGCATAGACTGGAGTAGGGTACAATGGAGTAGCTTACAATGTGATAGCATACAATGCAGTAGCGTACAGTGGAGTGGGGTAAAATGGAGTGGCATAGAGTCAAATAACGTAGAGTTATGTGGCGTAGAGTGTATTTGCGTAGATTGGAACACTATAGTGCAGTGGCATATAGTGGAGTGGCGTTGAATGGAATGGCATACATTGAAGTGGTGTGGAGTGGAATAACATATAGTGGTGTCTTGTAAAATGTAGTGGTCTAGAGTGGAGTGGCATACATTAGATTAGCATACAGTGGAGCCCTGTACAGTGGAGTGGCATACAGTTAAGCAGCGTACAGTGGATTAGCATGCACTGGAGTGTCGTGAAGTGGCATGGTGTACAGTGAAAAAGCATACAGTGGAGTTGGCTAAAGGGGAGTGGTGTACTGTTGACTGCCATATAGTGGAATAGAGTAGATTACAGTAGCACACAGTGAAATAGCATACAGTGAAGTAGCTTATAGTGGAGTGGCATACACAGCAGTGGCATACATTGGAATAGTATAAAGTGGAGTGGCATAGAGTGCAGTGGCGTAGAGTGGCATACAGTAGAGTAGGGTTCACTGGAGTAGCTTACATTCTAAAAGCGTACAGTGGAGTTCTGTACAGTGGAGTGGGGTATAGTGGAGTGACAGAGTCGAATAAGGCACAGTTCAGAGGGATAAAGTGCAGTTGTGTAGAGTGGAATACTTTAAAGCAGAGTGGGATACACTGGAGTGGTGTAGAGTGGAGTGCCATAAATTGGAGCGGTGTAGAGTGGAATAGCATGAAGTGGAGTGTTTTACAGTGTAGTGGTGTGGAATGGAGTGGCATACAGTAGAATATCTTAGAGTGAACTGCTTTGGAGTGGAATGGCGTACAGTGGAGTGTGGTAGAGTGTAACAGCAACTGTGTAGTCTATTTGAGTAATGGACTTCAGTTGTACTGTTAGTGCTATATTAGCAGGCCAATGCTATTTTTAGCCAATCAGCATGGTTCTTTTTGAAGTATAAGATGTTATACAGAAGATCATTCTTTGGTACATTTGTAATACTATACTGTATTGGTTAATATAGTTCTATAACCTTAAATTCTATTGAAATAACTGTATGTAGTGAGTAGTATGGTAATAGCTAACAGTGCACTTTTTGTAGCAATAAATGGCCTTCACTTTTACGGTTTAAGCTATGTTATCAGCCCAATGTCACATTAAACCAATCAGCGTGCTTCTTTTTAGAAGTATAATATGTTACAAACCACATCATTCACTGATACATTTCCAATACTATTCTCTATTGGTTAATATGGGTATATGACCTTCAATTCCACTTAAGTAGCTGTATCTACTCAGTAGTATGGTAAAAGGTAACAGTCTAGTCTTTCTAGGAATCAATGTGCTTCAGTGGTACTGTTTGAGCTATGTTACCAGCCCAATCTCATACTGAACCAATCAGCATGGTTCTTTCAGAAGTATAAAATGTGACAAACAAGATTATTTGGCAGCGGCCTAGGGTATTATCTATAAGTTTCACTTGACTCCATTTAGTACCTGCTTCGTGACGGTATTAGGTTATGGAAAACGAAAATGCTTTGTATGTAGATAATTGGACACAGCTATATTTTTTGGGCAAAAGAGTATGCCAAAAGAAGAGGACTACAGCATAATTTAGGTATACCAAATGTTTAAATCACATGGGTGGGGAAAGAGGTTTAAGATGGAATAACATCCTACCTCTAATTTCATCACTTCGTAATTGTCAGCATCACCAAGTCAAGACTATTCATTGTGGCGGCAATGATATTGGTCACCTCACAGGTGTAAGAATTGAAATTGACATGAAAGCACAATTTGATGAGTTTATTTCCTAACAACCATTTTGTGTATTCGAATATTTGCCAAAGGATCCAATGGAAATATTCTGTACAAAATGCTGCAAAGTATGAAAAAACCCACAGACATATCAACAAAACGGTGTCTGTTTTCCTAATAGATCACAACATGTCTTCCATTTATCACCTCAACATTCGGTTTTCAGATACTTCCCTTTATCGTGCTAATGGTGTCAATTTCCCTCCAGCTGGCAATAACATCTTTATTACCAACATGCACCAACTCCTACTACAACATATGTAAATTCCCAAAATGTAGAGATAACAAAAGGCTCTTTTAAGCGCCAACCTAACAGGAGCATTAATATACGTCAATAAGCATGGGTTCTTCTTTTTAAAAAACTTTTTTAATACTGCGGTACTCTCTAGAGTCCCACGCGGCCGTACCACGGTACTCAGTAAATTTTTTTTTTAAAGCATCAATACATCTCCAAATTTTAACTGTACATAAGGCACTTATAGCAACCTCAGTTCCATTACAATTACAGTCATAAAGCATTTTTTGACACAACATTTCAGTTTGTATTATAAAACACAGTGAAAGGGCTGTGTAGGCTGTGTAGAACAACATGGCTACCATAAGGTTTCTCAAAAGTCCTCATTAGCCAATTGGATTATCCCTTGTCCTCGCTATGTACCGAGGTTGTACCGCGGTACTACAGTGGCCATAAACATACCTTAAAAAAACGTATAAGGAGGTGTGTCCAAGATGGCGGACGAGTAGGTCGCATCTACTCGCCACTCCTGCCCATGACCCGGGCCTTGCCTGCATAGCGCCTTACAGCGTGATCCTACCGGCAGATCCAGACTCGGGCGGCGATTGGGATTCCCACGTGCGCCTCAGATCCGCCTTGACTGGGGGCGAGCACCGGATTCCAGCTCCCGATCCTGGGGGCGTGTGTGGCCGAGCGCACCCGGAGAGTGCTCAGCGGCGACAGCGGCGAGCTGCGTTGGAGGAGACTGTCGCCGCGGCCTGCGGACACCTTGGTGGAGCTCCGACGGAGGCGTACAACACCTACATAGTGCCGCGGCTGTGCCGCCGGGAGGATTGCAGCCCGTGGGGTGCTCCGTCCCGGCAACATCAAGATGGCGGCGCGGGCCTGAGGCTGCGGATGTCACTGCGGCGCCCTGGCTGAAGAGCGCGGCCGCTCGGCGCGAGCCTGTAGCCGGGCGGGCCTGGAGCTCCGGGCCGTCTCCTCATCTACACCGCGCCCGCCCAGACGCGCCAACGTTGAGACCCGCGGGGGCCGCATTAGTCTGGAGGGCGCGGCGAACTACCGGCGGATTGGAGCTGGTGCCCGCTGACTCGCCGGACCATCAGCTGTGGAGCACAGAGAGGGCCGGATCGGAGCCCTCTCGCAGGAGGTGAGCTGGGACTTGAAACGCCAGACTCCCCACGCGCACCTGAGTTGGGGGGCCTCACCTCAGCGCTTGCACGCCCACCGGGGGTTGACTGGCATTAAGCTCCTGCAGTCACGGCCCTGCGACTGGCGGCACTTCGGCGAGGGTGATCGAGTTCAGCCCAGCCTGCCCCTTTGCTTTCCTGGAGACCACGCTCAGAGTGCAGCCAGACCGGGAGGGGCCCGACATACTGTCCTGCAGCCACATTTAAGCGCCCTGGTCCGCGCCTGGGGGCACTGGGGGCCCGGGCGGGGGGCCTAGCTGCGGCCTTGTCATTCAGAGGGTGCGCCCTGTGGGACACAGAACAGAACGACCCAGGGCACCCTTCCATCTGCGGCCAGCGACCCTCGTGATCGTCACTGCGGAGAGTAAGTCGCTGCTGCGTGGCTGTGCTGCATGGCGGTCTCCCCTTGGACACTCTTCGGCCTCCCCCCCGGATCTTAACGCTGCCTGGAGGTTTCTCCGATCACCTGAGACCGGCAGCCAGGGAGGAGTATAGCGGTTTTCCCTGAGATACAGTCGGCCACGGAGGCTGTCCTCGGACGGACTTGGTCGGGGCCGCTACTGCGTTGTGCTGAGCGCCACGTGCTGCCACCGCCCGCATCCCCTCTGCCACTGCCCGATTGTGCGGCCTTTCATCAATGGCAACCTCCAGAGGCCGAAAGGACAGATCGGTCAAAAACTTACTTCTCAAGGCAGGGGTTAGTGGAGCAGCAGCAATGTCGCACTCGGGTGGGGCCACTGACCGGCGGGACCTGGCAGATCCTGATGGCCCTGTCACCCGCAGCGTCCTGGAATCGCTTTTTGCGGACCTCACCAGGGAGTTTCATACCATGAAAAAGGATCTTACGGCCGAAATCCGGGAGATGCGCAAGGATATTGACTCAGTGGGGGAGCGGGTGGACGATCTGGCGAACCAGACGGTAGTCAGAGACGAAGAGGTATCCCAGCTCCAGCAGGAGGTGATCCGACTGCGCAAACAACATCTAGACCTTCAGTCCCACACCGAGGACCTGGAGAATCGTTCTCGCTGAAATAATATCCAGATCCGGGCGGTCCCTCAGGGAGCGGAGGTGCAGGACATTGAAGCTTTCGTCGCGGACTTGTTCCGCCACATTCTGGGAGGTCCCCCAGACCAGGAGATCCGGCTTGATCGCACACATCGAGTGGGCCTCAGGAGGTCGCCGACAGCTCCACCACCCGACATTCTGACGTGCGTCCACGATTTCAAGCTTAAGGAACGCATCCACGGTCCAAGCACCCTATTGAATTCCGCTCCTGTAAACCTCTTCTCTTCCAGGACCTAGCTGCCTCCACCCTTCAGAAACTGCGTGATTTCCAGCCCATCACCACATTCCTCCGCTCAAAAGACGTTGCTTACTCCTGGGGGCATCCATTTCGACTCATTTTCAAATGGTAGGGCAGACTCCGCCAGATATGTTCTTTGGAGGAGGCGTCCTCTCAGGAGCGGACCACGACGGCCCGGATAAGCACGCCAACCCCAACCGACGAGAGGACACCAGCCACTGGCGGAGAGTCGGGGGCTCATCATCAGTCTCTCGTCTGGACTCGGATGTTATCGCCAAGGAACGCTCAGCGGTCCTTCGGACCCTGTCGGAGGATTCCACCTCTGCAGACTGACCTAGGCTCCTTTTTGAAGTATCATCCATCCTCGATTCCTTTTCCAGCTGCCTGGTGGGACCGATCCGGCTGATATGGCCGGGCCCGGGGCGGGGGGGCGGCGGGGGCTCCTGCTATCCATCCCACGCCTCACCACAGGCTGACTGCCTGGGACATTTGTGAATTCTCTTATGAATATTTTCCTTGTTTTGTTAGATAGGGGGGTTTCTTTTACGCTTCTTCCCTTTTTTCATTGGGTTGTTTCCTTCTCCTTCGATGTTATTGCAGGCTCCTACTACAGGCCCTTGCGTGCCCACATATCCACTAGACAGATGCTGTTAGCGATAGCACACTTGGACTCCCATCCCTATGGTCCCTGACATCCATGTCGTGTCCCTAAATGTGAAAGGCCTAAACAATCCCACTAAGCGACGAGCCCTTCTGTCGTACCTGGAGCGATCTGACGCCCATATATGCCTGCTTCAAGAGACGCACCTACTCACAGCCGATACCCACCGTTTACGCTCAAAGGTGTTCCCACTCCAGATGTTTTCGTCAGTCACTTCCAAGACTGCTGGGGTTGCCATTTTGGTCTCCTCTCAGTTCCCAGGGCGTGTTGGTAGCAAACAGGCCGAAATCAAAGGGAGGTTTTTGGCCCACACCTTCACCTTAGACACACACACGTTTGTGCTAGCCTCGGTATACGTCCCCAATAGTGGGCAGGAGGGGTTTATAAAGACGGTCATTCAGGAAATCACGGGTTTGCCGGATCGGACAGTCCTGCTGGGAGGGGACTTCAATATGGTTTTAGATGGTGACATGGATCACTCTGGACAACGATGGGGCCAGACGGGGACTTTGTCCAAGGCGGGGAAGCGATTACTGACGGAAGCTGGGCTCACCGACGTATGGAGACTTAGGACCCTACCACTAAGGCCTACACGTTTTACTCACATCCTCATAAAACTTACAACCGGATTGACTACATCTTCACTTCAGACCTCCTAACACAACGCACCCGTGAAGTGGAGATTCTCCCCTGCCCCCTTTCTGACCACTCTGCACTGCGGTTTTCTCTGACCTTCCCTCCAAGGCGTACTTCTCGTCGCTTCTGGCGCCTGCGGGAAACCATGCTCCAGCGTCCCTCGGTAGTGCAACAGGTTGAGGGAAGCATAGCAGACTACTTAGCCTTAAATGACACCCAGGACATATCCACGACAACTCTATGGGAGGCAATGAAGGCGGTTATTAGAGGGGTCTTCATCGGCATCGCGTCAGCCGACAATAGGGATAGGCGGGAGAAACGTGAGCGCCTGATGGGTGAGGTCACTGAGCTGGAGCGTATTCACCAGCGTGCCGGGGCACCGAGGGTCTGGAGACAGTTGAAGGCAGCCCGGGCACAGCTTGTAGGGTTAGACGTTGACCGAGCAGAGTACGCAGCTCTACGCCTTAAACATGCCTTCTATGTAGGAGGCGATCGATGCGGGCGCCTCCTCGCAAACCGCCTCCGAGCACAGCGACAAGCACATAAAGTGACACTGATACAGGACCCTGGGGGGGGTGCAGCGAAGACACTACGATTGTAGAAGCATTTAGGCGATTATGAATCGTTGTCCTCGGCTCAAGTTTTGCCTGACACTGAACCGACTTGGTACCTGCAGGGTGTGGCCACTTCTAAATTGTTGCCGTCCTAGGCCGCGGACCTCAAAGCCCCCATTCGGCTGGAGGAGGTTATCTCGGCGATTGCACGACTCAAGCACAACAAATCACTGCGCCCCGACGGGTTTCCCTCCGGTTTTTATAAGAAATTCCGCGGGACGCTGGCCCCGCTTCTAACACGTGTTTTTAACTCCGTCGGGTCAACAGCGGCTTCTTCCTTTCCTTCCTCTATGCTAGAGGCCTTAATAACTGTGATTCCCAAGCCTGGGACGGATCCTCGCCTTTGCGGCTCCTACCGCCCAATATCCCTTCTCAACGTAGACTTATAGATCTTTACGGGCATCCTAGCGGCCCGGCTCTCCTGTCATCTCCCCGGGCTGATAGACCCGGATCAATCGGGCTTTGTCCCAGGGCGACAGTGCTCAGATAATACCAAACGACTTTTCTATCTGATGGACCGCTCCGAACGCTTCCCGGCGGAACGCATGATCCTTTCGGTCGATGCCGAAAATGCGTTCGACAGGGTCCATTGGCCGTATCTCCGGGCGACACTGAACCATTTTGGCTTACCCGAACGCTTCAGCGATTGGATCTTTCTGAGCTATGTGAACCCTACCGCTACGGTACGGGTGAATGGTGTAGCGTCAGCGGCCTTCTCAATACGCAGAGGGACCAGACAGGGTTGTCCGCTGTCGCCGCTCCTTTTCACCCTCTACATGGAGCCCCTGGCTCAGAGAATCCGGGATGACCCAGCCATCTGGCGGGTGCTTTTCGGAGGGTCAGAGCACAAACTCTGTCTCTATGCCGATGATGTGGTAGCGACCCTGGAACACCCTCGGGACTCTCTACTGGCATTTTTGGACGAATTAGCACGATTCGCCCTAGCCTCGGGCTTTCAGATAAACGTGCATAAGTCGCAAGCCCTTAATCTGTCCCTAGAGTCCGAGACGCTGGAACTCCTTCAGCGAAATTTTCAGATCCAGTGGGTCCATGACGCTATCACCTACCTAGGCCTCCGGGTGGCCCCCACCATTTCTGTCACTAGACAGTTGAATTATTCGATGCTTTTAAAACTAGTGCGAGACTCCCTTCGCAGATGGAGACCTCACTCCCTCTCGTGGCTGGGACGGATAGCAGCTCTGAAGATGGTGTTGCTGCCTCAAATTCTTTATATCTTTCATACCCTCCCGCTGCTGCCTCCCACCGGGGTCCTCCGGGCCATGCAGAGGGACATAGAGCGCTTTATCTGGCATGACCAAAGAGCTCGGATGCGCCGCGATCTTGCATACAGAGACCCGGTGGAGGGGGGATTAGGGGTTCCAGACTTATTGGCGTATTGGCGGGCAGCTCAGTTGAGGGCATTGGTGGAGTGGTCTTGCCCTGAATCAGAGAAACATTGGTTATTTATGGACAGGGCTCTTGCAGGCCGCTCGCTGTGGGGGGGTCCCCTTTCTCCCTCGCCGGGGGCGACACCGCAGTTTATACCTATCAGAGGTGACCCGGCCCATTATGGCAGCTTGGGATAAAAAGGCGACTGCTAGAGGACTTACGACCTTTCCATCCCCCATCACGCCCATTGTAAAGAACCCAGACTTCACACCCGGCCTTGACTATGGGGAATTTCACCACTGGACGACAGACGCTACTCGCTCCATTGGGCATTTCTTTGATCTTTCCGGCCTGCGCCCGTTTGTGGAGTTCCGTACAGATCTCGGGCTTCCCGAAACAGAGCGATACCGCTATCTCCAGATACGACATTGGGTGCTGCAGGAGGGGGTGCGGGAAGGTGCAGCGAGGTTGCTTACGCCGTTCGAGAAGTGGTTAATCACAAGACATAGCGATGCACACTTGACGTCAGATCTGTATAAATTCTTGCGGACCCCTCCAGACACTGAGAAATCCCCTGGGCAATTGCGTTGGGAGGGTGAACTGGGAAGGGAACTTTCGCTGAAGGAATGGAGGGACATCTACCACCGGGCCCGTCGCACGGCCCGCAATGTAACTTCTATCGAAACGGCTACTAAACTGGCCACCTACTGGTACTTAACCCCTGTACGGCTTCATAGAGGCAATCCTTCGCGTAGCCTTTGTGTTGGAGAGGTTGCGGCATGCCAGGTACTCTTACCCACTTGCTCTGGGACTGCCCGTCTTTAGGGATATACTGGCCACAAATATTGGATGAGATTGACTCCCATTTCGACACACAGATTCCGAGATTTCCGGCATATATCCTCCTGGGCCATCCCAACGCCATCACCTTCCCACTTCATTCTAGGAGAGGCAAACAAATGGCCCTGACCCTAGGTGCGGCAGTTCAGAACGTTCTCACACACTGGGGCTCCACGACAGTGCCCACTCGATTAGGCTGGTTACACAAGCTATGGTCCATTCTAGGGATGGAAAAGATTTCTCTCTCTTTGACCAACCCTGGGGCCTCCTTCCACAAACTTTGGGCTCCCCTTTTATCGCTTTTGACATCGGAATTTACAGAACTCACCTGTCCCAAATATCTTAGACTATTACGGCTAACAGACCCCCCGCCGGCGTCCACGCCTGATGCACCTGCCACCTAGTTGCTTTTGGGACCCACTTATCGGGCCGCAATACTCCCACTGTCATGAGTTCACTTTTTAGTTGAGGAGGAGGAGGGGGGTGGGGGGAGGGAGGTTTTGTATTCTTGTTTGTTGTTGTTTCTGCCTGAAATATACGACAGTGACATGCCGGGTTGCAACCCGATGATTGTGGAGCACGCTGGCTCATTTGTTTCCTTTGCGGATAAAATCAATAAAAGAAATTTAAACCAAAAAAAACTTATAAGTTGGGGGCGTGGCTTAGCCGGCTGCAAGATGGCCGCACTCTAAGTGGGCTCTGCTGGCCAAGCCTGATAATCCGCCAAAATCCTGCAGACATCCGTGGAGCTGCCTTCCAGCTCCGTGCTACGCTGACTCACCTTACTCTTGGGCACCGATCGATACCACTCCGGGCCCCCTCCGACGCTGCCACACCAAGATCCGCTGTTGGGACCGGACGCGAAGACTGGGCCCTCCTGCTGGCGTGCGACTGGCGCCTGGTCCGGGCCGCGGCGGCGCTGCCGACCTGCTGCCTCACTTGTGCGGATCTCCAGAGGCCAGATCACTGCATCAGAGCCGGCCCGCTGCTCTGCTCCTCCTGATCCGGTGCGTCATGCCGCGGTGGGGGCTTCTTGTGGCGGGGTAGGGGGCGCGCGTGCTGTACCGCGGGGCCCGGGCCTCGCTCCGCTCGGGCGCCATTTTCTCCCCCTGGCACCCGTTTCCTCTGATTGCTCTCTTCAGGCCCCGCGGCGCAGGCGGCACGCTCCCCGTGACTCCCCGCTCCTCCTGCCCCGCGGACGCGGACTCCCTGCCGCTCTCTGGCTTCCTCGCCACCGGGGCGGTGGTCTGCATTGCTGCCTCCTGCCTGCACGCCGCTGCATCCCGGCGCACTGGACCTGAGACGCTGCCTTCATACCCCCTACACGGCCTGGGGATCTGATTTCACGGCCTCACACGGCCCTCATTGCGGGCACCGGCGCGTCTGACCTCCGTCAGCTCCTTCCTTTTGCGGGCGACCTCTCCACCGGACCAGGGCCCTGTGTTGGGCCGACCTCGTGGGCTCCCTGGCCATTTTCACCACCCACCGTTTGCACACCGATTTCTGCAAAGCCGCCCTCTCCTCCATGCTTCGCACAGCCTTCCCACACCGGGCGCTGCTGCCCCTGTTTGTCAGCGCTCCTGGCCTACGCTTCTCCCCTGATCTGGCCTCATTTACCTCCTACATCGCTCAGGCTACTCCCGACCGCCTGGTGGACCGGGCCTGCTCCGTCCCCTGTGGGTAAGGCCTGGCCTGATGGCCCAAACCTGCTGGACTGCCCTCCACCCTCAGTACTCTCCTTAAGGGGTCAGCCTTTGGCCGCACTGCTTCACCCCCCTCCCGCTGCCAGGGCCTTCCTCCTCCTCCGTCCGCCTAGCTCTGAGCCGCTGCTCCTGGCCCCCCTTATTCTCTGCAGCCTCTGCTCACTCAACGGTCCCAGACCATGGGGAAGGCCGACCCCAAACAACCCAAGCTCGCCTTCGATCAACGCCGGCAGACGTGGCAGGAGGGGCGACCTCGGATGTGAGCGATCCTGCAGCCCAGACGGACGCCGGCCCGTCCAGAGAGGATGACTTGAAGGCCATTATGCTGGACGTCAAGACCGCGGTCACTGGCATTGCCGCCCAACTCGATCAGTTGTCGGCCCGACTGGACACTGTCAAGGCTCAGGTCGACTCACACGACACACGTCTGGCCCAGGTCGAGACGAGAGTTTCGGACGCCGAGGACGCCGCGACGCGGGACCACCACAAGCTCCTACAGATGGACAAGATACTTGAGCTGATCAAGAACAAGAATGAGGATTTGGAGGCGCGTTCCCGCAGGAGCAACCTTCGCATCACAGGCGTGCCCGAATCCTCCAACATCAATAAAATGGAGGACTATGTGGAGCAACTCATCCGTGACCTCTTTGGTGAGGTCCTCTCCCCCGTTTTCATTGTCGAGCGAGCTCACTGCTCTCTTGGCCCACGTCCTGCTCCCGGGCTGCCGGCTCGCCCTATCATCGCCAAGCTGCTGAACTTTAGGGACCGAGACGCTGTTCTTCGTGCAGCCAGGGAGAAGGGGGAAATCCGCCATCAAGGGAACTCTCTGGCGTTCTTCCCCGATTACACGGTGGCGGTGCAGGCTGCCCGCCGCGAATTCCTTCCAGCCAAACGTATACTTCAAAAGCACGACATCTCCTACTCCCTGGCATACCCCGCTAAGCTGCGAGTCAGACAGGGCTCCAAAATGCAGATCTTCACGGAGCCGCAGGCCGCATTGGCTTATGCGAAGAAACTGGATTGTGTGCAGCGTTCTTCCCCATCTAACCCCCAGGCCGGTGCTGACGGCGACCTGAGCGACAATGACTGACTCTTGCCTCCGCCATTGTTCTTCGCCATGATATGCTTTCATATGTAACATTGCCCTCCTTAGCTGAGCCTCACGCTGTCTCAGTCGCTGTGTGCATCTCCCCTCCTTACTGATGTGCTCCCGATTGCTGCTCGCTGGGCCCGTGGGCTCGCTGAGGGGGCTCCTCTATCTCTCCTGTTGCCTCGACCTCCTCCTAATCTCCTCTCTCTCACGACCTCATGTCGGCCCTTATATCTGGCTTCCCGCCTCATCATCTGCTCTTGCACACTAAGCTTCTGCCTCTCTTAGGCGCCCCAACTCTCCACCTTTCGACTTACATTGCTGTCCGCAACTCTCCTGGCTTGGCCACCCTGTCTCCTTGGCAGGGGTGTATGCCGGGCGCATCCATGCCTCCTTGGGATGATTCCCTTCCTTGTTTCTATGCTTCCCCTTCCCAGTTGTGGTCCCCTTGGGTGGGTGGGGCTGGTTTCTCCTGAAACCGGACAAACCTCCTGAGCTTCGCGACTCTTATCGTCCCCTGTCTCTAATTAATACTGACAACAAGATCTTTGCCAAATTAATGGCCTCCCGCCTTCTCCCTCGCATGCCGCTCATCGCTCGTCTGGACCAGTCCGGCTTCATCCCCGGCCGTGCTACATCCCACAATCTTCGAACCATCTTTTCCGTCCTTCATCAAATTAATCCTGCACTTCCTGCGGTGGCCGCCCTTCTGGACACCACCAAAGCCTTCAACACTCTTGAGTGGCCTTTTCTTTTTTATCTACTCCCTCGCCTGGGCTTCAGCCCTGTTTTTTTGCGCAAGATCTAACTCTTGTATACCCTTCCCACAGCCCGCCTCCAGATTAACAGCCAAATTTCAGAGCCCATTGCTAGGGGCACTAGGCAGGGGTGCCTGCTCTCGCCCATGTTATTCGCCGTCGCTATGGAGCCCCTTGCCGCCAGGCTCAGACAACATCACACCGAGAGGGGTCTGGGTTTCGCGGCCCGAGCCCTTGTCGTCTCTATGTACGCGGACGACGTCACACTCTACGTCCGCAACCCCCAGGAGAACCTCGGCCCCATGGTCCGCGAGGTGATATGATTCAGGGGTCTCTCTGGCATGCAGGTCAAATGGGGCAAGTCCATTCTTTTCCCCCTCACGGATGCCACGGTCCCCTTTACTCTGGACTACCCTTTCGTATGGGCGTCAGGACCAACTAAATATCTCGGCATCTGGCTCAGCAGGGATGTGGACGAACTCTGGAAGGCTAACTTTGGCCGCGCTGTTGACTGGCTCGAGTCTAAGATCCAACTCTGGCGTCGGTTGCCCCTGTCTCTGGTGGGCCGCATAGCCATCGCCAAGATGGTTGTGCTCCCGAAGTTTTTGTATTTATTCGACAATGACCCGTCCCCCTCACAGCGCACTTCTTCCGCAGACTGCGCTCACTCATAATATCTCTTGTCTGGGCCAGTCGGCAGCCCCGAATCTCATACAATATACTCACTCTCCCTGTGTTGCGGGGTGGCCTGGGAGCCCCAGATTTTAAACTATATGCCCTTAACGCCCAGGCCAGCTTCCTACATTTTTGGCTCCACCCGACTCCTTTCCAACCGCACGTCGCGGTGGAGGCTGACCTCGCTGCCCCCTGCCCACTCTTGACCGCTCTTTTTGCCCCAACAAAGCCTACGCGCGGCGAGATCGACACAGTGGAGACTTTGCGGTGGGCCTGGGATGGACTCCGCAGATATGTCGGCTCTAGCATGCTCTCCGCAAATTCCATGCCCATCGCACATAACCCGATGTTCCCCCCTCTACGGACGGCCGGCATGGTCAAACATGCGATCCGTTTTGAGCTCTCCACGGTGTCGGACCTCTACCCCAGCGATACTTTCTTTACTCTCGCTGCTGAGTCAGGCCCCATGGACACCCTACTTTATTATCAACTCAGGGCCCACTGTAGGGAGTTTCATCCCACGTTTCCTCAGCCCCCCCCTTCTATGGCCACCCTTAATTTCCTCTACACATCCCCCTCCCCCCACAAGCTGGTCACCAAGATCTACGCTCTTGCATTGGCAGACTCCCCTATCTCCACTGATTGTGCGCGTGCGGCGTGGAGTGAGGACCTGGGCGCCGACCTCTCTCCGGAGGTCTGGCTCTACTGCTGCAACCAGACCAAGCGCTTATCCCCTAACTACCGCCTGCGCCTCATTCATTTTAAATATTTGCATAGACTATACCGCTCCCCTGCTCAGCTGCATAAAATGGGCCTCATCTCCAGCGATAGATGTTTGCGATGCTCCGCTCCCGCAGCAGATTTTTCCCACCTCGCCTGGCTGTGTCCCAAAGTCTCAGCTTACTGGTGAGAGGTGTGTGCCGCCATCACTGAGATCACCTCAACTCTGGTCCAGCCGGATCCTCTGCTTTGCCTCTTAGGCTTCGTGAAATTTTGCCCCGACGCTACGCGCCGGCTGACGGCGATGCTCATTGTCCTCCCGCGGCACAGGGTTTCCATGTGTTGGGGTCGCAGGTCCGTTCCCAAGGTCAGTGCTTGGCATGAGGACACTTCCCGCTGTCAGAGACTTCTGTCCGAATTTTGGGACCTAATGCCGGCCACTTCCCGTCCGATCGATATTTGGGGTCCCCTCATCTCCTATCTCCTGCGCCAAACCTCCCGGCATTCTGCGACCTCTCCCGTGCTCCCCGCTGGCCGCCGCCGGAGCTGGCCAGGGTGATACCGCCCCCGCCCACATACTCCCATGGTCTCCTGAACTTTCTTCCATTTGCGCTGGACCTCCTCCGGGCGCTTTCGCCCACCTTCCCAGCCTCACCTCAGAACCTTTTCACCCTATGTACTGTAACGAGCTTTCTGTTTATGGTGTCTCATTTGATGTATACAATGAATGCGACTCTCCTCCTTGTTTGTGGACCTTTCCGCCTGCATATAATGTAACCCTGTAGTGCAAATTTTTTCTCAATAATGGTGTTGGGGAAAAAAAAAAAACGTATAAGTTAATAATGACTTACATTTATTGCTTGTAGTACTCAAAAGAATCATCTACACCACCTAATATGCAATAGTGCTAAATTTCAAAAACATCCAGCTGATGGTTATTGCACTATTTGAAATACAAAAGTCTATGGAAAAATGTATTGGATTTGAAGCCTGTTTTGGGACCCCCTTTTTTCTTTGCACACCCTTCATGATTGCCGCTAAACCTTCAGGACTTTGACAGTCAAACGAGGTCAAACAAAGCAAACACAAGGAGATGATGGACGGAGCGCTGAAACTTTTCAGACACTCACCCCCAGTCACAGATCTGGGTTGAATCCATCATCGTTCTTTAGCTCACTTTGCCACCCCAGTTCAGACACGGCTATATGCAAATCAGTCTTGACCCTGTGCCTCTTGGTAACAGTCCAGCCCGAACTGCCAAGCCATGTCTTCCCTGGACCGGAAACAAGCATCCTGGGACCGGTTTCGGGCTAACAGCCCTCATCAGCCAGGCTAGCTTGAATCCAGTGGCAAAGTGAGCAAGGGACCCACGTCTGGGCATACCCTGCCAACTTAGGGCAAACAAAGCAAACACAAGGAGATAATGGACGGAGCGCTGAAACTTTTCAGACACTCACCCCCAGTCACAGATCTGGGTTGAATCCATCATCGTTCTTTAGCTCACTTTGCCACCCCAGTTCAGACACGGCTATATGCAAATCAGTCTTGACCCTGTGCCTCATGGGAACAGTCCAGCCCGAACTGCCAAGCCATGTCTTCCCTGGACTGGAAACAAGCATCCTGGGACCGGTTTCGGGCTAACAGCCCTCATCAGCCAGGCTAGCTTGAATCCAGTGGCAAAGTGAGCAAGGGACCCACGTCTGGGCATACCCTGCCAATTTAGGGCAAACAAAGCAAACACAAGGAGATGATGGACGGAGCGCTGAAACTTTTCAGGTCACTCAACCCCAGTCACAGATCTGGGTTGAATCCATCATCGTTATTTAGCTCACTTTGCCACCCCAGTTCAGACTCGGCTATATGCAAATCAGTCTTGACCCTGTGCCTCATGGTAACAGTCCAGCCCGAACTGCCAAGCCATGTCTTCCCTGGACCGGAAACAAGCATTCTGGGACCGGTTTCTGGCTAGCAGCCCTCATCAGCCAGGCTAGCTTGAATCCAGTGGCAAAGTGAGCAAGGGACCCACGTCTGGGCATACCCTGCCAACTTAGGGCAAACAAAGCAAACACAAGGAGATAATGGACGGAGCGCTGAAACTTTTCAGACACTCACCCCCAGTCACAGATCTGGGTTGAATCCATCATCGTTCTTTAGCTCCACTTTGCCACCCCAGTTCAGACACGGCTATATGCAAATCAGTCTTGACCCTGTGCCTCATGGGAACAGTCCAGCCCGAACTGCCAAGCCATGTTTTCCCTGGACCGGAAACAAGCATCCTGGGACCGGTTTCAGGCTAACAGCCCTCATCAGCCAGGCTAGCTTGAATCCAGTGGCAAAGTGAGCAAGGGACCCACGTCTGGGCATACCCTGCCAACTTAGGGCAAACAAAGCAAACACAAGGAGATGATGGACGGAGCGCTGAAACTTTTCAGGTCACTCAACCCCAGTCACAGATCTGGGTTGAATCCATCATCGTTATTTAGCTCACTTTGCCACCCCAGTTCAGACACGGCTATATGCAAATCAGTCTTGACCCTGTGCCTCATGGTAACAGTTCAGCCCGAACTGCCAAGCCATGTCTTCCCTGGACCGGAAACAAGCATTCTGGGACCGGTTTCGGGCTAACAGCCCTCATCAGCCAGGCTAGCTTGAATCCAGTGGCAAAGTGAGCAAGGGACCCACGTCTGGGCCTACCCTGCCAACTTAGGGCAAACAAAGTAAACACAAGGAGATAATGGACGGAGCGCTGAAACTTTTCAGACACTCACCCCCAATCACAGATCTGGGTTGAATCCATCATCGTTCTTTAGCTCACTTTGCCACCCCAGTTCAGACCCGGCTATATGCAAATCAGTCTTGACCCTGTGCCTCATGGGAACACTCCAGCCCGAACTGCCAAGCCATGTCTTCCCTGGACCGGAAACAAGCATCCTGGGACCGGTTTCGGGCTAACAGCCCTCATCAGCCAGGCTAGCTTGAATCCAGTGGCAAAGTGAGCAAGGGACCCACGTCTGGGCATACCCTGCCAACTTAGGGCAAACAAAGCAAACACAAGGAGATGATGGACGGAGCGCTGAAACTTTTCAGACACTCACCCCCAGTCACAGATCTGGGTTGAATCCATCATCGTTCTTTAGCTCACTTTGCCACCCCAATTCAGACACGGCTATATGCAAATCAGTCTTGACCCTGTGCCTCATGAGAACAGTCCAGCCCGAACTGCCAAGCCATGTCTTCCCTGGACCGGAAACAAGCATTCTGGGTCCGGTTTCGGGCTAACAGCCCTCATCAGCCAGTCTAGCTTGAATCCAGTGGCAAAGTGAGCAAGGGACGCACGTCTGGGCATACCCTGCCAACTTAGGGCAAACAAAGCAAACACAAGGAGATGATGGACGGAGCGGTGAAACTTTTCAGACACTCACCCCAAGTCACAGATCTGGGTTGAATCCATCATCGTTCTTTAGCTCACTTTGCCACCCCAGTTCAGACACGGCTATATGCAAATCAGTCTTGACCCTGTGCCTCATGGGAACAGTCCAGCCCGAACTGCCAAGCCATGTCTTGCCTGGACCGGAAACAAGCATCCTGGGACCGGTTTTGGGCTAACAGCCCTCATCAGCCAGGCTAGCTTGAATCCAGTGGCAAAGTGAGCAAGGGACCCACGTCTAGGCATACCCTGCCAACTTAGGGCAAACAAAGCACACACAAGGAGATGATGGACGGAGCGCTGAAACTTTTCAGACACTCACCCCCAGTCACAGATCTGGGTTGAATCCATCATCGTTCTTTAGCTCACTTTGCCACCCCAGTTCAGACACGGCTATATGCAAATCAGTCTTGACCCTGTGCCTCTTGGTAACAGTCCAGCCCGAACTGCCAAGCCATGTCTTCCCTGGACCGGAAACAAGCATCCTGGGACCGGTTTCGGGCTAACAGCCCTCATCAGCCAGGATAGCTTGAATCCAGTGGCAAAGTGAGCAAGGGACCGACGTCTGGGCATACCCTGCCAACTTAGGGCAAACAAAGCAAACACAAGGAGATAATGGACGGAGCGCTGAAACTTTTCAGACACTCACCCTCAGTCACAGATCTGGGTTGAATCCATCATCGCTCTTTAGCTCAGTTTGCCACTCCCAGTTCAGACACGGCTATATGCAAATCAGTCTTGACCCTGTGCCTCATGGGAACAGTCCAGCCCGAACTGCCAAGCCATGTCTTCCCTGGACCGGAAACAAGCATCCTGGGACCGGTTTCGGGCTAACAGTCCTCATCAGCCAGTCTAGCTTGAATCCAGTGGCAAAGGGAGCAAGGGACCCACGTCTGGGCATACCCTGCCAACTTAGGGCAAACAAAGCAAACACAAGGAGATGATGGACGGAGCGCTGAAACTTTTCAGACACTCACCCCCAGTCACAGATCTGGGTTGAATCCATCATCGTTCTTTAGCTCACTTTGCCACCCCAGTTCAGACACGGCTATATGCAAATCAGTCTTGACCCTGTGCCTCATGGGAACAGTCCAGCCCGAACTGCCAAGCTATGTCTTCCCTGGACCGGAAACAAGCATCCTGGGACCCGTTTCGGGCTATGCCCAGACGTGGGTCCCTTGCTCACTTTGCCACTGGACTCAAGCTAGCCTGGCTGATGAGGGCTGTTAGCCCGAAAACGGTCCCAGGATGCTTGTTTCCGGTCCAGGGAAGACATGGCTTGGCAGTTCGGGCTGGACTGTTCCCATGAGGCACAGGGTCAGACTGATTTGCATATAGCTGTGTCTGAACTGGGGTGGCAAAGTGAGCTACAGAACGATGATGGATTCAACCCATATCTGTGACTGGGGGTGAGTGTCTGAAAAGTTTCAGCGCTCAGTCCATCATCTCCTTGTGTTTGCTTTGTTTGCCCTAAGTTGGCAGGGTATGCCCAGACGTGGGTCCCTTGCTCACTTTGCCACTGGACTCAAGCTAGCCTGGCTGATGAGGGCTGTTAGCCCAAAACCGGTCCCAGGATGCTTGTTTCTGGTCCAGGGAAGACATGGCTTGGCAGTTCGGGCTGGACTGTTCCCATGAGGCACAGGGTCAGACTGATTTTCATATAGCTGTGTCTGAACTGGGGTGGCAAAGTGAGCTAAAGAACGATGATAGATTCAACCCAGATCTGTGACTGGGGGTGAGTGTCTGAAAAGTTTTAGCGCTCCGTCCATCATCTCCTTGTGTTTTGTTTGTTTGCCCTAAGTTGGCAGGGTATGCCCAGACGTGGGTCCCTTGCTCACTTTGCCACTGGACTCAAGCTAGCCTGGCTGATGAGGGCTGTTAGCTCGAAACCGGTCCCAGGATGCTTGTTTCCGGTCCAGGGAAGACATGGCTTGGCAGTTCGGGCTGGACTGTTCCCATGAGGCACAGGGTCAGACTGATTTGCATATAGCTGTGTCTGAACTGGGGTGGCAAAGTGAGCTAAAGAACGATGATGGATTCAACCCAGATCTGTGACTGGGGGTGAGTGTCTGAAAAGTTTCAGCGCTCCGTCCATCATCTCCTTGTGTTTGCTTTGTTTTCCCTAAGTTGGCAGGGTATGCCCAGATGTGGATCCCTTGCTCACTTTGCCACTGGACTCAAGCTAGCCTGGCTTATGAGGGCTGTTAGCCCGAAACCGGTCCCAGGATGATTGTTTCCGGTCCAGGGAAGACATGGCTTGGCAGTTCGGGCTGGACTGTTCCCATGAGGCACAGGGTCAGACTGATTTGCATATAGCTGTGTCTGAACTGGGGTGGCAAAGTGAGCTAAAGAACGATGATAGATTCAACCCAGATCTGTGACTGGGGGTGAGTGTCTGAAAAGCTTCAGCGCTCCGTCCATCATCTCCTTGTGTTTGCTTAGTCAAATGAGGTCAACAGGTCATTGCAAAGTTATTAAGGGGTGAAAATCACAAGATTCCCTATCTGTGGTCACCCTAACTATGTGTGGTATGTGTGTGTGTGTATATATATATATATATAGTTATAGTTAGGATCTCGTTTCTATTCAAAAAGCGTTTTGTTTTTTGCCAACATCTTTGACGTCGTTTGACGGATCTTCGCGAAATTTTCAAAACTAATGGCCCGCTCAGGTCAGCTCCTGTCTTGAAAGTTTTGGGGTGATTCATCAAGCGGGGGCCGAGAAAAAAGGGGGGTCCCAAAACGCATTTTCCCCATGTTAATTTCCATAGGAAACATTGAAACAGGCTACAGCCCGAACTGCTGAACGGAATTACACCAAATTTGGCAAAAAGGTAGCCCTTTGTTCAGAAAGAGACCTTTTTTTTAAATGGTGTAAATCCGTTCAGTAGTTCCTGAGAAATTAGAAAAAGAAATGTTTCAATATCTGAGCACCGAGGAGGGTTCGCGAAACCTCCCGGGCACGAGCTTCACTCTGATTGGCTGCCAACACTCTAATCCAGAATGTTTTGGCAGCCATCTTGTGACTCGGTAACCGAGTCACAAGAAAAGAGTTAAAAAAAAGGTGAAAAACAAGAAAGGGGGCAGGGTAGAAACACCCTGACCCCCTAGGCCTTCTCAGGGGGTCCCCAAAAGAATTTGTTTCTTTTAAAAATCGGCAGAATTCGTGCTGGGTGCGCGAATCCTGCCAAAAAATTTAAAAAATGAAGCGCGGCCTCCCGCGCTTCATTTTAATGAGGCCCCCGGGTAGGCCAGGTCCTGGGGCAATGTGAAAATAAAATAGCGGGGGAGCGCCACCTCCCTGGGGCTGTGCTAATTATGTGCGGGGGCACGTGGCCCCCCCGCAGCCCCGGGGACCGCCACCCCCCGGGGCTTGTTGCCAAATGAATGCGTGGGGGGTCCCAACCCCCCCACGCTGCCCCGGGGAACGCCACCTCCCGGGGCATTTTTAATTGGAAGCGGTGGGCACGCGGCCCCCCCACAGCCCTAGGGACCACCACCTCCTCGGGGCTCTTTTAAAAAAAATATATATATATGTGTGGGGGAGCAAGAGCCCCCCCACACTGCCCCGAGGACCACCACCTCCCAGGGGCACGGGCCCTGGGGACCACCACCTCCCCGGAGCTTTGCAAATGTTGGGAGGGGGGCCGCGCGGCCCCCCTCCTGGAGCCCTTGATGGCCCTGGGGACCGCCACCCCCCAGGGCCGGCTCCTGCAATACCCCGGGGTGCCCATCCCCGGGACATTGCTGTTTGCTATGGCAGGGCGGGAGCTGTGCAGCTCCCGCCTTGCCGTAGCAAACTCTGCTTCAGTTTTTGGAAGCGAGAGCAGGAAACCTGCTCTCGCTTCCAAAAACCGAAGCAGAATTGCTTTTGCACAAGGGGAGCTGCATGTCAGCAGCTCCCCTTGCGCAAAAGCAATGCAGGCTCCCGCAGGAGACGGGGAGCCGGCAGGACCGTGGGGGCATTGGGGCTCCCCCCACGGTCCCCAACACAAAGGGCCGGCCCCGGGGGATGGGGTCCCCGGGGCCAGAAGTGGCCTGAGGAGGGGGGCCACGCGGCCCCCCTCTATAATTAAAAATAAAGGGTGGCCAGGCCCCGGGGGATGGGGTCGCCAGGGCCAAAAGAGGCCTAGGGAAGGGGGGCCACACGGCTCCACTCCCGTGATTAAATTTTAAAAAACGGAAGGCCAGGCACTGGGGGATGGGGTCCCCGGGGCCAAAAGTGGCCCAGGGAAGGGGGGCCACATGGCCCCCCTCCCATAGAACAATTAAAAAAAAAGCAAGGCCATGCCCCAGGGGATGGGGTCCCCAGGGCCAAAATCGGCCTCAGGAGGTGGGCCGCGCGGCCCCCTTCACGTTTTTTTTTTTTTTTTTTAAATTTGGCTGGCCCTGGGGGATGGGGTCCCCCGGGCCCAAAAGTAGATTAAAAGAAGGGGGGCCACACAGCCCCCCTTCTAACACACAAAAAAAAAAGCCAGCATCTCGCCGGAGGCCCCGCCCCCTCCCTGCACCGCTCTGCAAACCCACCCCCTGGCGCCTTGTAAGTTGGGGGATTAAGTCTCCTTGAATACTGAGGGTCCCTGGGGGCCAACTAGCCCACCAGGTACCTCCAGTAAGCTCCAGAAGCCGCGTTTGCAGAGTGATGTACAATGGGGCGTGGCCTCGGACCACCTCTCTGCAACACAGCTCTGTGGCGCTTACTGGAGGTACCTGGTGGGCTAGTTGGCCCCCAGGGACCCTCAGGATTCAAGGGGACTTAATCCCCCAAGTTACAACGCGCCAGGGTGCACATTTGCACAGTGGTGCAGGGAGGGGGCGGGCCTGATATCACAAGTGTGCAAACGCACGCCCCCTGGCATGTTGTAACTTGGGGGATTAAGTCCCCTTGAATCCTGAGGGTCCCTGGGGGCCAACTAGCCCACTAGGTACCTCCAGTAAGCGCCACAGAGCTGCATTGCAGAGAGGTGGTCCGAGGCCACGCCCCTTTTTACACCACTCTGCAAAAGCGGCTTCTGGCGCACTGCTGGTGGGGCGATGAGGTCCTCTTGTGTCCTGAGGACCTCAGGACACAAGTGGACTTCATCCTCCGAGCAGCAGTGCGCCAGAAGCCGCGTTTGCAGAGTGGTGTAAAAAGGGGCGTGGCCTCGGACCACCTCTCTGCAACGCAGCTCTGTGGTGCTTACTGGAGGTACCTGGTGGGCTAGTTGGCCCCCAGGGACCCTCAGGATTCGAGGGGACTTAATAGGGACGTTATAGTTAGAAATTAGCATTTAAAAAACCTTAGAAATTCACTGAAAAAACCATACGTTTTAGGGACGTTCTAGTTAGAAATTAGCATTTAAAAACCTTAGAAATTCACTGAAAAAAACACAGGTTTCAGGGACGTTATAGTTAGAAATTAGCATTTAAAAAAACTTTGAAATTCACTGAAAAAACCGTAGGTTTCAGGGAGGTTATAGTTAGAAATTAGCATTTAAAAACCTTAGAAATTCACTGAAAAACCACAGGTTTCAGGACCGTTATAGTTAGTTGGACATTTCACTCGCTCAAAACCAGAGTAATTCGGCCGTTATAGTTAGAAATTAGCATTTAAAAACCTTAGAAATTCACTGAAAAACCATAGGTTTTAGGGACGTTATAGCTAGAAATTAGCATTTAAAAACCTTAGAAATTCACTGAAAAAACCACAGGTTTCAGGGACGTTATAGTTAGAAATTAGCATTTAAAAAAACTTTGAAATTCACTGAAAAACCATAGGTTTCAGGGACGTTATAGTTAGAAATTAGCATTTAAAAACCTTAGAAATTCACTGAAAAACCACAGGTTTCAGGACCGTTATAGTTAGTTGGACATTTCACTCGTTCAAAACCAGAGTAATTCGGCCGTTATAGTTAGTTCAGCTAACTATAACTCGCGCCCCCACAATGCACTGCTGATGACGTCACATATTACATCATTCATGACATGGTCAGTGACATCACTGATGACATCTCAAATGACATCACTGATGACATCATCCAGTGACTGTGTGTTTCTGTAAAGTTTAAATATGTTATATATATATATATATATAGGCCAAGGTGTATTGAAAAATGAGTGGGTGTATAAGTGTCTGAATGGATGATTTAGTAGGTGCGTGACTGACTGTATAAGTGAGTGATTAAATAAGTCTTACTGAATGCATGGGTTAGTGACTGACACAGACATTCACACAGTTTAGTTTGTCAGTTGGTGTGTAAGCGGTTGCATGGGTTGGTGAGTAGCTAAATGAGGGTCTATAGGGGTTATTGATTGGTTGTCTGAGTATCTGTATGGGTGCCTGAGCGTCTGTGTGGGTGGGTGGGGGTGTGACTCTGTGCATAGATGTGTGAGTGGGTGATTCACTGGGTGTATGGGTTCAAGAGTGCATCTGTGAAGGGCTGTGTGGGTGGGTGAGTGTGTGTATGGGTGTTTTGGTGAGTGAATGGATGTCTCAGTGGTAAATGTGTGAGTAACTGCATATGTGAAAGGCAGTATATGTGAGTGTTGGAGTATATAAATGACTATATGTGAGAGTGAGTGATTGTGAGAGTGTCTGTATGGATGAGTGTGTGCTTGTATTACTTATTGTATAAGAGTGTAGGTATGTGTTAGTATATGTTTGAATAAGTGAGGTGGTGTGTGTATAACTGTATAGGTGAGTAAATGGGAGTGTGAATGATTCTTTGCATGACTGATTAGGTGTGTGAGTAACTCTATGGATGAGTGGCGGTGTGTGAGTGTCTGTATAGATATGTGAGTGCATATGATAGTGCTGTATTGATGGTTGACTGCATGTATGAGTGACTGTATGGGTGAATGAGTGGATGTGTGTGTAGACCTAGGAATTAGTGAGTGGGTATGTACTAACTGGTATTGGTGTGTCTATAGTTTTGAAAATGGTAGTCTGTGTTTTAGAGTGGGTGTATCAAAGGTTATATTAGGGTATGAGGAGGTGCATCAGATTATCACGTGGATGATGTCATCAGTGATGTCATCAGTGATGTCATTTGAGATGTCATCAGTGATGTCATCAGTGATGTCACTGACCATGTCATGAATGATGTAATATGTGACGTCATCAGCAGTGCATTGCAGGGCGCGAGTTATAGTTAGCTGAACTAACTATAACGGCCGAATTTCTCTGGTTTTGTACGAGTGAAATGTCCAACTAACTATAACGTCCCTGAAACCTGTGGTTTTTTCAGAGAATTTCTAAGGTTTTTTAAATGCTAATTTCTAACTATAACATCCCTGAAACCTATGGTTTTTTCAGTGAATTTATATATATATATCATTTGAAAATGATCAGCACACACAATTTTCTTTGTATTTATATAATGTATGAAAGTCTTAAGTCACAGGAAAAGAGTCAAGCTTTTTGTACTGAGTCATCATGCATGGTGCCGTTGTTTTACATTTATGTATTAATTTTGTTTTTGTATTTGATTTTAAACACATATGTGTTGCTGTATTTTTGTAGCCCTGACGAAGTCTCTCGTAAACAGATGAACTGCGTAGGCTACAGGGTGAAAATCAGTGTTAAGAAGATTTGAATAAAGAAATTCCTGTGAAAAAGAAATTTATGTGAATGAACTTTATATATCCTGTGACTTAAAGCTTCCATACATTATATAGATACAAAGAAAATTGTGTGTGCTGATCATTTTTAAATGATGGTAATATGGAGTGGTACTTCTGTGATGAAGATTCGAAGGCTGGTCTTCTAGATCCTGTGCACCATGTGACTGTGACCAAAATTCACTAAATGTGATAGGTGCGATTCTTGCCTCAGCCTTATTATTTGTAAATCATATATATATATATATATATATATATATATATATATATATATATACTCTCCAGTCCCATTCATACACATACAAACAGGCGCTGACTCCGTGGATATCCAACACAAAATTTAATTACCAGATAGACCCTGACGCGTTTCGGCGGTCAAGCCGCCTTGTTCATATATATATATATATATATTTATATTACTGTTGCCACTGGGTAGTTATAATTAAGTCTGCTTTTCCATAGGCAGAGCATTTTTGGGTTTGCTTATAACTTTGCTAGCATTTAACCTTTTAACGAATGTTCACAAACCTTTCCAAAAAAAAGTTTGTCCAACTCAGCACCTTCCTGGGAAGTTTCGGGATGATCCATCAAGCAGAGGCCAAGAAAAAAGGGGAGTCCAAAAACCAGATTTCCCCATGCATTTGCCATAGAATTTTTTAGGCAGCACTACCGCAAAAACTGCTTAATGAAATTGCACCAAATTTGGCAGGAAACTAGATATTGGTCTGGAAAGCGTGCTTTTTATGATTTGGTGTAAATCCATTCAGTAGTTTGTGAGATATTAAGTATGAATAATATTTGAATACCTGGACAGTTGGGTTTGAAGGACTCTCACGAAAGTCCCTCAAACCAAATTTTTAAATATAAAGAGTTTCGATTGGTCCATGCGCTTTTTTTCCCTTGGGTTAATTTGCTCCCACGGGAGACACACTCCTGCGGAAGCGAATGCTCTGATTGGCTGCCTACAACAATGTT
This sequence comes from Calotriton arnoldi, assembly GCA_963921515.1. Classification (NCBI taxonomy): domain Eukaryota; kingdom Metazoa; phylum Chordata; class Amphibia; order Caudata; family Salamandridae; genus Calotriton; species Calotriton arnoldi. The sequence goes on along the minus strand of CAWUFW010002453.1, from coordinate 1,699,671 downwards.
GCAGGCAGCCATTACAGGACTCGGGGACATTGTTCCCTGTTCTGTGTTTAAAAAATTAAAAACACACACTCCGGGCAGGGAACTCCACTTCTCTTGCCCGCTCGGAGCAGATAAACAATGCTTCTCCAGCCCGAGCGGGAGCAAAGAGAAAATGCTGGCTCCACCCAGCACCCAGTATGGTGCTTGCTGGGGAGCTGGTTTGGGCCGCGAAGACCCTGGGGCTCCCCTCGTATCCCCCAACTTAATGTTTTGTAGGTACCCCTGGTTGGCACCGGGGTACCCACCTGAGGCTTCATGGGATGGGGTCCCTGGGACCACTCATGGCTCAGGGAGGGGGCTGCACACCCCTCTCAATTTAAAAAAAATAACAAAGAGCCCAGGGTATGGGGTCCCAGGGCCCGAGGTCACTTGGGGAGGGAGGAAGTTCTCCTCCTCCCATTATTTAAAAAAAGGCCCTGGGGATGGGGGCCCTAGGGCCACTATAGGTCCAGGGAAGGGGCCACATGCTCCCTTCCCCATTGAATGAACGTAAAACCCAGGGTGATAGGGTCATCGGGGCCCATAGTGGCTCTGGGGTGTGTGTGCCCCCTCCTCTCTAAATATATGTTTTGGCCCCAGGGATATGGTCGCTGAGGCCGTAAAGGCCCAGGCAGGAGGGCCATGTGCCACTGTCCCCTTATAAAGAAAAGGCCCTGGGGGATGGGGTTCCCTTTGCTCAAAGAGAGTCAGGAGGAGGGGCTGCATGCCAGTCTCCCCTTGAAAAAATAAAGTCTCCAGACAATGGGACCCTGGGTCTGTAAAAGCTTGGGGGGGGCGCATATCCTGCTCCTCTTAAAAAATTGCCCACCAGGAAATGGGGTCCCCAGGGCTGTAAAGGATCAAGGAGGGGTTATGTGCATCCCCCTCACTTTGGTAAAAAAGGGCCCAGGAAGATGGGGGTCCCCAAAGTCCATAGTAGCCCAGGGAGGGGTTGCTGCATGCACCCCTCCCCTTATTAAAAAAATATGGCTACGGGGGATGGGAAACAGGTTGGCTGCCAGCAGGGATTGGGCACAGGGCCAGGCCCTGCGGACAAGCCCACACTGTGCATGGTTAAAGGCCATGTGTGGCATGTGGTTGCTCGCTTGGGAGGGGCTGGTCGCAGGGATTGGCCACTTTGAAAAACCCTAGAAATTCACTGGAAAAAAAGGTTAAAATAACGTTATAGTTATTGACAATTTCAGTGACAGTGTAACGTTTTAAACTAAAATAAAACATTGATATTCACAATTATATTTATCTCTAACAACTATAACTAGTGACCCAATGTAGAGGATGTGGCCTAATGGCTAGAGCGGACGACCTTGCTCAACATCCTATGATTCTGGACAAATCATGTAATCTCACGGTGCCTAACAAAATGAATGTGTCCGTCTGGATGTTGGTCCAGAAAGCCCCCTTTTTGTGAATTGGTGTAAATTCGTTCAGTACTTCTGGAGATATTAAGGGAAATTCAAATTTGTTTATATAGGGACGCGGATCCTCAGAGGATCCGATAGTCCCTGAGCTCAAATCTGACTGGCTGCCAACACTTCAAACCAGGAAGTGTTGGTAGCCATCTTAGGACTCAGCTTCTGCTGAGTCACAACAAAAAACATAAACAAGAAGAGAAGGGGGCAGGGTAGGGATACCCTGACCCCCTGGACCTCTTGGGGGGGGGACCAGAGGATCCTGCAAAGGCAAAAAAATGCTTTTTTAAAACAAATTTCAGCGGGTGCTGTGCTGGACCTACAGCTCCTGCCAAAAATGTTAAAAAAAAAGAGAAGCACAGGCTCCTGCGCTTCTCTGTTATTTAGCCCCCGGGTAGGCCAGGTCCTGGGGGCATGCAGCTATAAAAATAAATGATGTGGGGGGTCTCACGGACCCTCTGTGCACCAGGGACCACCCCCTCCCTTAAGAAATGAATTGGGGGCCCTGGTGGACCCCCCATTCCCCAGGGACCACCAACTCCCCGTGGCTAATTTATTTGTTAATGGGGGGGGCTCATGGACACCCCATGGCCCCGGAGACCACCACCTCCCCATGGCCAAATTGATTTTTAAAATAGGAGGGGTGCGCGCTGCCCTCTCCCACACCGTAGTCAGCCACGGGGACCACCACCTTCCCAGTAAGGCCCTAGTAAGTGAAAGGAGGGGGACCGCACGGCCCCCCTCCTAGAGCCATGCATGCCCCTGGGGACTGCCAAACCCCAGGGCCAGCTCCTGCTATGTCCCGGAGTGCCCACACCCAGGACATAGCTGTTTGCTATGGCTAGGCGGGAGCTTTACCGCTCTCGCCAAGTCACAGCAAACGCTCCGCTTCCAGCAAGCGAGAGCAGTAAAAATGCTCTGCCTTGCTGGAAGCGGAGCATTCATCTGTTTCTCTGCCCACTAACAAGCGAACAGGGAACATCCCTGTAACCTTTGGCTTTTTCAGTGAATATATATATATATATCTATATATATCTATCTATATATATATATTACCTACTGGCAGTCGCCAGTAGGTAGTTATAGTTAGGACCTAGTTTCCATAGGAAAAGCGTTTTTGATTGGGGCGCTCCAGTCAGCTCCTGTCTTGAAAGTTTCGGGGTGATTCGTCAAGCGGGGGCCGAGAAAAAAGGGGGGTCCCAAAACGCGTTTTCACCAAGTTAATTTCCATAGTAATTTTGGATCAGGCTACAGCCTGAACTGCTGAACGGAATAACACCACATTTGACAAAAAGGTAGCTCTTGGTTCAGAAAGCGACCTTTTTTTAAAATGGTGTAAATCCGTTCAGTAGTTCCTGAGAAATTAAAAAAATAAAAATATCGATATCTGAGCACCGAGGAGGATTCGCGACTCCTCCCGAGCACGAGCTTCATTCTGATTGGCTGCCAACACTCCAAACCAGGAAGTGTTGGGAGCCATCTTGTGACTCAGTAACCGAGTCACAAGAAAACAGTAAAAAAAAGATGAAAAACAAGAAAAGGGGGCAGGGTAGAAACACCCTGACCCCCTAGGCCTGCTCAGGGGGTCCCACAAGGACCCCTAGGGCCAAAAAAAGCATTTTTTTAAAAAAAGAAATCGGCCGAATTCGCGCTGGGTGCGCGAATCCGGCCGAAATCATTAAAAAACAAAACAAAGCGCGGACTCCTGCGCTTCATTTGTTTCAAGCCTTTGGGTGGGCCAGGTCCCGGGGCAATTCATAATTATGGTGTGGGGGCCCATGGGGGCCCCCACAGCCCAGGGGACTGCCACCTCCCCAGGGCTTTGTTTATCATATGTGGGGGCACGCGGCCCCCCGCAGCCCCGGGGACCGCTACCTCCCCGGGGCTTAAATTAACATATTAAGTGTGGGGGGGTCCTGCCCCTCCACACATTGCCCGGGGACCACCACCTCCCCGGGGCAATTTTAAATAAAGGGTGGGGATCCGTTGCAGACCCCCGGCCCCGGGAACCACCACCTCCCCGCGGCTTTAAAAATGCTGGGAGGGGGGCCGCGAGGCCCCCCTCCTGGAGCCCTCGATGGCTCTGGGGACCGCCACTCGCCAGGGCCGGCTCCTGCAATGTCCTGGTGTACTCACCCCCGGGACATTGCCGTTTGCTATGACAGGGCGGGAGCAGTGCTCCCGCCTTGCCATAGCAAACACTGCTTCGCTTCATGGAAGCGAGAGCAGGAACCTGCTCTCGCTTCCATGAAGCGAAGCAGAATTGCTTTTGGACAAATGTTAGCAGCTCCCCTTGTCCAAAAGCAATGCCGGCTCCCGCAGGAGGTGGGGAGCCGGCTGGGACCACGGGGGCATTGGGGCTCCCCCCGCGGTCCCTAACGTGAGGGCCAGCCCTGGGGGATGAGGTCCCCAGGTCCAGAAGTGGCCCGGGAGGGGGGCCACACGGCCCCCCTCCCTTTAATGAAAAAAAAATGAATGGCCGGGCCCCGGGGGATGGGGTTCCCGGGGCTGAAATCAGCCTGGGGAGGGGGGACGCGTAGCCCCCCTCCTTATATAAAAATAATTTTAAAATGGCCAAGCCCTGGGGATGGGTCTCCGGGGCCAATAGTGGCCCAGGAAAGCCCCTATAAGTATTGAAAAATTAAGGAGGCCATGCCCTGGGGTCCCCGGTGCCGAAATCGGCAAAGGGAGGAAGGCCGCGCAGCCCCCTTCCATTAAAAAAAAAAACAGGGTCAGGCCCTGGGGGATGGGGTCCCCAGGGCCCCAAAATATTAAAAGAAGGGGGCCACACAGCCCCCTTCTAGCAAAAGTAAAAAAAGCCGGCATCTCGCCGGAGGCCCCACCCCCTCCCTGCACCACTCTGCAAACGCACCTCCTGGCGCGTTCTAAGTTGGGGGATTAAGTCCCCTGGAATCCTGAGGGTCCCTGGGGGCCAACTAGGCCCCCAGGTACCTCCAGTAATCCCCACACAGTGGGATTGCTGAGAGCTGGTCCGAGGCCACGCCCCTTTTTGCACCACTCTGCAAATGCGCCTCTTGGCGCACTGCTGGTGGGGCGATGAGGTCCTCTTGTGTCCTGAGGGCCTCAGGACTAAAGTGGACTTCATCCCCCGAGCAGCAGTGTGCCTGAAGGCGTGTTTGCGGAGTGGTATAAAAAGGGGGCGTGGCCTCCGACCACTCTCAGCAATCCACCTGTGTGGGGCTTACTGGAGGTTCCTGGTGGGCTAGTTGGCCCCCAGGGACCCTTAGGATTCAAGGGGACCTAATCCCCCAACCCATACCACGCCAGTAGGCGCGTTTGCTGAGTGGTGGAGAAATGGGGCGTGGCATGCTACCACCTCTCAGCAATCCCACTGTGTGGGCCTTACTGGAGGTAACAGGTAGGCTAGTTGGCCCCTAATGATCCCCAGCAGCGAAGGGGACTTTAATCCCCATCCAAGAGCACGCCAGGGAGCGTGTTTGCAGAGTGGCTGGGAAAGGGGGCGTGGCCTGCTATGAGAACTTAGCAATGCTGCTGTGTGGGACTTACTGGAGGTAATAGGAGGGGGCCAACTACCCCGCCTGTTACCTCAACTAAGTCCAACACAGTGGGATGGCTAAGAGGTCTTCGGAGGCCACACACCCCCTTTCTCCACCACTCTGTAAACGAGCCTCCTGACACAGTACTGGTTGGGGGATGAAGTCCACTTTACTCCTGAGGGACTTTGGGGGCCAAGAAGCCCTCCTGGTACCTCCTGTAAGTCCTACGTAGCGGAATTCCTGAGCACTGGTTGGAGGCCTAGCCCCCTTTCTCCACCACTCTGCAAACGTGACTACCAGTTAAAGAAGCATTTGTAATTTAATAGGTCTCGCATTTGCAAGAGTTAGAGCTATAGGCGATGTAAATGTAAAAGTTTTTTACTAATGTTTTTTGGAGTGGAGTGGATGTACGTTGTGTGTAGTGGAATTATGTGGTATGTTGTGCAGTGAAATTATGTGGATAGAAAGTATGTGGTATTTCGTTTAGTGTATAGGAATTATGTAGAGGGGGATTATGTGTTATGGAGAGCAATTATGTGGTATGGTAGTCTGTGTTGTGGAGTGGTAACCTCAGGTTTAGTCTTCCTCGTTTCCATAGAAGCTAAACTATGAACTCAATGAAACAAAAAAAAGAAGGAATCACTGAGGAGCACTTTTGGACCTAGTCAGAGGTATGAGCAGGGCCACTGGAATTATGTGACTGTTTGGCTGCACCAACTTTCGCACAATTATAAATTTTCCGCATTAGCCACATAATCCATCATGTGCTGCCTAATCTGCAGATTTGAACAGAAAAAGCCTTGTTTCTAGCTCAAACGGCTCAAACGTTACCAAAAATGCAGCAACAAGTGTTACAGCGTGGTGGAAGGTCCTTTGTAAACCTAGAATGGTCACCTGTTACTTATTGCTAAATGTGGGTGTTAACTTGGTACTAATGGTGTGAAAGCCACTCTTGCTTCTTTCTGCGCCTCTCTTGCCTTTTTCTGCATTTCTGTTGCTTCTTTCTGTACCTCTTTTGCCTCTTTCTGCACCTCTGTTGCCTCTTTCTGCACCTCACTTGCTTCTTTCTGCACCCCTCTTCCCTCTTTCTGCACCCCTCCTGCCTCTTTCTGCACCTCTGTTCCTTCTTTCTGCATTTCTTTTGTTTCTTTCTGCACCTCTCTTGCTTCTTTCTGCACCCCTCTTGCCTCTTTCTCCACCCCTCTTCCCCCTTTCTGCATGTCTGTTGCTTCTTTCTGCACTTGTCTAGCCTCTTTCTCCACCCCTCTTCCCTCTTTCTGTATCTCTGTTGCTTCTTTCTGTACTTATCTTGCGTCATTCTGTACCTCTCTTGCTTCTTTCTGCACCCCTTGTGTCTCTTTCTGCACCCCTCTTCTCTTTCTGCACTCCTCTTGCCTCTTTCTGCACCTCTGTTCCTTCTCTCTGCACTTCTTTAGTTACTTTCTGCACCTCTCTTGCTTCTTTCTGCACCCTCTTGCCTCTTTCTCCATCCCTCTTCCCTCGTTCTGCACTTCTGTTGCTTCTTTCTGTACGTCTCTTGTCTCTTTCTCCACCCTCTTCCTCTTTCTGCACCTCTGTTGCTTCTTTGTGCACCTCTGTTGCTTCTTTGTGCACCTCTGTTGCTTCTTTGTGCACCTCTGTTGCTTCTTTGTGCACCCCTCGTGCATCTTTCTGCACCCCTCTTCCCTCTTTTTGCATCCCTCTTGCCTCTTTCTGCACCTCTTTTGCATCTTTCTGCACTACTCTTGCTTCTTTCTGTACCTCTCTTGCTTTCTGCACCACTCATGCTTCTTTCTGCACCCCTCTTCTGTCTTTCTGCACCCCTCTTGCCTCTTTCTGCACCCCTGTTCCTTCTTTCTGCTTTTCTTTTGTTTCTTTATGCACCACTCTCGCCACTTTTTCCACCCCTGTTCCCCCTTTTTGCATCTCTGTTGCTTCTTTCTGCACTTCTCTTGCCCCTTTCTGCACCCCTATTCCCTCTTTCTGCACCTCTGTTGCTTCTTTCTGCACCCCTTGTGCATCTTTCTGCACCCCTTTTCCTCTTTCTGCACCTTTCTTGCCTCTCTCTGCACCTCTGTTCCTTCTTTCTGCACTACTCTTGCTTCTTTCTGCTCTTCTCTTGCTTCTTTCTGCACCCCTTGTGCCTCTTTCTGCACCCTTCTTCCTTCTTTCTGCTCCTCTCTTGCCTCTTTCTGCACCTCTGTTCCTTCTTGCTGCACTTCTTTGTTTCTTTCTGCCACTTTCTTGCTTCTTTCTGCATCTCTCTTGCCTCTTTCTCCATCCCTCTTCCCTCTTTCTGCACCTCTGTTGCTTCTTTCTGCACCTCTCTTGCCCCTTTCTGCACCCCACTTCCCTCTTTCTGTACTTCTGTTGCTTCTTTCTGCACTTCTCTTGCTTCTTTCTTCACTTCTATTGCTTCTTTCTGTACCTCTCTTGTCTCTTTCTCCACCCCTCTTCCCTCTTTCTGCACCTCTGTTGCTTCTTTGTGCACCTCTCTTGCTTCTTTGTGCACCCCTCGTGCCTCTTTCTGCACCTCTGTTGCATCTTTCTGCACTACTCTTGCTTCTTTCTGCTCTTCTCTTGCTTCTTTCTGCACCCCTTGTGCCTCTTTCAGCACCCTTCTTCCCTCTTTCTGCTCCCCTCTTGCCTCTTTCTGCACCTCTGTTCCTTCTTGCTGCACTTCTTTTGTTTCTTTCTGCAACTTTCTTGCTTCTTTCTGCACCCCTTTTGCCTCTTTCTCCATCCCTCTTCCCTCTTTCTGCACCTGTTGCTTCTTTCTGCACCTCTCTTGCCCCTTTCTGCACCCCTCTTCTCTCTTTCTGCACCTCTGTTGCTTCTTTCTGCACTTCTCTTGCTTCTTTCTGCACCCCTCGTGCCTCTTTCTGCACCCTTTTTCCCTCTTTCTGCACCTTTCTTGCCTCTCTCTGCACCTCTGTTCTTTCTTTCAGCACCTCTTTTGTTTCTTTTTACAGCTCTCTTGCTTCTTTCTCCACCCCTTGCCTCTTTCTCCACCCATCGTCCCCCTGTCTGCACCCCTGTTGCCTCTTTCTGCACCTCTGTTCCTTTTTTCTGCACTTCTTTTGTTTCTTTCTGCACATCTCTTGCTTTTTTCTGCACCCTTTGTGCCTCTTTCTGCACCCCTCTTCCCTCTTTTTGCACCTCTGTTCATTCTTTCTGCACTTCTTTTGTTTCTTTCTGCACCCTTCTTCCCTTTTTTGCAACCCTCTTGCCTCTTTCTGCAGTTCTCTTGTCATTTTCTGCACCTCTCTTGCCTCTTTCTGCAGTTCTCTTTCCTCCTTCTGCACCTCACTTGCCTCTTTTGCACCTGTTGGTTCGTTTGCACTGCTCTTGCTTCTTTCTGCACCTCTCTTGCAAATTTCTGCACCCCTCTTGCTTCTTTCTGCACCCCTCTTACCTGTTTCTGCACCTCTCTTGGTAGTTTCTGTACTGCTCTTGTTTCTTTCTGTACCTGTCTTGCAAATTTCTGCACCCCTCTTGCCTCTTTCTGCACCCCTCTTCCATCTTTCTGCACCTCTCTTGCCTCTGTCTGTACCCTTCTTGCCCCTTTCTGCACCTCTGTTCCTTCTTTCTGCATCTCTCTTGCTTCTTTCTGTACCTCTTTTGCCTCTTTCTGCACCTCTGTTGCCTCTTTCTGCACCTCACTTGCTTCTTTCTGCACCCCTCTTCCCTCTTTATGCACCCCTCCTGCCTCTTTCTGCACCTCTGTTCCTTCTTTCTGCATTTCTTTTGTTTCTTTCTGCACCTCTCTTGCTTCTTTCTGCACCCCTCTTGCCTCTTTCTCCACCCCTCTTCCCCCTTTCTGCATGTCTGTTGCTTCTTTCTGCACTTGTCTAGCCTCTTTCTCCACCCCTCTTCCCTCTTTCTGTATCTCTGTTGCTTCTTTCTGTACTTATCTTGCGTCATTCTGTACCTCTCTTGCTTCTTTCTGCACCCCTTGTGTCTCTTTCTGCACCCCTCTTCTCTTTCTGCACTCCTCTTGCCTCTTTCTGCACCTCTGTTCCTTCTCTCTGCACTTCTTTAGTTACTTTCTGCACCTCTCTTGCTTCTTTCTGCACCCCTCTTGCCTCTTTCTCCATCCCTCTTCCCTCGTTCTGCACTTCTGTTGCTTCTTTCTGTACGTCTCTTGTCTCTTTCTCCACCCCTCTTCCCTCTTTCTGCACCTCTGTTGCTTCTTTGTGCACCTCTGTTGCTTCTTTGTGCACCTCTGTTGCTTCTTTGTGCACCCCTCGTGCATCTTTCTGCACCCCTCTTCCCTCTTTTTGCATCCCTCTTGCCTCTTTCTGCACCTCTTTTGCATCTTTCTGCACTACTCTTGCTTCTTTCTGTACCTCTCTTGCTTTCTGCACCACTCATGCTTCTTTCTGCACCCCTCTTCTGTCTTTCTGCACCCCTCTTGCCTCTTTCTGCACCCCTGTTCCTTCTTTCTGCTTTTCTTTTGTTTCTTTATGCACCACTCTCGCCACTTTTTCCACCCCTGTTCCCCCTTTTTGCATCTCTGTTGCTTCTTTCTGCACTTCTCTTGCCCCTTTCTGCACCCCTATTCCCTCTTTCTGCACCTCTGTTGCTTCTTTCTGCACCCCTTGTGCATCTTTCTGCACCCCTTTTCCCTCTTTCTGCACCTTTCTTGCCTCTCTCTGCACCTCTGTTCCTTCTTTCTGCACTACTCTTGCTTCTTTCTGCTCTTCTCTTGCTTCTTTCTGCACCCCTTGTGCCTCTTTCTGCACCCTTCTTCCTTCTTTCTGCTCCCCTCTTGCCTCTTTCTGCACCTCTGTTCCTTCTTGCTGCACTTCTTTTGTTTCTTTCTGCCACTTTCTTGCTTCTTTCTGCATCCCTCTTGCCTCTTTCTCCATCCCTCTTCCCTCTTTCTGCACCTCTGTTGCTTCTTTCTGCACCTCTCTTGCCCCTTTCTGCACCCCACTTCCCTCTTTCTGTACTTCTGTTGCTTCTTTCTGCACTTCTCTTGCTTCTTTCTTCACTTCTATTGCTTCTTTCTGTACCTCTCTTGTCTCTTTCTCCACCCCTCTTCCCTCTTTCTGCACCTCTGTTGCTTCTTTGTGCACCTCTCTTGCTTCTTTGTGCACCCCTCGTGCCTCTTTCTGCACCTCTGTTGCATCTTTCTGCACTACTCTTGCTTCTTTCTGCACCCCTTGTGCCTCTTTCAGCACCCTTCTTCCCTCTTTCTGCTCCCCTCTTGCCTCTTTCTGCACCTCTGTTCCTTCTTGCTGCACTTCTTTGTTTCTTTCTGCAACTTTCTTGCTTCTTTCTGCACCCCTTTGCCTCTTTCTCCATCCCTCTTCCCTCTTTCTGCACCTGTTGCTTCTTTCTGCACCTCTCTTGCCCCTTTCTGCACCCCTCTTCTCTCTTTCTGCACCTCTGTTGCTTCTTTCTGCACTTCTCTTGCTTCTTTCTGCACCCCTCGTGCCTCTTTCTGCACCCTTTTTCCCTCTTTCTGCACCTTTCTTGCCTCTCTCTGCACCTCTGTTCTTTCTATCAGCACCTCTTTTGTTTCTTTTTACAGCTCTCTTGCTTCTTTCTCCACCCCTTGCCTCTTTCTCCACCCATCTTCCCCCTGTCTGCACCCCTGTTGCCTCTTTCTGCACCTCTGTTCCTTTTTTCTGCACTTCTTTTGTTTCTTTCTGCACATCTCTTGCTTCTTTCTGCACCCCTTGTGCCTCTTTCTGCACCCCTCTTCCCTCTTTTTGCACCTCTGTTCATTCTTTCTGCACTTCTTTTGTTTCTTTCTGCACCCTTCTTCCCTTTTTTGCAACCCTCTTGCCTCTTTCTGCAGTTCTCTTGTCATTTTCTGCACCTCTCTTGCCTCTTTCTGCAGTTCTCTTTCCTCCTTCTGCACCTCACTTGCCTCTTTTGCACCTGTTGGTTCGTTTGCACTGCTCTTGCTTCTTTCTGCACCTCTCTTGCAAATTTCTGCACCCCTCTTGCTTCTTTCTGCACCCCTCTTACCTGTTTCTGCACCTCTCTTGGTAGTTTCTGTACTGCTCTTGTTTCTTTCTGTACCTGTCTTGCAAATTTCTGCACCCCTCTTGCCTCTTTCTGCACCCCTCTTCCATCTTTCTGCACCTCTCTTGCCTCTGTCTGTACCCTTCTTGCCCCTTTCTGCACCTCTGTTCCTTCTTTCTGCATCTCTCTTGCTTCTTTCTGCACCCCTCTTGCCTCTTTCTGCACCTCTGTTGCTTCTTTGTGCTTTTCTTTTGTTTCTTTCTGCACCTCCCTTGCTTCTTTCTGCACCCCTCGCCACTTTCTCCAGCCCTGTTCCCCCTTTTTGCATCTCTGTTGCTTCTTTCTACACTTCTCTTGCCTCTTTTCCCACCCCTCATCCCTCTTTCTGCACCTCTGTTGCTTCTTTCTGCTCTTCTCTTGCTTCTTTCTGCACCTCTGTGCCTTCTTTCTGCATCCCTTGTGCCTCTTTCTGCACCCTTCTTCCCTTTCTGCTCCCCTCTTGCCTCTTTCTGCACATCTGTTCCTTCTTGCTGCACTTCTTTTTTTTGTTTCTGCAACTTTCTTGCTTCTTTCTGCACCCCTCTTGCCTCTTTCTCCATCCCTCTTCCCTCTTTCTGCACCTCTGTTGCTTCTTTCTGCACCTCTCTTGCCCCTTTCTGCACCCCTCTTCCCTCTTTCTGCACCTCTGTTGCTTCTTTCTGCACTTCTCTTGCTTCTTTCTGCACCCCTTGTGCCTCTTTCTGCACCCCTTTTCTCTCTCTCTATACCTCTGTTCCTTCTTTATGCACTTCTTTTGTTTCTTTCTACAGCTCTCTTGCTTCTTTCTACACCCCCTTGCCTCTTTCTCCACCCCTCTTCCCTCTTTCTGCACCCCTGTTCCTTTTTTCTGCACTTGTTTTGTTTCTTTCTGCACCCCTCTTCCCTCTTTTTGCACCTCTGTTCCTTCTTTCTGCACTTCTTTTGTTTCTTTCTGCACCCTTCTTCCCTTTTTTGCATCCTTCTTGCCTCTTTCTGCAGTTCTCTTGTCATTTTCTGCACCTCTTGCCTCTTTCTGCACCTATCTTCCCTCAGTGTTCCCACCTGTTCCCTCTTTCTGTACCCCTTTTGCCTGTTTCTGCAACTCTCTTGCTTCTTTCTGCAGTTCTCTTGCCTCCTTCTGCACCTCACTTGCCTCTTTTTGCAACTCTGTTGGTTCTTTTGCACTGCTCTTGCTTCTTTCTGCACCTCTCTTGCAAATTTCTGCACCCCTCTTGCTTCTTTCTGCACCCCTCTTACCTGTTTCTGCACCTCTCTTGGTAGTTTCTGTACTGCTCTTGTTTTTTTTCCTGCACCTGTCTTGCCTCTTTCTGCACCCCTCTTGCCTCTTTCTGCACCCCTCTTCCCTCTTTCTGCACCTCTCAATCAATCACAAGATTTGTAAAGCGCACTACTTACCCGCGAGGGTCTCAAGGCGCTGAGGGAGAGGAGGGGGGGTGTTGCCGCTACTGGTCGAATAGCCAGGTCTTGAGTCGTCTCCTGAAGGTCAGCAGGTCTTGGGTCTGTCATAGGTTGAGGGGAAGGGTGTTCCAGATCTTGGCGGCGCGGTGAGAGAAGGATCTGCCCCCGGTGGTGGTTCTCCGGATGCGCGGGACGGTGGCCAGGGAGAGGTCGGAGGAGCGGAGCTGACGGTTGGGAACGTAGAAGGAGAGTCGACTGTTGAGGTAGGCTGGGCCGGTTTTGTGGAGTGCCTTGTGTGCGAAGATCAGGAGTTTGAAGGAGTTTCTCTTGTCGACGGGGAGCTAGTGCAGGTTTTTCAGGTGGGGGTGATGTGGCTGTGGCGTGGAATGTCGAGGATCAGGCGTGCAGAGGCGTTTTGGATTCTTTGCAATCGTTTGATGAGCTTGACGGGGCTCCTGCGTAGAGGGCGTTTCCGTAGTCGAGTCTGCTGCTGACGAGGGCCTGGGTGACTGTTCTTCTCGGGTCTGTCGGGATCCACCTGTAGATCTTGCGGAGCATGCGGAGGGTGTTGAAGCAGGAGGAGGAGACTGCGTTGACTTGCTTGGTCATGGTGAGCGTTGAGTCGAGGATGACTCCCAGGTTGCGTGCGTGGTCGGTTGGTGTCGGGGGTGCCCCTAGTGACGAGGGCCACCAGGAGTCGTCCCAGGCTGATGGGTTGGAGCCGAGGATGAGGATCTCCGTCTTGTCTGTGTTCAGCTTAAGTCGGCTGCACTTCATCCAGTCGGCGACGGCTTTCATTCCTTCGTGGAGGTTGGATTTGGCGGTGAGGGGGTCCTTGGTGAGGGAGAGGATCAGTTGAGTGTCGTCGGCGTAGGAGATTATGTTGAGGTCGTGCTGTCGGGCGATGCGTGCGAGTGGAGCCATGTAGATGTTGAACAGTGTCTTGCCTCTGCCTGCACCCTTCATGCCTCTTTCTGCACCTCTGTTCCTTCTTTCTGCACCTTTCTTGCTTCTTTCTGCACCCCTCGTGCCTATGTGCACCTCTCTTGCCTCTTTCTGCTCCTCTCTTGCCTCTTTCTGCACCCCTCTTGCCTCTTTCTGCACCTCTGTTGGTTCTTTCTGTACTTCTCTTGCCTCTGTGTGCACCCCTGTTCCCTCTTCGTTCACCTCTTTTGCCTGTTTCTGCAATTCTCTTGCCTCTTTCTACACTTTTCTTGTCTCTTTCTGCACCTCTGCTGCCTCTTTCTGAACTTCTCTTGCCTCTTTCTGCACCTCTGTTGCTTCTTTCTGTACCTCTCTTGCCCCTTTCTGCACCCCTCTTCCATCTTTCTGCACCTCTGTTGCTTCTTTCTGTTCTTCTCTTGCTTCTTTCTGCACCTCTCTTGCTTCTTTCTGCACCTCTCTTGCCTCTTTCTGCACAGGGCTACTTTTAAACTGACATCAGGCTCAGCAGTGCACACATGCAAGTGCAGAAAAGGGCTGCCGGCCTCTAAACTGCCATGCCCTATTATATGCTAGGGACTTAGAGGTAGTTTTAACCCCCCTGCCCTATTATGTACTAGGGCCTTACAGGGGAGGTCATGCCAATCACAGGAGTACCCCAGCCCATAGTGTACCCTAGTGTATGTAGGTGTTTTCACTGTATTCTAAGTGTCTTTCAGCATAGCACTGGCTCCAGGCCTGGTTAGGCAAAGCCCAGGGTCAGTCAGAGTCAGTTACCAGCAGTACCAGTCAGCAAAAAGTTGAGGGGTGCCCAGGGCACAGGATGACTTTGCAGCAAGGCCTCTTTCTGCACCTCTGTTGATTCTTTCTGCATATCTCTTGCTTCTTTCTGCACCTTTCTTCCTCTTTCTGGACTTCTGTTGCCTCATTCTGCATTTCTCTTGCTTCTTTCTGCGCCTTTGTTCCTCTTTCTGCACATGTCCTACCTCTGTAGGCATAGTTGGAAATTAGCATTTAAAAAACCTTAGAAATTCACTGGAAAAAACCATAGGTTTCAGGGACGTTATAGTTAGAAATTAGCATTTAAAAAACCTTAGAAATTCACTGAAAAAAACACAGGTTTCCGGGACGTTATAGTTAGTTGGACATTTCACTCGTACAAAACCAGAGAAATTCGGCCGTTATAGTTAGTTGAGCTAACTATAACTCGCGCCCCCGCAATGCACTGCTGATGACGTCACATATTACATCATTCATGACATGGTCAGTGACATCACTGATGACATCTCAAATGACATCACTGATGACATCACTGATGACATAATTCACGTGATAATCTGATGCAACTCCTCATACCCTAATATAACCTTTGATACACCCACTATAAAATACAGACTACCATTTTCGAAACCATAAACACACCAACACCAGTTACTACATGCGCACTCACTGATTCCTAGGTCTACACACACACCCATACAGTCACTCATACATGCAGTCACTCATCAATACAGCGCTATCATATGCACTCATACACCTATACATACACTCGCACACCGCCACTCATCCATAGAGTTACTCACACAACTAGTCAGTCATGCAAAGAATCAATCACACTCCCATTTACTCACCTATACAGTTATACACACACCACCTCACTTATTCATACAGATACTAACACATACTTACTCTCTTATACAATCACCGATACAAGCACACACTCATCCATACAGCCACTCTCACAATCACTCACTCTCACATATAGTCATTTATATACTCCAACACTCACATATACTGCCTTTTACATATGTAGTTACTCGCACATGTACCACTGAGACATCCATTCACTCACCAACACACCCATACACACACTCACCCACCCATACAGCCCTTCACAGATGCACTCTTGAACCCATACACCCAGTGAATCATCCACTCACACATCTATGCACAGAGTCACACACCCCCACCCACCCACACAGACACTCAGGCACCCATACAGATACTCAGACAACCAACCAATAACCCATATAGATGCTCATGTAGCTACTCACCAACCCATGCAGCCACTTACACACCAACTGACAGACTGATACAGACATTCACCCAGTTTAGTCACTAACCCATGCATTCAGTAAGACACATTTAATCACTCACTTATACAGTCAGTCACGCACCTACTAAATCATCCATTCAGACACTTAGACACCCACTCATTCTTCAATACACCTTGGCGTATATATATATATAAAACATATTTAAACTTTCCAGAAACACACAGTCACTGGATGATGTCATCAGTGATGTCATTTGAGATGTCATCAGTGATGTAGTCAGTGATGTCGTCAGTGATGTCATCAGTGATGTCACTGACCATGTCATCGGTGATGTAATATGTGACGTCATTAGCAGTACATTGCGGGGGTGCAGGTTATAGTTAGCTCAACTAACTATAACGGCCGAATTTCTCTGGTTTTGTACGAGTGAAATGTCCAACTAACTATAACGTCCCTGAAACCTGTGGTTTTTTCGGTGAATATATATATGTATATATATATATGTATATATATATGGATTTATCCAGTGATGTTGATAGCTATCATATTGATTGGTGACGTTATGGCTACTTGAGAGATGCACTATAATTATTTAAATGCCGACCTCCATGCCTTTGTATTTGAAAGCACTAGTTTTATGGTCTTTATTATATATATATATTTCCAAGGCCACAATTTAAACACCCTGCCCTCCTTCCCATTGGACAGAGACTCGTTTCTACTAAAGAGATAGAATGAAATACATTTATGAGCGTGTAGCCCCCCTCACTGAGAGAATGTTTGAAAGACATATTTAACAATGGCGTACATAATAACATGCAAATAAAGGAGGTTCGAGTCCGTCTTCTCTCACCAGACTCTACTTGTCCAATGGGAAGGAGGCCAGGGTGTTTAAATTGTGGCATTGGAAATACAACCATGAATGGCATTGAGAAAGGATGTGTAGCTGAAACACGTTTGCAGAAATGAAATAAATGATGTTTAAACACGTTGGAGTGCACCAATGTCTTGGTGTTTATATATATATATATATATATCATAAACACAGTTGTTTATGAAATAATGTCCGGCGCGCTCCGCCGGCTCTGAACGATCCTCTGCGTAGGACGTGGGAAAGCGGAAGGAGCAGAAATGTTGAAAAAAAAAAATATATATATATATATATATATATACACATATAAATATATATATATACATATATTGATATATATATATATTCACTGAAAAAAACACGTTTCAGGGACGTTATAGTTAGTTGGACATTTCACTCGTACAAAACCAGAGAAATTCAGCCGTTATAGTTAGTTGAGCTAACTATAACTCGCACCCCCGCAGTGCACTGCTGATGACATCACATATTACATCACTCACGACATGGTCAGTGACATCACTGATGACATCACTGATGACATATCAAATGACATCACTGATGACATCACTGATGACATCATCCACTTAATATCTGACGCACCGCCTCACACTCTAATATAACCTTTCATACACCCACTCTAAAATACAGACTACCATTCTCAAAACCATAGACACACCAATACCAGTTAGTACATACCTACTCACTGATTCATAGGTCTACACACATCCACTCACTCACCGATACAGTCACTCATACATGCAGTCACTCATCAATACAGCCTTTGATATATGCACTCATACACCCATACAGATACTCACATACTGCCACTCATCCACAGAGATACTCACACACCTAGTCAGTCACCCAAAGACTCAATCACACTGCCATTTACTTACCAATACAGTTATACACACAGCACCTCACTTATTCATACAGACACTAACACATACTTACTCTCTTATATAATCACTGACACAAGCACACAATCATCCATAAAGCCACTCTCACAATCACTCACTCTCACATATAGTCACTTATATACTCCAACATTCACATATACTGCCTTTCATATATGTAGTTATTCACACATATACCACTGAAACATCAATTCACTCACCAACACAGCCAAACGCACACTCACTCACCCATACAGCCCCTCGCAGACGCACTCATGAACCCATACACCCACTGAATCACCCACTCACACATCCATGGAGGGAGTCACACACCCCCCACCCACCCACACAGACACTCAGGCACCCATACAGGTAATCAGATAATGTTAGAAATGGGATCTCTAGTTGGCAAGGGCTTGCACCTTTGTCCAAGTAGGGACCCTTCTTCCTAGTCAGGGTAAGGGTGTTCCACTCGTGAAGTAACCCCTGCTCACCCTCGTGGTAGCTTGGCACGAGCAGTCAGGCTTAATTCAGAGGCAGTGTGTAAAGCATTTGCACATAACCAACAGTAATACAGTGTAAGCACTACAAACGGACACCACACAAGTTTAGAAAAATAACCAATATTTTATATACTCAAGACAAGACCAATTACGACAAAAATCCACAGTACTGTACTTTAAAAATGAATGCTTGATAAGGTAACTTCTTCTTTGCAGGAATAGTTCAAAAACAAAGTTCGTACGAGTCGGTAGCTCCGTCCGAGTCTACTGCGATGCTGAAAACCACAGAGTCTAACAGTTCCAGCCGACCGCGTCGCTACGGGCCGGCAGAGTCGTGAACAGACTCGGTCACAGTACCTTTCTCGTTGTGGCTGGTACGGAGTGTACGAGCCGGTCGGCGTTCGTCGCGGTTGCGGTGCAAGACGGAGCGATGCAAGGTGCGGTGTCCCTCGATGCGGTGCAGGCAGCGGCTCGATGAGCGTCGTGCAGACAGAGTCGGTGAGTCCAAGGCGTGCGATGCAGGGTGAGACGATGCTTGATGTGGTGCTGACAGGTTGCGATGCAGGCGACCAAGCCGGAGTGCGGGAGCTGGCGTCGGACAGCGGTGCGAGTCGGAGCGGTGCGTAGCAAACGTGCGAGCGGTGCCCCAAATGCGATGCGGTCACGACTGTTGAGCCAGTTGCAACGACCGCGTCGGTCGGGTCCGGCTGGTTCAGTGAAGCGATGCGATGCGAACTGCGGTGCCCACAGGTCACGGTGCAAGCAGCGGCTCGGTGTTGGCGGCGTCGGACGTCGCCCACGGTGAGACCAGGGTTGCGATGCAAAGCGGGGCGATGCGGTATGCGGTGCAAACAGGTCACCGGCCAGGGATGGATTCGGTTGACGGAGTCGGTTGCGGTTCCCTTCCTCTGTGGCAACTGAAACAGCGTTCCAGAAGCGGTACCCAGAGGCTTGTGAAGTCTTTGTAGTCCCTGAGACTT
Organism: Calotriton arnoldi; assembly: GCA_963921515.1. Classification (NCBI taxonomy): domain Eukaryota; kingdom Metazoa; phylum Chordata; class Amphibia; order Caudata; family Salamandridae; genus Calotriton; species Calotriton arnoldi. The sequence continues at coordinate 1,681,040 of CAWUFW010002453.1, read as the reverse complement.
CTTAACAGGAGGCCAGCTCGGTTCCAGGCCCTTGGAGATACTCAGCACAAGTTTGTAGAAAGTTCCTTCCTTTCACTGCCCAAGGCAGAAGCAGCAGCTGCAGGCCAACCCAACAAAGCAACAGCAAAGGGGCAGTACTCCTCCTGGCAGCTCTTCCAGCTCTTCGTCTTGGCAGGTTCCTTGATTCCAGCGAGATCTAAATTCATGGGGTCAGGGCCCCAATATTTATATCCCAAATTCCTTTGTTCTCTGAAGGCAGAGAGGCCTTTGCCTAGTCCAAACCAGTTCTGGAGCACTTTGTTGACAAGTCTCTGTCCCTTCTTTCAGTGAGTAGGCCAGGGACATCAGACGCACCACAGGAGGTGGAGCCAGCATTGTGGAGGGAAGGCACTGTCCTATTCAGGGCCCAGGTGCAACTCCTCCCACCCATCTACATGTAGATCTTGCTATTCAGCCCTGTGCTGACTCACCCTGTCTCCTGGCATCCCCAGCCCCTGTCACTCACACTCCAGACAAGGAATACACAACCTCGCAGAGGCAGGCTTGGATGGTTAGACAAGAAAATACCCACTTTCTAAAAGGGGTATTTTCAAACACAGAATGTTAAAACCAACTTCACTAAAAGATGCATTTTATCATTCTGAGTCCAGGCATACTAAACTCGAATTTCTACCATGTTCCCGGGGTCAGTTAGGATTATAAGCTGTAATAATCAAAACTGCCCGTTCTGGCCTATGGGGAACAGGTAGCCTTGCAATAGTGAAAAACGGACTAGGCTGTAATTCACTATCAGGACATGCCACACACACCAGGGCATGTCCTACCTTTCGCATACAACGCACCCTGCCCACAGGGGTACCTTGGGCCTACCTTAGGGGTGACTAACATGTAGAAAAGGGAAGGTTTAGGGACTTGCAAGTGTGCGCACTTGCCAAGTCGACATGGCAGCCCCAGGCTGCGCACAGGCTCTGCGGTGGCAGGCCCGAGTTACACTTTACGGGCTGTTTGCGTGGGTGGCACAATCCAGTGCTGCAGCCCACCAACAGCATTTGGTCTATAGGCCCTGGCACTCGCAGTGCACTTTACAAGGGACTGACACATAAACCAAATAGGCCAATCATGGAAACACCAATCCATAACACATTTTATACAGGGAGCACTTGCACTTTCCCACTGGACAGCAGTGAGGAAAGTGCGCAGAATCATTACACCAGCAAAAACAGAGTCAAAACCGGGAGGTCAGAAAGCAAAAGTCAGGGGAAACACGCCAAAAGATGCCAAGTCTAACACATGTCCCCTCCAGCTGAAAGTAGGGAGAACTACCCAACCCCATTGGAGTTCTCTTCACTAAGGCGGAAGAACCTGGACAGACCATCTGCGTTGGCGTGTTCTGTACCAGGACGGTGTTCCACCGTAAAGTCCATTCCCTGTAGGGAGATGGACCACCTCAGCAGTTTTGGATTCTCACCCCTCATTTGCATCAACCATCTGAGGGGCCTGTGGTCTGTCTGAACCCGGAAGTGAATCCCAAACAGGTATGGTCTCAACTTCTTCAGCGCCCAGACCACAGCAAAAGCTTCCCTTTCTATGGCTCTCCACCTCTGTTCCCTGGGAAGTAGTCTCCTGCTAAGAAAGACTATAGGCTGATCCAGGCCCTCTTCGTTCAGTTGTGAGAGCACCGCTCCCACACCATGCTCTGAAGCATCAGTCTGCACGACGAATTCCATGGAGAAGTCAGGTGCCTTGAGCACGGGCGCCGTGCACATGGCTGCCTTCAGGGCATCAAAAGCTTTCTGGCAGGACTCAGTCCAGATCACTTTCCTGGGCTGCCTCTTAGAGGTCAGCTCCGTTAAGGGGGCAACGATGGTGCCATAGCCCTTAACAAATCTCCTATAGTAACCGGTGAGACCTAAGAAGGCTCTCACCTCTGTCTGGGTCTTGGGGGGTTCCCAAGCCAGAATGGTGTCAATCTTGGGTTGTAGGGGCGCCACCTGGCCGCTTCCTACCTGGTGTCCCAAGTACACCACAGAACCCTGCCCGATCTGGCACTTACTGGCCTTGATCGTGAGGCTGCACCTTGCAGAGCCCTCAACACTTTCTCAAGGTGCTGTAAATGTTCTTCCCAGCTGGAACTGAACACAGCAATGTCATCCAGGTAGGCGGCACTGAAATCCTCCAGCCCAGCCAACACCTGATTGACCAATCTCTGAAAGGTGGCAGGGGCATTTTTCAACCCAAAGGGCATCACCCGGAATTGGTAATGACCTTCTGGGGTTGAGAATGCTGATCTCTCCTTGGCCCCATCGGTTAAGGCAATCTGCCAGTACCCAGACGTCAAATCAAACGTGCTGAGGAACCGGGCAGCTCCCAACCGATCAATGAGCTCCTCAGCTCTGGGGATGGGGTGCGCGTCAGTCCTGGTGACGGCATTGAGCCCACGGTAGTCCACACAAAACCGGAGTTCTGGAGTGGCACCGGGCGCCGCAGCCTTTGGGACCAAGACCACTGGGCTGGCCCAAGGACTGTGGGAGGGCTCAATCACCCCTAACGCCAACATCTTAGAGACCTCCTCCTTGATGCTGGCTCTGACCCGGTCAGTCAACCTGTAAATCTTGTGCTTCACAGGAGGGCTGTCACCAGTGTCCACGTCATGGGTACACCAGTGAGTAACACCGGGGTCAGAGAGAACAGTGGGGCGAACTGTCCCAACAACTGGCGACAGTCCCCCTGCTGCTCCTGAGTCAGAGTAGGGAGAGGATCACACCCTCCACTGACCCATCATGCTCCTTGGTAGACAGGAGGTCAGGGAGAGGCTCACTCTCCTCTTCCACCCCATCATCTGTCGCCAAGAGCATACTCACTTCGGACCTCTCGAAGTGGGGCTTGAGGCGGTTCACGTGAAGGACCCTCAAAGGGTTCCTTGGAGCCTGCAAATCCACCAGGTAGGTGACGTCACATTTGCGCTCCTTTACCTCATATGGCCCAGTCCACTTGTCCTGCAAGGCACAAGGTGCCACCGGGGCCATGACCCACACTTTTTGCCCAGGTTGAAATTCGACCAGAGTGGCATTCTGGTCATACCATCTCTTCATTTCTTCCTGGCTTGCTTCTAGGTTCGCCTGAGCGAGTTTCCTGAAGCGGGCAGTTTGGTTTCTAAAGGCCAGCATGTAGCTAAATACATCCTGGGGAGTTTTCCTGGGAGGCGCCTCCCAGCCTTCCTTTACCAAACTCAGAGGTCCTCTGACAGGGTGGCCATACAGGAGCTCAAAGGGGCTGTACCCAAGAGACTTCTGAGGCACCTCCCTGTATGCAAAGAGTAGGCATGGCAAGAGGACGTCCCACTTACGCCTCATGGGTTCTGTTAGACCCTTGATCATGCCTTTCAAGGTCTGGTTGAATCTCTCCACCAGACCATTTCCTTGTGGGTGGTAAGGAGTGGTGAACTTGTAGGTTACACCACACTCCTTCCACAGGGATGTCATATACTTGGATATGAAATTGGTCCCCCTATCAGAAACCACCTCTCTGGGGAATCCCACACGGGAAAAGATCCCCATTAACGCCCGGCCCACCACTGGCGCCGTCGTTGTCCTGAGAGGGATTGCCTCCGGGTACCGGGTGGCATGGTCCACCAAGACCAGGATGTACCTGTTGCCCATGGCTGTCTTGGGATCCAGTGGCCCCACAATATCCATCCCTACCCTTTCAAAGGGTGTTCCAACAACAGGAAAAGGTTGGAGAGGAGCTTTGACCTTCCTCCCACTCTTACCACTTGCCTGGCAAGTTTGGCAAGACCTACAGTGTGCATCTGACTGCCTTCGCATTTGGGGCCAAAAGAAGTGGGTGACAAGCCTGTCAAAGGTCTTGTCCTGCCCCAAATGTCCTGCCAAAGGCACGTCATGAGCCAGACCCAGTAGGAAGGTCCTGAAGCGCTGGGGTACCACCAGCACACGGGCTGACCCAGGCTCAGCAACCTTAGGCTCACTGTATAGGAGACCACTCTCCCAGTAGATCAGATGTGACCCGGACTGATTACCAGCTGCCTGGTCTGCAGCCTGCCGCCGCAGACCCTCCAGAGTAGGGCACTCGTTCTGCTCCCTGCAGAACTCCTCCCTGGTGGGACCCCCTTCTTGCTGCCAATGGGTCAGCTCAGAGATGTCTCCCAGTTCGGCTACCTGCTCCCCTGTAGGCACCGGGCGTCCCCCTCGAGGTCCGCCTCCTCCCGGTCCGTGGGAACTTCGAGGGCCGGTTTCCCGCGCCCCTGCCCTTTCTCTTGGCAGGGACTTGGGCCACTGTTCCAGGCTCCAAGACCTCTTGATCACCCTTTCTGGCTGCCATTGACCGAGTAGACACGCATGCCCACTCTGGCAACCCAAGCATCTCCAAGTGAGACCTGAGCTCAACCTCCTTCCATAAGGACTGCTCCAGGTCGTTTCCTAGCAGACAATCTACAGGCATGGTAGGGCTCACAACCACCCTCAAGGGACCTGAGACCCCCTCCATTCAAATGGAACCTGCGCCACCATACATTGGCGCTCTGAGTTGTCTACAGCAACTACTTGGTGGAATGCTCCGGGGACTACTTGCTTCTCAGACACCAGGTGACACCGGACTGAGGTCACACTGGCTCCAGTGTCTCTGAGAGCCTCTACCCTATTCCCATTAATGGTCACCCAGGTGCTGTATTTCTTTGTGTTAGGGGGCACCTGGTTTCCTGGGACCATTTCACTGTCCCCTAGTGAGACAAGGGTCATTTCTGCGGGATCCCCACCCTCCTGTGGGCACCCCTCCTCCCCAAGCGCTACACTAGCCAACACTTTGGATTGTCCACAAGTGGGTGGCTGTGTCCCCTTTGGGCACTTGGGGTCCCCCTTAAAGTGACCTACCTGGTCACATGCATAACACTTGTGGGGGCCGGTCTCAACAGGCTTCCCTGTAGAGACCCCTTTCTTCTTATCACCGGGGGCTGGGAACCTTTACCCTGGGTACTAGTTTGGGGCCCTTTAGAGAACTCCTGTGCTTTACCCTTGTCCCCCCACCTTTCTGCTGGGGACCCTGCCCACCTTTGGCTGAGTCTCCCCCAAACGCTTTCTTGTGGACCCTGGTACTCACCCAGCGGTCCGCTTCCATAGCAAGCTTCCTGGGCTCAGTTAGCTTACTATCAACTAGGTGCTGGCGCAGATCTGCAAAACATAGACTAGACAAGTGCTCCCATGCAATCAAGTTGTAGAGCCCCTAAAAATCTGTTACACTACTGCCCTTCACCCAACCATCCAGAGACCTGCAGAACACATCCACACATTCCAACCAAGTGTTGGCATCAGACTTCTTACTGGACCTGAACTGATCCCTGTACTTTTCAGGAGTAAGACCATACTTAGTGAGAAGGGCATCCTTCATGTCAGCATAGGTGAGGTGATACCCCTTACCCAAAGCGATCAGAGCATCCCTTGCTTCTTCAGGGAAAAGTGGCCACAATCCTGCTCCCCAATTCTCCTCAGGGACCCCATTCATGTGTATGGCTGCCTCATAACCCTGAAACCACCTTTGTATGTCATCCCCCTTCTTGAACTCCTTGCCTACATTCTTGGGAATGTGCACAATCCTGTCTGCCTTTCTGGACGAATTGCTGCCACCATCTGAGCCTGACTTACTCCTAAGTTCTAGCTCCTTCAGTTCTCTCTCATGCTCTAAGAGCATCTTCCTCTCCTCTATGGCCAATCTCTTCTCCTCCCGCTCACTCTCCAGCCTGAGCTTCTGCAGCTCAAACTGCCTTGCCTCCCACCTGTCCTCCAGCTCCTCTGGGGACAGACTGCTGCTGCCTGACCTGGCGGGTTCCCCCTACCCAAAAGCATATCCACTCTGGAAATAGGCTCCTCCACCTCCTCACTGAGATTACCAGGCTGCCCACTGGCATGTCTGGCTGCTACCCAGGCCCTCAGCGCCTTCTGTAGCTCCTCCTTCCTTGTGAGGCCTTTAATTTGGACTTTCAGGTTTTTACAAATTGCTCGTAGTTCCTTTACGGCGTAGGTTTCCAACCTATCCTCCTCAAAGATAATTTCCAGAGATGCAACAGATGATGCAGCTGTGTCAGGCATGACAAAAGTAGCGAGTTGAAACTGGCAAGATCAAAAATAGGCCAAAAGAAAAAGAACCAGTATGTGGTACGTAACGGTCTGCGATATGGTAGTAGTGCACACCAATCATTGTAAGTCAAGTGCAAACACAAGTTCTATCCTCACCGCTGACAACCAATGTTAGAAATGGGATCTCTAGTTGGCAAGGGCTTGCACCTTTGTCCAAGTAGGGACCCTTCTTCCTAGTCAGGGTAAGGGTGTTCCACTCGTGAAGTAACCCCTGCTCACCCTCGTGGTAGCTTGGCACGAGCAGTCAGGCTTAATTCAGAGGCAGTGTGTAAAGCATTTGCACATAACCAACAGTAATACAGTGTAAGCACTACAAACGGACACCACACCAGTTTAGAAAAATAACCAATATTTTATATACTCAAGACAAGACCAATTACGACAAAAATCCACAGTACTGTACTTTAAAAATGAATGCTTGATAAGGTAACTTCTTCTTTGCAGGAATAGTTCAAAAACAAAGTTCGTACGAGTCGGTAGCTCCGTCCGAGTCTACCGCGATGCTGAAAACCACAGAGTCTAACAGTTCCAGCCGACCGCGTCGCTACGGGCCGGCAGAGTCGTGAACAGACTCGGTCACAGTACCCTTTCTCGTTGTGGCTGGTACGGAGTGTACGAGCCGGTCGGCGTTCGTCGCGGTTGCGGTGCAAGCCGGAGCGATGCAAGGTGCGGTGTCCCGCGGTGCAGGCAGCGGCTCGATGAGCGTCGTGCAGACGGAGTCGGTGAGTCCAAGGCGTGCGATGCAGCGTGAGACGATGCTCGATGCGGTGCTGACAGGTTGCGATGCAGGCGACCAAGCCGGAGTGCGGGAGCTGGCGACGGACAGCGGTGCCAGTCGGAGCGGTGCGTCGCAAACGTGCGAGCGGTGCCCCAAATGCGATGCGGTCACGACTGTTGAGCCAGTTGCAACGACCGCGTCGGTCGGGTCCGGCTGGTTCAGTGAAGCGATGCGATGCGAACTGCGGTGCCCACAGTCACGGTGCAAGCAGCGGCTCGGTGTTGGCGGCGTCGGACGTCGCCCACGGTGAGACCAGGGTTGCGATGCGATGCGGGGCGATGCGGTCTGCGGTGCATACAGGTCACCGGCCAGGGATGGATTCGGTTGACGGAGTCGGTTGCGGTTCCCTTCCTCTGTGGCAACTGAAACAGCGTTCCAGAAGCGGTACCCAGAGGCTTGTGAAGTCTTTGTAGTCCCTGAGACTTCTTAACAGGAGGCCAGCTCGGTTCCAGGCCCTTGGAGATACTCAGCACAAGTTTGTAGAAAGTTCCTTCCTTTCACTGCCCAAGGCAGAAGCAGCAGCTGCAGGCCAACCCAACAAAGCAACAACACAGCAAAGGGGCAGTACTCCTCCTGGCAGCTCTTCCAGCTCTTCGTCTTGGCAGGTTCCTTGATTCCAGCGAGATCTAAATTCATGGGGTCAGGGCCCCAATATTTATATCCCAAATTCCTTTGTTCTCTGAAGGCAGAGAGGCCTTTGCCTAGTCCAAACCAGTTCTGGAGCACTTTGTTGACAAGTCTCCGTCCCTTCTTTCAGTGAGTAGGCCAGGGACATCAGACGCACCACAGGAGGTGGAGCCAGCATTGTGGAGGGAAGGCACTGTCCTATTCAGGGCCCAGGTGCAACTCCTCCCACCCATCTACATGTAGGTCTTGCTATTCAGCCCTGTGCTGACTCACCCTGTCTCCTGGCATCCCCCAGCCCCTGTCACTCACACTCCAGACAAGGAATACACAACCTCGCAGAGGCAGGCTTGGATGGTTAGACAAGAAAATACCCACTTTCTAAAAGGGGTATTTTCAAACACAGAATGTTAAAACCAACTTCACTAAAAGATGCATTTTATCATTCTGAGTCCAGGCATACTAAACTCGAATTTCTACCATGTTCCCGGGTCAGTTAGGATTATAAGCTGTAATAATCAAAACTGCCCATTCTGGCCTATGGGGAACAGGTAGCCTTGCAATAGTGAAAAATGGACTAGGCTGTAATTCACTATCAGGACATGCCACACACACCAGGGCATGTCCTACCTTTCGCATACAACGCACCCTGCCCAAAGGGGTACCTTGGGCCTACCTTAGGGGTGACTAACATGTAGAAAAGGGAAGGTTTAGGGACTTGCAAGTGTGCGCACTTGCCAAGTCGACATGGCAGCCCCAGGCTGCGCACAGGCTCTGCGGTGGCAGGCCCGAGTTACACTTTACGGGCTGTTTGCGTGGGTGGCACAATCCAGTGCTGCAGCCCACCAACAGCATTTGGTCTATAGGCCCTGGCACTCGCAGTGCACTTTACAAGGGACTGACACATAAACCAAATAGGCCAATCATGGAAACACCAATCCATAACACATTTTATACAGGAGCACTTGCACTTTCCCACTGGACAGCAGTGAGGAAAGTGTGCAGAATCATTACACCAGCAAAAACAGAGTCAAAACCGGGAGGTCAGAAAGCAAAAAGTCAGGGGAAACACGCCAAAAGATGCCAAGTCTAACACATAACCAATCATTAACCCATATAGACACTCATGTAGCTACTCACCAACCCATGCAGCCACTTACACACCAACTGACAGACTGATACAGACATTCACACAGATTAGTCATTCACCCATGCATTCACTAAGACACGTTTAATCTCTCACTTAAACAGTCAGTCACGCACCCACTAAATCATCCATTCAGACACTCATACATCTACTCATTCTTCAATACACCTTTGCGTACCTATAATTAACATTCTTAAACTTTTAAAAATCACCCAGTCTCTGGATGATGCCATCAGTGATGTAATTCGAGATGTCATGAGTGATGTCATCAGTGATGTCACTGACCATGTCATGAGTGATGTAATATGTGACTTCATCAGCAGTGCATTGCGGGGTCGCGAGTTATAGTTAGCTCAACTAACTGTAACGGCTGAATTTCTCTGGTTTTGTACGAGTGAAATGTCAAACTAACTATAACGTCCCTGAAACCTGTGTTTTTTTCAGTGAATTTCTAAGGTTTTTTAAATGCTAATTTCTAACTTTAACGTCCCTGAAACCTATGTTTTTTTAGTGAATTTCTAAGGTTTTTTAAATGCTAATTTCTAAATATGCCCCCATAGGTAGGACATGTGCAGAAAGATGAAGAAAGGCACAGAAAGAAGCAAGAGAAGTGCAGAAAGAGACAAGAGAAGTCAAGAAAGAGGAAGAAAGGTGCAGAAAGAAGCAAGAGAAGTGCAGAAAGAACCAACAGAGGTGCAGAAAGAGGCCTACTTTGACTGTACCTCACAACAGACTCATACAGAGTAGCCTAATCACTAATCCTTCTCCCAAGATGTCTTAAACCTCACTTTTCTCTTGAAGGTTCACTATTAATCGACTGCTCAGAATGTTAGGCCTACCTACCAAATATAAAACAGCAATCCTAAGCATATCACTGTTGTAAGTCTGACAAAGTTTGTGAAGGTATGCATGCGTGTCTCTGCTTTTACTGAGTGACATGTCACATAAAAATACACATAGAAATACTTGAATATCTGTGTTTCGAACAGCATACTCTGTAAATATGTGTACGAAAAGGTGTATGTATTTCTTTCTGCTCATAATACAGGGCACATGGGTATTCAGTAGTATATTTGAGGGGCTCTATAACACCTATATACATAAGACATGTCTGCCTGTGCAACTGAATGACAGAGCAGAACTGAGAACATTTACCACCTATAGAAGAAGCTACCCACTTTTTAAGCTACCATCTTCAGATGCATAACACATGTGAGAATACATATACAAGTAGACATATACCTCAGTCACAAGAGCACGCAGACCTTTAAACTTGAGAGGTTGCACTTCCCTTTTGAGTACAGAAAGAGGCAAGAGAAGTACAGAAAGAAGCAAGAGATGTGCAGAAAGAAACAAAAGAAGTATAGAAAGAAGGAACAGAGGTGCAGAAAGAGGCAAGAGGGTGCAGAAAGAGGGAAGAGGGGTACAGAAAAAGGTAAAAAGGGGTGCAGAAAGAAGCAAGAGAGGTGCAGAAAGAAGCAACAGAGGTGCAAAAAGACGGATGAGGGGCAGAGAAAGAGGCAAGCGAAGTGCAGAAAGAAGCAACAGAGATGAAAACAGGAGGAAGAGGGGTGGAGAAAGAAGCAAGAGAGGTGCAGAAAGAAACAAAAGAAGTGCAGAAAGAAGCAACAGAGGTGCAGAAAGAGGCAAGAGGAGTGTAGAAAGAGGTAAGGGGGTGCAGAAAGAGGTAAAAGGGGTGCAGAAAGAAGCAAGAGAGGTGCAGAAAGAAACAAAAGAAGTACAGAAAGAAGGAACAGAGGTGCAGAAAGACGGATGAGGGGCGGAGAAAGAGGCAAGCGAAGTGCAGAAAGAAGCAAGAGAGCTGCAGAAAGAAACAGAATAAGCGCATAAAGAAGGAACAGAGGTGAAGAAAGAGGCAAGAGGGGTGCAGAAAGAGGGAAGAGGGGTGCAGAAAGAGGCAAAAGGGGTGCAGAAAGAGGCAAAAGGGTGCAGAAAGAAGTGAGAGGTACAGAAAGAAACAAAAGAAGTGCAGAAAGAAGGAACAGAGGTGCAGAAAGAGGCAAGAGGGGTGTGAAAGAGGCACGAGGGGTACAGAAAGAAGCAAGAGAGGTGTAGAAAGAAGCAACAGAGGTGCAGAAAGAGGGATGAGGGGTAGAGAAAGAGACAAGAGAAGTGCAGAAAGAAGCAACAGAAATGCAGAAAGGGGGTAAGAGGAGTGCAGAAAGAGGGATGAGGGGTGCAGAAAAAGGCATGAGGGGTACAGAAAGAAGCAATAGAGATGCAGAAAGAAGCAAGAGAAATGCATAAAGAAGCAACAGAGATGTAGAAAAGGGGAAGTGGGGTGGAGAAAGAGGCAAGAGGGATACAGAAAGAAACAAGAGAGGTGCAAAAAGAAACAAAAGAAGTACAGAAAGAAGGAACAGAGGTGCAGAAAGAGGCAAGAGGGGTACAGAAAGAGGGAAGAGGGGTGTGAAAGAGGCACGAGCGGTGCAGAAAGAGGCACAAGGGTTGCAGAAAGAAGGGACAGAGGTGCAGAAAGAAGAGAAGTGCAGAAAGAAGCAACAGAGGTGCAGAAAGAGGCAAGAGGGGTGCAGAAAGAGGGAAGAGGGGTGCAGAAAGAGGGAAGAGGGGTGCAGAAAGAGGGAAGAGGGGTGCAGAAAGAGGCATAAGGGTTGCAGAAAGAAGGGACAGAGGTGCAGAAAGAAGTAAGAGAAGTACAGAAAGAAGCAACAGAGGTGCAGAAAGAGGGAACAGGGGTAGAGAAAGTGGCAAGAGGGGTGCAGAAAGAAGCAAGAGAAGTGCAGAAACAAGCAACAGAGGTGCAGAAAGGGGGATGAGGGGTGGAAAAAGAGGCAAGAGATGTGCAGAAAAAAGCAACAGAGATGCAAAAAGGGGGAACAGGGGTGGAGAAAGTGGCAAGAGGGGTGCAGAAAGAAGAGAGGTGCAGAAAGAGGCAAGAGGGATGCAGAAAGAGGGAAGAGGGGTGCAGAAAGAAGCATGAGTGGTGCAGAAAGAAGCAAGAGAGGTGCAGAAAGAGGCAAGAGCGGTGCAAAAAGAAGGAAGAGGGGTGCAGAAAGAGGCACGAGGGGTGGAGAAAGAAGCAAGAGATGTGCAGCAAGAAACAAAAGAAGTGCAGAAAGAAGGAACAGAGGTGCATAAAGAGGCAACAGAGGTGCATAAAGAGGCAACAGGGGTGAGGAAAGAGGGAAGGGGTGGAGAAAGAGGCAAGGGGTTACAGAAAGAAGCAAAAGAGCTGCAGAAAGAAACAAAAGAAGTGCAGAAAGAAGGAACAGAGGTGCAGAAAGAGGCAAAAGGGGTGCAGAAAGAAGCGAGAGGGGCAGAAAGAGGTAAGAGGGGTACACAAAGAGGGAAAAGGGGTGTGAAAGAGGCATGAGGAGTACAGAAAGAACCAAGAGGAGTGCAGAAAGAAGCAAAAGAGGTGCAGAAAGAAGCAAAGAGGTGCAGAAAGAAGCAAGAGTAGTACAGAAAGAAGCAACAGAGTGCAGAAAGAGGCAAGAGGGGTGCAGAAAGAAGGAAGAAGGTTGCAGAAAGAGGGAAGAGGGGTGCAGAAAGAAGCACGAGTGGTACAGAAAGAAGCAAGAGAGGTGCAGAAAGAAGCAAGAGTAGTGCAGAAAGAAGCAACAGAGTGCAGAAAGAGGCAAGAGGGGTACAGAAAGAGGGAAGAGGGGTGCAGAAAGAGGGAAGAGGAGTGCAGAAAGAGGCAAAAGGGTTGCAGAAAGAAGGGACAGAGGTGCAGAAAGAAGTAAGAGAAGTGCAGAAAGAAGCAACAGAGGTGCAGAAAGAGGGAACAGGGGTAGAGAAAGTGGCAAGAGGGGTGCAGAAAGAAGCAAGAGAGGTACAGAAAGAAACAAAAGAAGTGCGGAAAGAAGGAACAGAGGTGCAGAAAGAGGCAAGATGGGTGCAGAAAGAGGGAAGCGGGGTGCAGAAAGAAGCAAGAGAGGTGTAGAAAGAAGCAAAAGGGGTGCAGAAAGAAACAACAGCGGTACAGAAAGAGGCAAGAGGGGTGCAAAAAGAGGGAAATGGGGTGCAGAAAGAGGCACGAGGGGTGCAGAAAGAAGCATTCAGAAACAAACAAATGAAGTACAGAAAGAAGGAACAGCGGTGCAGAAAGAGGCAAGAGGGGTACAGAAAGAAAGAGGGGTGCAGAAAGAGGCACAAGGGGTGCAGAAATAAGCAAGAGAGGTACAGAAATCAGCAAGAGAAGTGTAGAAAGAAGCAACAGAGGTGCAGAAAGACGGATGAGGGGCGGAGAAAGAGGCAAGCGAAGTCCAGAAAGAAGCAACAGAGATGAAAAAAAAGGGAAGAGGGATGGAGAAAGAGGCAAGCGGGGTACAGAAAGAAGCAAGAGAGGTGCAGAAAGGAACAAAAGAAGTGCAGAAAGAAGCAACAGAGGTGCAGAAAGAGGCAAGAGGAGTGCAGAAAGAGGGAAGAGGGGTGCAGAAAGAGGCATGAGGGGTGCAGAAAGAACAAGAGAGGTGCAGAGAGAAGCAAGAGAAGTGCATAAAGAAGCAACAGAGATGCAGAAAGGGGGAAGTGGGGTGGAGAAAGAGGGATACAGAAAGAAGCAAGAGAGTTGCAGAAAGAAACGAAGTGCAGAAAGAAGGAACAGAGATGCAGAAAGAGGCAAGAGGGGAGCAGAAAGAGGGAAAAGGGGTGCAGAAAGAGGCACAAGGGCTGCAGAACGAAGGGACAGAGGTGCAGAAAGAAGCAAGAGAAGTGCAGAAAGAAGCAACAGAAGTGCAGAAAGAGGGATGAGGGGTGGGAAAGAGGCAAGAGAAGTGCAGAAAGAAGCAACAGAGATGCAAAAACAGGGAACAGGGGTGGAGAAAGTGGCAAGAGGGGTGCAGAAAGAAGCAAGAGTGGTGCATAAAGAAACAAAAGAAGAGCAGAAAGAAGGAACAGAGGTGCAGAAAGTGGCAAGAGGTGCAGAAAGAAGCAAGAGAGGTGCAGAAAGAGGAAAGAGTAGTGCAGAAAGAAGCAACAGAGGTGCAGAAAGAGGCAAAAGGTGTGCAAAAAGAGGGAACAGGGGTGCAGAAAGAGGCACGAGGGGTGCAGAAAGAAGTAAGAGATGTGCAGCAAGAAACAAAAGAAGTGCAGAAAGAAGGAACAGAGGTGCAGAAAGAGGCAAGAGGGGTGGACAAAGAGGGAAGATGGGTGTGAAAGAGGCACACGGAGTGCAGAAAGAAGCAAGAGGAGTGCAGAAAGAAGCAACAGAGGTACAGAAAGAGGCAAGAGGGGTGCAAAAAGAGGGAAGAGGGGTATAGAAAGAGGCACGTGGGGTGCAGAAAGAAGCAGGAGATGTGCAGCAAGAAACAAAAGAAGTGCAGAAAGAAGGAACAGAGGTGCAGAAAGAGGCAAGAGGGGTGCACAAAGAGGGAAGAGGGGTGTGAAAGAGGCACGAGGAGTGCAGAAAGAAGCAACAGAGGTGCAGAAAGAGGCAAGAGGGGTGCACAAAGAGGGAATAGGGGTGTGAAAGAGGCACGAGGAGTACAGAAAGAACCAAGAGGAGTGCAGAAAGAAGCAACAGAGGTGCAGAAAGAAGCAAAGAGGTACAGAAAGAAGCAAGAGTAGTGCAGAAAGAAGCAACAGAGTGCAGAAAGAGGCAAGAGGGGTGCGGGAAGAGGGGTGCAGAAAGAGGCACAAGGGTTGCAGAAAGAAGGGACAGAGGTGCAGAAAGAGGGAACAGGGGTAGAGAAAGTGGCAAGAGGGGTGCAGAAAGAAGCAAGAGAGGTGCAGAAAGAAACAAAAGAAGTGCAGAAAGACGGAACAGAGGTGCAGAAAGAGGCAAGATGGGTGCAGAAAGAGGGAAGAGGGGTGCAGAAAGAAGCAAGAGACGTGTAGAAAGAAGCAAAAGAGGTGCAGAAAGAAGCAACTAGAGGTGCAGAAAGAGGCAAGAGGGGTGCAGAAAGAGGGAAATGGGGTGCAGAAAGAGGCAAGAGGGTACAGAAAGAAGAAAGAGGGGTGCAGAAAGAGGCACAAGGGGTGCAGAAAGAAGCAAGAGAGGTGCAGAAATCAGCAAGAGAAGTGCAGAAAGAAGCAACAGAGGTGCAGAAAGACGGATGAGGGGCGGAGAAAGAGGCAAGCGAAGTCCAGAAAGAAGCAACAGAGATGAAAAAAAGGGGAAGAGGGATGAAGAAAGAGGCAAGAGGGGTACAGAAAGAAGAAAGAGAGGTGCAGAAAGGAACAAAAGAAGTGCAGAAAGAAGCAACAGAGGTGCAGAAAAAGGCAAGAGGAGTGCAGAAAGAGGGAAGAGGGGTGCAGAAAGAGGCACGAGGGGTGCAGAAAAAATCAAGAGAGGTGCAGAAAGAAGCAAGAGAAGTGCATAAAGAGGCAACAGATGCAGAAAGGGGGAAGTGGGGTGGAGAAAGAGGGATACAGAAAGAAGCAAGAGAGTTGCAGAAAGAAACGAAGTGCAGAAAGAAGGAACAGAGATGTAGAAAGAGGCAAGAGGGGAGCAGAAAGAGGGAAAAGGGGTGCAGAAAGAGGCACAAGGGTTGCAGAAAGAAGGGACAGAAGTGCAGAAAGAAGCAAGAGAAGTGCAGAAAGAAGCAACAGAGGTGCAGAAAGAGGGATGAGGGGTGGAGAAAGAGGCAAGAGAAGTGCAGAAAGAAGCAACAGAGATGCAAAAACAGGGAACAGGGGTGGAGAAAGTGGCAAGAGGGGTGCAGAAAGAAGCAAGAGTGGTGCAGAAAGAAACAAAAGAAGAGCAGAAAGAAGGAACAGAGGTGCAGAAAGTGGCAAGAGAGGTGCAGAAAGAAGCAAGAAAGGTGCAGAAAGAAGTAAGAGTAGTGCAGAAAAAAGCAACAGAGGTGCAGAAAGAGGCAAGAGGGGTGCAAAAAGAGGGAACAGGGGTGCAGAAAGAGGCACGAGGGGTGCAGAAAGAAGCAAGAGACGTGCAGCAAGAAACAAAAGAAGTGCAGAAAGAAGGAACAGAGGTGCAGAAAGAGGCAAGAGGGGTGCACAAAGAGGGAAGAGGGGTTTGAAAGAGGCACGAGGAGTGCAGAAAGAAGCAAGAGAAGTGCAGAAAGAAGCAACAGGGGTGCAGAAAGAGGCAAGAGGGGTGCAAAAAGAGGGAAGAGGGGTATAGAAAGAGGCACGTGGGGTACAGAAAGAATCAGGAGATGTGCAGAAAGAAACAAAAGAATTGCAGAAAGAAAGAACAGAGGTTCAGAAAGAGGCAACAGAGGTGCAGAAAGAGGGTTGATGGGTGGAGAAAGAGGCAAGGGGTTGCAGAAAGAAGCAAGAGAGCTGCAGAAAGAAACAGAAGAAGTGCAGAAAGAAGGAACATAGGTGCAGAAAGAGGCAAGAGGGGTGCAGAAAGAGGGAAGAGGGGTGCAGAAAGAGGCATAAGGGGTGCAGAAAGAAGTGAGAGGTGCAGAAAGAAGCAAAAGAAGTGCAGAAAGAAGGAACAGAGGTGCAGAAAAAGGCAAGAGGGGTACAGAAAGATGGAAGAGGGGTGCCGAAAGAGGCACATGGGGTGCAGAAAGAAGCAAGAGAGGTGCAGAAATCAGCAAGAGAAGTGCAGAAATAAGCAACAGAGGTGCAGAAAGACGGATGAGGGGCAGAGAAAGAGGCAAGCGAAGTGCAGAAAGAAGCAACAGAGATGAAAAAAAGGGGAAGAGGGATGGAGAAAGAGGCAAGAGGGGTACAGAAAGAAGCAAGAGAGGTGAAGAAAGAAACAAAAGAAGTGCAGAAAGGAGCAACAGAGGTGCAGAAAGGGGCAAGAGGAGTGCAGAAAGAGGGAAGAGGGGTGCAGAAAGAGGCACGAGGGATGCAGAAAGAAGCAAGAGAGGTGCAGAAAGAAGCAAGAGAGGTGCAGAAAGAAGCAAGAGAAGTGCATAAAGAAGCAACAGAGATGCAGAAAGGGGGGAGTTGGGTGGAGAAAGAGGCAAGAGGGTACAGAAAGAAGCAAGAGAGTTGCAGAAAGAAACAAAGTGCAGAAAGAAGGAACAGAGGTGCAGAAAGAGGCAAGAGGGGAGCAGAAAGAGGGAAAAGGGGTGCAGAAAGAGGCACAAGGGTTATGTTATGTTATGTTATTTATTCTTATAAGGCGCACAGCTACCCGAAGGTTTCCCGGCGCCGCCTGACAGGAACAGAAAGAGGATGGAAGATCTATTGATTAAACAGCCAAGTTTGTAAGCCCTTTAGAAAATTCCCATAAATTGTTTCATTTCGAAGTGGCAGGGGGAGGGAATTCCACATAGAGGGGCCTAGGCAAGAAAAAGATCGACCCCCCATTCACGACAATCTGGTCCTAGGGACCGAAAATTTGGCCTGAGTGGAGGAGCGAAGAAGGCGCGGTGGTAAGTAAGGGTGAGCTAAGACGTTCAGGTACTGGGGTGCCTTGCCAGATTTGATCTTAAACATATAGCTCAGGGCTTTGAATTTCATACGATTCTCCACCCTGAGCCAATGAAGGTCCCGAAGATAACCTGAGATGGGAGCCATTCTGGGAGCCTGACAAAGCAGCCTGGCCGCCGCATTCTGCACCACCTGTAATTTGCGTATCACATCCTTATTGACTCCTAGATACAGGATGTTGCCATAATCTAGTCTAGAAGTGACAAGAGCCTGGACCACAGTTCTTTGAGTAGGGCCAGGCAACATCCAAAGGATTTTCTTGTGCCATTTAAGGATGGTGAAGCAGGTCGAGGCCACCTTCACAGCTTCTTGCTTCATTGATAGCTGGTCATCAATGATAAAGCCTAAATTGCGGACCTGGTGCTTAGGCTGGGGCAGAGCACACATTTCAGAAGGCCAGTGTTGAGGACCCTAAAGATGTTTATTATTCCCCCAAATTAGCACTTCCTTCTTTTCGCCATTGAGTTTGAGCAAGTTGGCTTGCATCCAACCTGCAATATTCCTCAATCCAGTCTGAAGAGAAGATGACTTAGATGCCTGTTCAGCAGAGAGGGAGAAAATTATCTGGGTGTCATCAGCGTAGGAAAAAATAGACAACCCAGCATCTTCAGCAATGACAGCCAAAGGCCTGACATAGACATTAAGACAGTAGAGGGCTGAGAAATGGAGCCCTGCGGGACCCCATAAGGTGATACATGAGTTTTGGAGCTGGCCGTAGGAGAGAATACCTAGAACGTGCGGTCTGTCAAAGAATCAACAAGCCAATTGAGTGCTTAGCCATAGATACACTATTGATTGTAGGGCTTTCAATAACACGAGTATGAGATACCGTGCCGAAAGCGGCACTCAAATCAAGCAGTATGAGTGCCACCGTTTCTCCAGCATCCAAACGGCTTCGCATCATTTCTGTTACTCCAAGAAGAGTAATTTCAGTCGAGAAACCAGCTCTAAAACCAGACTGTGAGAGGTGTAGAAACTTTTGAAAGATCAACGAAGTGAGTTAATTGTAAATTGATGTAGTGTTTCCAAAATTTTGGAGAAAATCGGAAGTAAAGAAATAGGCCGAAAGTTGGATGGTTGCGCCGGGTCAGCATTAGTTTGTTCAAAGAGTGGAAGGACCATAGCGTGCTTCCATTCAGGTGGGACAGTTGCTTCCTGTAGGGAAGCATTAAGTAGCTCCATGATTAACTTCAAAGATGGCAACTCCAGCTTCTGCAGCACAGCTACAGGAAGAGGATCTCTAGGAGAGCCAGATTTAAGACTGTCAAGAAGCAGTTTGAAAGATGTTATATCTAGAAGTGACCAGTTTTCCAATTTATTAGTGGGTTCGGCAGTCTGACAGTCCAGCTGTTCAGAATTTCTCGGTATTACGGGAGAGTTCATAATTTGCTGTGTAATGTTAACTGACTTAACATTCAGTGGCGAGTGTATTTTTTCCACTTTGCTAAGAAAGAATTTAGCAAGATCCTCACATTGTAAATCAGTAAGCATAGGGGGGGGTGGCTTGACTAGATGCCCCAGACAGTTCTTTAACTAGCTTAAACAGAGTTTTAGAACTATTCTGCGCATTTAAGATGGTAGAACTCACATATTCAGCTCGAGTAGCATTACAGAGTGAATGATAATCTCTTTTAGCCATTCTATATGCGAGTTTGGATTCAGGTGCATAGTTTTTCCTCCAGCGTCTTTCCAACACTTTACATTTACTTTTCTCTATCTTTAGCCTCTCAGTGAACCAGGGGCAGGGGGACGATGATTGTTCACCTTTTTAATAGAAGGTGGAAGGCACACATCAATGAATTTTAGAATGCAGAAAGAAGGGACAGAGGTGCAGAAAGAAGCTAGAGAAGTACAGAAAGAAGCAACAGAGGTGCAGAAAGAGGGATGAGGGGTGGAGAAAGAGGCAAGAGAAGTGCAGAAAGAAGCAACAGAGATGCAAAAACAGGGAACAGGGGTGGAGAAAGTGGCAAGAGGGGTGCAGAAAGAAGCAAGAGTGGTGCAGAAAGAAACAAAAGAAGAGCAGAAAGAAGGAACAGAGGTGCAAAAAGAGGCAAGAGGGGTGCAGAAAGAGGGAAGAGGGGTGCAGAAAGAAGCACGAGTGGTGCAGAAAGAAACAAGAGAGGTACAGAAAGAAGTAAGAGTAGTGCAGAAAGAAGCAACAGAGGTGCAGAAAGAGGCAAGAAGGGTGCAAAAAGAGGGAAGAGGGGTGCAGAAAGAGGCACAAGGGGTGCAGAAAGAAGCAAGAGATGTGCAGCAAGAAACAAAAGAAGTGCAGAAAGAAGGAACAGAGGTGCAGAAAGAGGCAACAGGGGTGAAGAAAAAGGGAAGAGGGGTGGAGAAAGAGGCAAGGGGGTGCAGAAAGAAGCAAGAGAGCTGCGGAAAGAAACAGAAGAAGTGCAGAAAGAAGGAACAGAGGTGCAGAAAGAGGCAAGAGGGGTGCAGAAAGAGGGAAGAAGGGTGCAGAAAGAGGCAAAAGGGGTGCAGAAAGTAGTGACAGGTTAGGAAACAAACAAAAGAAGTGCAGAAAGAATGAACAGAGGTGCAGAAAGAGGCAAGAGGGGTGCGGGAAGAGGGGTGTGAAAGAGGCACGAGGAGTGCAGAAAGAAGCAAGAGAGGTGCAGAAAGCAACAGTGTTGCAGAAAGTCGGGAAGAGGGGTGGAGAAAGAGACAAGAGAAGTGGATAAAGAAGCAACAGAGATGCAGAGAGGGGGAAGAGGGGTGGAGAAAGAGGCATGAGGGATGCAGAAAGAAGCAAGAGAGATGCAAAAAGGGGGAACAGGGGTGGAGAAAGTGGCAAGAGGGGTGCAGAAAGAAGCAAGAGAGAGGCAGAAACAAACAAAAGAAGTGCGGAAAGAAGGAACAGAGGTGCAGAAAGAGGGAAGAGGGGTGCAGAAAGAGGCAAGAGAGGTGCAGAAAGAGGCAAGAGGGGTGCACAAAGAAGCAAGTGATGTGCAGAAAGAGGCAACAGAGGTGCAGAAAGAGGCAAAAGAGGTGCAGAAAGTAGATATGATTTGCAGAAAGAGGCAGGAGAAGTGCAGAGAAAGAAAGAAAGGTGCAGAAAGAAGCAACAGAAATGCAGAAAGAGACAAGAGAGGCGCAGAAAGAAGCAAGAGTGGCTTGCACACCATTAGTACCAATTTAACACCCACATTTAGCAATAAGTAACAGGTGACTATTCTAGGTTTGCAAAGGACCTTCCACCATGCTGTAACACTTGTCGCTGCATTTTTGGTAACGTTTGAGCCAGAAACAAGGCTTTTTTTTGTTCAAAACTGCAGATTAGGCAGCAGATGATGGAATATGTGGCTAATGCGGAAAATGTATAATTGTGCGAAAGTCGGTGCAGCCAAACAGTCACATAATTCCAGTGGCCCTGCTCATACCTCTGACTAGGTCCAGAAGTGCTCCTCAGTGATTCCTTCTTTTTTGTCTCCTTGAGTTCATAGTTTAGCTTCTATGGAAACGAGGAAGACTAAACCTGAGGTTACCACTCCACAACACAGACTACCATACCACGTAATTACTCTCCATAACACATAATCCCACTCTACATAATTCCTATACACTAAATACCACATACTTTCTATCTACATAATTTCACTGCACACCATACCACATAATTCCACTACACACAATGTACATCCACTCCACTCCAAAAAACATTAGTAAAAAACTTTTAGATTTACAACGCCAATAGCTCTAACTCTTGCAAATGCAAGACCTATTACATTACAAATGCTTCTTTAACTGGCAGTCGCGTTTGCAGAGTGGTGGAGAAAAGGGGCTGGGCCTCCAACCAGCGCTCAGGAATTCCGCTGCGTAGGACTTACAGGAGGTACCAGGAGGGCTACTTGGCCGCCAAAGTCCCTCAGGAGTAAAGTGGACTTCATCCCCCAACCAGTACTGTGCCAAGAGGCGCGTTTGCAGAGTGGTGGAGAAAGGTGAGCGTGGCCTACGAAGACCTCTTAGCAATCCCAGTGTGGGATTTACTGGAGGTTACAGGAGGGGTAGTTAGCCTCTAAGGTCAACCTTGGGGGCCAAATACCCCTCCTATTACCTCCAGTAAGTCCCACACAGCAGGATTGCTAAGTTCTCATAGCAGGCCACTTCCCCTTTCCCCACTACTCTGCAAACGCACTTCCTGGCATGCTTGGATGGGGATTAAAGTCCCCTTCGCTGCTGGGGGTCCTTAGGGGCCAACTACCCTACCTGATACCTCCAGTATGCCCCAGATAGTGGGATAGCTGACAGGTGGACACAGGCCACGCCCCTTTTTTCCACCACTTTGCAAACGCGCTTCCTGGCGCGCTCTGGGTTGGGGGATTAAGTCCCATTGAATCCTGAGAGTCCCTGGGACCCAACTAGCCCACCAGGTACCTCCAGTAAGCCCCACACAGCTGGATTGCTGAGAGTGGTCCGAGGCCACGCCCCTTTTTACACCAATCTGCCAACGCACCTCCTGGCGCACTGCTGCTTGGGGGATGAAGTCCACTTCAGTCCTGAGGTTCTCAGGACAAGAGGACCTCATCGCTCCACCAGCAATACTCCATGCGGAGAGTTTGCAGAGTGGTGTAAAAAAGGGGCGTGACCTCGGACCACCTCTCAGCAATCCCACTGTGTGGGGCTTAATGGAGGTACCTGGTTGGCTAGTTGGTCCATAAGGACCCTTAGCATTCAAGGGGACTTAATCCCCCAACCCAGAACGCGCCAGGAGGCGCGTTTGCAGAGTGGTGCAGGGAGGGGGAGGGGCCTCCGGCGAGATGCCGGCTATTCTTTTTTTAATATTTTTAGAAAGGGGGCTGAGTGCCCCCCCTTCTTTTGGTATTGTTTGGGCCCTGGGGACCCCATACCCCAGGGCCTGCCCCCTTTTTAAATCTTTTTTTTTAAACGGGAAGGGGGCCGCGCGTCCCCTCTCCTTAGGCCGATTTCGGCCCTGGGGACCCCATCCCCCGGGGCATGGCCTTGTTTATTTTATATTTTTTAAATTATTTTTAGGGAAGGGGGGCCACGTTTTTTTTTTTTATTAATTATACGGGAGGGAGGCTGCGTGGCCTCCCTCCTGAGGCCAATTATGGCCCAGGGGACCCCATCCCCAGGGGCCTGGCCAGACTTTTTTTTTTGTATTTTGGAAGGGGGCCACG
The DNA here is from genome assembly GCA_963921515.1 of Calotriton arnoldi. NCBI lineage: Eukaryota > Metazoa > Chordata > Amphibia > Caudata > Salamandridae > Calotriton > Calotriton arnoldi. Next base: position 1,658,861 of record CAWUFW010002453.1, on the reverse strand, counting down.
TGGACCCCCTCCTGAGACCAATTATGGCCCCGGGGACCCCATTTCCCGGGGCCTGGCCAGCCTTTTTTATTTGTAATTTGGAAGGGGGCCGCGTGGCCCCCCTCCTGGGGCCAATTATGGCTCCGGGGACCTCATCCTCAGCATTGCTTTCGGACAAGGGGAGCTGCTGAAATGCGCAATACTGCTTCGCTTCATGGAAGCAAGAGCAGGTTTCCTGCTCTTGCTTCCATGAAGCGAAGCAGAGTTTGCAATGACAGGGCTGGCCCCCGCACCACAATAAAACATTGCCCCCGGGACCTGGCCCACCCTGGGGCTGAAAAAAAACGAAGCAACCGTGCTTTGTTTTTAAAAAATTTCTGCCGGATTCGCGGATCCAATGCGATTCCGGCCTAATTTCTTTTTAAAAAAATGCTTTTTTTGGCCCTGACCAGGCCTAAGGGGTCAGGGTGTTTCTACCCTGCCCCCTTAACTTTTTTTAACCATTTTCATCCCTTTTTTATTGTGACTCGGTTTCACCGAGTCATAAGATGGCTGCCAACACTTCCTGGTTTGGAGTGTTGACAGCCAATCAAAATGAAGCTCATGCTCGGGAGGGTTCGCGAATCCTCCTCGGCCACCAGATATCGATATTTTTATTTTTTAAATTACTCAGGAACTACTGAACGCATTTTTAAAAAAACACGCTTTCTGAACCAAGAGCTACATTTTTGCCAAATTTGGTGTAATTCCGTTCAACAGTTCGGGCTGTAGCTTTGTCTAAAGTTTCCTATGGAAATTAACATGGAGAAAACGCGTTTTGGGACCCCCCTTTTTTCTCAGCCCCTCGCTCGACGAATCACCCCGAAACTTTCAAGACAGGAGTTGACCGGAGCGCCCCATTAGTTTTGAAATTTTGCGAAGATTCAGCAAACGGGGCCAAAGATATAGGCAAATCAAAAAATGCTTTTCCTATGGAAACTAGGTCCTAACTATAACTACCTACTGGCGACCGCCAGTAGGTAATATATATATATATATATATTTTGTGCTTCCGACCACAATAGAATACGGCCGCGCCCGGCGTGTTAAAACACTTCGTGCTTCCGACCACAATAAAGAACGGAACGGCACTCTTGTAACTGTATGTTCAAAGTTTCTGTATTTATTCCATAGCAGAAAGCGGAAAAGACACTTAAAAGAGCGTCAGGCGCGTTTCGGCACGGAGCCTTTATCACAACACCCGCTCATAGTGAAAGCAACATATTTAACGCCATACAAATGTAACAATGAAAAAAGGACAATTCAATTTGCCTTATTCATGGCGGCCATCTTATAACATTGTATAGATCATTACGAAATGTATTTTCCGCTTTCTGCTATGGAATAAATACAGAAACTTTGAACACAGCTTCAGGAGTGCCGTTCCGTTCTTTATTGTGGTCGGAAGCACAAAGTGTTTTAACACGCCCGGGCGCGGCCATATTCTGGCACCCCTGGCGATCAGGCTGCACGCCATGAATACGCAGATTGGAAGCAATATATATATATATATATATACATACACACGCACATATAGATTTATATATGTATGTATATATATATATATATATATCCAAGTCAAAAAGCACCCCTTTGGAAGAGCCAACTCCCAGGTAGGTAATTTTTCGTTTTTTAATGCAGGAAACAGCGCAGAGAAATGAAAAACAATGTCCAAGAAAATCTGTCTGCCTGACGCGTTTCATGCTCCTCAAGCATTTCTTCAGAGGCTTGGTTAAACACTGTGTGGAGCACTGGCCTCATTTTAATCATTTGCACCTGCCACAGTGGGCGTTGGCTCACCCAGAGCCTGCTGGAATATGTAGTGCCTCAATTCAGCTACAGTGAGCTGCTCCATAACAGTGTTAATCTTCAAACTTTAAAATGCCACAGTGGGTTTGGAAAATGTCACACTACCTCTGCGCTGCATATTCACCTGCACCACGACCATCCTGCCCTTACATGCTGCTTGCCAAATACCTGCAGCAAGGTCCATTTCTTTGTGGTGGGGCTCCTCCACGAACGGGATCGGCCGTTATAAATCCAAGTCAAAAAGCACCCCTTTTGAAAGAACCAACTCCCAGGTAGGTAATTTTTCGTTTTTTAATGCAGGAAACAGCGCAGAGAAATGAAAAACAATGTCCAAGAAAATCTGTCTGCCTGACGCGTTTCATGCTCCTCGAGCATTTCTTCAGAGGCTTGGTTAAACACTGTGTGGAGCACTGGCCTCATTTTAATCATTTGCACCTGCCACAGTGGGCGTTGGCTCACCCAGAGCCTGCTGGAATATGTAGTGCCTCAATTCAGCTACAGTGAGTTGCTCCATAACAGTGTTAATCTTCAAACTTTAAAATGCCACAGTGGGTTTGGAAAATGTCACACTACCTCTGCGCTGCATATTCACCTGCACCACGACCATCCTGCCCTTACACGCTGCTTGCCAAATACCTGCAAGCAAGGTCCATTTCTTTGTGGTGGGGCTCCTCCACGACCGGGATCGGCCGTTATAAATCCAAGTCAAAAAGCACCCCTTTTGGAAGAGCCAACTCCCAGGTAGGTAATTTTTCGTTTTTTAATGCAGGAAACAGCGCAGAGAAATGAAAAACAATGTCCAAGAAAATCTGTCTGCCTGACGCGTTTCAAGCTCCTCGAGCATTTCTTCAGAGGCTTGGTTAAACACTGTGTGGAGCACTGGCCTCATTTTAACCATTTGCACCTGCCACAGTGGGCGTTGGCTCACCCAGAGCCTGCTGGAATATGTAGTGCCTCAATTCAGCTGCAGTGAGCTGCTCCATAACAGTGTTAATCTTCAAACTTTAAAATGCCACAGTGGGTTTGGAAAGTGTCACACTACCTCTGCGCTGCATATTCACCTGCACCACGACCATCCTGCCCTTACACGCTGCTTGCCAAATACCTGCAGCAAGGTCCATTTCTTTGTGGTGGGGCTCCTCCACGACCGGGATCGGCCGTTATAAATCCAAGTCAAAAAGCACCCCTTTTGGAAGAGCCAACTCCCAGGTAGGTAATTTTTCGTTTTTTAATGCAGGAAACAGCGCAGAGAAATGAAAAACAATGTCCAAGAAAATCTGTCTGCCTGACGCGTTTCATGCTCCTCGAGCATTTCTTCAGAGGCTTGGTTAAACACTGTGTGGAGCACTGGCCTCATTTTAATCATTTGCACCTGCCACAGTGGGCGTTGGCTCACCCAGAGCCTGCTGGAATATGTAGTGCCTCAATTCAGCTACAGTGAGCTGCTCCATAACAGTGTTAATCTTCAAACTTTAAAATGCCACAGTGGGTTTGGAAAATGTCACACTACCTCTGCGCTGCATATTCACCTGCACCACGACCATCCTGCCCTTACACGCTGCTTGCCAAATACCTGCAGCAAGGTCCATTTCTTTGTGGTGTGGCTCCTCCACGACCGGGATCGGCCGTTATAAATCCAAGTCAAAAAGCACCCCTTTTGGAAGAGCCAACTCCCAGGTAGGTAATTTTTCGTTTTTTAATGCAGGAAACCGCGCAGAGAAATGAAAAACAATGTCCAAGAAAATCTGTCTGCCTGACGCGGTTCATGCTCCTCGAGCATTTCTTCAGAGGCTTGGTTAAACACTGTGTGGAGCACTGGCCTCATTTTAATCATTTGCACCTGCCACAGTGGGCGTTGGCTCACCCAGAGCCTGCTGGAATATGTAGTGCCTCAATTCAGCTACAGTGAGCTGCTCCATAACAGTGTTAATCTTCAAACTTTAAAATGCCACAGTGGGTTTGGAAAATGTCACACTACCTCTGCGCTGCATATTCACCTGCACCACGACCATCCTGCCCACAGCACCTTACTCAAGGAACACTTCAGGCACTACAGGTACCAGCAGGCTTTGCCAGCAGCCACTGGGCGGGTGCCACGAGTTTAAAAAGAGTGCCCGTCATGCTTTGCGCTTGTCCATTTATCCTGCCTTTGAAAAAGTGAGCCTTATCACGAAACGCGTCAGGCAATTGAACTTGCGAGGTGCCTGCCTTCCATGTTGCAGTGTCCAAAATAAAAACGATGAATCAACCTACCTGTGTGTGGCTCGTCTAAAGGGGTAACTCTTGTTGTGGATTTAAAGACGGCTGACCCAGTCGTGGATCGAGCCCCGCCGCACAGCAGCGGTCCAATGGTGACGCCAGTGGGTGTTCAGCAGGACAGGAGGTCGTGTTGGGAGTCCTACGGTGCAGCGTGGTGGTGCATGACCTTTCGCAAACCCACTTGGATATTTTATGGAGTATACTGATGGCAGCGCACAGCACCTTACTCAAGGAACACTTCAGGCACTACAGGTACCAGCAGGCTTTGCCAGCAGCCACTGGGCGGGTGCCACGAGTTTAAAAAGAGTGCCCGTCATGCTTTGCGCTTGTCCATTTATCCTGCCTTTGAAAAAGTGAGCCTTATCACGAAACGCGTCAGGCAATTGAACTTGCGAGGTGCCTGCCTTCCATGTTGCAGCTTCCAAAATAAAAACGATGAATCAACCTACCTGTGTGTGGCTCGTCTAAAGGGGTAACTCTTGTTGTGGATTTAAAGACGGCTGACCCAGTCGTGGATCGAGCCCCGCCGCACAGCAGCGGTCCAATGGTGACGCCAGTGGGTGTTCAGCAGGACAGGAGGTCGTGTTGGGAGTCCTACGGTGCAGCGTGGTGGTGCATGACCTTTCGCAAACCCACTTGGGTATTTTATGGAGTATACTGATGGCAGCGCACAGCACCTTACTCAAGGAACACTTCAGGCACTACAGGTACCAGCAGGCTTTGCCAGCAGCCACTGGGTGGGTGCCACGAGTTTAAAAAGAGTGCCGGTCATGCTTTGCGCTTGCCCATTTATCCTGCCTTTGAAAAAGTGAGCCTTATCACGAAACGCGTCAGGCAATTGAACTTGCGAGGTGCCTGCCTTCCATGTTGCAGCTTCCAAAATAAAAACGATGAATCAACCTACCTGTGTGTGGCTCTGTCTAAAGGGGTAACTCTTGTTGTGGATATATATATATATATATATATATATATATATATATAAAATAAAAATATATATATGTATAGGAAGAGGGGCAATATATATGAGGTATGAATGGTTTTGCCAAAGACTTAACGTGAAGACCCATGAAATGTTGCACTACTTAACATATAGAAAGTTATCTATGTGGTTTGTCATTATAAGTTGATGGCAAAAACTGGCACTTAGAAGAAATATTCAGTAGCTCACCATCTTGGCCAACAAGGTCAATGCTCTGGCACAGAATTAAGTAGCTTAACAATATGCATGATTAGAGTGACTGGTAGTCATATCAGCTTCATCAAACAAAATACTGCTTCAACTGGCAATGTAATTGACTACCTCAAGAATGACAGGACTAGCAGAAGAAGTTGGTAAGAGTGCCGGCACAGCAAACCGCCTTCAGCGACAGGCAGCAAGGTACAATTCTATAGAGCTCTCTTTGTCTGCACTGAGGTATCTCATGCTAGGGCAAAGATATCAAGTTAGACTTACAAGCATTAGCTTTAGTTACACTCCACATCTACATGTGATTTCATTCTGAAGAAGTATTTTATTGTATAGCAGACAAAAGTTAGCTGTGGTACTGTGTATTAATGTTTTTGCACAACATTTTTGAAAAAACTTGTTTCGAAATAAGCAATCCATTCACACTACCACCATCTCATTCCCTACCCCTCTACCCAACTCCCACAACAAATATCTAGTCTAAGGTCCTCCTTACGAGAGCCAAAGTGTTAGGGATAACGATTACGACCAATAAAGACCAATACACTGTGCATCGGAATCAACCTATTACACATGTGTCCCTTTAAAATGGAGCAAACCATGCGGATTTTGGTGATTCCAACAAAAAAATCCATATCTACTGATAGTAAAGGGGTATTTTTGCCTTGTAAATTTCAGCAGTTTCTACCAGTTGAAATTGAGCTGAGTAAAACTGTGGAGATGTGGTTATTATTGCAAGCATGTAATTCCAATCCCTGTGCAAACAGGAGTTTTCTCAGGTATCAGAAAAAATAGGCCGCTCGTAATGAGGGTATTCGCGTGGTTTGTTGTATTTGACAATAATTTGTTAGGTAATGCAGGTCATCTTTAAGGCTGATCTTCAAAAAAGTACAAGTTATTGCAAGTACCTTGTAAAAATAAAAAAAATCAACAACTTCCTATAGGATCAAAAGATCTTTTGCCACACCTTCTATGGCACGTGTAATATGTCTCTCTCATAAACGTGCATTTGTCTAAATCTATTCAGGAATATCATTGAATGCAACACTCTATGAATTTCAATTTATGAGTTTAAAGAAGTTACAGTTTACAACGTAGTGCAAATAGTCTTAAGTAGAAGAAATGCTTTACTGCTATACTACACACCAAAATTACCCATTCACCCACTCTCTTAAATATTATTGGGATAAGTTAGAGACAGGTAGAGGCATTTTGCAAGATGAAAGTGCCATGAGCTGATCATGGAAAATGTGCTTACTGCTCTTTCACTATCAAGACTATGTCAGACATATACCATTCTGATATATTTATAGGTGAGTACTTCTTATGATTGCATAATAATAGATTGGTGATCCTGTAGGTACTTGTGTACAATCAATTTCTTCTGCGATATTGTTAAAGTCATCAATCTTTTAGAGAGAAACTTTACATTTCTTAACAGTATTAGTATTTTTGGGGAAAATTTTCACTTTTCTAGCCGTAGCATAAAAATGTATAAAGCCTGCTGAAACATTTGACAAAACTATGGCTTGAAAACTCCAAAATCAATTGACACGTAGTTTAGTTTTGATGGCACGCATAACCCATTCACTCTTGCCCTAAAGCGCGCCTTGATGGATCAGGAGTGGTGTAGTCCCTAGACATACTTTGGTGCTTTTTGCCTCAATTATAAGGAGTCAAAGGTGGCAATTTCAAATAACAGAAATGCAGAACACAGTTGGTCCTACAAGAATGACAGGCAATGAAGTCTCACCCTTAAAGGTTTTATTTTAAGACTGTTAGGCATACAGGAGTTCATTCAAACAAGCCAAAATCAATTCATTGATAAATCAGAGTGCAAAGCTCAGTTAATGTACAGAATCAAACCAGAACTCATTAAAGTTAAGGTCAGTAAAATAAAAGAATAGAAAAGGGGAAAAAAATCTAGCAGAGGTTCACCTTCTAAAGTGGATGAAAAGGCTCTCTCTACATCAAGAAATCAAACTCTTTTCTAGGGTTCTAAACAAAGGATTTCATACATTCAATACAGTAGTACATGGTTCACAGACTTAACCAATCAAAATACAGCAAAAGAGAAACATTTCAACAAAACACATTCTACAAGATTCTCATCATTCTACTACATGGGGTTTCTCATGAGCATTCGTCTGCACAAGGAACGGAAAAGCTTTCATGAGATGTGATTCTCCCTGGGACAGCTAGGTTTAACCTTGAATCTATATACTTTATTCAGAACAGTCTGTAAAAGCCTTCGTCCTTCTCTGTGGGACACATTTAATTTTTATTTTAGGGAGTCATGCAAATACTGGGCTGTTCACATGGTACAATGGGAGTCATGGAAAATATGGTGACTAAGGTCTTGTTTGCCTTAAGTTAGCTCCAATATCAGTTACCATTAATGTAAAGCATTACATACAACCAAAGAGCTATAGCCACTCCCCTCCTCCCATGATTCTCTTGAATCATCATGCATATGTTCTCTGGGAACTTCATAGGACAGTCGTCATCAGCTTTAGGCTTTTCTATTTGGTTTCCTCCAGCTCTTTCATCTCAGTGTACAAGTCGCTTTGTAATCCCTCAAGTTTCACATCAATCTTCTTTCTTTATCTTCTGTTCATTGCTGACAGCTGCTTTTCCCCAAATTTTATCCCACCCTTTGATGAAATTATTCTACAGTCTCTAAAGAAAAGGAAAACACATGCTGCTCCGATTAGTAAAATCAGTATAGGATTTAAAATCAATTTAGAGATTCCTCCACCTACGCTGTCAAGCCACTCACTTAACTTTGAAAATCTTCTCCCAATGGAACTAAACACAGAAGATAGTCATTCCCAAACACCAGTTTCTTCAAGCTCCTTTAGTTCATGGGTGATGTTTTTGATATTCACAAGAACACTGTTAATCTTATTATCTATTCGAAGGCTATAGGAACAACCTTTTGTTTTGAGTGTATTACCTTACAAATTCTGTCTTGCTTTGCAAGAAGCATGTCTAATGCAAGTCTGTTCTGGACGATCATGGCCCTCACTCCAAGAAGCTCCTTTTTAATCACAGTGCGCCAGCTGTATTGGTTGCTAATCTATCTACTAAATTTTACAGCTTTCCAATCTTCACATCACTCAAGGCTACTCCTACGGAAGGTATAAATGCACCAAATATATCACCCAAAACGTGTGCAAAACTACATTTGCTTCTTCTCAGTTAAGTGTCACTCCTTGCTAGACTGTCAGTATGATATATCCTTGGAAAGACTAAGGTTGCATAGCAACTACCTACCCAATTATGCAGCAACTGAAAATAAGTAGATTTGCCACACTCGTAATAATATATTGCTTTTATGCTTACTCCACGTCCTGATAATACGTTGTCCTTCACTAAATATTTCTGGTAACACTCACTCCAACCCATCGTTTCCATGTCTCATTTCCTTCTTGCTCTCAAACAATGCAGTTTCTCTTTCTATGCTAAATCCAAATTTACCTTTGGATGTAAATCTTTCTTTCCATCTTTCTCCTTCCCTTCCTTTGATCCCACATTGACTCCCTCTACTGCAGCTTTAGTTTCCTTTCTTATTCTTCCATTAAGTTAATCTACAAAGATCCTCCAGGCATGGTTAATTTTGCAAGAAAGCTCACGTGCAACTGAGTTAGTCAAGCTAGAACATGCTAGAGGCAAAACTTGTTTTACCATATGCTCTGGTTTACTCACCAGTTTATGATATTTCAAAAATCAAGAGGCATGATTGGTCATCATTAGGTACATATTTGAAGCACTGGTAACAGGTACATTCTCTAAAGGCAACTCATAATCAGAATTATACAGCTTGATTGAGTCCTAACAGTAAAATAGATTCAAGAATACACTACAGGAAGACGCATAAGACAGAGGAAGATGAAAGTATGTCGAGCCTTCAGCTGCAGATGTGGGAAGATAAGAGCAAAAAAAACTATTTTCTGCGTGCATTAACTTTACATATTCAGCAAGCAATTGAAAATATACATTATAACCAAAAATATTTTCAGAATTTGATCCTTGTGAAATTCTTTTCTGGTTCACTCACTATTGTTTGAGTCATTCTACTATGATTAGGTAAGTCTCCTCTCTCCAACCGATAGAAATCCAACAGCAAGCCAACTACAGAGGCTACTATGGCAATAGCCACACTTCTGCGCCATGTTCATCTTGCTACAGATCAAGGCTGAAGAGAATATTAATCCTTTGCTTCAGTTTAGTTCTTATTAGGCATCTTCTTATCCTACTGTCTCTACCCCATCTCAAAATCTACAGTGGTAGTCGATCGACTTTGTCAACTGGATGCCTATGGGTTCTGCGGTCCTTTAACCTTTGGCCTAAAGTAAATTGCCTCTAATACTTTTTCGGCAACGTTCTAGAAGTTTGTCATGTGTTTTGTCGCCTCAACTACTGTCTCTCAGTACACGGAGGCTCGTCAACATCAGTCTGGAAAGCACTTGAGTCAGCGTCACTATTTAAGAAGTAGGTCCAGTCAGGACATGAATCCTTTTGGTTTGTTTTATCAGTCTTGTTGATCTCTTTCTTTCAGGTGGATCAAAGTCATTGTCCCTAAGCGCTCCTTGTTCCTGGTCTTCTCTCTCCTCTAGCTCTCTCTCCTCTCTAATTTTCAGGCCTTCTTGACTTTGTTACTATTAGTCTTCTCGTGTTCAGTTCTTGGCCATTTGTCTTCGTGATGCACCATTTTCTTTGAGGTACTGGTCCCTTCGGACTCATGAGACACAGTTTCACTCTCGGATTTTGAGCTCTCTCATACTGCCCCTCCAGCATCGTTGTTGGTCAGCTGAGCACTTGTACCTACTTAGTCTGTGCCACCAGAATCTCGATGGATGCGAGGTCTCAATCTTAGTTCTCAAATTTTGTTTTGTGCCAGAAACTCTGTATTTTCAATCGAGTTCTTTTCTGGCTGTGGTTCAAATGAGCAGTGCTGAGACCCTCAGGCCGATCCTTGTCTTCTTCTGATGCTTACGAAACTTTGAATCGAACTGGCCTCAATGAATTCATGGATGCCGACTCCAACTCTTCCTCTGCTCGTCGCACTCTTTTAATCCGTGAACATGTATCCAGTTTGGTAGGCCAGCACATTTCCCAGCGATGTTGGTTATGAGGACGGCCTGGTGTGGACCGCTCCAACACTCCTCCAAGCATGCCTTGCCAATGTGCTTTTTCACTTCAACCCAGTCTTCAATGCTCAAATCATGGCACGGAGCAGATCTCACTGCTGGAGTCACCAAATCAACCTGGTGAGAGATAGAACACACCACATCAGCCAGTCCTTTACAGTAGTCGAGAACTATGCCATCTCTAATATTCAGAAGAACAGCTGCGGGAACAGAAATTATTCTAATGGCTCTCCGCATCAGTACCTCGTGGAGGGAGCGTCCTGTTCTCTTGCATAGAGTGCTTCAAATGCTCATGAGTACCAGTGGGATTGCGTCTGGCCATTTGAGAGATGTTGAGGCACATGCTTTTGCTAACCTTGCTTTGATCATTACTTTACCCTTTCTACCACTCCTGATGCTTCTGGCATGTAATTGCAGTGAAATATTTGGTCAGTGCCTAAGGCTGTGCACAGTAGCTGCATCACCTCATTCTTGAAGTGACTACCTTGATCTGATTTGAGATAAACTGGCATCCCAACCCTTGGGATTAACTCCCACAAAAGTAGTTTGGCTCCTGTTAGACTGTCATATCACCTAGTGGGATACAGCAAAACCCACCTGGAAAATAAAACACAATGACGGAGATGTCCCTCAGCTGGTTACAGCGAGGTATCCCCAGGAAATCAATCTGAAGTCGATTGAAGGGGCCACTTGACTTTCCTATGTGAGTTATGGTCACAACATTTTTTGGCACACAATGCTCTGTTGGCACAAGCTTCCAGCTATTTTGCCAAAATGAAGGTTGTGCCAGTAGCGCTTGAAGGACTGCACCATTCCATCTCAACCAACATGGGTTGGGCTATGCATGTGTCGGGCCATAGCATGCAACATGGCATCCAGCAGTACTGGCTTCCCCTCATCTGATACCCAAAAAAATCACAGAAATCCTTTACACATTCTGTTTTTTTCCATTTTGCATTCTCACTTTCAGGAGACTCTTGTTGCAATTCTCTTAGCTCATTGAAGTTCTGTACAGTGTCCAACAACATATTTGAGACTGTCTCACTTTCCTCACTGCATGGTTCATCTAAGTGAAATGTGGTGGACTCAAGAACACAATATCTGGTGATCTTGTCTGCGTATCTGTTACCTGCAATGACAAAATCATCAGCACTTCTGTGAGCTACACACTTCACAACAGCTTTTTCCTTTGGCAACTGGAGTGCTGTCAACAAATTCATAATATATGGGCTATTTCAAATCGGGGAATCAGAGGAGATTAAAAACCCTCTCTGTGATCACAGCTGTCCAATGTCATAGACGACACCAAATCCATACTGTCTGTCAGTGTAAATAGTGACTCTCAGCCCTCAGACGTACAGCATGTCCTTGTCAGAGCTATCAATTTGGCCACTTGTGCAGAGGTTACATGGCACAAGTAGGATGCTTCCATACCCCAGATGGCATAAGCTGCTCTTAAAATACTGCGTCTATCTCTCAGAAAAGACCATCAACAAATAATGTATAATTGGATTCCAAAAAGGGTTCGTTCAAAATGTCTCATCTTGGTTTTGTGTGTAACTTAGTCAGGTCAATACAATTATGGTCAAACTTACAGTCTTCACCTACCTCAAGAGTGGGCAAAAGAGTTGTGGGGTTCACTGTTTTGCACCTCCACAGTGAGGTATTCTCAACAGCCAAAATGATTCTTTGATATCGAGTAAGACAACGGTTTGTCTGGTGCTGAGTTTGAGTACAATCCATAAGGATTTCAGTGGAATGTGAGACCATGGCAATGAGCAGGAGGCCCATTACAACGCCCTCACTGCTGTATACTCAAACTTATTGCTGTAACCACTTTGAGACAACTAGAAAGTGCAGCAGCTACAGGCTCAAGTGAAGCAGAGAAATATGACATTGGATGCTTCGCCTCCCCATGTGTCTGAGCCAAAACAGACAGAGCACACCCATTGTGTTTGTGACAAAATAACAAACTCCCTGTTGCAGTCTGGCATTCCAAGAGCAGGTGCACTACAGAATAGGTTTTTGAGCTCGTGGGATGCTTCCACACTTTGTTTATCCATTAATACCAGGTCACTGACATCATTGTGTGTCAGCCTCTTTAGGTGCTTAGCCGCAAAGAAAAAGTTGGAAATCCACTGATGAAAGTAGCCCACCAATCCCAAGAACATTCTCACTTCTCGCTTTGTGGTATTGTATTACATCTTTAGAACTGTTGAGGTGTGCTCATGTGACCTTCTCTTTGCTCCTTGGTCAATTTGATGCCCTAGATACCGGACTTCTCTCTGGCAATACTACAATTTGTCTGGGGAAACCTTTTGCCCATTCTCAGCAAGGTGGTTGAGAAGGTCGATTGTATCCTGCCTGCATATCTCTTTTGTAACAGATGCCACAAGCAGATCATCAATGTATTTCATCAATGTCAAACTGCAAGGCAACTGTAGGTTTCTAAAATTCTTCTTCACCATTTGAAAGTATGAGGAACTTTCTGCATTAACTTGAAGAGCTTGACACCACATGAGAGTCTTGTCTTGGAATCTGAAAAAAAAGAGATACTGGCTCTCTTCATGGAGGGGAATGGAAAAGAATGCCCAGCACAAGTCAATGAGCGTAAACCATCTGGCCTCTTGGGGAATTTGGAAAAGGATTACAGCAGGGTTTGGCACCACTGAATGGCATGGAACGACTATTTTATTAATTTTCCTAAGGTCCTGAACTATTCCGCATTTTTTGTTCAATTTCCTCAAAGCCATAATCGGAGAGTTCCATGGACTCCCATTGACTTCTTTCAGAATGCCCTGTTCTAGCATGCTTTCATTGATTGGGGTTATGCCAGCTATTGCTTCTGGTTAGACCATGTATGGGGGTGTCTGGGAGAAAACTGCATTGGTTCTTCAGGTAATATTGAGGGGTTTAGCATCTTTGATCAGGCCAATTTCTTTCCTGGTAAAATGCCACTTTTCCTCTTTCACTCTTTACTTTAAATCAGGAGGAAAATCTTCTTTGGTGAAGACAGGGTGGTGCCTACTTCTAGATTCTTGAGATTTTAATGAATTCTGCATCAGCTGCCTGACTCCATCTCCACACCTTCTGGCTTGTAGTAAATCACGCAGTTGAGTTTTCAAAGTAAGTCCCTTCCCAGTAGGTTCACAGGACTTGAATCGCAGATTACAAACTGGTGGTTGATCAGCTCTGATGGAGCCTATTTTTACTGGAACCTGGGGCTGAAACTTCTTTGTGCACTGCTAATTTGTGATGCCTACAACTTGGTAGGTTCAGGACCTCAACCATCCTGATGGTTGAAAAAGTGTCTCCAGTATCAATCAAAAATGATACAGGGTATCTATTCACTTCACCTTTCACATAAGGGCCACTGATTCACTTCCAGAATTGAGCCAAGCACACAATCCTCATCCCCCCTCAGGCACTGTCATTGGGACTGGTCAAGTCCAACGGGACTGTTGAACATCATAGGCACCTGAGGAATGTGACCTGCAAATGGGTTATGATGTACCCTGGAACAGAGCTAGAAGTTAATACCTACATTCTGCATCTGTGGCTGCACCATGGGAACATGAAGCACATTAGACCTTACGCGTTTCTGAACAATCACAGAAGGCTGAGGCATTATTCGATCCTGTGATATTGCATTCTGTGTTTGAGCATCGATTTGCATTCTATTAGAAATCACAAAAACGGGAAAGGAACGTCTTATAGTGATGTCCATATCAACAATTTATTATTGTATTTCTTCAGCAAACAGTCAGCAGGCCAAGTTCTAATAAAATATTCCAAAATTGTTGCAGATGAATCAATATGTCACATATTCATGAAGTCTTTTCAGCCTACGCGTTTCGTCCTATACCGGACGTCATCAGGGCTGAAAGAAAATATATACACCAATCAATAAATTTAAAACAAATTTAACAAAAACATTCACCATGTAACCTGTACATGACAATTCAAGGTATCTTTTGAACCTGCACTCATTCCAACCTTCATAAAGCCTGCCTGTCTCCATTCTAATATTAACCACAACCCAGGATGAACAGCAAGATTTAATATTCTATACAATAATTGCTAATTATCTTAAAAGACATAGTTCATTATATAACTCTTAAACTCCACGTAGACCCGTTGCAACAACTAAATTCATTTGTTGACCCTGTATTACCCATCCTACAAACCATTTCACTCCCTAGTGACCAGTAATGTATAACATGACTTAATATCCAATTGAATCATCTGACACATACCTCTTTATTCAAATATTACAACCAGTATTGATAGATTTCAGTCTTAATAATTATTCAGTTGGTTTCTTCTTGTACTCCATTCAATTAAGTCTAAATGATGAACAATTCTAAAAGAATATATTATACAAAAAAGAGTCACATTAATAACTCTACTTCCCATGTGTTACCCAATATCTCTAAGTTAAAAAAAAAAGGGGAAAACATAGAACATACCCAAGTATATATATTAATCTTTATATTATTCGGTAACCCTCTTCTGGCTCTCCAGACAATTCTAGCCAGAATAATATTCAATTCTGAAAAAATATGGAAAGGTCACATTAATGACTGAAAAGTCCTAATCGCTTTTACCTATTCCTGAATTTGAAGGGAGAGGAGGGATATGCCTCTTAAAATGCGATGATTAAATTGTAGTTCAATTATATCCCACTTACATCATTAGTGGTGAACCCTATGATCTAAACAGACAGATTCAATTATTTCATTATTGCAAAGTCTAATTCTGGCAATAGCATAGCTCCACATCTTATTAAATCCTATTTATAACATGTGAAATACTAAGGGTGAATGTACCTTATGAATAGCTGTATTAGCTTATACTCTATTCCAGCTTCCTTGGTATTCAAGTCCAAAGACCCTGTACATAATTCCAAAACCTATAATTATTGCTCTTAAAGTCACAAAACTATTAATATTAGCACATCAATTCAATAGTGAGTCAAACATACCTTAATATATACACATAAATATTCGGCCTTCGCAAGTAGTTTCCCACAGTATCCACTGCCCACAGCATCTATTCGTTCCGAGTTTTGCATTATCTATATCAAAAATATAGACAAGTAGAGTAAAACTCTTCCATAATCACAACTACCCTATCCCATTATCTACCAAACCACTTCAACATTACTGACTTTACAACAACTAGTAATCTCAAATACATCTAACTCACCAGCTAAGGCCGCAATAAGCCTCCTCCATGAACAACCGGTCCAATAATTCCCACTGTCAAAGGTTTTCCTGCTGACTTCACCTTTTAAATCATGTCTCCACCAATCCGCTGTCAGCTGTCTTCACCCATTGCACCAATCAAATCATCTTTCACAAAACCTCCAAATCCGAATAATACTGATATGTTTCTTCTGGTCCAACATCCCTTATACCAATCAAAATACACCATTACCTCTCAACGTTCTTTTTATTTTATTTCCGTCTCCTGCTTCTTTTTTAACCAATAGTTAAAATCATGCCTCTATCAATCCGCTGTCAGTTGTCTACACCCATTGCACCAATCAAATCATCTTGCACAAAGCCTCCAAATCTGAATAATCCTGATATGTTTCCTTTCTGGTCTAACATCCCTTAACCAATCAAAATACACCATTCCCCTCAACGTTCTTTATTTATTTTCTTTCCATTTCCTGCTTGTTTTTAACCAATCAGTATATGTCTTTCACAAGCTTCTCATTAACTTGACTGACATCAAGTTTCCTTTCTGGTCCTCCACCAATCTGCTTTTAGCTGTCTTCACCAGTTGCAGCAATCAAATCATCTTTCACAAAGCCTCCAAAACTGAATAATACTGATATTTTTCCTTTCTGGTCCAACATCCCTTTATCCAATCAAAATACACCATTACCCCTCAACTTCACCCATTGCACCATTCAAATCATCTTTCACAAAGCCTCCAAATCTGAATAATCCTGATATGTTTCCTTTCTGGTCCACCATCCCTTTAGCTGCTTAACCGCGGCGGCAATTCCGCCGCGGTGCGGCGGTTTTATTGAGTGGGCGGGGCCGCGTCGGCCAACGGAGGTAGTGCTCGCGACGGCCGTTGGCCGACAGAAGCAGCGAAGGGGTTAACCAATCAAAATACACCATTCCCCCTCAACGTTCTTTTTTTATTTTCTTTCCATTTCCTGCTTGTTTTTAACCAATCGTATACGTCTTTCACAAGCTTCTCATTAACTTGACTGACATCAAGTTTCCTTTCTGGTCCTCCACCAATCCACTGTTAGCTGTCTTCACCATTGCACCAGTCAAATCATCTTTCACAAAGCCTCCAAATCTGAATAATACTGATATGTTTCCTTTCTGGTCCAACATCCCTCTATCCAATCAAAATACACCATTACCCTTTTTTTTACCAATTGTATGAGTCTTTCACAAACTTCTCATTAACTTGACTAACATCAAGTTTCTCAAATAAAGGGATGGAGGCATATAAAAACAAAGAAATAAAGACAAGTTTTCACTTCCAATATTATACTGGTAATTCTTTCGCACACCATAGAACTACTCTTTACTGCACTACTCCACTTCAGTTGAATGGATATAAAAATTCCAAAAACCAATTAATCAACCTTATTCTCAGTACCACTACAAGTATCAATTACACTCATTCCCTGTCACCTTATTCCGAATAAAGATTTAATACACTTACCACCATTGCATTACGTAATGCTTACACACTGGCCCGACCTGCATCAATAACATTTTCTGTCATAATGATCTATCAGTGCACCCTCGACTATCAACATCTGTTAATGCTCATTAAATTAAAAATAATGTAGCTCATTATCACTATTGAGACCCTGGGATACCGATCTACACCTGCTAATCCATCTTGCCTCTTGCTGTCTCAAAAATAATTCCCAGTCTCCTCCTCTAGATATTTTCTCTACTCTTTGTATACCATGAAATCTTGAATCTTGTTTCATTTTCATGATTATCTTTTATATGTTGATAGAGGGGCGATCTAACATCTTTATTACTAATCGCTCTCCTGTGCTCCTGAATCCTGAGTTTTAAAGTGCGTTTAGTGCTTCCAATATACATTTTCTGACAATCACACTGAATTAGGTACATCACTCCATAACTATTGCAATTAATGAATTCATTAATCCGATATTTTTTGGCAGTATTATATCTGAATTCTTTTGTGCGGTTCATGCCTAAATCACAAATATTACATGCTCCGCAAGTGTAAAACCCCTTCAGTGGTGCTGGGAGCCAATTACCTTGTTGCGAACTTAAGGGTTCCAAATAGTTACGTTTAATAATACCTCCTAAAGTGGGGCATCTCCTATGAGTAATTTTCGGTTTATCAGAAATTACTTCTAATAGCCCTGGCACTCCTTTCAATAAATTCCCGTGATACCGTGATACCTCACCCGGCCCGGACACGGACAGGATTGACAGATTGATAGCTCTTTCTCGATTCTGTGGGTGGTGGTGCATGGTCGTTCTTAGTTGGTGGAGCGATTTGTCTGGTTAATTCCGATAATGAACGAGACTCCTCCATGCTAACTAGTTACGCGACCCCAGCGTTCGAATGGTCAAAAGAGAGACAACCTTGGTGCAGAAGGAGAGAATTTCTGGAAGGGAAAGAGTTGCCTTTATTTCGACATACAGTGTAAATCATAATCAAATTTATAGAATTCTCAATAAAATTGGAATTTATTGAAAGGAGTGCCAGGGCTATTAGAAGTAATTTCTGATAAACCGAAAATTACTCATAGGAGATGTCCCACTTTAGGAGGTATTATTAAACGTAACTATTTGGAACCCTTAAGTTCGCAACAAGGTAATTGGCTCCCAGCACCACCGAAGGGGTTTTACACTTGCAGAGCATGTAATATTTGTGATTTAGGCATGAACCGCACAAAAGAATTCAGTTATAATACTGCCAAAAATATCGGATTAATGAATTCATTAATTGCAATAGTTATGGAGTGGTGTACCTAATTCAGTGTGATTGTCAGAAAATCTATATTGGAAGCACTAAACGCACTTTAAAACTCAGGATTCAGGAGCACAGGAGAGCGATTAGTAATAAGGATGTTAGATCGCCCCTCTATCAACATATCAAAGATAATCATGAAAATAAAACAAGATTCAAGTTTCATGGTATACAAAGAGTAGAGAAAAGATCTAGAGGAGGAGACTGGGAATTATTTTTGAGACAGCAAGAGGCAAGATGGATTAGCAGGTGTAGATCGGTAACCCAGGGTCTCAATAGTGATAATGAGCTACATTATTCTTTAATTTAATGAGCATTAACAGATGTTGATAGTCGAGGGTACACTGATAGATCATTATGACAGAAATTTTTATTGATGCAGGTTGGGCCCAGTGTGTAAGCATTACATAATGCAATGGTGGCAAGTGTATTGAATCTTTATTCGGAATATGGTGACAGGGAATGAGTGTAATTGATACTTGTAGTGGTACATGAGAATAAGGTTGATTAATTGGTTTTTGGAATTTTTATATCCATTCATCTGAAGTGGAGTAGTGTAGTAAAGAGTAGTTCTATGGTGTACGAGAAAGAATTACCAGTATAATATTGGAAGTGAAAACTTGTCTTTATTTCTTTGTTTTTATATGCGCCTCCATCCCTTTATTTGAGAAACTTGATGTTAGTCAAGTTAATGAGAAGTTTGTGAAAGACTCATACAATTGTTAAAAAAAAAAAAAAAAGGGTAATGGTGTATTTTGATTGGATAGAGGGATGTTGGACCAGAAAGGAAACATATCAGTATTATTCAGATTTGGAAGCTTTGTGAAAGATGATTTGACTGGTGCAATGGGTGAAGACAGCTAACAGCGGATTGGTGGAGGACCAGAAAGGAAACTTGATGTCAGTCAAGTTAATGAGAAGCTTGTGAAAAACGTATACGATTGGTTAAAAAACAAGCAGGAAATGGAAATAAAATAAAAAAAGAACGTTGAGGGGGAATGGTGTATTTTGATTGGTTAAAGGGATGGTGGACCAGAAAGGAAACATATCAGGATTATTCAGATTTGGAGGCTTTGTGAAAGATGATTTGATTGTTGCAATGGGTGAAGTTGAGGGGTAATGGTGTATTTTGATTGGATAAAGGGATGTTGGACCTGAAAGGAAACATATCAGTATTATTCAGTTTTGGAGGCTTTGTGAAAGATGATTTGATTGGTGCAATGGCCGAAGACAGCTAAAAGCGGATTGGTGGAGGACCAGAAAGGAAACTTGATGTCAGTCAAGTTAATGAGAAGCTTGTGAAAGACGTATACAATTGGTTAAAAAACAAGCAGGAAATTGAAAGAAAATAAATAAGGAACGTTGAGGGGGAATGGTGTATTTTGATTGGTTAAAGGGATGTTGGACCAGAAAGGAAACATATCAGGATTATTCAGATTTGGAGGCTTTGTGCAAGATGATTTGATGGGTGCAATGGGTGTAGACATCTGACAGCGGATTGGTGGAGGCTTGATTTTAACTATTGGTTAATTGGTTAAAAAAGAAGCAGGAGACGGAAATAAAATAAAAAAAGAACGTTGAGAGGTAATGGGGTATTTTGATTGGTAAACGCGATGTTGGACCAGAAAGGAAACATATCAGTATTATTCGGATTTGGAGGTTTTGTGAAAGATGATTTGATTGGTGCAATGGGTGAAGACAGCTGCCAGCGGATTGGTGGAGACATGATTTAAAAGGTGAAGTCAGCAGGAAAACCTTTGACAGTGGGAATTATTGGACCGGCTGTTCATGGAGGAGGCTTATCATGGCCTTAGCTGGTGAGTTTGACGTATTTGAGATTACTAGTTGTTGTAAAGTCAGTAATGTTGTAGTGGTTTGGTAGATAATGGGATAGGGTAGTTGTGATTATGGAAGAGTTTTACTCTACTTGTCTATATTTTTGATATAGATAATGCAAAACTAGGAACGAATAGATACTGTGGAGCAGTGGATACTGAGGGAAACTACTTACGAAGACCGAATATTTATGTGTATATATTAAGGTATGTTTGACTCACTATTGAATTGATGTGCTAATATTAATAGTTTTGTGACTTTAAGAGCAATAATTATAGGTTTTGGAATTTGTACAGGGTCTTTGGACTTGAATACCAAGGAAGCTGGAATAGAGTATAAGCTAATGCAGCTATTCATAAGGTACATTCACCCTTAGTATTTTACATGTTATAAATAGGATTTAATAAGATTTGGAGCTATGCTATTGCCAGAATTAGACTTTACAATAATGAAATAATTGAATCTGTCTGTTTAGATCATAGGGTTCACCACTAATGATGCAAGTGGGATATAATTGAACTGCAATTTAATCATTGCATTTTAAGAGGCATATCCCTCCTCTCCCTTCAAATTCAGGAATAGGTAAAAATGATTAGGACTTTTCAGTCATTAATGTGAGCTTTCGATATTTTTTCAGAATTTAATATTCTGGCTAGAATTGTCTGGAGAGCTAGAAGAGGGTGACCGAATAATATAAAGATTAATATATATAATTAGGTATGTCATATGTTTTCCCCTTTTTTTTTAACTTAGAGATATTGGGTAACACATGGGAAGTAGAGTTATTAATGTGATTCTTATTGTATAATATATTCTTTTAGAATTGTTCATCATTTAGACTTAATTGAATGGAGTATAAGAAGAAACCAACTGAATAATTATTAAGACTGAAATCTATCAATACTGGTTATAATATTTGAATAAAGAGGTATGTGTCAGATGATTCAATTGGATATTAAGTCATGTTATAAATTACTGGTCACTAGGGGTGAAATGGTTTGTAGGATGGGTAATACAGGGTCAACAAATGAATTTAGTTGTTGCAACGGGTCTCGTGGGGTTTAAGAGTTATATAATGAACTATGTCTTTTAAGATAATTAGAAATTATTGTATAGAATATTAAATCTTGCTGTTCATCCTGGGTTGTGGTTAATATTAGAATGGAGACAGGCAGGCTTTATAAGGTTGGAATGAGTGCAGGTTCAAAAGATACCTTGAAATGTTATGTGCAGGTTACATGGTGAATGTTTTTGTTAAATTTGTTTTCAATTTATTGATTGGTGTATATATATTTTCTTTCAGCCCTGATGACGTCCGATATAGGACGAAACGCGTAGGCTGAAAAGACTGCATGAATATGTGACACATTGATTCATCTGCAACAATTTTGGAATAAAAATTGTTATATTTTATTGGAACTTGGCCTACTGACTGTTTGCTGAAGAAATACAATAATAAATTGTTGATATGGACATCACTATAAGACGTTCCTTTCCATCTTTGTGATTTCATTTTGAGGATTGTGGCCAGGAGCGGTGGGCTACAGGGAGTTGAGCGTCGTCTTTGGAAACTTTGAAGAAAAGTACTGAACAGTGACTATAGTGCACACTTTTTTTGTCCTCACCGCCTTGCTTTTGGTACTTTGCATTCTATTAGGGTTGTATCTACATTCCCTGTTTCAGTGTCCGACCTGGTTGCGAATGTGGTAAAGAGTAACTTTATTCAAAGCACCAATATTTGTACCACCAATATTCCCTCTCCTTTGCAATAAAACATTCCCTCCTTGTGCATGCTGTATGGCCATTCCCTGCATGTTCACTGCTGCACCATCAGCAAGATCCAAAACTGAATCCATCCTGACAAACACTTGCAACACCATTCTGCGCTAACTTGGTCTGTGCAATGATGAGTCTCTCTTTCAACCTCTTCTGGTTCTTCTCTAGAGTGTTACAACATTTTGTATACTACAAAATTTAATCAAAAGACTTCATCTTTCAACAAATCACTTTCTGCTGTATCTGAGAGCGAATTTACGGATGCAAACCAAAGACAAAAGATTAAATGAACCCTCCCATGTTCGCACTAAGTGGGTCATTTAGTCCACTATGTTCTCAATACACCTGCATCAATTGCTCACAGAAAGCATGCACTGACTCCTTTAGCTCATGTCATCCTGAAAATCTTGGGCCAATTCACTTCCTTCAGTGGAACTTTTATTTTTAAATGTGCAATGACTGTATCATACTTGGCCTTTACCACGGGTGAAAGGGTATTCGTGCTTGATACCATTGGGGATCTTTGGTCGGCCAATCCACAAATCGCTTACACGCAGCCCATGACTCTTTTGGGGCCACTACTTACATGAACATATCTAGATCCTCCCATAAGACTTTTAAATGGTCACAATTTGGTCTACCTGGGTGTACCATTTATCTGAGTTCTCTCTCAACATCGGAGACTGTTGGTGAAATGGAAAAGGTCTGCTCGAGTCCTTGGGACATGCCCATAAGCTCCTCCCTGCACCTCTCTCAAGGGGTATTCTCTTGCTGCTGCCTCAGTGCTTTCACCTGTCTCACCCCTACCACCTCCTGTTTTTAATTTCACCTTCTCCTTCTTGGACCATTGCTCTCTAAATTTTCTCCATTTTCTGATACACTCAACCAATTCGTTAACATGGGCCTTCAGCCCTCACAGCTTCATTGACTTCAAATCCTTCTCACTTCTAGGCATTCAGAAATTCTTTCATAACTTCTTTCTTCTGGACAATTCAAATCCGCACTCATCTGAAAACTTTTCCATCTTAGCATGCGCCTCTCGTGCCACTCTTGCAGCCTCCTTGCTCATATACATCAATTCATTTTCACTGTAGTGTCTCAAATTCCAATCTCCTTTCACAATCTCCTCAACTGGGTGACATTTAATTTCTGTACGAAGATTACGCTATGTGGGGGTGAAGTTTCAGGAGCTACAGCTGCTGCAGCCTCTCCCCCGGAAGGTTAATCAGTGGGTCCTCCATCCAGAATACTGGGTGGTATAGGGAATACCTGTGCCACCAGGGGTCTGGGGAATACTTGAAATTGTCTGAACTTGTGGTGTGCTCGTAACCATGGGTGTCAGGGAAATGCTCATGCTTGTCAAAGTCTGAAATATGATCGAAGTAACTAGTGTCTGGGGAACACTTTGGACCAATGGGGTCGGAGAAGTACTGGTGTCTGCGTAGCTTTGGGGTGCACTCAGGGTGCACTGTAGGGGAGTGGGCCGGTATTGCTCCTTCTGGGGTGTTTGCCCTGCGGGTGGAACCAATCACAGCATGGTTCTCAACACCAATTGACTTATCCTCTGATCTCTTTGGTCCGTGCTCACTCACACCTTTATGCATGCACAGTGCTTTTTTTCCCTTTTGATATTCATAAAGCCACTTAGCCTCTTCAAGAACCTCAGGACAGCTGCTACAACTCCCCAGTGTCATCAGGAATCGTGGATGCAGATCGGTCAGGGTCAATTTGAATCTTGGATCAAAACCGTCTGAACCATGAAGATGCAGTTCTTGAAAGCCAATATACCTACTCTGGTCCATTCAGTACCAGACAGGCCCAGTCGGAATCATCAACTCTGCTACCACATCTGCTGGCACGTAAAACCCATTTAATCTTGCCCTAAAGCGCGCCTTGATGGATTAGTAGTGGTGAAGTCCCTAGACTTACTTTGGTGCTCCTCGCTGGTCTCGTCTCAATTATAAGAAGTCAAAGGTTGCAATTTCAAATAACAGAAATGTAGAACACATTTGGTCCTACAAGAATAACAGACAATGAGGTCTCAACCTTAGTTTTATTTTAAGAATTTTAGGCATACAGGAGTTAATTCAAACTAGTCAAAAACAATAGATAAACCAGAGTGCAAAACTCAGTTAAAGTAAAGAAACAATCCAAACCTCAGTATAAAGTTAAATTCAGTATAAAGTTAGGGCCAGCGAAATACAAATAATAAAATGGGGAAGAAATCTAGCAGAGATTCGCCTTCTAAAGTGAGGAGAAAGGGCTCTCCCTGTATCAATAAATCACACTTTCTTATAGGGTTCTAAACAAAGGATTTCATACATTCAATACAGTAGTACATGGCTCACAGAATCTAAACCAATCAGAATACAGCAAAAGAGAAACATTTGAACTAAATACATTCACCAAGATTCTCATAATTCTACTACAAGAGGTTTGTCACGAGCAGTGGTCTGCACACGGAACAGAAAAGGTTACGATATGTGATTCTCCCTAGAACAGCTAGGTTTGTCCTTAAATGTGTATATTTTATTCAGAACAGTCTGTGAAAGTTTTCCTCCTTCTCTGCGGGACACATTTAATTTTTGTTCTAGTGAGACATGAAAATGCTGGTCTGTTCACATGCTACAATGATAAGTCTCGAAAAATATGGCGTCTATGGTCTAGTTTGCCGTAAGTTAGCTCGAGTACGAATTTCCATTACTGCAAAGCATTTACTTGAACAAAGCAGCTATATATCAGTTTGTAATCTGCATTTGCCCACAGGTACTCTTCTGACATACTGACTAATTGGACTCTTGACCTGTAAATCCGTTTTCTTGGTGGCTTCTTGTAAATCTGAACTGCGTATTTGCAGCCAGTATTTACATGTGCCACTCCTCCTTCCATATCAGATGAACTTTCACACAGAGACGTTTTAAGGCATGAGCAAACTGGGCTATGGCCCAGGGCCCCAGCCTTTCAGGGGGGCCCTGATAGTCAGCTCTGTACGTTCTCGCTCTAATGACCTTCAATATTTCCTAAATAGATTGTTTTGAATGCTGTTTCCTTTCTTTTCTTTTTGTAAACTTTTTTTTTTAATGTTTTATTTGCTTTCAACACAAACAAAACAACAACATACCCTTCGCTGGTCCACCCTTTAATTTATTTTAATGTGGTTGATGTGTGAGAGTCTGTTACAGACATTTTGCAGAGAAATGTTTTTGTGTTTCTTGGAAAATTCATAAAAAAGTTTCTTTCCGATCAAAACAGGACCTTGCATATGAGAAATGGGAGGGAGTCACAGAGATTATTTGCGGTAATATTAGTGAGCTCCTGCTCTGTTACAGTATTGAAAACACACATCACTATCCCTGAATATTAGATGGAAGCACATTTATAATTTGGAGGAATACGCCTGTGCACTGTCAGTGACCTGGCCAAAGAGAACATGAAAGAGCTGAAACTTGATCATAAAGGGGCACATGCATCAAAATTGTAAATTGCAAATACCTAATTGCGAATTCCTGAAAATTGCAATTTACATTGCATGAAACTCAAAGAGTTTCAGATTGCGATTCCTAGGGGGTCGCAAATCGCTCTACCTCATAAATATTAATGAGGTACATCGCAATTTGCGACCCCCCAAGGAATCGCAAAAATCACGGGGATGGTGGCCTGCTGAGGTCAGCAGACCACCATGTCCGTGATTGCTTTTAAATAAAGCAATCTTTTTTTTTTGTAAAGCAGCCCTTTTTCCTTAAAGGAAAATGAGATGCTTTACAAAAAGTCAAATGAAAAGTTTTCTTTTCATTTTTTAAGACCAGGCAGTGGTCCGTGGGACCACTGCCTACTTTTAAAAATGCTTTTACAACCATTCACAAAGGGGAATGGGTCCGTTGGGGACCCCGTCCCATTTGCGAATGGGTTACCACCTATTTGAAGTAGGTGGTAATATGCGAATGTTTTGCGACCGCATTCATGGTCACAAAACATTCATGCATACCGTTAGGATTCGGGATTTGGAAGGGACGCCCTAAACATGCCCCTTCCAAATACCGAATCGCAAACCCATTTTGCGATTCGTTAACAGGTTACCGAATCGCAAATTGGGGTTTGCTGCATCTGAAAAGCATGTTTTGCGTTCGCAAACGGGCCGATTCGCTTTTTGTGGCTTAACGCCACTTTGTAAATATGGTACCCATTCACAGAGGTATCTGCGTGAAAGGGGCGTGCAATAGGTGTTGCTGTGGGCGTTCCACCGCAACACCCATTGCTTTTTGACGCTGCCCCAGAATTAAAAGGAGGTGTAAATCTGGGGCAGAATCAAAAACTAATGCCATACAATAGCAGGTGCTAAAATGGCTCAATGAGGAGAAATACTTTTATTTCTCCTCGTTTTTGCTTTTTCAATGGGTGCTGCATTCTAAAGCACACATAGAAAGAGCAAAACGCCATGAATGATTGTTTATGTGCAGGAAGGTGTCCCTTCCTGCTGATAAACAATCATTAAATAATGGTGATTTGCTAATTCTATGGGTGCTGCATAAAGCAGCACACTTAGAAGTAACAAATCGCCATTATTGATTGTTTATGTGCAGGAAGGTGTCCCTTCCCTGCAACGTAGACACCCTTGCATTATTGTGCAAGGGTGTTGCATTGGAGCTAGGCAGCTATTTTTAGTGCCCAGCGCTAGGGAAAACACAGGGGTGTGCCATATTGTTGTAAATACGGCACAACCCTGCATTTTGGAAATGGCGGAGCGCAGCAGTGCAAAATTTGCCGAAGCTCTGCGATCCATCATTTCCTAGTAAATATGCCGCACAGTCTGCAAATGTAGCGGCAGCCCAAGAACAATATAGCCCTGAGGGGAATACCTTCTGCAGTCTAACGTCCATCATCCTTGCAAGTTTCCTCAAAAAGCCTCAGAGCCCAGGAAGGATGACCCCAATATCCCTACTGTGCTTGGAGTGACTGCTAGATCCATCTCTGGAGGGACACAGGAAACTCCATCTAATAGAGGTCACCCGAGAAAATTCCCATACTCTACTGTCCTATTGGTGTGAATGGGCAAGTTGGAGCCTGGCAACTTATTCAGAGGCAGGTTATCATAGCCATGCTGGTATGTCCGCAGCATGTGTCAGCTCTGCATGCAGTACGACAAAGACAGTGAAATGGAGAGGATGTACCAGTAATCTCTTTCGCTGTGTGAAAAAGAAGTAGTGTAAGGCAAAGCACCATACTGTCATTGGGGTACCATAATAGGTGTAGAGGCCGATGCACTGTTCAGAATGGTTCCCTCCCACCATTGCCACAATCATGGTATGAGGAAAAAGGGGAGTGCTGGGAAAGAAACAGACAGGAGGATGTGACAGATGTTACAGGCAAGGGTATGTGGTGCATCTCCTGCAATAAACTAAGGGGTATATTTACAAAGAAATGGCGCAGTGAGGCGTTGGAAGTAATTTAGCTGCGCCGTCCTAGATCATTTAAAAAACGCAGGGATGCACCATATTTACAAGAATACGGTGCACCTCTGTGTTTTCCTTGCACTGGCGCTAAAAAAGCTGCCTAGAGCTAAAACGAGGAGAAATAAAAGTATTTCTCCTCGTTGCGCCACTCTAACGCCTGCTCTTGCATGGCGTTAGTTTTTGGTGCTGCCTCAGATTTACACCTCCTTGTAAATCTGGGGCAGTGTCAAAAAGCAATGGGTGTTGCAGTGGAATGCCCACAGCAACACCCATTGCATGCCCCTTTCACGCAGATACCTGCGTGAAAGGGTACAATATTTACAAAGCGGCGTTAAGCCACGCAAAGTGGCTTAACGCCGCTTTGTAAATATGGAACAGGGCATTGCATCACCAAAGCATCCTAAAAAGTGACGCTCCGGTGGCGCAATGCCCTTGTAAATATGCGCATAAGACTCCTATGCATTCTATTGTGAGTGTCACCATCACACTTCATCCCAGAATCATCTTGAAACCATACAGAATCAAAAGCAAAGAAGTGGTGGTAAATTCCCCTCTGCACCTGGCATAAAAATTCAACACCTCCAACAGCATCTGGATCACTCGCTAGACTGGAAGATTGCAGCAACAAAACAAATGTGAAACAAGCCTCAGGTCCAAAGGGGTGGTGCAGCGGTCTGCGCCAATTCAAGCGCCTTCTCTGCCTTTTACATTTCATAGAGAAGCTTAAATGTCCCTATTAGAAGAATGATATCAAGCCCAGTGCGCCACAGACCTCCCGCTTCAGCTGAGACCGGTACCCCTTACTCCAGTCCCCTCTATGATCCCTAGGGCCCCAGCAACCTTACTTTTTACTGCTGCATTTTTCTGCCCACAAGCAGTACAGTTCCACTCTATGTACCCTGCCCGCTGCTTCCCGAACAAAGGTCCCTCCTTCATAAATGCTTCATATAAAATACAGCTCAGGAAACCATTTCAGTGGGTACTGAAAGTAAGGTAACCAAGTGCCCCCACCTTCCTGTAAAGAGGTTGTTTTTTTTTTGCCTTTTTATTCATTGAGTACTTCATAACAGAGTAACAACAATACTTAGCTGCAGCTCCAAAGATAAAATAATGAATGCCATAAATTCCATTGGATGACGGGCCAGGGCAGTCAAGAAGCAGACGTAATACAATTCATACATGTCAGAAGAGACATTAATAGTAGATTAGAAACCGTTCATTTTGGAAGTGCAAGACTCAAGAAAATAACCCATTACTTATAAAGGGTTAAAGTCACATCATGGAGTAATTGAAGCAGGAGCCAAAACAGGAGAGGAGGGCTGTGCCTGTAATAGCAAATACGACTGAAAAGGTTCCCAAATATCCCTGGGCCGACTAGTAGTGGGGAGCATGGAGTAGTATACCGTTAGCTGGTCCTGACAGTAAGCTATGTCAAATAACAACTATTGAACAGTTGGGGCTCTCCCTCGACCCCATATATATGCCACCCTGCGCAGGTGCACAACGCCCAAAGGGCTTCCGCCCCCCCCCCCCATTGTGTGTGTCAGCCTGGGCTGAGACAGCTTCCCCACACACACACACAGACAGTTCTTGAGCTGCTGTGGGCTGGCTGGTCTGGCATCTTATCGCAGCCGCAACCGAGTATTTCACAGGTCTTTAAAAGACCATTTACTTGATAACAAGGCTTTGTTGTTTTTTCACCCGTTCCTAGAGCCCCTCTATCTCCACTCTGCCTATTCCTTAAAGTTGCAAATTACTTTTGCTGCCACAGTGTGAGAATGCATTTCCTGAAAAGTAACCTTAGGCTTTATTTTTTTGCAGATTTATACAGCTCGAGGCACTTTTGCATGAGCACCAGTTACATTATACAAGGACACATTGCTGGAAGTATTAGCCCCCCGCAAATTCTAACCTTAACTAGTCGTGTTATCTAATGAAAAACTGCACATTTCTATCATGTGAAAGGCCAAAGCACTGCCCAGACTGACTAGACCACTCTAACCTGTCAGTGGCTTATCGGGAGGCTTAACCCTACTTGCATCCAGCTTTTGGATAAGGAAAGCTTTGATTGTCAAAATAAATAAAAAAACAGGGGGGCATATTTACTAGGAAACTGTCGGAGCGCGGCGTTAAGCTACAAAGGCTAATGCCGCTCTCCGACAGTTTTCAAACGCAGGGATGCGCCGTATTCACAAGAATACGGTGCACCCCTGCCTTTCCCTTAGCGCTGGCGCTAAATGTAGCTGCCTAGCACCAACGCAGGCACTCTTGCACCATTGTGCAAGGGTGCCTGAGTTGCAGGGAAAGATTGTTTATGTGCAGGACGGTGTCCCCTCCTGCACATAAACAATCAGTAATGGCGAAATGTAACTTCTATGTGGGTTGCATAATGCAGCAAACATAGAAGTTGCAACTCGTCATTTTTTTTAATGATTGTTTATGTGCAGGAAGTAACACCTTCCTGCACATAAACAATCAATGGCGTTTTGCTGTTTCTATGTGTGCTGCACAATGCCCTCCTCCCCCCTTACCTGCGCCCGCAGCTGGGCGAATGTTTTCGAAAATGTGCCCCTTCGCCACCCTTGTAAATATGGGGCAGCATCAAAATCAATGTGTATTGCACCGGAATGCCCACTGCAACACCCATTGCCCACCCCTTTCACGCTAAGGGCCATATTTACAAACCCCTATTGCCACCAGAACGCCACCTTTTTGACGTTGTGGTGGCGATACGGGCTTTGCCGTATTTACAAGGCAGCGTTAAGCCAATTAATGGAGCTTAATGCTGCCTTCTAAACAAGGCACCCTTCACGCTATAATAAGCGTGAATGGGGTGGGAAATGGGTGTTGCGGTGGGCGTTCCGCTGTAACATCCATTAATTTTGATGCTGCCCCATATTTACAAGAGTGGCATAAATATGGGGCAGCGCCAAAATTAAGACCAAGGAAAACCTGGTCTTAACAGGGTGCAACGAGGAGAAATGCTTTATTTCTCCTACTTTTTGCTGTTTTTATGTATGCTGCATTGTGCAGCACACATAAAACCAGCAAAATGCCATGCATGATTTTTTATGTGCAGGAAGGTGTCCCTTCCTGCACATAAACAATCATTTTAAAAATGACGAGTTGCAACTTCTATGTGTGCTGCAGAAAGCAGCATAGAAGTTACAAATTAACATTTAAGATTGGTTATCTGCAGGAAGGGACACCTTCCTGCACATAAACAATCATTCCCCACAATGCAGGCACCCTTGCAATATGGTGCAAAGGTGCCTGCGTTGGCACTGAAATTAGCGCCAGCGCAGGGGGAAACGTTGGGCTGCACCGTATTGTTGTAAATATGTTGAGGCCATGCGTTTCAGAAGTGGCGGAGCACGGCGTTAAGCCAAGGAGGCTAACGTAGCGCTCTGTCACTTTTTTGTAAATATGCCCCTAAGTGTAGCGTGAAAGGAAGCCTTATTCACAAGGCAGCCTTGTGAATAAGGCGAAGCCCCTATCGCCACAGGAACGTCAGAAAAAGTGGCGTTCCTGTGGCGATAGGGGCTTGTAAATATGCCCCAGGGTCCTACCAGAAGGGAAGCACAGATATACATAGAAAATACCATCCTTAAGAGCTAGAACATACGAATAGAAGAAACTCTTCCAAAACACCTCACCCGAACGCTTTAAGTAAACACTGCTCCCCTCCACAAGTCAGCTACATTTGGTGGTTGTTACTCGCTTTTTTTTCTCCTCTCACTAACAAGCTACAGAATTCACCTGTCTAGATTGTTTTTAGGATTTTAACGGTCACCACATTAACAGAGAGTGTATTGGCTCAGCGCACTTCCGCTTTGGATGAAGCCAAGCAGCAGCAGCCCAGGAATCCCACTGTTTTATGCCAAGGCAAAAAATAATCCTTGGGCCTCTTACTGTGTTCTCTTTGTTTGCTGTGGAATAACAGGTTTGCTTCTGTGGAAGCCATTGCCAGAGAAGTATTAGCTCTTGCTTCTGTTTGGCAATGGATTACCAAGGTGCAATGCTACAAGTGTTAATCCTTATAAAGAGGATGTTGCAACGTGCTGTGAGACTATTTCCTGAATGATGTGAATCTTGTTGTGCATAGGGCATACATTTTTGCGCATTGGATAGTAGCACGTTCGTAGCAGAACATACTGAAATTGATTTTTTGCAAAAGTATATTTTACCTTTTTCTATTTGAGCATACTTCACATAAGCAGCTTTTATTTCTGGGTGGCATCCCTGTGAAATATCAGTGGCGGAGTCATCGGGCAAGAAGGATCCTGGCGGTAGCATGTGTTTAGTACAGCCTGTGCCCTTATTTCTATTCAGATTTCCTACATGAAATTGAATTAAGCTGAGTCCCATCAAATATATTTCCTACAAATGGTCACCTCAACTGGAAAAACCCTTCAATTCACTTTCTTTGTTAGAACGCTTGAGCAAGCGAGGAGCTCGCAAGATGGCCGGCCCTACAGCTTTTGCTTTCCTGTGCAACAATGTGGAAGTGTGCTTCATCACTCCGCCCCCTCATGCACACATTAGAAAATAAGCTATTTACTTGCCACATATATAGCACCCATGATACGACCATTGCCACAAGGTAACATACATGCAGCATTCATAGCTCACATAAATGCAACATAAACATAAACATGTCTCAACAGACAGGAAACCACTACTTGTGTGAACCCGCTGGCACCGGGATAACCCAAAAGCCATATCCATATCACCGCCTCACAACCATTTAAACTTGTGTTGAAGTGTCTCTCACATGGCACTAAAAAACTAGTCATGCTTTAACTTTGTGTTGAAATGTATTGGACTGGAGTGATAAGTGTTGGTCACAGCAGGAAATGGGTCTCCCAGAGAGACTGTGAAGCCCCCATAAGAGCAGATCCTTATTAGAACTGAAAATGTACGTTACAGTAGCTAGGACATTTTTAATTCTATGTCAGACTGGAGGCAAGGATTATGCTAGTTCAAAGCTTACTTACCACCAGTTGTGCCATTTCCAGCACCGGTTTAAAAGACAACCTTTTAAACGTAGAGTCTGAGGACCAGTCAGCCACCTTCATAATATCCTCCTCGCGAGCACCTAGGCAGAATGCCTTTGAAGCCATAGCTCCACGAGTAGAATGCGCCCCAAAGATCTTCAAGTCTATCCCAGCCTCCTGCATAACGCACCGTATCCAGCGGGCTATCGTAGGAGAAGTGACCACTTTGTGTGGTTTCCGTAGGGCGATCAACATTTGTCTCTCCCCCGGGGGGTGAAATTCCACTGACATCTCCTCATAAGCCTTCAAGCACTGGACCACACACAGCTTCGGAGAAAGGCTGGGTAATCGATCACTCTAGTATTGGATTTAGTACGTCGGCTCACCGTGAATAACGCTCCGGATTGAGAAAAGCATCTGCCAGTGATGTCAAGGGTCAGCACTTCAGAAACCCTCCTGCATGATACCATGCAAACTAACATAGCTAACTTGGCGGACAGCTCTCTCCGAGAGAGGAACCTGTTAGGTTGCCATAATAAGAAAAGGTTGAAAAATGTGTTGACATCCCATAGCGCTGAATATTGCAGCTCTGGTGGCATTGACAGGCGAATACCCAGGAGCAATCCTCTGTTATCGGATCGAAGTTGCTTAATCGTGCACAGGACCTGGGACTCATTCAGCCATGGGCCAACAAAATGATTTAATGATAGTGCCTCTGTTGGAGCATTTTAGACATGGAACCTTGGCCTTTCTAGAACATTCCTCATGACAAGGTTGGGGAGGAGTATGCAGCTGTGTTATGTGCTATACAATCTGCTTCAGGAATACTAGCATTATGGTGGCAATAACTCCCATTAGCAAGTTTGTTATTTTCATCCCAAAATGGTTTACTGTTCTTCAGTTTGCGTGTGTGAAGGAGTTTTAACCATAATTTTGCCTGGCCAGATGTTTTAGCTGACCAGAAGGCCTTTCTATATGCTAACCTCAGGGATGCCAATGTCTTCCTTGTGTCTTGACTGATCTGGGGGTCTGAATTCAAAAGTCTTCGGGTCTCCCTGTTGAGCTCTCTTATTTTCAAAAGTAATGTTGTGGTAAACCAGGCTGCCCCCATCTGAGTGTTATTGATGCTTGGAGTGCGATTTGATGAAAAGTTAGAGATGAGAGCCGTGACCAGAGTCTCTCAGGACTGAACCAGCACAGGTGGCTGTGTAGAACTCAACTGTACTAAGGACGTATGCGTTCTTACAAACTCCATAATTGCCTCTACCCATGTAAGACGTTTTAAGTTAAAGGCCCTGGGTGAGGTTAGTAGGTGGTTCGCGAGAGGGTCTCTTAGTGAGCATGACAGTAGCTCCAGCTGAGGGAAGTGATCGCTCTCTACTCTGGCTGTTATGCCATAAAAGGTGATCATTGAAAACAACTTTGCATCTGACAAAGTACAGTCCAGGATTGAGTTGGTTGTATGTGATAGCCTGGTGAAAGTTGCCGGCTGGTCCTGGGGAAGGCCATCATTTAATATGTAAAGAACAATGTTCTCCAGAGCCGTAAAGCATGATTTTCCATGTTGGTCAGGTCTTGTGTGGGTTCAAATTACTGCTGGCAGTGTTTGTCTCAAATGTGTTTGACGCTCTTGGGATAATAGAGGACTGCTTTGCAGTAAGTTCATGTTAAAATTCCTGACAGTACCAGAAATGCTTGCGGGAAAGTAACTTGAAGAGATTTGAGTAATGTAATCAGGGACTCTATTTTTCCAGCTTTACTCTTGCGACCAGGATGGATATATAGGTTACAGATCAAGAGGCTGAAGTCAATTTGTAATATATGAGGTGCTGAGAGTTTGATATATTTAGCCCAGGTTAATCCCAGGTCGATGTTTTCTGGGGACCACTGTAGGTGAGTTCCAACATATATAGAGAGACCACATGTGGCTCTTCCTGCCTGGTTTAGTTTAGTTACTTCAAGATGGAATTCTTTAAATCCGGTGAGAGGTATCAGAGTTTGCGACCAGGTTTACTGCAGGATGTCAATATTTCAAAGATAAGCTGTGAAGTCGTTCTCGCTCCCCTTACTGCTGAGACCATTCATGTTCCAGGAACACAATTTTAAAGGATGGTCTTCAAGTCTAGGGCCCTCTAATTTTTTTGTTCATTCCTTTCACTTGGCACCGGGGGAAGGCCCTGTTGTGGATGCAAAGAAATGTGTCACATGTAGGTTGGAGCTCCTGGATTGTTGATTTGCTGAATGCTTAAGTTTTGCAGTATATGTATTCGTTGATCTGTAGGGCCTATTGCTCCCCTTAATACACCACTTACTGGTGTCGGCCTCTTTGATGATGATCTCTGTGGGGGAGAAGGGGGCTCGCATAAGACTCTGACTCAGGCCTTCTTATTTCAATGCCACATTTGGAGAAGCTCTCCCTGTTTTGCCATACCTGGGTTGCTATCGCTGGATTGACCCAAGTGACTAGTGTTATGTCGCTGTCTGGAATGGACGGGTTGGGCTTGACTTCAACTCCTTCTATATGATGTGTTTGTAGTTGTTTGAGGTTATGAAGAGTGCTTAACAATTTTAAAAAGGCACTCCTATTGAGTACAATGTGATGTCCTCTAAACTTGTACCGTGGAACCAGTTCAAACTTTACTAAATCCGTATCAGCAGTGTTTTCTTGGGATTGTAGCGATGCCCTCTGCACTGGGTGAGAGGATGACCAGGAGGAGGTTTCTTGGCGTGACTGATGCTGATGACTGGATTTTTCTGAGGCTATGTGTCCTTGTGACGGTTGAATACACAGGTGCAACTGCTCAATCACTGGTGGGCAGGGCGGGCCTGTTGAGATGGTGAAATTAGAGGTTCCATCTGACCTTGAGAGAAGTGGAGATACTTGACTTGACCAGTCAAGCCTGGTAACTGTGGTGGTTGTGGGGAGAGTTCGCTAGTTATGGTTGGGGGGCCCATTTCCCAAATGTATGGTGCTTTCGTGACTTTGACCATGGTGTCTGCTTTGTCTGACGTCACTACTGAGATGTCTTGCTCTTGAGTTGCAGTGCCCATCATGATCTAGCCAAAATGACTAGGCACTGCTAGCTGTGTGTTTTTATGAATCCCCTCCTTTTGTAGAAATAGAGGATAAGGGGGGACTGTCCCTTGGTGGTGCTTGGTCTCCATTGGAGTCTGCAGATTGCCAGGTTCCTCGTTGAACTGACTAAGATGGGGAGAACTTTGAGTTACTGTCATTTCTGCTTGTTATTCCTGGCTTTTCTAAGTCATTTAAGCTCTCTTTTTGTCAAGGAGGTTCTTTGGTTTTGTCGTGATGGCTCCTGCATCAAGTTGGAGTGATCAAAAAGTAAGGAGATCTCCTTAGGGTTCTGGTTTGTTAATGTTTCTGCTAAGTGTATTTCATTAATGGGAGGCTTTACTTCCTCAGAACTAGCCGTGGCGTCCTTGGGCAGAGCTTGGTTGGTGATGCCAGCTGAATGTCGCTCTGCATACTTGATGGCTGTTGGTTGTCCCATTCCCACTTAACTGAGTTGTGGGGGGGGGGGGGATCTGACAATGGATGAAGATGCATTTGACTATATTGGCGTAAGGCGAGAGTTTGGGGATTTTGACTTCTGCTAAAATGTCGGAAAGGATGGTTGGGAATGTTTTGAGGAGGTCCATGGTTGTTGTACATTGACACGAGTGGTAGGATGTGGCGGATCTTCTTAAACTTTCCTAATCAGGCCATTTAGAGCCTGCCATTTTTGGTCAATGCCTAAAACATAGATGGCCAAGGAGTTCAATAAATCAACCTGGATTTCGAGTTTTTCCGAATGAAATGGTATGGCCAATGAAATCAACTCCATTGTATCCAGTACGGAAGCCCATATTGGATTTGAGGAAAATGTGTTTTTTTCTTTGGCAAGATTAAAGGCAGAAATTGGAGCTTTTGTGCCACTAGGTTGAGTATAAGGCGAGCCGATGTTATGCTCTGTTTGTCGTGCCTTGATGGACCTGCCCTGTGGGCTTTTTTCGATCTGAGTGATTTGATTACACTGGGGCAGTCTAATGGGAGAAAGCAGAGCGTCGTTGTTTTCATGTTTCGACCCAGAGTTGGCTGTGGTGTTATGCTGAGCAGTTGTGCCATCATGGGGCTCCTCAAAAGGGCTCAGTAGGAGATCCTGCCATACTACGGAATCCTCTGGCGCCCCTTCTTGTAGGGCTTTTTCCAGGCTACGAGCGCGGAGGTGAGGAGAAAACACCCGGGGGCTGGAGATTTTTTCCCAGTTGCTTGGCGGTGACTTGACTGATGTAGAGTTTGATTGCTGGATTGATGATGTTTGCTCTTAAGTTAGAGGCCTGAAGGGAAGTGAGAAAGGATGGCTGCTGATTTGCTGTGCCCTATAGTCCTTCCTGTTGCTTACTGCTTAATTAATTCTAAACATAATGTTTCTGAATTTGTTTGTACAGTCACAGACTATGTGTGCAAGTTGCCCTGCCCTAAAACACGTGGATGGGGAGAGATGTGATAATAGCAGCTTTCACCTGTGATGTTTTCACACTTATTCGTTGCACTTTATGTAGCCAAAGTCATTGGAATAATTGAAATTGCCGTACACTTAAACTGATTAGGCACACAGAGTGGGCTGCATACACATGCAAGCATTACCAAAAAATAAGTAAAGGTTTCCTTGGCTGTCAATGGCCTTGAAGAACAGCCAGCTCCGCTTGATGGACGTGGCCTACTTACTAGAATAGTCACTTGGCGAATGAGACAGTGGTATGTGGACTGTGCAGTTTTAGCCTAACAGCTGGATATGTTATGGTTAGTACAGAATCAGAAACCGACCTGAGGCCCATTTTGTCACAGCAACGAGTGACTCAGGAGATTTGCGCGCTAAACGATTTCACATTTTGCTCATTGGGCCCAGAAATTAACAAAACGCATTTCGCAGTTAATATCATTGTTGTCTGACTTTGTTTGTCCTACATTTTTAAAGGCCTCTGTCACGCATCTGTACTATCTAGAATGCAAGATCGCAATATCTCAAAAACTCCCTTCAGCAAATGATTTGAAGAAGAGAGTGAGAAGGCGCGTTCCAGGAACCCTTTAATACGATTTTTATTCCTGGAAGTCGCAGCGCACATCACAGTTACAGGAAGGTGCGAAAATGGTAAGCGCTGCTTCATTTACCCGACACAATTTCCAACGAAATAAATGAAATCGGTTTTAAACATTAGTCTGAGTTGCTGGAGGGTGTTAAAGCCATGCAAGGAAAGTGGAACTGGAGAGATGATTATGTAAAGCAGCTTATAAAATGGAACGTGAAAATCTTATTTTTTACTTTCAACAAGAAATAGAAAACCCATTGCTTTCTAGAGGTGGGACTCGATTATTTATTGGCAGCAATGCTTGCTTTGGCACAGGAAGTGCGTGCGTATATACTGTGCGTAGGAAACGTCCAGTGTTTACGCTACTGGGGAGAAGAGATTCCACGTGTGCGTCAGAGGCCTTTCAGGCATCACGTATGGGAGCTCAGCGCCGCCCACCAGAGAGTGGAACAGAGGCATCCATTTTCCGCTGCACGTTCTTGTGCTGCTCTATCGATCCCGTCGGAAATGCGCGGGTCTTTGGTGACCAGTTCTGCGAAGGAAAGAGCCAGCCCACTTATAAAGGCCAGCGAGAGTGTTGAAAGTATATCCGACATCAAAGGCCAGAAGCATTCCTCTGGTGCATCTCCCAGTAAACTTGGCTTGTTATTTATTATTACTGTTATTTATTATCACTGTTCGCCCTGACATGCTAGGAGGTATTGTG
Source organism: Calotriton arnoldi (assembly GCA_963921515.1). NCBI lineage: Eukaryota > Metazoa > Chordata > Amphibia > Caudata > Salamandridae > Calotriton > Calotriton arnoldi. Next base: position 1,620,582 of record CAWUFW010002453.1, on the reverse strand, counting down.
AGAATTCGTGATGTACCCAGCATCACTGTGCAGCTGGCATAGCTACCAAGGTTTCAGATTGCTGATGTGTGACATTTTAATAATTTCAGTGTAATTATGAGTGACATTCAACGACTATGAGTGACACTTTCTCAAGAGCCAAAAATCAAGCAATGAATACGATGGAAACATATAAATATCAGAAATTACACCTATTTGAGCAACTAGGAACTCTAATAAGATCTTAAAACTGCTGCACAGCACCAGAATTTGCTGCCAAAAAATTCAGCCCATACAGTGAACCTATCACACCTACACTTCAGGCCAGGGTCGGCTTTAACACTGGTGGCGCCCTGTGCGACAATGTTTGTAGGCGCCCCCCCAATGACCACTGATGGAGCAGGGGAAACGAAAATTTTTTGTACCCCTTGGAAATTAATGACCCCATAACCATTAATGATACTAACTGTTTGAAAAGCATGAACTAATCAACAAATATACACTTTTAGTAGACATTACACGTGGGAAAATGCTAAATGTTGCAAAATCTAATTTATTCACAAATGTGACGTATAATAACATTAGTATTGTAATTTGCGTAGCAAGTAGAGTGAATTGCATGATTTATGTTGCGTAATAGAATTGTATTGTGGCAAAGAATGCAGATGGTAAGTAAAATGGCTTTAAATGTCGCTTCTGCTAGGTAATATCTAACACGGGTCTTTAGAATGGCGGGTGGTAAACAGAAAGGCTTATTTTCCATATTTTAAATTTCTATTGTGTTTGTTCTTATATTAGTTCCGTTCGGGCCTGCTAGGCCATGTTTCTAAAATGGCCGCTGGAAAGGACGAGATCGCGTGCGCTGAATAAGATGGCCCCCACGCAGCCTCAGTACGAATGCTCCAGTCACGTGTATGCGGCCTGTGCTCGGAGTGAGAGATGTCAAGGCCAATCTGACCTGCAACAAGGAGCGTGCCAAGTGTTCAGCATATATGCCTGGGAACGGATGGAAAAGACAAGCGACAGGGGATGAACTAATGTGTGACCATCAAAGATTGTTGCAAAATGGATTAACACATTGGACTACTTTTTGGACACCATGGCCATGATACTTATTGTGTGCTTTATTGTCCCCAAACCGGTTCGAACAAGGAGGGCGATGAGGTGACCATCACCACCCCTCCAATGTACCAATTAGCGTGATTCTTGCCCCTAAAGATTGCAACTTTTGAATGTAGTGAGCCAGAGAATAGGGTATAAGAGAATCTGCTCTGACGTTGTGAAAAATCTTGCTTTTCATTTTTCCACCTTGATGCTGCGAGAGACTCTGTAATTTTGGACTTTGAACTTTGACTGGGGAAGGAACGAGATCGTTGCGGGAATTCTGCCCGGGAGGTGCGTCCGAGGAGGTTAGCGGGACAGTCAGTCAGTTTGGGAGTCCTATCCTGTCATCTGTGGTTCATCTTCTTTTGGTGAACCATTCTTGTCATCGCCCCATGGCCGAGGGTAATGCATAATTTCTCACTTTTCCTAAAAACCTTTCTTAAAATGTTTATTGATATTTCTAAATGTTTTGCTTAATAAAGAATTTTACTTATATGCTTGAAGAATTTTAGATAAAATTATATTCTAACTCTAAAATGAGTCTGTGGTTCTTTAAAACAAAGTTTATGATTTAATAAATGTTAAAGGTTTGAATTGTGATTGAGCTGGTCTTAATCACCATCAACTGATTCTACTAGTTGGTCCATCGACCGAATAGCGGAGTACCTTGAAGTTTAGAACCGACAGGATCCGAAGTTAATGTATATAATGTATAGGTTATAATTCTGTCATTTTAATAAGGTATCCCGCTTGTCCAGCAGCTTATTCTCCTTAGTATTTAATCCAGAAATTGAATGAATGCATGTATGCGGTGTCATGGGCCCCACCGACATAAGTTGTGTGTAGGTGTTTTCCTGGATTGGTGTCATAAGGAGAAATTTATATTAGCCGCACTGGATCAGATTTCTTGGTAGCAGAGTTATGGTTACTTTAGATTAGTTTGGTGATTATTGATTATTGATTTTCGTGTCTAACACTCTATGTTGAGTTTGTATTATGTTATGTATAAGTCGAAATTTTGAAGCTTCCGGGAAGTAGGAAGTGGACACGTGTGGCAAGAGAAGTCAGACGGAAATGTGCATTGTCTGATTTCAAAATTGGTGATAACACAGGACTGTGTTATGTTAGGGAAATTTCACGTATGAATTGCATTTGAGTGAAATAGCAACAGGTTTTCTTGTGAAACTCTGACCTTAATTCTCAGGAGCAGTGTAGTCTCCACATGTGTTTTATCCCCAGAGAAACGGGTTCACCCCTTGCTTGAGAGAAGGGTAAGGTAGAGAGAAGTGTTACACTTATCGAATGAAACAGTATTCTTGTAAGTCAGAATAAACTATCTCTTTTGTTTAGCGAAACAGACAATGGTAATGTGTTTTACGTTGTAACTAATCGATTTTGTCGAAAAGAAAAGCTAAGAAAACTGCCGATAATTTTTGTAAAGGAGGGGTCAGTAGAAGCAGGAGTAGAACTGACGTCAACAAAAACCGCGCTGGTATTGGCCAGTTGCGGAAGAACGAAGAGCTTCCTGATTGGTGCGTTAGTGTGAGACGCGCTGGGATAGGTTAGTGGGAGAGTGACGTAAAGCTTTCTGATTGGTGCGTTGGTGTGAGACGCGCTGGGATAGGTCCGAATAGCCGAGCAGTAGAAAGAACAGAGTGGTGAAGAATTGCGTGAATTTGTTTTGGGACAAAGGACAGTGAAATATGGCTTATTATAATGAGTATGGTAGAGAGAAACCGTCATGGTTTGCGAAGCTTAAAAATTTCTTTAAGAAGGTTGTAACGAGAGAAGGAGAAGTACTTCCTCCCCCGAAAACGCCAGCATCTCATATGATGTTGAAATATTGCTATCATACTTTCATTTGGTTGGAAAATTGGGCGAAGTATACTGAAGACGATGGAGTATTAGCATTTCCAGAAAATGGATCGTTTAGCACAGCGGTACTTCGAAATTTGAGAGAAAAGATGATGAAACTTGAACCGAGACCTAGACCGACACAGTTCGAAGCCTTAGGTGAATGGGAAGATGAGATGTATGAAAGGGAAAGACACAGAGGTGCAAAGAATTATAGTTTAGTTCATGGAAGAGTATGGGGTTTGAATCACGAAGACAGGATGAGACGATGGCGGTATGCTAACATGACGGATGGCTTGTTTCCTGTCAGAACAGTTGAAGAATTTACAGGAAGAAAGTGTACGGAGAAAAAGAAGCATGCAGTAACAGAGAGATATGGGTATGGAGGGAGCAACGTTGAGGATGAGTTGCTGGAGGATATTTTAAATAAAAGACCCCCTCCGTATCAACAGGATTCTGCGGTGGTGACACCAAATGCACCGCCAATGAGAACTGTAATAAATCAAAGCCCTGAACAAATGTCAGAAATAAATAGTCCATTTAATAAACTAGAAACACCACAGACTGTGAAACATGATAATGGTAATACAGCTGAATTAGCCAGAACCACAAGGGAGTTGACTGAAAAGATAAGAGAACTGACAAAGAATATGGAAGCTGTGACTGTGCCAGTAACTATAGGGCCAGTAATCCCAGTATTTGAAAATCAAAAGATAGATGAACACTCCTTAACAATTCCATTAAATTCCAGTATGCAAAGAGTAAGAGAAGGGATGATTCCAGAAAATAGAGAGAAAGAAGATTCTGTTGGTCCATTTAGGTCAAGTCCACCTGTAAATTTGACAGTTAATGAGAGTCTGATAAATAGGATTCCTATGGGAGCAGAGTCAGCAACTGAAACCCCAGAGAGAAGTGCAAGTTGGGCAGAAGTAAATAAAACCCCTGTGGGTCCGACTGCAGAGGAATTAAATGATTGGGTGAGGAGCTTGCAGAAAAAGATGCCGAACCACAACTTTTGGATGTGGTCAGATTAAAGATAGACATGGAGGAATTAATTCTAGGAACCATTGGAACAGATCGATTGAAGTCTTATCAAGATGATGAATTAATGTTTATGTGTAAGAGCGTCACTTGGAGAGCTAGGAACTTGCATGAAGAATTGGAAGAAACAGCGAACAAACTAGGAGTAGATTTTTGAAAAATTAGAGGATTGCAGAAACCGTACAGGGTAGATTTTAGTGAAAAGGACATAGAAAATCTGAACACTTCAGGACGACTAACACAGATAAAAGAATTGATTGTTTTATTGAGAAAATGGGGAGATGTAGACAAGTGGAGAAGTAGGTGGATAAGAAGAAAGGAGGGAACAACTGATAAAGCATCATTGGCTTTCCCAGTAAAAGAAAAGGAACCAACGGTAATGGAGTGTCCAATGAGAGAAACTCCAGGAGGAAGTTATGTACATGTCCCATGGTCCAGACAAGATATATTGTCATTTACAAATGACTTTCCAAGATTGATAGAGAAACCTGTAGAATGGTATAGAGAGGTAGAAAGGTTTGTAAAAGTTTCAAAAGTGTTGTGGGAAGGTCTGGATGGATTGTTTGAGATTGTTGTTCCAGCAGATTTATGGACTGAGTGTAAGATTACAATCGACTGGCCGAAGGAAGAATATCCTAGAGATGCAAAAACAGGAGCCCCAGGTTCAGAAGTAATGAGAAAATATGAACAGGCAATCACGTTTTGAAAAATAAAATCCCACCAAAAGAAACTGACTGGGTAAAGATTGATAGAACAACTCAGGAGAGTAAGGAATCTGTACATGCCTATTATGAAAGACTACTTTTGGTCTTTAAACAGTATAGTGGATATGAGAATTTGAGTGAGAAAGACATGAGTCATTTTGTGTATAGATTTGTGTATGGCTTGAGACCTGAAATAAGTGAAATGATTAAGCAGCATATGTTATGTTGGCAGAATAGCACAGTAGATGAGGTATTACGGTATGCAAAATATTGCAGTGATGACATTGAGTGTAGACAGCGTAAACTCAAGGAAAAGGCAATGCGGGCACAAGTAAAGGTTGCGGAAAAGCAAGAAGCTCAGATGAATAATCAGTCTAGTGATGCAGGCCAGACTAAGTCCAAACCGAATATTGGTAAGGGAAAGGGTCAGATGAGTATAGAAGAAGCTAAAAAGAAATGGCCATGTCATAATTGTGGAAAATTAGGGCATTGGAGAAACAAGTGTAAATTTCCTCCGAAAGTTAATACAGAAAATCAATCATTGAATCCACAGGTGCAGAATGAGTTGAGTTACCAACAACCGCAACAGCCGCAGGTAGTTATTCAACAGTGTCAGGTGCCGCAACCACCTCTTCCAAAGAGTGTAAATCCTCAAAGATACAGTACAGAGGCAGGATTCTACGGAAGAGAGCAGGTAACAAAATTGCCGCGTGCAGCTGCAATTTCGCAGTATTGGTTACGGCAGGATGGAGATGAATCGGATGAAAGCTTATGACGGTGCCTAGGAGAGGAAGAAGAGTGCGTGCTTGGCGCAACTCTAGAGGTAGATCAGTCAGGTCCATTTGTGGATGGAAAAGTGAATGGTGTAAATGTTACATTCCTTGTGGATACTGGTGCTACCCGTTCTACTGTTAGATCAGTGGAGATTCCAAAACTTCCTCTCTCAGGAGAATCTATCCAAGTTGTAGGTGTTTCGAACAGGCAGATTAAAACCCCTCTTACAAAACCAACAGAGGTGGAAATTGGACCATTCAAAGAGATGCATCGCTTCGTGGTGTGTGATTGTAGTCCTGTAAATTTATTGGGACGCGATCTGCTTTGCAAAATGAATTGTACCATCTATTGTACCCCAGATGGTATTGCTTTCAAGACACCAGATGAGGATGTTCTGTATAAAATGACAATGGCAGAACTAGAACCAGGAGCGAATGATATGTTTCCTGTGTTTGATGCGGAGAAAATCCCTACTGAATTGAAAGGAATAGTAAGGCCTGATGTATGGGATTTCACAGGTGAAGATATTGGACTAATGAGAGAAGTTGATCCTGTAAAAATTACTGTAAAAGAAGGAACAAATTACCCAAACACCCCGCAGTACAAACTGACGCCAGAAATTATTGAAGGAATAACACCTGTAATTAATAAAATGATTGAATAAGGGATTTTGAGAGAAATAATGAGCAGCCCATGTAATTCTCCTATAATGGGATTGAAAAAGCCAAATGGAACATATAGGATAGTGCAAGACCTGAGAAAGGTAAACAAAATTGTTATTCCTTGCTGCCCAATTGTGCCAAACCCTGCTGTAATACTGTATCAAATCCCACATGATGCAGAATGGTACACAGTTATTGATTTGTGCCATGCATTCTTTTCTATTCCATTGCACCCTGACAGCCAGCCATTATTTGCGTTCCGGTTCGGAGAGCGTATTTTGGCATGGTGCCGAATTCCTCAAGGGTATACTGAAAGTCCTTCAATTTTTAATCAGATTCTAAAGAAATCCTTAGAAGATTTAAAAATGCCTGAAAAATCTGTGATGGTCCAATATATTGATGACCTATTAGTGGCATCAAAGACCAGAGAAGCATGTGTTACGGACACAATTGCTTTATTGAATCATTTGGCAGAAGGAGGATACAAGGTGTCCCCATCAAAACTGCAATTTTGTCAACAAGAAGTACAGTACTTAGGTCATAAGATTGAGCAAGGGATGCGAAAAGTGACAACAGAAAGGATAAGGATTATCAAAGGAATGAGAGCCCCAATGACACAAAGAGAGGTGAGAATGTTCCTTGGAATGGTTGGATATTGCCGACAGTGGATAAGTGGGTTTTCATTGATTGCAAAACCTTTACAGCGATTGACAAAGAAGGATGTCAGAGATCCGATTGCATTGGATGAGGAGGAAATGAAGGCTTTCGAGGAACTGAGAACAAGTTTGTGTGAGGCACCGGCATTGGGAATGCCTGATTATGATAAAGAATTTGAGCTGTATTGTAGCGAGAGAGACGGATGTGCACTTTCAGTATTAGTGCAAAGGCATGGAAAAATGAAACGACCAATAGCCTATTTTTCAGCTGTTTTAGACCCGGTAGCAAAGGCGTTGCCTGGATGTCTGAAAGCAGTAGTTGCTACTTGTGTGAGTCTGGAACAGAGTGAAGGCATTGTGATGGGATATCCTTTGAGAGTATATGTCCCACATTCGGTCGAAATCCTTCTGACCCGACCAAAAACCCAATTCATGACACATAGTCGCTGACTAGGTATGAAAAAGTGATCTTGGGTGCAGACAATGTAACGATTGTAAGATGCATGAGTGTGAATCCTTCCACTTCATTGCCAGATGAAGTAAATACAGAAGTCAAAGATGATGTTGATCATAAGTGTTTGGATGTGCTTGAATTTTGCACAAAGCCTTGCCCTGATATCAGGGATGAACCTCTTAAAGAGTCAGATTATGTGATGTTTGTAGACGGGTCATGCCTGAGGACAGATGAGGGAGTTTTAAGTGCTGGGTATGCTGTATGTACGGTGGCAACCATAATGGAAGCATCTTGTTTGAGAGGAATACGTTCAGCCCAAGTTGCTGAGCTAATTGCTCTGATTCGAGCGTGCAAACTGGGAAAGAATATCCGAATCACTGTGATCACGGATAGCCAATACGGCTTTGGAGTGGTCCATGATTTTGGACAGATCTGGTCCCAGAGGGGATTCCTGACTTCCAGAGGGTCTCCTATTAGGAATGGTGAGTTTGTGAAGAAGCTGCTTGAGGCGATACAGGTGCCTAAACAAATTGCGGTGGTAAAATGCTCTGCTCACAAAAATGGAGCTGATTATATTGCGGTAGGTAACAAATTTGCTGACGAATTAGCTCAATATTGTGCCAGAAATATGACTTCAATGAATCGGAGAAGGGAGAAAGAAAATGTTTCATGTCCCTTGCTGTTTACTAACCCAATTGAAACATGGGATGAGGTAAGACAATTGCAGGAAGAGGCAAGTGATGAGGAAAAGGATATTTGGATAAAATCAGGTTGCAGACGGAGAGAAGAAGATGAAGTTTGGGTTTACAGGGATGAAAGACCAGTTGTGCCTGATAGCATGATCTCTAACATGGCACGGATGTACCATGGACAGGCACACATAGGTAGAGATGCCATGATCAGACTTTTCAAACAGACCTGGTATAACCCAAAATTTAGGGCTATAGCTGAAAGCCCTTGCCAAAGATGCCTTATTTGCCAACAGATAAATCCTGGAAGAAAGACAGTAGTGAGTTTGGGAGTAATAGGACGTGAAGGAGGTCCTTTTACCAGAATGCAACTAGATTTCATTGAAATGCCCCCGAGTAATAGACTGAGGTATGTTCTAGTGGTCGTCTGTTTGTTTTCTCGTTGGGTGGAAGCCTATCCGACAAGAAGGAATGATGGAGTCACGGTAGCTAAACTCCTGCTGAGAGAATTCATTCTTAGATATGGTTTTCCAGTAACGATAGAAACAGATAGAGGAACGCATTTTCAGAACAAACTCATCCAACTGATATGCGAAGCACTAGACATTCGACAAAAACTGCACTGTGCCTACAGATCAGAGGCTTCTGGAGTGGTAGAGCAAGTAAATGGCACCATAAAGAATAGGTTGGGTAAGATGTGTCAAGCCACAGGACTCAAATGCCCCGAAGCCTTACCATTGGTGTTGATGAGCATAAGAAGCATACCTGACAGAAAAACAGGTCTGAGTCCTCATGAGATAATCATGGGACGAGCAATGAGACAAGCATATGTACCTGTCAACAAAGTGCTGACTATAACTGATGATCTCATACTGGACTATTGCAAAGGATTGGCTGATGTGGTGCATTCTGTGTTTCATCAGGTTGGACCGGGTGCGACCACTCTTGAAAGAAAACCAGCCCATGATCTGAGTCCAGGAGACTGGGTCCGCATAAAAGTTCACAGAAGAAGAAATTGCTTGGTTCCACGCTGGGACAAGCCACATCAAGTGATTCTGGTGACAACGACTGCAGTAAAGTGTGCAGGTGTGAAAAATTGGATTCATGCCAGCTACACAATCAGAGTTCCAGATCCTGAAGCTCGACCTGTAAGTCGACATCTGGAAGAATCAGGTACCAGTTCGGCACCTAAAGCAGAACCTGAAACGATTAGAGTTCCAGATCCTGAAGATCGATATGTAAGTCGACATCTGGAAATATCAGATACTAGTTCAGCATCTGAAACAGACCAACCTGAATGCAGTAAAAGACGAACAGAAGAATCAGAAAACAAAAGAACTGATATTGAAACAGGAGAAACTGAACTAATAAATAGTGACAGTGAACAGCCAAGAACAAGTTTTGGGGAAATTCCACCGGAAACTGTAGAGGTAACTCAAGAAAATTTAGATTCAGATAGAGAGTTTGGGGAAATTGCGGAAGAAACACGAGGAGGATTAGACTCAAAATTACAAGCAGAAGAAACACGGGGAAATTTAGATCTAGATAGAGAGTTTGGGGAAATTACGGAAGAAACACGAGGAGGATTAGACTCAGAATTCCAAGCAGGGGAAACACAAGAAGGTTCAGATTCAGACAAAGAGACTGAGATCATAAAGTTCAAAGTTAGAGGAAGTGAAGTGAGATCTGACACAGAATCTGAAGAAAGTGAAGACGAAAGAAGGCAAAGAATAGGTCCAAGAAAGAGAACTTGGAGAATGGAACGAGGAGAAAAGGAAAGTGAACTGAAAAGGTCAAGAAAAGGAGACAATTGGCCCAATGAAATTAAAAGACTGAGATATAAGATCATAAATTTGAACAAAGACAATGCAGAACAAGTGAATGAAATAAGTCAAGAAAGACAAAGAAAAGTCGATAAAAGACAATTGAAGAGACCCAAAAAAGTGAAAAGACCGAACTTGAAATATAAGTCACCTGAATGGGTATACATAGCACTGCCTGACATTAAAGAAGTGGATAGCAGTCACGAGAACCCAGACAAAGACTGTGAACAAGTGGGTGAGGGTGAACTGCGCCAACCCTGAAAAGTCAAAGTAAGAAAACCGGACTAGACACACAAACTGATAAAGTCAAAGAAAATTTCTGAAAGACCGAAAGGTGTGACAAAAGGCAGTTGATCCTAGTCAACACTACGTCATTTGAGGTGTGGAAACACATTCCTGTACATATAATTAGATAATATTTCAACATGGTAGACACTGAGAATAGAAGATCTAGATGTGAGTTTTTTTGTAGATGGTGTAAGATGTGTTTCTATTGTACAGGCTTTCTAATGCTTATCTGGTTCATTTTGGCAATAATAATCCCACTTAGATTAGTTGTAGAAAATACATCTGAAATCATAAATGACACGAATAGTGACAAGAAATCTAACATAAAGAACACTGCAACACTGGTAGATAGTACTGATTTTCATAAGGACAAGTCAATAACTGACTTCTCCAAGAATGCCTTCACAAAACTTTTGTACGAATACGTGGAGACAATGGATGTGAGAGATTGTTATGTATGTATGCAGTTACCTGCGTCTGTAACAGAAGGTGTGACGTATCATCACCTTCCTTTGACGTATGGAATAACTTGTAGTGTTTTAGCTAGCTTATTTTATAAAACAGGTAAATTAGAGTATTATTACACTGACACAGATGCTGTTTTTGCTAAAGTTCCCGTAATCCCTGAACTAAATAAGGTGAAGTTTGCTCAGATTTTTGGAGAATTTTTCTTAGAAGCAAAAGAATTAACATTAGAATATGCATTTAGACATAATCTTACTTCTGGGTTAAGAAAGGAAGAAAAGGTTTTCTTGGACATGGTAGAAGACAGAAGGGTTAAGTTTCAAAGAAAGGCAACAGGAGAAAAGGCAAAAACCCCACTTTGGGCGTTTGAAGAGGGAAGTTATGACAAAGGTGAAACAAATGCAGCTATGGTTCTAGATTAGCCCCAACAGGGAAAATTGTGCATTAGTAGAGATAACACTTTATATGATAACTATTTCGTGGGTTCTAGTGAGTGCCGAGATACATACAAAATTTTAGGGGGATGGGGATTCAAAGGAGGAAAAGATCCAGTATTTCCAGGGATCTATTATATTTGCGGAAATAGAGCTTATTATAGGTTACCGGACCATTGGTACGGAACATGCTATCTAGGCCTGGTCTTTCCAAAGATTTTTCATGTGGAAAGAGGAACAAGAGGAATTCACGAGATAGGTAAACCATTAACCCGTAGGAGAAGGGAAAGCTTCTCAGAAATAATAGGTGACATTTTTGGAGCATTGATACCAGCAGTGGGTATATCTTTGAATGCATACAAAATTCGGAATTTGTCTACAGTAGTAGATCATTTATCAACAAATACTGCTGGAGGGTTCTTGATGGTAAATACCGAAATGGTTGCCATGAGAGCTATGGTGATGCAAAATCGACTTGCCCTTGACATTCTTTTGGCAAAAGAGGGTGGAGTCTGTGGAATGCTGAAAGTACAACATTGTTGCACTTACATTCCAGACAAAAGTCAGAATATACAGAAGTATATAAAGAACATTACTGATTTGCATAAAGAAATTGCCCCACAGGAGGTTGAAGGTGCTTGGGAGAAACTTGGTAAGAGTTTTTCCTCAATGAGGAAATGGTTCACCGAAATAGGTAGTTCTCTTATTGGGAAAATACTAATTCCAGTGATCTTAGTAATAGTGATAATATCAATTTTGAGATTAGCATATGTGTGTGTTAAAAGAAGAAAAAGACAAAATAAAGTAAAAAGAGAAAATGAGAAAAATAAAGAAAGAGAACGGGAGATGGGAGAGATCGAATTAGAAGAGTTTAAAGAGAACATGTACAAAAGGTCTAAAAGACAGGATGAAAAGAACATGATTGTCTAAATTAACAAATGCAAGTGGACAAGAAACATTTATCTGATAAAATTTGGTAGGGATAGGTTTTAGTGGTGATGTTAAAAATCACCAAAGGGGAGAATTGATGGAGCAGGGGAAACGAAAAAAATTTGTACCCCTTGGAAATTAATGACCCCATAACCATTAATGATACTAACTGTTTGAAAAGCATGAACTAATCAACAAATATACACTTTTAGTAGACATTACACGTGGGAAAATGCTAAATGTTGCAAAATCTAATTTATTCACAAATGTGACGTATAATAACATTAGTATTGTAATTTGCGTAGCAAGTAGAGTGAATTGCATGATTTATGTTGCGTAATAGAATTGTATTGTGGCAAAGAATGCAGATGGTAAGTAAAATGGCTTTAAATGTCGCTTCTGCTAGGTAATATCTAACACGGGTCTTTAGAATGGCGGGTGGTAAACAGAAAGGCTTATTTTCCATATTTTAATTTCTATTGTGTTTGTTCTTATATTAGTTCCGTTCAGGCCTGCTAGGCCATGTTTCTAAAATGGCCGCTGGAAAGGACGAGATCGCGTGCGCTGAATAAGATGGCCCCCACGCAGCCTCAGTACGAATGCTCCAGTCACGTGTATGCGGCCTGTCCTCGGAGTGAGAGATGTCAAGGCCAATCTGACCTGCAACAAGGAGAGTGCCAAGTGTTCAGCATATATGCCTGGGAACGGATGGAAAAGACAAGCGACAGGTGATGAACTAATGTGTGACCATCAAAGATTGTTGCAAAATGGATTAACAAATTGGACTACTTTTTGGACACCATGGCCATGATACTTATTGTGTGCTTTATTGTCCCCAAACCGGTTCGAACAAGGAGGGCGATGAGGTGACCATCACCACCCCTCCAATGGACCAATTAGCGTGATTCTTGCCCCTAAAGATTGCAACTTTTGAATGTAGTGAGCCAGAGAATAGGGTATAAGAGAATCTGCTCTGACGTTGTGAAAAATCTTGCTTTTCATTTTTTCACCTTGATGCTGCGAGAGACTCTGTAATTTTGGACTTTGAACTTTGACTGGGGAAGGAACGAGATCGTTGCGGGAATTCTGCCCGGGAGGTGCGTCCGAGGAGGTTAGCGGGACAGTCAGTCAGTTTGGGAGTCCTATCCTGTCATCTGCGGTTCATCTTCTTTTGGTGAACCATTCTTGTCATCGCCCCATTGCTGAGGGTAATGCATAATTTCTCACTTTTCCTAAAAACCTTTCTTAAAATGTTTATTGATATTTCTAAATGTTTTGCTTAATAAAGAATTTTACTTATTTGCTTGAAGAATTTTAGATAAAATTATATTCTAACTCTAAAATGAGTCTGTGGTTCTTTAAAACAAAGTTTATGATTTAATAAATGTTAAAGGTTTCAATTGTGATTGAGCTGGTCTTAATCACCATCAAATGATTCTACTAGTTGGTCCATCGACCGAATAGCGGAGTACCTTGATGTTTAGAACCGACAGGATCCGAAGTTAATGTATATAATGTATAGGTTATAATTCTGTCATTTTAATAAGGTATCCCGCTTGTCCAGCAGCTCATTCTCCTTAGTATTTAATCCAGAAATTGAATGAATGCATGTACGCGGTGTCATGGGCCCCACCGACATAAATTGTGTGTAGGTGTTTTCCTGGATTGGTGTCATAAGGAGACATTTATATTAGCCGCGCTGGATCACCACCTCTGCCACGGATTCCCTCACTAGCACCCTTTAACAGTGCCCCTCAAGTCTCCATAACCACTGTCTCTCAGATTCATTTAGTTTTTTAGCACCACTCATACCAGTGTAAGGTGTCAGAGCACTTTACATCACACACACATTGCACAGAGACAATCATATGAGTGTAAATCAGTGTATAGGAAATGTTACATCAGACAGGACTACAAGGTGTAGGAGTCCCATGTCCTCGATACTGGTAGGCAATATAGTTTAAGAGTCCTTATTCTGGAAAAGCACAAATTCAGGATTTAAAACGTAACACCATTGTTAGGGGTTCTCTTTAATAAGGATTGTTTTCTACCCAAATGAACCCTTTTGACTAGATTAGGATAATGAAAGACTGGGCAAAAAAACCATATAGCTCTAACATATACCTTGCAGTTTGCATGCAGTTCCTTGATGACAGTTAATAGCTCAATGTTCTATATAAGGATTTGAACTTATAAACTGCAAGTAACAAAAGGATCTCTCTTGCAAAAGCAGTAACCCACTGACCTATTTTCATTATATGCACTTTGTGATCTGCATGGCACACGTTCTTAGCAGCAGTCATTTTAACCCTCTGCATTACCTCACAATGAGTCAAAACATCCACTAGACAAACCTCCGGTCTCTTTCCAGGAAGACGATCAATCACCGGAGTTATCTTGACGTTTTAATTGATGCCTGAACATTGCTGGAGGCAAGGAACACGGCAGCAGGTGCATTTAAAAGGATACATTACTTGCAAAAAATGACGCCCCCACCCCAAGTCACCGCCCGATGCGGTGGCACCGATCGCACCGCCCTAGAGCCGGCCCTGCTTCAGGCTCTGTACTGGGAGACAGCGTGCATATGTGAGTTTACTGCAGGAAAGGTTTGTGGTAATATCAGAAAAATCAAGAGTAAAACCCAGTGCAGCAAACCCAACACACCCACAAACAGCCCAAAACAATCAGCCAAAACTGTCACTTCAGGGGTTGCATTGGAGGCGGGCATGAAAAGAAAGCTACCGCCTCTATGTCTCAACAAGGTATGGATGGGAGAGTGGGTGTATTTAAGCTTGCTGCAAGCCAGTTTTTTTATAAAGTCAGGAAATCAACAGTAAAACTCAGCGCAAGAGATTTAAGAGGCCAAACAATGTCAGCCCACACACTGGCCAGTTCAAGACCTTGGCTTCTCCAAATTAATTGTTTTCCTTTTTGCAGTTATGTAGCGCCAGCTCAGCCAAAAGGTATTGAATGGCTTTAAACGAGCACCAGTTACATTTTATGAACACGGGGAGTTATTTGCCCAAAACCACAGGATGTTGAGCCTATGCCGGAAGTCAAACCTGTTTCGGTTCCTCAGTTCCAAAGTCAGTAGTTGACTGATGGCACATCCTCTTTATAATGCTATTCCATTGCTTTTTCTCGGGTGCAAAGCACTTACTTAAACCATATATGGTAAGCTCCGCTTGTACCCAGAAGCATCCAGAGTCTTGGACTCACTCTCCACGCCTGTGACAGGCAGCCTGCGCCAGTTGGGACACCATTAGTGCGGAGGGAATAAACTGCTGTAAGCAGTGCTCAATTCACACGGCACCAGGACTATTCACCAGGAAATGTGAGAAAGTAGCAAAAGGGGTGATGCCCACTGCCCAGACCACCATAAAGTTAATTGTGCAGCACTGGAAAAAAGAAACCAAAGAGCGTACGTCTCCTGGAAACAATTGAACTGCTGTATAAAACGGAAAGCAACAGAAGGTGCCAGGTCCATATGAGCTGGGCCAGAGCTTACTGTTGTTTATTTTTAAGTGGCGCCCCCTCCGAATTCAGTCACCATGATAACAAGTGGGGTGACTGCGCACAATAATGGCCAGTGCACGCTGCTGTCCTTGAATTAAATGCACAATTATGTGCATGATGTGGGCAATTAAAACGTGAAGATCATCTGTGTGGTGGCATTGGTAGAAGTATAAGTGTGCGTTTTTAGGCCGGCCCAAAATGTTACATGTGATAATTCTAACAGCCTGAGATAGGTGTCTGCGTGCTGTGCGTGCGTGTCACTGGCTATGTGCAAGTTTGTGGCTGAGAATGTAGGTGTGTCGCGTGTGTGTGAAAAGCAAGCACATTTGGAACTTTACTTACTTGCATTACCCCGCCGGCAGCTGAATGATTTTATGATCTCAATACAGGGCTAGGCGCACTTTTTTGCAGCGATACAGCCGGCAGCCATACATGGCCGCTGCCTGGCTCACCTCTCTCTGTGCAGCCTAGTGACCGGCCGACGGCATCAAACAGGTCCTCCGCGCTGCCCGCTACCTACAAGTTCAGTGGCACCACAATCAGTGGAGCTAAGTCACCCCGGCCCAAAACAAGTTCGCGCACTTTCGCACAAACCTGCACAGGCTGGTACATACTTGGGCCTCTGCCGCAGTCGTC
This sequence comes from Calotriton arnoldi, assembly GCA_963921515.1. Taxonomy (NCBI): domain Eukaryota; kingdom Metazoa; phylum Chordata; class Amphibia; order Caudata; family Salamandridae; genus Calotriton; species Calotriton arnoldi. The sequence goes on along the minus strand of CAWUFW010002453.1, from coordinate 1,604,573 downwards.
CGTACTCGAATATTGGCGGGTTGAGCTCCATAATTGCAGGCACGACTCTGCTGTGCATGGCTGGCTGCACCAGGCAGGCTCAGGCCGTAGGCCACGCAGGCCGCGGAAATTCAGGTTTGCCGCCCGGCGCGCCTCCGGTGATAATCGTACAGGCAGAGGCTGTCTTGACTCCTATGAGTCCCGGGCGGGGCTGTCCAGTGACAGACAGTCATTGGACACACTACCTCAATGACGTCAGGCTGAGAGAGCCCCGCCCCGGGGAATCGCAATAATGGTCTGTGCTACATTGTAGCAGTTGGAGTGAGTGTGAGCCTGCCAGCAGCGGTAACTCTGCTGGGAGCACCACACTGGCTACATGAGCATCGAGTGCGCCACGGAAGGTGCACTGCCACACTCAACAGTTTTAGACAGGACTTTCAGTGACAGCTGAAACATGCATATGCGTGACAATGCATTTCAGTGCGGTAATGCAGAGTACCACACTGAAATGCGTTAGTCTAACGTGCGATGCGTGGTACTTGGCAAGACTGAGCTGGTAGTCTTAAAGCGCCAGTGCATTTTTTTGCGGAAAGGCATGGAGATCAGTTGGAATCACTCAGAACCTTGTACACAAAGTTAAAAATAAAAGCGTAACGTGTACGCACGATGAAGCTTACACATACCACTGTGCGTAAATATATGAATTATCGAGATTAACAAAGGAACCATGTAAATGTGTCGATGGGAGTACCCATTTGGTCTGTCTTTAAGACTGTGCTCTGAATCTGCACTGTAAATACTCACAAGCCACCATATATACATTAGCAAAGCAAAAAATCTGCACGTATAGCACACTATGCATGTAGGCACTATGAACCCACATGCTGTAATTTTCACTCATTTTCGAGAGTCCCAAAACTTTCCAAGGGTTAGGCCTCGAAAACTTCGGCAGTGCAGCTTTCCAGTCATAACGAGGACAAGATGCCAGTGTGGAATTGTAATCATTGTACAATTAGGCACCATGCAAAGCTAGTGCCTTTGTGAGACATAATTTATTTTTTTCTGTATGTAGAAAATATTTTACTACATGGAAAAGCTCGTTCTTCTACACCCTACACCCTACAGCCTACAAAGCTTTGAGGTTTTCCTTTCCCCTTTCGAAGCTGCAAAGGCCTCTTTACTAATTCTCTTGACAGAAGTGAATCTCCAACCATTTCCAATGTGAGAAGGCCTCAAGAGTAATCTGTGAATAACCACAAACTCGAGCCTCGAAGCACCCATGTCATACCGCTTTTCAATGCCGTATAATTTTACACATTGAGGGTAAGATTATGCAAAAGTATTTTAAAAAGCTTTCTGAAGCTGTTCTAAAGTTAAAACGCACAATCTGAAGATTTTATCTTATCTTTATTGAATGTTGTATGGGTAGGGGATAGAACATTGTTACTGCTCCATTTTATAGTGTGTTTTAAATGCAAACGTTTTACCATCTTAATCATTTTAAATTCAATAATAATAAATTTAATTCTGTATTTGTTGATCTCAGCTGAGGTCTGAATCAAATAAAAATTTACTGATTTACTGATTTATGCAAAAGTAAAAGGGCTTTCAAATACATGCTCAACTTTTGTGAATTCCTTGCAGATGAAATCCAGCCATTTGCATGCGTGTCAAATTTGCACGCACCCATGACTTTGCCTACCTATGGCAATAAAACCCAACATATAGGTACACAGTGGGAAAGTCCAGACTTGCAGAAAACGTAATAGAAAATGAATCATATACATAATAGACCACTCTGGATAAAAAAAATTTAAAGTCTGTAACACAAATTCAACACATAATTGGCAAAAGCTGGCAAGTTTAGATGCAATCACCCAGAGCACATAAACAGTAACACAATGCCTTCAGCAGCCTCTCCAGCTAGAGCTGCAGTATGTGTTGTGGAGAGCCCTGCCATTTTGTGGCAAGATGGTTTGGAAGGTCCTCGTGAGGAAGAGGATCGTCAACGAACAGGCGGGAATCATAGTGATCTCTTGAGGGACCACTATGAACAGCTCCACAGTGTGGTCCATCACAACTACAGTGCAGCAAGTCGGCAGAGGATGCCTGCAAACGTCCTGGATGTGGAGCCTAGCACTGTTGGGAGGGAAAAGAAGGGGAGGCAGGATACGAAGAGCATGCCAAGGAGAAGACAGATGACAAGGATGCTTTGCATGGCATCGACCCAGAAAGTGTCAGAGACTTAACCCTATCAAGCAAGACATATTACCCACCAACAGCGTCCAAATGTGGCATTGATTTTGCATCCCAGAAGCCAGAGCTGCACACAAAAGTCAAACTCTACCTACCATGTCGCCATTGTAAAGTCGTGGGCCCTAGGCCCACATATTTAGTAAATAATGGCACAGACACAGTGTGTATGGTACTTAGAACTGGCCACGAGCACATGCCCTCGCCCTTTTATTGGCAGGGTCACATGACTGGTGACACGTGTGTTGGATGGTTGTGGGGTGTGTGTTTTGGACAGCCCTGAAAGGAGTGGCTGGTAAAAATGGTGCCTGCCGTGACACTATAACATGTCCAGCAGGACACAACATCCATGTCCCTCTTTCTCGATCCGATCTCTCTGTCTACGTCCTGTCTTTGCATGTCATCTGGCCATTGCTGATTCATGCTTCAACTTGTAAAAGTGTCATATTCAGAGGGGTAGCCTGAAGTCTCATGTAACGCTGGGAACGGCTCTGCGAAACAGGTAGTCAATCAGAGCTCGGAGGAGAGGGGTTATGGAAATGACATAGAGAATACATTGTGAAATAACGATGTGTTAGTCAAAGTCTGTTTTATTTTTTGAGACAATTTGCACACACATATTTAGAGATCGCCTGCCCTAAAGATGTTGTGGAAATGACAGCTGAAAAGAAATCGTGTCAACAACTGCCACTCTTGTTATTGTTACTGTTGTTGCATCCAGATCTTTCACTCCTGATCCTGTCACTCTCCGGCCAAGGCTACAGTGGTAAGATAAACAAAGCCAGAAGTCAGACATACCATGGTTAGACCTGCCCCAAAAGTGTCGGAGAGAGTAGGCCTGATGGACCTGAAGGGCCCATATTCTGCACGATTTCCACAGTAACGACTGCACTTCTGGGGCGGTGCCTTGAGTGGGACTTGCAAGCCTGGTTGATGTAAATATGAGCCCTGGCGAATATCCCCCAATAGTAAAAATGATGCAAAGGCTTCTGAGGAAACAATTGCTGAAAGTGAGCCACTCCTTTTAGAACATGTCCATGCTCAAGTGGTTCCTGTAACCTCTCCCCTGGACCATAGTCGTTTCAATCCAACAGGCACCGATCTCGACCTTTTCGAAGTTTTAAAGCAAGGATCTGACCCATCTCCCCTTGTACTATAGTCTTTGGTGTTCATTGCAGGAAGAAATAGGGTGGGGCCTGTTTCCAGAGGGTCACATGAATGAAGGGGTGTACACTCATGGTTAGTGGAAGACATATCCTCACAACATCCATGCTCAACACTTTCTGTAACTGTAAGATACCAAGAAATTGGGGATTCAATTTACAAAAACAATAATAGGGAATCGTCAGATAGAAACCCTAGGGTTGCAAATTGGATCCAGTCACCTCTTCCCATCTGCTTGACGTTCAAACTATTCCAGAGCCGAAGGCAAGTTAATATTTCACCAGGTGTGAGGTGCTGTGCAACAGTTTAACCTGCTTCTGAATGGACAGACTGTATTAATAAGGAAAGAAGCATCAGCAACCACTCAACATTGAAGCAAGATGTGTCTAACATAGAGTGAATCTAGACAAGCGATGGACAAAATGTATTCTAAGGAAACTGGGCTAAATTGCATTCCACATATTGCTCCAGGAATTTGTTCAGTTTCTCGGCTTAGCTGTCTCCCTTTAGTTGGAAGATAGAAAGGGGGCTCAGCAAGTTAAGCTCTGGCACTGACATCTGATTTGATCTGCTGGTCCTGAGGTTGAATCCTGGCAAGTCCACCTCAGTCTTTCATCCTACTGGGGCAAAACAACTGAGTGCCATTTAACTGGGTAAAAGTGCCACATGGAATTTGCAGCATTTACAAATGGTAGTGGTATCTGGCATGAACTGTTATATCAAAAGCAAGCTATTATTATTATAATAATTAGTGTTAGTAAAGGAGTGAACTTGCATGTTCAGCAACTATCGTCTTGCCATCCAAACCTGGGCATTACTTGGGACTACAATCCGATAAAACAAAGGAGAGAAGGTCACAGTGACGCACTGGAGTAAGTGACTTGTGTTGAAATATATTTTAAGGATATAAAAGGGGACAGTTTGGTCAAGTAGTCCCCAACTTCAAAATAGTATTAAAACCTTTCACAGACTAAAGCTCTACTGAGAAGTCAAGGTATGCTACAACCAAAGGAGAAAGAGTTATCTGGAAAGGTCAAACCAAACCATGGACTTCGCCTGCATACATATTGTACATTGCAAGTTTTACATTGGTCAATAAATGTATTAGGACATGATTTAAAACACAGGGGTGGCTCACCACCAGCCTGCTGGGTCAGCATAGGCCCCGGCCTCCTCTCCCGGGCAAAGGACTGCCTTCAAAATTTTGAGATCCCAGCCTGCTTCTGGGGGACCTCATTGCTTGCTGTGAAGTAAAGAATGGTCAGTAGCAATAATAGGTAGCGAAGCGTAGATTGATTCTCGTTCACAGTATGAGAAATTAGAAGGTATTAACCTTAAGTGCATCCATTGTAATTACATATTATTGCTATTAACCATCCTCTAGCACCCAGATATGGGACTCTTACCTTGATAGTATGTACCAGTTCTTGACTTCAGGGCCTGACATACAACTTTTAGTCCCACAACCCATATTTGGTTTTCCAAACAACTGATAGCACAATAAATGATTTCTTACAAGACCAGATGTTAAATTTGGTTCCTACAATGTCTCATTATATACTTTTGATGTACCTTGATAACGTCCTAGGGAGAAAGGCGAAACACATGTCTGCTGCTCCAGTTCATTCAAGTATTGTAGATGTGGAACTGTCTCAACTGCAAAAAAAACTATTTTTATAAATAAATTCTCAGATTTAAAATTCATATTAAATATTGACTAGAACTTGGATCTTTTAGTATAATCCGGGCATTGTTCTAATCCATCCAGGACAGATATTCAAAGTCCACGTTCATTCTAGTGAGCTTTCACTAATGGTCCAAAATATAAAGGACGAAACTTTGGCACCTCATCAGTTGTTTGAAGCACTATATAAAAACAATTGCAATACAGTGTGATAGAGTCCACCAATGTCACTCTTGCTCTCTCCTCCACCCGGAGAAGGTCCAAGAGGGCCAGAATCCCAACTACAGTCTTCCACATGCACGAAATATGAATCCAAGAAGGTACAAGTATATTGAAGATCATTCTGCTCAAAAGACTTCTACCTAATGCCCTTACCTTGCTTCTATCCCTCTTACCACCCATCCCTTTAAGATGCTCTTAGTGTGCCATACAGGAATGAAATGCTTCAAAAACACATATGTCCCATTTTGTGCCATGCGATGGGATCCCAAATTATGGTAGTGCTCTCATTTTATCAGAGCTTTTATAAAACAGGCCCTGTTATGCCAGGAGTCGCATAATAGCAAGGCTCTGATTATGCCATATATCTGTTGATAATGTTTCCTGAATTATCAGGGCTCTATTTTAGCCAGTAGTCTAAATATTCACAAGCCACTAGAATTAACTAATTGTGCACCGTAGCGCTTTCTTACCTTCCTTTCTTTCGCACCTTCAGTGGATACCTTTCTGTTGGAAACTCTACCTGTGGATTCCTCACCTCTTGACTCTCCTCCAGGTGCGAGACAATCTGGAAACATAAAATAGCTCTACAATGCAGAAGGTGGTGCGACAGCCCTAGCTCAGCTCCCGCCTCGTATATGGTTTTAATTCCAAGGTGGTGGTTCTAAGGAGATGGTCAAATTTTGGTTGTCTGATCTTTCACTTTTTGATTTATGCTGCACAGATATTGCAAAATGGTAATTCCTGCAGACTTCAAAATCGATGCAATTAAGCCTGGTAAAAGTGTGGACCTAAGTCCACATCACAGCCAGGCAAATATCAAGTGGCCTTCCCCTGGTATAATGGACCTTGTGGCCCTCACAAGACTGCTGTATGCGAAGAGCATAACAGATAATAATGGCCTGCTTCTGCCTTGCCTTTCTTGGAGCCAGCATAGCCAAACAAACGCTGATCATCAATCTAGTACTTGTGGGTTCTGTTAATTTAAAAACTGAGAGCCCTGTGAGGATCCAGGTGGTGCAGCCTCTCCTCCTCTGGTGAGATGAGGATGTGGGGAATCGGTAAAGTGATGCACTGACCCATGTGGAGCTGCATGACTACATTCAGCAGGAAAGAAGTGTTGGTCATAAGAGCCAGTGCGCCTGAAATAACATGGTAAAAGGAGGACAAACAGATAAAGTTCTCAGCTCGTAAACACACCTAGCTGAGTTAACAGGGATCAAGAACACAGTCTAAGGTAAGTTGCCTCAAGGGTCAGCAATGCATAGGCACAAAGGGCGAACCCATCAAAAGCATGAGCACCAAGTTAAGGTCCCACTGAGACATCACAAAGGGAGAAGTGGGGAACAAATGAGTCAACCACTCAAGAAAACACATGACAACTGGAGACTTAAACAATGACAGCTGATCTTCTAAACAAGGAAAAGCCAAAAAGGCTGACAAATTGGTCTTAATATTGTCCATAGCAAAACCTTGGCAGGCCAAGGAAAGCACAAAGCTCAACACATCCGAAAAGCTAACCTTGATGGAGTCAATTTCCACCTTGATGCAGAACTAACTGCAGTGCACAGAACACTGGGCAGTGAGTGCTGAGAGTAACAAATAGGTCCACCAAGACAGACTGAGTCACTTTCAGTTGAAGGCTCCACCTGTGATTGGCAAGATGCTGCTGAGTGAGATCATTGACCTGCACATTCAGGAAACCTGCCTGGTGTTTCATGGCTAGCCATACATCGTAAGCCTGAACCCAGGAGCACAGCTTTAGAGTGTCCAGGCGTAGAGGACGTGCGCCACGCCACCCTGCTTTTGGCGTATAAAACACCAGTAGTATTGTCTACCAGAATTAGATTTGGATCGATTGACCGCAAATGGAAGGCAGCAACGCCTTGAGGGCCAGACTAATCACGAAGCACTCAAGCAGGTTGATTGCTCCTGTAGCTATGCTAGTTAGTCCTTATTCAAATTATTATTTGCGCGTCTATCTCTCACATAAGCCTCCTCTCATCATAAAGCTATGCGCGGTGTCAAGTAACATGATAACTGCACCTTGGTGGGCACCACCCTTCCAACCATCCACGCTACATGGTGTAGATTCTATCTGTGCAGCTAAGTACTTCAACGCCCCAGATATAGGTAGTAAGTGCTATACAAATGCTACAATGCAATACAATAAAACTACTCTAGTATGCATGACAGGTATCTTCTGTCATACATTGTCTGGCATCTGCAGTAACAAGGTGCTGTTTGGATTAAGCACCCATAATTATAAACCCAGTATGAGAAATTGGAGTATTATCTGAGGGGGGTTAGTAGCCATCTCAAATAATAATCACAATCCTTCTCAGGGTGAACCACTAAAGTCACTAAAATAAACATGTGCTTAATTCTCTGGTAGCTTGTCACCAAGCAGTCAGGCTTTACTTAGAGGCAATTTGCAAAGTATTTATGCAGTACTCGTACAGTAAAAAAGTGTAAAAGCAACACAAGAAAACACAAGAAGAATCCTGAGCTAATTTAAAAAATAGAGTACTTTTTAATAAATAAAATGACATCAAAACAACAAAAATCCAATAAGTAGGACTGGAGATATGATTTAATAAAGTTTGAATTAAACAAATATCACCAAAAAGTGTAAAACACTTTACTAATCTGGTTGCGCTAGACCTGATGGAGTTAAGGCCAACCACAAAGGATCACTGGTCGAATATAGGGACCAGGTTTATCCCGGTGGAAAGTTTACCTTCGGGCTTAGAAAATTATGTGAAGATGAAGTGGTCATCGGCAAGTCGTCGGTGGGACAAGCTGCAAGCTGGATTCAAAGTTAGGGCTCGACAATGGCGGGTTGCTGTAGAGCGGGGTCCCTGTGTGGTTATCAACAAAGGTGAGAAAGTTGCGAGCGGGCGTAATCTAAAGTCTGTGTCCAGGAAAGCCTAGATGAATTGCTGTTCAAAGTCAATCCCGATGAAGCCCTCTAAGTACAGACTTAAAAACTTTTCTGAAAGTCAGATCTCCTTCAGTGAGGCAAACCAGCAAGCTGAGGTTGAAAGGCAATTCGATGTAGAGGGCTGTGGCTTTGACAGTGATCCCGGTCTCCATCAGTTCTCCAGGCAGAAAGTTGGCAAAAAGTTCCTGAGTCCAAGCTTTAGCAGTTTGGACAGAAGAAGTACATGTAACACCAGCCAAAGGTCGAGGACCTGGGGTGCTGGGAGCACCCACGTGGGGTTTAGGACTCCCTCCGACAGAGGCCAGCAACAGGGTCCAGGACACGTCCAGTTACAACTGGTCAGCTGGGCATTTGCAAGGGGAGAGGCCTCTGGAAGCTGAAACAGGAGGTCAGCCAAATGGCCCTTGGAGTCACTTCTGAAGCTCAGGGTAAAAGGCAAGCAGGTCCAGTCTTCCCTCACCCCCTAAACCAGTTCTGGTCTCTTAAGCTACCCCCACTGAGTTTGGTGCCAACCTAACTAGAGACACAAAGGGGAGACAGGCCTAAGTGTGAGCTTCATCTGCCAATGAGATGACATGGGTCCTTTGGAGCTCAGCAAAGGGCTGGGCACAGTCCCAAGGCCATTCTGCCAAGGAAGGAGTCATACTCCAAGAGCCCTTTGTCCACTGTGTGGGTACAATACACATAGCAACAGACGTGCACCCCTGCCCTGAGTCTCCAACTGCACTGATGTCTGGATCCCTAATGCTGATTTTTGTCATCATAAGTAAACAAGGATTATGTGTGTGCGCCATAACCTAAGCCTGTCTCACAGATTTTGGTCATTAGACCGGGAGGTGGGGCAAAAAGCACTATTCTCATAGTGTTGGAAGGTTACTGCCTTCACCAGGAGTCAAGCAGCATGAGCGCGGTGGTGGCAGCATACCATGTAGTGATCAGTAGGAGAGAACAGGCCCCTTTTAACCTGTGTCACTGGAGTGAGGCCTTCCAGCTTTTAAAGTTCTGCTGCTGTGTGCTTAACTCACCCTTGGCCTACATCAGTTTGGTGTAAAGTGCTGCGCAGCTCAGAAGTGGTATATGAGTGAGACTCTGCCTCTCCTGAGTGCCGCCGCCTGGGCCGTGTACAGCCTACTCACCTGAACTCAGTTGCAGCCACTGCGCACATGCACTCAGGATCTCCGAACGCTTCACACCTGCTGGTGTGGGAAAGACTGCTTTCGGGCCTGTCGCCCTAGGGTAACTTCCTGCTATATTAGTGCGGTAGCACTGGAACACTGTTGACTTTAAGTTAGTCATAGTGGGCTCTTGAAACTCGAACTACTAGTGGGGCATACCCTGGATGTTACCAATAGTGAATGGGGACCCATTCCCATTTGCGATTGAGTTACCACCAACTTGAAGTAGGTGGTAAAATGTGAATGTTTTGCGACCGCATTTCGGTCGCAAAACATTCTTACATACCAGTGCGATTCGTTATTAGGAAGGGACGCCCTAAACATGCCCCTTTCTAATACCGAATTTGTATGTATTCGCAATTCCAAATTGCGATTCTGTAACGTGTTACCAAATCGCAAATTGGAATTGATACATACCAAAATGCATTTTACTAGCTCGCAAATGGCCCGAATCTGTGAAGCGGGCCATTTGTGACCGGTAAAATGCATGATACATATGGCCCTTAGTACCTTCATGGGTTTTATCGCACTCCAGTCAGTCTGCAACAAAGTGGCTTGGTGGTGGGCACTAATTGCAGGCAATGCGGTGCTCTGGTGGCTGTTTTTTTACGGTTAGTATGGCTCAGCCCTCAAGTAAACAAGAACTCGGGGGAGGTGATAGATTCTCTGTCAAAAATGATTGCCGCTGTTATCCCACTGGACCCTAGGCTTGCATTACTAGGCCTAGTCAAGAGCTAACGTAGGGGACTTGCAAATATACAGAAAGTGCCCTCCTACTGATAGCGAAGAGAGAGGACGCCATATCTAAACGCTGGGGAAACAGCGCAGCTGCAATGCATGAAAACTGGCTGAAAGAATTAACTTATGTAATTAACAACTGGAACATTATGAAAAGTCACTGCCAGACTTCTTAACCAAAGGATATTTGGCTGGAATCACTGACAAAATCTCGAAAGACATATTATCGAGCTACAATTATATCGATACAAAATTATCGATAACATTAATATCAACATCATATACCTATTTAAAACATTACAAAAATATCGAGGATACAATATCGAAGTACATAAATATCTATTTCACAAATATCGCTAACATACTTATCGAAATTCAAAAATATCGACCTTCATTAAAATACATTAAATAGGTTAAAAATATCGTACACAAAAATATCGACAACACTAATATCGTAAAATTAAATATATCGACTATATAAAACTCTAATGAATATAAAAATTAAACGACATATAAATGATTAATTTACTAAAAACACAATACTAAATTAATAAAGCACAATAACTATTTTACTAAATTTAAAAATCAATTAACACAGCAATAACATTACTAAAATATTATTAAAAATACTAATAAATTAAACATTAATAATATAAAATATTACTATTGCAATTCAATTATATAATATATAATACATAACAAAAGCTATTTAAAATATATACAAATTTATACATAACTTACTACTAATTAGCGTTTTCCTTATTTGGAAACTAACTACTAAGGGGCCCATTACGATACCCGGCGTAAATAAAGCCGCCAGGCATGGAAGCGGCAAAAATCCGCCCGCACACACCGCCTGAACACCGACCACGCCATTACGATTACACAAACAGAATACCGCCATCGGCGGAAAAATCACACAAAATACCGCCCGCCAACGTCCGAGTCGGAGTCAAACCGCCCGCCACGGACGGAAACACGCACGACAACACAAAACCGCCCGCCCTCACGGCCGACACACCGCACGTGAAATTACGATCGCACCGACATGAGCGCGGAAAAACCACAAATATACCGCCCGCCAGCGCAAACAACGCCGATGAGAATCGACACGGCAGAAGCCATGGCGCCAACGTACCTGCACAGAAACCATCCGCACACAAAACCAATAGCACACAACATGGCCAACAAGTCCACACAGCAAGGCACGCACAAATACACAAGCACAGTACACATCCCGAAAACACCCCCCGGACAAACAAAAAATACAAAGGCCAGAACCCCAGACACAACACACCTGAAAACAACAGACCATGAGGACACACCCACATAGGTGAGTACAAAAGCAGCACTCCCACAGACCACAACCCCTTGCTACATTGCAAACCGGAGAGGAGAGGACACAGTGACACAGCAAGGACAGCAGCACACCACAGAAACGCACACATCACTACCACCACCACCACCCCCACCACCAAACACCACCACCACCACCACCACCACCAAACACCGGCACCACAAACCCCCTGCACATTACACAACACACACCGCACCAGCACCACAAACACCATGGCACCACAAAGGATGCCCAAGTTCACGCCCATGGAGCTGACGGTCATGGTCGACGAGATCATCAAGGTGTACCCACAAATCTATGGGAACATGGTCCAGCACACACCACTAGCCACCAGAAACAGAATGTGGAACCGGATCGTAGACCAGGTCAATGCAGTCGGGACCCTGCCCAGGAACAGAGTCGAGATTAACAAACGTTGGAATGACGTAAAGAGCCTGGTCAAGAAGAAGGAGGGCAAAAACAGAGAGCTGGCTGCCGTCACTGGCGGAGGGAATCCCGCGCTCTTTAAGACCTTCAAAGCGTGGGAGGAGAAGGTGCGAGTCGTAATCCATCCGGAGATCCTCGCCGGATTAGCAGGGGGAGTGGAGGCTGGTAAGTACAAACTAATGTATACCAGCACACCGCTATGTACTCACATGCACTACCACCATGCCACAGCTCCCAGGGACAAACACCCCCATGTCCAGCACACAATACACAACACATCACACACACATGCAACAGACACTACCACACACAGCCCAAACCGAACAACTGTAAGATGCGTGGGGACATGTGTACACTAAGCCAGCCACGTAACCACCAACAGGTCCACAAATATGCCAGAAGCGCCACAACGAGCACCCACCACACCCATGTGTCCGCCACAGCTGCACTAACCGACAAGTAACAGGTAAGTGGCAGGAACACAAAGTGCAGTGGGTGGGACGGTGGACAGCCCAAGTACAACACACACCAGGCCCCAGTCCCACAGCACAGCAAGGAGGAGCATCCCCACACCCACAGCCACGTGTCAGCCACCGCAGTGCACAACGACAGCCGAAAGGCAGACATCACGGTCCACAGCAATCGGTGTCAGTGGGTGTCCAGCCACCCCCACGACCCACAACACCCCCCACCCCCACAGACCTGCAACATGGAGCACCCCCGCTTAGAACCATGTGGCATCCAGTACAGTGCACGCCCAAACAACCTGCAGGTGGGAAACTGGACAGGGCTGGATTACTGGAGGCATGAGGGCCGTAACACGACCAACACATGGGACATGTCACGTAGCAGACGAACACGCAGCACCGCCCACCGTCACGAACAAGTGAACAATGTGCACACGGACATGAACAACAGACTCACACCCCACATGACCCATCACAAACACAGCAACACCCAAGGAGCCACGTCTGCATGCACAAGCCACACTGAACATAGTACCACACGGCAGCCACTGTGCAACCCATCACACACAACCGAAACACCATTGAAGTCCAGTCCATGTAGCCCCTACTGCCTGTCAACCACACACCCCACAACTACGCCTATGTAAGACAAACAACACTAGACGCAACAGAGCGGAACTACATAAATGCACACGAACACCACTGAACCCATCAAACACACAGACACACCATGCACATACAACATACCATCCATCCCATCCGTCAGCCCCAGTCTCATGAAAGGCATGTCATCCGCACAGCTGCCACATATACAGCAGTCACGCTAAGACACATGCCCATGACCAACCATGTGCCAGAAGTCAATGAAGCTGCACGACACACTGTGAGCAACAACACACAACATGGGCCACACCCCCGAGCACTGCAGTGATGCACATGGCACAGGGCAGCACGCACACCAAGGAGATGGGACAACTGCAATACGTTGGCTGGCACACAACCAACACTCACTCATAACGATGCGTCCAATGCCATGTCCAGTAATCATAACAGACAGCAAATATGCAGGCCATGTCAAGCATGCACACACCTCAAACCATGCACTGTCATGCTGCCACAACACATGTCACGTTCGGCACCCATGGCTTACAGCATGTACCCCAAAAGCATATCCCCTCCCAAATGTGAATCTGGGGCATGGCCCCCATGTTGCCATATGGGTGCCTAAGCGTTCCATATGAACCCCAAAAGCAAAGTACAAACCAGACCCAGGATGGGCCAGGAGCCCGCATACACCAGAGTCACAATGAGTAGGGGCACAGCAACACACCCATCGGCATGGCCAATCCGTCCCATGCCACATGTGCACAGCACACAGTCCCATTGCCTAGCACATACAACTACAGATGCCACAGCCACACACTCGCCTCCGGGAAACCCATGTACGAGATTGCACGAACTGCCAATGTCAGACGACAAATACATACTTCGCCAGGTGCAACACAATAACAAATCTCATTCTCTCCACAGGTGACGAACTGCCGGATGCTGGGGATGGAGACAGCAGCCAGCACAGCCAGCCCACAAGCCCCCAACGAGGACACACGGATCTGGAGGATCTGTCCTCCTCTTCGGACACGGACCACCAAGCAGGCCCATCTGGTGTGGCAGGGCCCAGCCGCTCCCCAGGACCCCTCCTACCCACCAACCCATCATCCAGGGATGCTGAACAGTCCCAGCCCCCTGCTGCCACTGTCGTTGCGGCCACACCCACGGTCATTGCGGCCACTACCACTGCCGCAACCGCCACCATCGCCGCACCGACCACCACCGCCACCACCACCACCACGTCTTCGCTGGCACCAGCCCCAGCGCAGGTGGTGGCCCGGCCGACTGGATCCACCCTGGGAGCCACAGCGAGGACCGTGGTGTGCAATGTGGCTAGTGGGCAGGCCGGTGGCAGCAGGACTGGTAGGAGGAGCAGGGTCAGGGAAACGCCAGCCTCCCTGGGAGCCATGCCCTGCCTCAAATGGCCAGAGTCCTTGGGGCCTATGAGGAGGCCCAAGAACAATGGGTCAGGTCTGCTACAGACACGCGGGAGGTGCTGGGGGTGCTGAGGTCCATGGACGCCCATATGGGCCAATTCGTGTCCCGTATGGACCAACTCGTGGACCTCATGGGCCAGCTGGTGGTGGCGGTGGGGTCACAGGCAAGGCCAGCAACACCACCTCCGCCACCACCTGCTAGGGCGCAGGGTCGGGCAGCAGTGTCCACTTCCCCTGCGTCCACAGCCAGTGAGCACACCTCACCCACCACCAGCAGGTCGCCACCACATACCCCCTCCCAAACGTGGAAGGGGCCGTCCGAAGAGGAAACAGATCTCCCGGGAGGACTTCGCACGCTCCAGTCGCAAGTGAGGCAGCCAGCCAGCCTTCCGCCAGCCTTCCTTGACCAGCCACTGCATTGACTTGCTCTACGATCCCACTCCACACAGCCAGCTGGATGGCATGTGTGTGTTGGACTATGGACATAGAACCAGTGGGTACACCCTGAGCTTCACGCAGCCATGACCGACAGCTCATTGTCACTGCACGCACCACTTTTGTCATCACCTTACACACAATCACATGTCACAGTTTGGAATAAATGCACCTTTTTCACTAACTGCTGTTTGTGCCCTGTGTTTTATTTGTACGGAATACAACGGCCACCTTGGGCGGAAAGGCACCTGATGCGTGGCATGGCAATGGAATCCGGAGGGCCTGTAGGGACCTAGGGGTGGGAGACAGAACAGGAGCACATTCAATGAGTGTGTCACACACCCATCACACAGTACATGTCAACAACTACAAGCAATGTACACACATCGCACAGAGCAATAGGGCACAATGCCACAGTCACCAACAGTGGCATACTACCCTGGCCATGGAGCGTTGACACACTGCACGCAGTGAACATACGGCCACCCTGACACAGCACACACACACCTGCACAGATACAGACACATCATCCGTCGTACATGGACACTCACCGTCAAGTGAAGTAGCGGGCGATGAGCTGCTGGCGCACATTCCCAGCTTCCTCCTCTCCGCTGTCCACCTCACTCGAGCTGTCCTGGTCTGCGGGCTGGGGCCCTGGTTGATCTCCGTCATCCACAATGAGGGGGATCTGCTTCCGAATGGCCAGATTGTGCAGCATGCAGCACGCCACCACTATCTGGCACACCTTCTGTGGGGAGTACGCCAGTGCACCCTCGGTGCGGTCCAGGCACCTGAACCTGGACTTGAGGAGGCCAAAGGTACGCTCGACCACATGTCTGGTCCTCCCATGTGCCTCATTGTATCGATCGTCTGCTGGGGTGCGAGGATTCCTCAATGGACTGAGCAGCCATGCCCCATTCGGATACGCAGAGTCACCTGGGTGTGAGGGACACAGAGAACCATTGCTAATCCAACTGGACAGGGGACAGCATCGCACAGCCAGCACGCTACACCACTCCACATACTCACCGACAATACAGCCACGATCCTGTTGCATATTGGACATCAGTCGTGGCAAGATGCTGTTGCGCATTATGTGTGCGTCATGGGCCGAGCCTGGAAACTTGGCACACACGTGGGTGATCACCATGTCCGCAAGGCACACCACTTGCACATTCAGGGAGTGCGTGTGCTTCCTGTTGCGGTACAGGTGCTCAGTGGCCTGTGGTGGAACAAGGCCAACATGTGTGCAGTCAATGGCTCCCACGACGTGTGGGATTCTGCCAAGGGCATAGAATGCACCCTTCACTGCCGCCAATTCACGAGCCCTGGGGAATCTGATGTACCTGTTTCGGTACAGCATCATGGCTGCCAGTACATCCCTCAGCACCTTGCTGAACATGGGCTGGGACATCCCTCCTCCACTGCCCACTGTGTGCTGGAATGACCCAGTGGCGAAGAAATGCATGGCGGCCATCACCTTAGCCGTGGGGGTGACAGCAGTCGGATACACCCTGCGGGGACGGAGATGGGGCTCTAACATGGCACACAGTCGATGCAGGGTTGGCCTGTCCAGCCGAAACTTCCTGATAACCTCTGTATCGTCCATGTCCGCCAGCAATTGGTATGGGCGGTCAATGTTCGGTCTCCGCCTGGGGTACAATGGCAGAGGACACATGTCAAAGCAACACGGCACATAGCAATTTCGCATACACATCACTGACATGACTGAGCAAGCACATGAGCCACAGCCCAGCTGTCAAGCTGGGACGGCACGGCCACAATACACTTACACAGGTCTCCCAACAATGGCAATGGCAAGTGAGACATACCACTGCCATGTGCATGCACATGGGGATCTAGGCCCCAATGACTTGCGGGGCGTGCTGATGGGGACTGACTGCATATTCGTCAAGCGGCAACGCCACGGCAACATGAGTGTCTGCTGAGCATGGAACTGCTTCCGAGGCTGGATGAGTATGGCACACGACGACGACGATGTGGGCACGGGCTGAGCGGCCAATACAAGTGGGACCTGTGGCACGAGGGGATATGAGACAGTAGTAGGTGTCAGCACTGCACCCTATGTACAGCACTGTACGGATCACAGCTCCCGAAACATTGACTGGTGTCCACATTGACAGCCCCATGCCAAGACGGCTGTGTGCTTGCAGTCACACGTCACAGGTGAGAGGTTACATTGCACGTGCCAGGTGGCAGACGTACATAGTGGGAGCTGGCATGTGTGTGCATGTGTCTCCTGTTCAGGATCCACCAGATGGGCACTGACTCTGTACTGACCATTGGACACAGCATGTTCCGTGGAAGGCTTGTGTGTGTGGGATGGTGGCACTGGATGTGCCTCCGTTGGGTGGGGGGCCATGCACAGGGCGGGTACATCGATGATTGCGCATTGTTGGTCATGGTGGGTGCACCAACTAAGATGTGTTGCCCTGTGTTCAATTCCTATGTCCGCATGATGATGGACTGTGGATGTGGGCAGACTACACATTGGTCGATGTGCTGTCTATATGCATGTGCCTTCACACCAGGCACAGCTGCCCCTGCACATGTGACCCCTGCTGGACTCGCTGCTGGGTCTGTGGAGCTGATGCACCTTCTGCGCGTGGGGCGGACAACTCTCCTCACTTCCCTCATTGCGCATGTCATGTCTTTGCCGCAGGTGACATGGATCATGGAGGGCCCACATGTACGCGTGGGTAGGCTACACATGATTGTTCACTGGTCGCCACCCCCAGTCAGTGTTTCGAATGGGAAGGTTGTCGTGCTGGTGGTATGTTCGATGTGGCGGATGGGCGGGCCTAGGTGCGGGCTTACATTCCGGACATGGGGGGGTAGTTGGATTGGCGACTAGTTGCAGTACACACGGGACACGTCTCTTCCTTTCCACATCTGGGTCATCCCTTGTACTAACTGACAGTGATACAGTCATCTTCGCCCCAGCCCTCATGTCCTCCCCTCGCCCCCACAATATGCATGCGAGGCTAGCGCTTGCACAGGCAGCCCCAAGCTCGCACCAGAGAGGGCAAGGAGTGTATGTGTGGGTCCAGTTGCACGAGTGGGCTGTCTCAGGGTATGATGTGTGGCGGGACGCCGTCCACCTGCGTGGTGCCCCAAATGGAGACCCGGCCTGCATGGACTATGCATCACAGTCTTCGCCTTCCGGATCCGCCACCTGCGACACCCAGTGGCTGTGGCTGCCCTTGCGGCCAGGCCGCGTCCGTCTGTGGCTGATGGCCCACACATTCACTCTTTGGCCTCTCTGGGGAGGGCTCAGGGGTGGTGGCGCACGCGCTTGCACTTAGTCGCAATGGCATGTGGCGTGGTTGGTATGATGGGCAATGGATGGGATGGTGCGAGCCACCTCCCGTGACGTCAGTGCTGCTCGTGCTGTGGTGCGTCCCCCCTACACTTCCATTTGACTTTTTGCCATGCTGGACGTTGAGGTTCTATTGCCTGCGTGATATGACCAGGAGGAGCGCGAGGAGACCTCTCACACACCATGCTCCACTGCCATCCCGTGCCCTGTATCGCCTGTGCGGATTGACTATGTTGGGGTTACACCTGGTCGACTGGGGCTGTGTGTGCCTTGTGAAGGGGCATGGCGGGCGCACAACAGGATCCAGCTTGTCCACAGAGGGTGGGCTGAGGTGCGCCTGGTACCGCTTTGTACGTGTGCCCGGCTGCTGTGCACACACGTGTTCACTCCCCCGACAGGTGTCCTCTCACAATGCCCAGGGAAGCGGTGGTGTACTGTTCATGACCCCTCCCAACACGGCGTGCTCCAACTTGGCATGTGCGCATCTACCCGTCGCACCCACCCACCTGAGCACTGCGTCCATACGACTTCACACGACACATGTGTGTCTTCCACAGTAGTGCTACTCATTTGCGTTGACATCCAATACCAGTGGACTACATGGTCATGTCACGACTGCCGTGTACTTCACATACTCTCATCCTCTCTCATTCGTACTTGTGAAATGAGTCAGCGGAGACAGTTTTGGTTTCAAACATTATATTGAGTCTTCTGTCCTCTGTGATGCAGTATAGTGGACACTACTGGCAGCGGAATACATGTTGAGGATATACTGAGCATGATTACAAATTGGATAGGGTGTGGGGTTACATGTGATTGGCTGTTGCATGTGGGATGTGGGCTTCAGAGTTACATCTGCTTGGCCAAGGCTGTGCTAATGTACATTTACGTATAGCTGCGGAGCTGCGGACTTTGACACAGACGGTATACATGTAGCCTACCAGACCGCTCGGCATCATGGGCACAGTCCATCTCAGTTCCATGTGACAGGTTTGCTGCGGTTGTTCCTCATGCACGCGTGCATGTGAGATGACATCAGGGCATGTGCTTGCGTGCATGCAGCGGCGTGCCACTTGTTGTTGCACTGTGGTGGTTACTGGACATGTCACAGTCACTGGGGTCGTGTTGTTGTAGTATGCACTTGTCGTCCATGCAAAGGTCCTGGTATGGGATTCCCGGGGCGGGGGTGGGAGGGTGCAGCACCCACAGACTCCAGGCGACCTATTCATGTCCACTGAGCGGTGTGTGTGTCCATGTGCGCTGGATCCATGTCGTGTCCTGGTTGTTCGTGCAGTTCCGTCCATGTGGGTGCGATACACAGAGCCCATGCCACTGCCTCCCACGATGCATGCGGTGTTCCTGGATGTGATGGGGAACAGTGTGCATGTCCCGGTCATATCCGATGTCATGGCGATGTCGTTGATGGTGTGGTTACAGTTGCCGGTCGTTTGGTATGGCTGTTGTGGTGGTGACTGGCCAGTCCGTGCGGAAGCTGAGCATGGGTGCGGGGTTGGACTTCATAGGTCACTCGGGGAACCTGCGTTGTGGTCCGACGTATTTACAGGTTGTCAGGTATGCGATGCCGTCCAGCAGGGCTTCCATGTCATTGGTGGTGTACATGTTTGCCAGCCAATGAAGCGGATGGTGGCTCTCAAGGTGTTGTTCGTAAGTTGTCCCTTGGAGGACCATGATGGGGCATGCTGGGTGACATTCGATGTAGCTGTTCTCGATGATCCGTCGTGTGGAGGCACAGTGGTCCCATTTCAGTGCGGGTGCGATGTTGGCCACATACGCCATGCCCCCATAGGCAGAGCAGGCCCTGTCGTGTGCGTCCAGAGGGAGGAGTAGTGGTAGCAGGTCCGCCTTCAGACATGCCGGGTTGGAGAGGCATATCTCGACGGGATGCTGGTAGGGACACCTCCGACAGTAGAAGACGGCATGACGCAGCTGAACAATGTGATGCGGTAAGTCAGTCGGTAACTTACGTTCAGCAGGGACAGGAGATCGCATCCCAATGTATGTATCGTGTTGGTTTTGTACAGCTTGAGCTGTTCGGCGTAGTTGGGTAGGTGTGTTGCGGTTGCCATTTCGCAGCGGTTCGTTGAGATGGCGTGCTCCGGCTGTGTGTGCAGTCTGCAATGTGCACGCTCCGGGGTTGCTGTGAGCTCTGTGTAGTCGTAGGGAGACAGGACTTGTGTTCTGTTGGCTTGTTTGGAGGACACGGGCCCTCTTCCCACATGCTTCTCAGACAGTTCAAGGTCAGTGCTGTGTGACTCCTTCCAATTAACTTGCATGTGACCGACATGGGGGAGTGTTTTCTTCTTTCTTCCCCGTCCGTTGTGTGCTTCTGTGATATGCGCTATCTGCCGTGTGGTCGGTCTCCTCGGCATGCCTGTGTTGGTCTATTCTTGGACAATGGCTGTATTCACCGGCTTCTGTCGTAGGGCTGTGGTTTCGGAGTTGGAATGGAAGGTCATTCAGTGCTGTCTGCTCTCCCTTGTGTGGGCGGCAGGCTGCCTTTCCGCTCTGCGTTGGGCCTTGTGTGTGGATGTTATTCTTGGGCCACCTGTTGTCGGTCCCCGGGCTCTTTGGTGTTCCGTTTCATATGTCTTGTTCATATGTGCAGGGTGGTATGGGTTTTTCAGTGTGGTACTGGCGTTCCTCTTCCCGAAGGGGCCCTGCTTCTCCTAGTTGGTGTTGCCGCCGCTGTGTGCTACGCCATGTTTGTTACACTGGGGTGTGTCCTGCTGTTGCGTGACTTCACTGACATGTGTGCGTCGGTTGTGTGGCGTTGGGTGTTGTCCGTGAATTGGGCGTTGGGGACATGTCTGTGGCAGGCCTGTCACGTGTCATGTGCGTTCGGGGTGGGGCTGATGTGTGTGCTGCTTGGTTGTGTCCCTGTGTCTGTGTGCGACGCATGCATGGCGCTGCGGTTGGCCTCTGCGTTGTGCGCATGTGTGGCGGCGTCATCGGCGCTTTGGGGCCGTGACGGGGTGGTTGGTTCCTAGTCCCAGGTGGTGTGTACACATGTGTTCCGCGATGTTAGGATTTGGCCTGTGTGTCATATGTGGATGCAATGGTGGATGTGTAGTGTACACGCGCTGGTGGGGGGTTGTCCGCTTTTTCCGCACTTGCACTGTGTGCGCTGTTTGCGTGCACTTGTTGTGTGTGTGCCTACCTGCGTCTCCGCGGCACGTTGCGTCCTTGGTGGTGCATCAGCAGAAGCATGGGAAGGGCCTGCAGTGCTGGATTCATGCCCGGGGTGCCGCTTCTTCGTTGTCCGTGCTCTGCGTCCGTGTTACCGCCTCTCTTTCACGTGCGGTGTCTCTTAGCCGTGGGAGCCGTTTGTTTGCGGCATCGTAATTTATACGCCGGGCGGGACGTGTTTCGTCGGACGGTGTGTGTCAGTTGAGCTGCGCCGCTACGTGTGCGGGCGCACTTTGATGGCGGACGGTGTTGCTGGCTTGCCGGCGGTGTTTGGCCTGCTTTTCGCATCGTAATTGGGCGGGCGTGTGGACTGCTGCGTGCCGGCGGTAACTGGTGGTTTTTGCATCCGCCAGCACGGCGGTTGTGCTTCCGCCCGCCATCGTAATGGGCCCCTTAGCATTAAATCTAAATAATTTACTATTCCCACTCCTGTCTATATTAAATTGGGGTAAATGCTTAACAGTAAACCTAAATAATTTACTATTACCACTCCAGTCTATATTAAATTAGAGTAGGTGCTGGACACTAAACATAAATAATTTACTATTCCCACTGCAGTCTATATTAAATTACAGTAGGTGCTGGACACTAAACATAAATAATTTACTATTCCCACTCCAGTCTATATTAAATTACAGTAGGTGCTGGACACTAAACCTAAATAATTTACTATTCCCACTCCAGTCTATATTAGAGTAGGTGCTGGACACTAAACATAAATAATTTACTATTCCTACTCCAGTCTATATTAAATTAGAGTAGGTGCTGGACACTAAACATAAATAATTTACTATTCCCACTCCAGTCTATATTAAATTGGGGTAGGTGCTTAACAGTAAACCTAAATAATTTACTATTCCCACTGCAGTCTATATTAAATTAGAGTAGATGCTGGACACTAAACATAAATAATTTACTATTCCAACTCCAGTCTATATTAAATTGGGGTAGGTGCTTAACAGTAAACCTAAATAATTTACTATTCCCACTCCAGTCTATATTAAATTAGAGTAGGTGCTGGACACTAAACATAAATAATTTACTATTCCCACTCCAGTCTATATTAAATTAGGGTAGGTGCTGGACACTAAACATAAATAATTTACTATTCCCACTCCAGTCTATATTAAATTGGGGTAGGTGCTTAACAGTAAACCTAAACAATTTACTATTCCCACTCCAGTCTATATTAAATTAGAGTAGGTGCTGGAAACTAAACATAAATAATTTACTATTCCCACTCCAGTCTATATTAAATTGGGGTAGGTGCTTAACAGTAAACCAAAATAATTTACTATTCCCACTTCATTTTATATTAAATTAGAGTAGGTGCTGGACACTAAACAGAAATAATTTACTATTCCCACTCCAGTCTATATTAAATTAGAGTAGGTGCTGGACAGTAAACATAAATAATTAACTATTCACACTGCAATATAAATTAAAATAAACTATATACTAATAACTAAACATTACCAATTACATTCCCCCAAAAATATTTTTTCATAATAACTACCAAACATTATACCTTATAAACCCAAAAACACACTACTAAAAATAAATTTCAAATTTATAATTCTATAAATCTATTTATTTTTCCATACAATCTAAAATTTTGATCTTTTTTAATAAGATTTAATTATAAATATATATTTTGTAATACACTCACCACCCTTATCCCCTGAAAACCCAACAACTCACTGATAAACATATTTATCAAATTTATATTTCAATACTTTATTTTATTTTAAAAAATATTTCCAAATTTATTCTAAACTTTGATAATATTTAATTTAAAATATATATTTTTAAAACACTACCCAACATTATCCCATATAAACAAAACAAGCCACTGCTCCAAAATATAATTTCAATTTTAAATTTCCATATGTTTATAATTTTTTTAAATTTGTTACAAATTTTTAAATATATTATTAATATTTAGTTGTAATTACATATTTTTAACACACTTCCCACCATCATGACCTATAAACCCAACATCCGACTCCCAAAAATTTATTTTAATTTACATTTAATTTTTTTAATTTTTTTTTATTATTTCTAAATTTATTAAAAATGTACATTATATTTATTTGAAAATATTAATTTTTGTTAAAACTACCCACCCTTATACCCGATAAAACGAAAAATGCACTACTAAAAATAAATTTCTATTTAAAATTTAAAATTTACTTTTTGTTTTAATAAATAATTTCTCAATTTTTTAAATATTTTTTAAATTATTTAATATAAAAAATATATTTATAAAATACTCCCCACCCTTATCCCCTACAAACCCAATATCCCACTCCTAAAATTAATTATCAAATTTAAATTTAAATATAAATTTCCTACTTTTTTATAAATAAATTATAAATTTGTAAAAAATTTACATAATATTTATTTTTAAATAAATATTTTTAAAACACTTCCCACCCTTATCCCCTATAAACCCAACATCCCGCTCCTAAAATTATATATAAAATTTAAATTTAAATATAAATTTCCTATTTTTTTATAAATAAATTATAAATTTGTAAAAATTTACATAATATTTATTTTTAAATAAATATTTTTAAAACACTCCCCACCCTTATCCCCTATAAATCCAACATCCCGCTCCTAAAATTATATATAAAATTTCCTTTACATTTTAAATTATTTAAAATATAAAAACATTTTTTTAATACATTACAAATAACATATTTAAACACTTATGTACAAAATATTACTAAACATACAGAAATTTACACAATACTACACTTAATCGATATTTTAATACAACAATATTATCACATTCGATATATTATACTTCGATATTTTACTACACATTCCAATTTCGACATTTTTGATGTCGATATACTAAACATCGATATTTTTTACCATAGATATTTCAGTATCGATATTTTGGTATGTCGACATTTAAATTTCGATATTTTGACTGCTCACCGGTGGGAATGACTCCTTAGCACGCACTAACCAATGAGGTAAAAGTTCCCAGGACCAACCCTACCCGCTTTGGGCATTTTCAAGACGGTGAAATATCTTCAGCCGCACTAAACATGGGCCCGAAGGCTTACGTCCAGTTTTTGGTAGCCACTGTACCCACAATAGTCCCAGAGATAGAAGTCAGGTAGGCTAGCAGCAGAGACCTCCAACAACCAAACAGTGGATCCGGTAGAATTGTCATGGCATCCTTTTCTCTCCCCTTCCAAGTGCGCTACAAGTGTTATATGCGACCCCAGCAGACCTGTCAAGCAGGATTTGACATTTAAACACTATTTGGCACTGTAGTGTCAAAAAGGAATCCCACAGCCACCACCTTGCATATTTAATGGAGTCATCTCTGCCTATTCAGGTGAGCCTATTGTGTGCTCCTGGGAGGCATTTCAGACCTATTCATAATTATTCAAGGCTAATTACTGGCTGGGCTATGCTGGAGAGCAAATACAAATTAGCCTACAGGAACATCCGGCAGGAAAAAAGTAAATTTTCTAAAAGCTACATTTCCTTAATATTTTAAAAAGTGCGACTTGACCATTGAATTAGATTTTTTAACTATTAAAAATAGTTGCTTTAGATGGTCCCATTCACAAGTTAGAATATTAGTATTTTAATATGTGCTCTGGTTTTCTACATGTGACAGTGTTATAATGAGGGTTTTTATATGGAGTGGAACCTGCAGTGAAAGGTTGTAGATGTAATGGGTGAGGTACAGGGGTTCTGGGGGGTGAGGTTATTGGGTTCTGTGGCATTGGGAAGGTCATTGTAAATGCATCTGGTGTTGCAGGCACAGGTTATTCATCTGTCATTAAACTAAAGAAGAAGATCCTTAATTGTTGTGTCCTAATTACAGCACTTTTTCTGGCGATGAGGATAGGATGTGCCAGACACCTGACTGAGCTGTGAAAGGAATCCAGCAGAGAATAGCCTGTGTTACCCCGGTCATAGCTGCCAAGGTTTCAGATTGCTGTGTGTAATATTTTAATAATTTCAGTGTAATTATGAGTGACATTTTAACCATTATGAGTGACACTTTCTTGCGAGCAAAATCAAGCAATCAGGATGAAGGAAACATAAATATCAGTAATTACACTCATTTGAGCAACGAGAACTCTAAGAAGATATTTAAATGGCTGTAAAGCACCAGAGATGGAAGGGCACTTCACTCACCTAGTGCCCTTGTAACCTGATTGCACTTTTTAACCAGGTAAGTAACACTGACTGCTGGGTCCCAGGCTCCTCCTTGGCAGTGGCAATCAATCATGCAAAGGAGCATCACTGAGGCCACTCTGTCGCACGTGGGACACCCAGGGCTGAGGAGTCAAACAGGATGTGAGAGGTCCCAACATGGATCTCTCAGCTGGCAGTCAGCATCTAAAGATAACAATCTGAATCTCAGCTGACTTGCGGACTCCGCAGCAGATAGTCAGGCCACAGGCTGCATTATTTCAAAAGTGAAGACTAAGGGGCCGATTCCGATTCGGGCCGGAAATCTCTCCGACCGAGCCGGACCCGGAGAGATTTCCGACCGAATCGGACCCGTGCAGTCCGACCGAACGAGTACGATGCGCACGTATGCCATCGGACTCGAGTCGGTCGGACTCCCATTGTAGTCAATGGGAGCCTGTCGTACAACGCGTATGCGGGCTCCCATTGACTCAATGGGTGCGATGCGGACAAGTGCGCCCCCTACAGCGTGTACGCGGCGAAGCGATTCGCGCCGGACACGCACAGGTAGGGGGGACCCATGGGTCCCCCCCGTGTGCGACTCGCGCGGCTACGCGTACAGGGGGGTCCGACACGGACCCCCAAAGTACGGCTCCGACAGCTCTTTCGAGCCGGAGTGCGCGGCTCGGTCGGACTGGCTCGCGGCGCGCATCGTACTTACCCGGCCGGGGAACGTCTCCATTGCGCGGTGCGAGTCGTGTCCGTGCGAGTCGGTCGGTGCGGTTCGACCCGGGATTGAGTCGGTCGGAGCGGTCGGGACGCCCGGACGAGTCGGTCGGCGAATACGCATCGTACTCGCTCGCCCGGACGCGCGTACGGATCGGTCGGGAAATAGGGCTCCGAATCGGATCCGGTTAAGCCGAATCCGATTCGGAGCCCTACCGGCCGAGATCGGAATCGGCCCCACAGTGCTGAGCAGTATTATAAATAATTAAAGCACAAGTTACTTACCTTCGGTAACAATATATCTGTAAGAGACATATATTAGTTATAGATTCCTTACCCTTAGAATTACCCCAGGCGTCAGACTGGATCCGGAGAATTTTTCTTCAGCAGTCCCCTTGCACGTCGGT
Source organism: Calotriton arnoldi (assembly GCA_963921515.1). Classification (NCBI taxonomy): domain Eukaryota; kingdom Metazoa; phylum Chordata; class Amphibia; order Caudata; family Salamandridae; genus Calotriton; species Calotriton arnoldi. Next base: position 1,577,837 of record CAWUFW010002453.1, on the reverse strand, counting down.
AGGTGGCGTCGGTCGACTCCGCATTCGCCGTTGGCGTCGTGATCGAAAATTACGTCGCGGTATCTACTTAGACGCTGCCCCTGCACGCTGACGTCAGTTCTTTATACAACATTCCACGCCAGAAGCGCAGAGCCATGAAAGACATTGACCACTGGTGCACAAAACTAGAGCCCTGAAAGGGAGTCCCTTACTCTAGAAGTCAGTTCGCAGAACGGGGAGGATGGGTGGGGCGGTAGGGAATCTATAACTAATATATGTCTCTTGCAGATATATCGTTACCGAAGGTAAGTAACTTGTTCATCTGAAAGAGACTATTAGTTATAGATTCCTTACCTTAGAATAGATACTCCAGCAATACCAACCCCGGAGGTGGGTCTGCGAACTAAGTTCACACCAGAAAGTTCTGGAGAACTGAACGGCCAAATAAGCTGTCTCTCCGGACCTGACTATCCAGGCAGTAATGCTTAGTGAACGTGTGCAGTGATGCCCACGTGGCTGCCTGGCAGATATCACCGAGGGGGACTCCACGTCCCAAAGGAGTAGTGGCTGCCGTCGCCGTGGTGGAATGGGTGCGCAGCCCTACCAGAGGCTCCTTTTTCACCAAGGAGTAGCAGATATTAATGCAAAGGATGACCCATCGAGAGATGGTCTGTTTATGCACAGCCCGACCTTTCTTGGTGCCCACATTGTTATATCCCGTATAGAGACCCTAATGTAGGCCGTTCATACATGCCCTAAAATAGACGTATTCATATTTATCCTAATATGGTCATATTCGTACTTGCCCTATTATGGTCACAGCCGCATATGCCCTATTACGGTAATAACCATACATGCCCTATTATAGTCATGATTCCTTATATAGGCATGCTCTTTCACCTACATTGGTCCCATCCAGTACACAACATGCTCTGAGGGATGAACGTTATCTGCCTTGTGGTTTTGCAGGCACCAGGGTTTTTCCCAAACACAGGCCCACACTGTACTCATAAATTATGCATGACTCTCTAGGAATATTCCACCTGCATAATATGTATGTACAGAGTTCACCCCTGACGTCTTCCTAAAGCCTAATGGAGGACCAATACAAACCTTACACGAAGATCAGTGTCTTTAGGGAATAAATACACCACATCTTGCCCCGGTAAGATAGAGGGAACCGAGACTTCCAAACTGACACACTGACCAGAGACGCTGAGACTCCTGCATGCAGTCGCTCCAGCTGACAGCGGTCTGACACAACCCGGATGGGGTGTCCAACTCGAGACCAGGACGGGGTCCCACACTCTCTCTATTCAGGTATGGGGGTGCGACTAAATCCTAGGAGGATTCTTGGCTCTTAGCTTCTAAGACCTACACACATATGCTAGGTACACACAGGTACATCTAGATAGGCATCGTAGGAGTACTCGCACTTGCATAATGCTTTTATATTCATGTATGTATTCATGACTATCGCAATATGGTAGAACTGTTCTATCCCTTTGCTTTTATCATACTGCTGATAATATATCTCTGCTATTGTCTGCTGGTTTCTGCAGCACATATATTTTACACTAGAATAACAACTGTTCAATAAATACTTATTGAAACGCCCGACTGTTTATTCTGTGTAACTCTCTGAGACAAACCGAATGAGTAAGCACGAATGACTGAGCGAAAGGTAGTACATTGTTTCCACGATTCTGAGGGAATCAGGGTTGTCATGTTCTAAGGTTGCCAGAAACGAATCTCTCCCCGATAAGAGGAGACACTAGTGGCACTGCGAGCTAGCTAATGCAAACCAGGCTAACATATACGGTGGGGGTACTCAGAGCTAGTCTGCCACCAAGCCCGCAGTATATGTTATCCAAACGCGCAGGTCCTGCAGGGGTACTATAGGAACTACACGACATAGCGCCGCCAACGTTGGTTGGGTACTTATTTAACAGTAGAATCTGAGTAGTTCAGTCGTGCTATTCTCAGAGAACCTACTCACAAAACCCCAGAGACGTCTGGAGTGGGTGGGCACAAACTCTGCCGCAGCTGAGTAGTACTAGAATACTATTTATTGGCTGTTGGTTATTCAAGCTTGAAGGACATTTGGTTCCTACAATTGTGCACTTACACCTTATTTTAAGAACTCTTTAATCTCCCTTCTTCCAATTAAAAATGGTGGAAGAAACAAGCACAACAGGGAGAGTTGCAACAAATATCTTCGGTTTAGAAGAAGACCCTGAAGATGCAATACAAATTGCACCAAATTTCAGAAGGGCAGTCACCCTAAAACTTCTAGAACATGGCTTAAGAGCCAGGGGTGGTATATCACTGGGATTTTATTTTTCATTTTCTGGCTAGGTTTAATTATAACTTTTAGTATGCTTATTAAAGGATGATACCTCCAACCAAGCTGTACAGCCCAAAGAGTCAATTTGATTTTGAAACCACACCAGTCTTCACATCGTGATCCTAGAGACTTGTCTTCAGTGAACATTACAGCAGTTCCTTTACCGGACGGTATAGTATGGGACAAGATTGATTATGATGTATTCGGTCCGACTGAACTTTTAAAACTAAAACATGTATTTAAAATTTCTTTAAGTGATCTCATTACCTCCAGTACATTTTCTGATGATTGGGACACTGAAACTGTAAATGCTATGATGTCTGATTTAGAAAAAACTGCTGCATTTCCGAACAATGAAATGTTAGAAGGTACTTCAAACTATGATACATTGTACTGTTACCAACAATTTGGTGATCATTTCTTACACAAGTCTATAACACCTAGAAATGTAATTGAGTACCACCAGTGGGAACACTGCCCAACACCTCCAAAAGGTAGTTCTCAGGCATCTGCACAGAAATTCACATACTTCTCAGGGTTTAACACATCCGACCCAAAGTCATTTTATTATAAAGTGACAAAAATTCCATCTCAGAAAATTATGTTAACAAACACCAAACATATTTACTCTGCATCCTTTCTGAACCAGTTGTCTAAACAGGGTTTCGATCTATAGAAAGACACGATAGATTCAAAATCAATCTGGGGTTCTAGGGACTGGCAAGTCCAGGGAATAGAAGCACTTTTTAGAGCATGCATCATTCCGCAGCAGATGTTATTTCTGAACGAAACTGTGCAACAAACATCCTATCTTGGATTAGCAAAAGGCAAGGAAATGAACACACTGGGGTTTCCAACACCATCACAGATGGGTGGGGGGCAGAATTCAACTACACATGGGGTGAAATTAGATGACATTTTCCAGTACAACAGATCAGATCCTGATTGGACAGAATGGCTGGTTTGGCCCATTGACAAAAACATCTGTCAACAAAGATTTATGACTACAACCGAAGGGTTTAGTATCCATAGGCCAGACCCACGCTATGTACAGAGACAACACCCAGGGGTAGTGACATCCTATAGTGTTGGGAAGTTGTGCCTTGATTGGCTAGAGACCTCAACACTCACAGAAGTAAAGCACCACTTGACCTTACTCACACCTGACATGGATCTTAGAGATTTTCTACTAGGACCCAGGAAACGTCAGAAACGTTTCATATATGCAGGCCTTTATGCCTACTATAATGAGAACTGGAAAATATCCCAACAAGAGGCCGCAGAGAGGATACGGGAAATAGACCGTATTAACTTAGAGAAGGCATTAGCTGTAGTGGATAATGGGTTAACAACTTTGACCTCCAGGATTTACTCCTTAGGCAACATTGTGTCTTCGGCGATCGACATACTAGAACAAGATCTGGCCTTGTTACAACACGGGCAATCTCAGCTACGTTCTATTATGATGTTAAGCTGGACGCTACAATCTTTGCGTGCAGGCTATGTGCCCTGGCGTTTTATAAACAGCACGTCTCTGTTTTCAGAATACAATCTAACTGATAAACAGACAGAAATGGCACAAAGGGGAGCCAAATACACAATGCTGCGTATTGAGAAACTGGAAAGGTTACCATTCACTGTAGCCGAATCACCATCAACTGAATGGTTAATCCATGGCCAAATCACTCTACCGGTCACTACGTTTCAGTTTCAATATTGCCTTGAGCAAAGGCAGGCAGATATCAAAAAATGGGTAAGGGATACATCAAGGAAACTTGGGAGTTACCATATAGATACTGATGCCAGAATGGGGATCGAGAAGTGTATCTGAGTGGTACAAACTGCAAGAACGCTTTAAGCGGTTCTCTCATGTGCCAGGATATTTCTCTACACGGAGCCTGCAGTGGTTCAGCAGCGAATCTATCTTGTCACATGTCAGGGACCCCAGCGGCCATGATCACGCCGGTTTTCCAGCTGCTCTCGAATGGGAGTTACTTAATGATAAATGATCAAGGTTGCTGTGGGATGCTTCCGAGCGTTGCCTATCTAGTAACTGTTAACTCCAGGGTTACTTGCTGTATGCAAGTATTGTTTCCGCCTGTAGGAGAGTAGGATCTGCCTCTTATGTTGCCCCCACTTTTTTTCTGATGTTTACACTGGTTTCTGGCTATAGTCAGGCTGGGACCCTGCTAATCAGAGCCCCAGCCTCTCTGTTCTCTCTAAACAATTTGGAGTGCACTCTAGGTGCACTAGTGATTGGATACTGTGGTACCTTATGAGTCCCTAGTATATGGTACCCTAGGTACCAAGGGCATAGGTACTCCACAGGCCTACCAGGGGCTGCAGCATGTCTTATGCCACCCCTGGGAAGAAGACTAAATCTGACACCACAGGCCTGCTACTGCAGCCTGAGTGAGGAAGTGCTAGCACCCTCACTGAGATATAGGTTCCCTATATCTCTCCTGCACACACATATAACCCTATCAGTCACCCCTAAGGCAGGCCCTATCAATCCTGAGGGCAGGGTGCTTGGCTTCTATGTGAGGGGGTGCCTCTGCCTGAGCAGGGCGCCTCTGCAGCTCTCAGAGTCCATTCTCTGGTGCTGTTTGTGGATGCGGTTAAACCATATACTTTTAAGTGCATTATATCCTCGGGTAAAATGCTAACTTTGGAATGGCTGCATCGAAACATGTCGTGTTTGGTGTCAAACACCTTGAATACTACCCCCCACCAGTCCTGGCGGCGGGGGTAGCATTCCACCCTTCTAGAGGGATAGACATGTACCTACTGTGGAAACGCGGTAGAATCCGACAGAGCCCTGGCATCACAAAATGAATGACACCAGTCACAGACACTGGGCTGCCCTCCTGCTGATGACCAACACTCGCAGTGGAGGGAGCCCAACAATAGATATCCTGTCCCAAGGGGGTGTGACCACCTTCCAGACAGGGTTTAGTGTATTGGGGCTGGGTGGGTGCACTCTTAGAGTGCTTTGAAGTCCTGCACTGGGGGAGCAGAAGGCTCCTCTGTGCATATGCCAGTTCAAACCGGCTCAGGGGCTACCTGTCCCGGCTCTGGCGCGAAACTGGACAAAGGGAAGTGGGTGTAGCCACCCACTCCCCTGACCCTCCCATAGGTAGGGTCATAGAGCTAGTCCCTCCCCTCTTTTTAGTATAAGAGGGGGAACCTGTGCATTGCACCCTAGATTTCCCTGGATGACACTCTACAAGAAGAATCCCGGACCTTCGACGTTCCACTACCTTTGGAAGACTGAAGAATCTCCCTTGGAGTCAAGGAGTGACTCCCCTGCTTGGCAGGCACCAAAACTACAAACGACGGTCGCAAACTACGCCGCTCCCGCCGGAGTCCGAAGTCCCTGCAGCCCAAGAAGTAGATTTCCTGACTTCTCAAAGGCCATCGTGTGTCCCCAGCGAAGCTGAGGCCAGTGGACCCCAAGAGTAACGAGGAACCGCGACCCCTGGGTACTGTGCACTATTGTCAAGTGCAACCCCTCACAATGTTCCACGAACTTGTGCTTTAGACCACATGTGGTCCCAGCCTCCAGCAGGAATCCCTCCTAAGATCAGTGGCCTACCATGTCCCAAGTGACCGTGGGCCCCTGTGAGAGAATCCTCCTGAGGCATCTTTGCGATCCCTTGCCAGCCGGCTTGTGGGTCCCCAGAAGACTTTTCAAAGAAACCAAAGGGCTCCCCTGATTGCTCCAGGCCTGCCCTGACTTCCCCTCGCTGGGTGAGTTCCACAGACCTTGCTGGTCTGCGCCATTACCTCTTCATACTTTCCCTGAGACTTGCTGTTACCAAGGCTTGTTGGCTTTGATCGAGTCACCGACACCGCAGTAAGCCGCAGACATTGTGGGACACACTGAATCCAGCTCCTGGTCGTCGTCGATGCCTCCTGGACCTCGTGGCTGAAGAGTCAAGGCAACTGTGAATGACCTGAACCCTGCGACGACGGTGGGCATTCATTTTCCTTGCCCCGAGTCACTGCCAAGTGACTTTGAACACTGTCCCCTCTGCTTTCAGGTCATCCTTCCACCGAATCCAGGCTTGGATTCCACCGGACACTTCTTCACACCATCACAAGCAGCAAGTCTTCTTTGTTCGCCATTGAAAACGACGCCGCGACCCGACACCAAAGGACACCTGTGCACCCGGCTTCCCTGGGTGAGGTAACTCCAGCACTCCGGTGCTCCTGTGGGTGTGGGCCCTCGAACTACTTACCCTGTAAGTGACTTGCTTGTAGGTTCACCAGAAGTATCCTAAAACTCCTACTTTCCCCGTGCGATTCTCGCACTGACTCGTACCTGGTTCGCGTCTGTGTTAGACACACCGCGTCCGATTCCCTTGCAAATCCTATCTGTAGACCGTATCCATCGACTCGTACTGAATCCGATCGGTGTGTTCGCCTCGAACACGCAAGGGACCTTGAACATTGATATCTCAATCGCGTCTGAGTGCATAGACTCGTACAGGATTCGCATCGGTGCCAGGTCACCGCGTCCGTCCCCTGTGGGTCTCCTACAACTACCTGGGGTGGTTCTTGGGGGTCTCTCGATTCTAGATGCCCTAGACCTAGGTCTAGCAAACTAAGGGGTCGATTACGATGGCGGTCGGAAAAACATACTGACCGCCATGGTAGCGGCAAAAAACCGCCCGCATGGCCACCGGGAAAAACGCCGGACACATTACGATGAACCGCCACAACAATCCGTCCGCGGCGGCGGGAGACAACGAAAAACCGCCCGCACACGCCGGACCAGCTGAAAATCCGACCGCAACGGCCGGATACACAGCGGAAAAGCCAAGAACCGCCGCCATGCACACGGAGTAACCGCCCGTGACATTATGACATCCCCGCCACCACCATGGTACCCACCTGTGAATCCGACCGCATCGTGTGCGAACAGCGATGAATCCGATAGGCGGCGGAAGGGCTGCAGCATAGCCACCGCTGCCGAGGAACCGCTGCGGAGGAACCGCAAAAAAAATGGCGGACGTTGAAAAAAAAAGAAAAAAAAACCAAACAATGCACACACTGAAGTAGACCTGTCCCAACACAAACCAAAAGTGCCCAATGACAACAGCCCCAGAAAGTTCAAAATAACCAATCACAGGACAACACACACAACACACCTGACAGCAACATACCAGCTTGCCACACCCCCCATAGCCGAGCATAAAACTAGCCCCTCCCTGACCACAATCCTTTGCCACACTCCACAACTGAAGCTCCCAACCCCAGAGAACAAAGGAGAGGCAAACCTGCAAACAGCACCACCACAACACACACACCACCTACACCACCCACAACACCCACACAACTGCACCACAGAACATCTGCACAGCACACACCATGGTACCACACAAAATGCCAAAATTCACTGATGCAGAGCTTGCAGTCATGGTAGATGAGATAATAAGAGTTGAACCACAACTCTATGGCAACATGGTCCAACACACCCCATTAGCCACAAGAACCCAAATGTGGGTGAGGATAGTCAATAAGGTCAATGCAGTAGGGACCACCCCCCGCAACAAGCAGGAAATACAGAAGCGGTGGCATGACCTGAAGACCGTGGTGAAGAGGAAGAGGGCCAAGAACCGTCAGCTGGCTGACGGGACTGGTGGAGGCACTCCCATCCCACCCAAACCATACAGTCCGTGGGAGGAGAAGGTCCTTGGAATCCTACATCCAGAGAGTCTTGAAGGAATCCGCGGGGACTGGAAGCTGGTAAGTACAAACCAATGTATATCATCACATTGCCATGTACCGTCTTGCACAAATTCAAACCTACAACCCCTAGGCCAAAGGACATTCGTCTGACCCACAATACCCAAAACAGGTCACACAGATGTAAGCACCACTAAACCTGAAAAAGCACAAAGCTAAACAAAACCAACTGGGATGCATGTGTACAGACAAAAAGCACTACAACTCCCAACAGGCCCCCCTCTCCCACCCCTCAGCAGGATGGAGCACCCCACCCAGAAGCATGTGTCAGCCATTGAACGCACCCCCACCACCTAACAGGTAGGTAGCCATCTTCACAGGGATGGGGAATGTGTATCTGGAGGCAGCACTACAACTCCCAACAGGCCCCCTCTCCCACCCCTCAGCAGGATGGAGCACCCCACCCAGAAGCATGTGTCAGCCATTGAATGCACCCCCACCACCTAACAGGTAGGTAGCCATCTTCACAGGGATGGGGAATGTGCATCTGGAGGCAGCACTACAACTCCCAACAGGCCCCCTCTCCCACCCCTCAGCAGGATGGAGCACCACACCCAGAAGCATGTGTCAGCCATTGAACGCACCCCCACCACCTAACAGGTAGGTAGCCATCTTCACAGGGATGGGGAATGTGTATCTGGAGGCAGCACTACAACTCCCAACAGGCCCCCTCTCCCACCCCTCAGCAGGATGGAGCACCCCACCCAGAAGCATGTGTCAGCCATTGAATGCACCCCCACCACCTAACAGGTAGGTAGCCATCTTCACAGGGATGGGGAATGTGCATCTGGAGGCAGCACTACAACTCCCAACAGGCCCCCTCTCCCACCCCTCAGCAGGATGGAGCACCACACCCAGAAGCATGTGTCAGCCATTGAACGCACCCCCACCACCTAACAGGTAGGTAGCCATCTTCACAGGGATGGGGAATGTGTATCTGGAGGCAGCACTACAACTCCCAACAGGCCCCCTCTCCCACCCCTCAGCAGGATGGAGCACCCCACCCAGAAGCATGTGTCAGCCATTGAACGCACCCCCACCACCTAACAGGTAGGTAGCCATCTTCACAGGGATGGGGAATGTGTATCTGGAGGCAGCACTACAACTCCCAACAGGCCCCCTCTCCCACCCCTCAGCAGGATGGAGCACCCCACCCAGAGGCATGTGTCAGCCATTGAACGCACCCCCACCACCTAACAGGTAGGTAGCCATCTTCACAGGGATGGGGAATGTGTATCTGGAGGCAGCACTACAACTCCCAACAGGCCCCCTCTCCCACCCCTCAGCAGGATGGAGCACCCCACCCAGAAGCATGTGTCAGCCATTGAATGCACCCCCACCACCTAACAGGTAGGTAGCCATCTTCACAGGGATGGGGAATGTGCATCTGGAGGCAGCACTACAACTCCATACAGGCCCCCCTCTCCCACCCCTCAGCAGGATGGAGCACCACACCCAGAAGCATGTGTCAGCCATTGAACGCACCCCCACCACCTAACAGGTAGGTAGCCATCTTCACAGGGATGGGGAATGTGTATCTGGAGGCAGCACTACAACTCCCAACAGGCCCCCTCTCCCACCCCTCAGCAGGATGGAGCACCCCACCCAGAAGCATGTGTCAGCCATTGAACGCACCCCCACCACCTAACAGGTAGGTAGCCATCTTCACAGGGATGGGGAATGTGTATCTGGAGGCAGCACTACAACTCCCAACAGGCCCCCTCTCCCACCCCTCAGCAGGATGGAGCACCCCACCCAGAAGCATGTGTCTGCCATTGAATGCACCCCCACCACCTAACAGGTAGGTAGCCATCTTCACAGGGATGGGGAATGTGTATCTGGAGGCAGCACTACAACTCCCAACAGGCCCCCTCTCCCACCCCTCAGCAGGATGGAGCACCACACCCAGAAGCATGTGTCAGCCATTGAACGCACCCCCACCACCTAACAGGTAGGTAGCCATCTTCACAGGGATGGGGAATGTGTATCTGGAGGCAGCACTACAACTCCCAACAGGCCCCCTCTCCCACCCCTCAGCAGGATGGAGCACCCCACCCAGAAGCATGTGTCAGCCATTGAACGCACCCCCACCACCTAACAGGTAGGTAGCCATCTTCACAGGGATGGGGAATGTGTATCTGGAGGCAGCACTACAACTCCCAACAGGCCCCCTCTCCCACCCCTCAGCAGGATGGAGCACCCCACCCAGAAGCATGTGTCTGCCATTGAATGCACCCCCACCACCTAACAGGTAGGTAGCCATCTTCACAGGGATGGGGAATGTGTATCTGGAGGCAGCACTACAACTCCCAACAGGCCCCCTCTCCCACCCCTCAGCAGGATGGAGCACCACACCCAGAAGCATGTGTCAGCCATTGAACGCACACCCACCACCTAACAGGTAGGTAGCCATCTTCACAGGGATGGGGAATGTGTATCTGGAGGCAGCACTACAACTCCCAACAGGCCCCCTCTCCCACCCCTCAGCAGGATGGAGCACCCCACCCAGAAGCATGTGTCAGCCATTGAACGCACCCCCACCACCTAACAGGTAGGTAGCCATCTTCACAGGGATGGGGAATGTGTATCTGGAGGCAGCACTACAACTCCCAACAGGCCCCCTCTCTCACCCCTCAGCAGGATGGAGCACCACACCCAGAAGCATGTGTCAGCCATTGAATTCTCCCCCACCACCTAACAGGTAGGTAGCCATCTTCACAGGGATGGGGAATGTGTATCTGGAGGCAGCACTACAACTCCCAACAGGCCCCCTCTCCCACCCCTCAGCAGGATGGAGCACCCCACCCAGAAGCATGTGTCAGCCATTGAACGCTCCCCCACCACCTAACAGGTAGGTAGCCATCTTCACAGGGATGGGGAATGTGTAACTGGAGGCAGCACTACAACTCCCAACAGGCCCCCTCTCCCACCCCTCAGCAGGATGGAGCACCCCACCCAGAAGCATGTGTCTGTAAGTAAAAACCAAAGTGACACTGCACAGGTAATCAGACAGTGCATGTACACCACCATCACTCAACAAAAGCATTGGGAGACATGACAACATGAGGCTCTACTTCACCCAAAAATAGAAAAGTAAAGCACAGCCATTGACAGGATGCAGACAGCTCAGCGTACGTAACTGTGACAGAAACAGAACTGTGACTCTCAACAAATATGTCCAAGTAAACGGGCCTCTGACATGCATCACCCAGACTTCCTCTGTAGCGTACATGGGAGCTGATTATGAAGGACCATGGGAAAACCAAACTAGCATGGTCTGCTGTATAAAGAAATACAAGCACAGGACATGTCAACGGTATGCATGTGATGACAATGGCTAGTCCATGCACACAGGTAATGTCTGCCAGGCAGAGTGATCAGCAAAGATGCTGAACATCAACTTGTAGTCATGCCAGTTGTCAGATGACAACCTCACATTGATATCACCAATACTAGACGTGTGGCATGCTAACCAATCACAGGTCACACCATTGTGAAATGATGAATGTAACTCCACTTCATGGCATGAGGCACATCACTGTGCAGACATACAATGTGTGAAAAAGGCAACTGTGTGTAGCATAACATGTAAATAAGAGACATCAAACACAGCAACCCTGAGGTGTGTAAGGCAATTACCATCTACTTCCTGTCCCACAGGTGACCAACAACTGACTGCAGAGGACGATAACCTCAACCAGCACAGCCAGTCACCAGCTCCCGAACATCTCCCCTCGGATGCAGACTCCCTGGATAATGAGGAGGAGGAGGACCAACCCGGACCAACTGGTGTGGCAGGGCGTAATGTGTCCCAGGACCCCACAGCCCCACCACCCTCAGCAACAACATCAACGCAGAGCCCTGCTGCAACGACCTGTGCCACCACCACCACCTCCACCACCACAACCACTACCACTGCTGCCTGCAACACTCGCCCTGCTCCACAGGCCAACCAGACCACAACAACTGCGGAGGTACGGGAGAGTAGGCCGGTGCCCACAGGAGGGAGGCAACAGGGCCGTGACAGCAGGCCAGGTGTGAGGACAAGGCTGACCCAAAGGGAAGAAGACCCTGCCACTGAATCACTGGAACACATTCACAGAGTTGTGGGGGCCTATGAACACGCCCAGGGACAGTTGAGGCAGGCTCAGCAGGATGCCCGTGAGCAACAACAGATGCTGCGCTCAATTGACAACCGCATGGGCCAACTCGTGGCCTGCATGGGCCAAATCAGGGATCTCCTGGGCCAGCTAGTGGGGGTCCTCAGGGACAGGCATGCGGCACCGCCAACACCTACAGCTCCCTCCGTTGTGCCGCAGGATGACAGACCCCCACCCTCCCCTGCGTCCAGCGAGCATGGGGACTCATCAGACACCACTGGTCATGCACCTGTGTCCCCCCTGCCAAAAGAGCAAGGGGCCGCCCGAAAAAATCATTGGGAGCATCCCGTGGCAAAGCACCTGGCAAAAGCCAGTCAAGTAGCCAGCCATGATGGCACCCCTCTACACCCTGCTGTGTACCCTGCAGACTGTCCCCACACACAATGGCGTGGGAATGGCAAATGACTGTTGGACTGTGTTGCCATACTGATCTAGTGTATACTCTATTGTCTCATCTACCATCACTGACAAATCTGTTATTCACCATTCACAAATCTGTCAATATCCACATCTACATCACATGTATCCACTGTAAATAAACACTAATAATGCACCAATGTAGTTGTCACTGTTCCATGTTCATCACAGTATGTTAACTCACACCCATGATTACAATGTCACAGGAGCAGGGATACTCCGCAGGCAAGTAGAGGCTGAAGGGACCTAGGAAAACACAACAGAACATCAGTTGCTACTCAGGTGGCGGACTGACAACCATCTCACAACACAGCACATCAAGGTATGACAATCTGCACATGTCACAAGGAGCAACTGTACCAACATAGACATCAAGTAGCTGTGTCAAAAGATCCATTGCCATACACACCTGCAGCCAGCACTGACTCTGCAACATGCTGTAGTCACAAAACTCACATACACATATTCACCAAGCACAACATCATCAGACAACAGCCAGTATTGACATTGCCACTGACCATCAAGTGAAGTAGTTGTTGATGAGCTGCTGACGCTGTCCAACACCTTCCTCCTCTCCACTATCCTCGTCACTTGACGTTTGGGTGTTTGCAGGTGGGGGCTTTGGCTGGTCATCATCATCCTGGATTAAGGGGATCCCCTTCCGCACGGCCAGGTTGTGTAGCATGCAGCATGCTACCACTATCTGACACACCTTGACGGGTGAGTACTGCAGAGCCCCTCCGGTCTTGTCGAGGCATCGAAAACGCGATTTCAGGAGGCCAAATGTTCGCTCAATGACCCGACGTGTCCTCCCATGGGCATTGTTGTAGCGCACTTCAGCTGGTGTCCTGGGATTGCGAAGTGGACTCAGCAACCAAGGTCCATTGGGATATGCAGAGTCACCTAAGTGTGAAAGACACATACAGATTGAGTGTCTGACATGTGTCCGAGGACAGCATGGCACACAAACAGCACACGACTCAACCCTTTGTACTCACCCACAATCCATGCCCGCTCCGGTGCCAGATTGGCCATCAGCTGTGGTAAAATGCTGTTGCGCATTATGTGTGAATCGTGGGCTGATCCTGGAAACTTTGCACAGACGTGTGAGATGACCATATCTGCCTGGCACACCACCTGCACATTGATGGAATGATAATGTTTCCTATTTCGGTAAATATGCTCCCGTGCTTGGGGTGGAATCAGGGAAACATGTGTGCCATCTATTGCACCAACTACATTAGGAACGTGTCCAAGTGCATAAAATTCGCCCTTCACATCCGCCAACTCATGCCGCCTGGGGAAATGTATGAATTGGTCCCTGTGTTGCATCATAGCCAACAGGACATCACGTAGCACCATGCTGAATGTTGGTTGGGACATCCCCCTGCAATGCCCACAGTTTGCTGGAAGGATCCCGTAGCCACGAAATGTAGGCATGTCATCACCTTTGCCGTTGGCGTGAGTGCTGTTGGGTATGTCCTGCGTGGAAGCAGGTGTGGCTCCAATAGTGCACAAAGTTCCAGGAGGTTTGTCCGATCCAGACGGAATCGCCTTATGATGTCGGTATCCTCCATGTTAGCCAGCAGGGTGAAGGTACGAAACACATTAGGTCGCCTCCTAGGTGAGATGAAAGGGGACACGTCATAGCAACATAAATTACGATGTGCACAAATTCATAAAGTCTGTCCTGTCACGGCGCTAACATTGACTGTCATCCCTGAAAGCACACAGTGCAATTCAGTGTTGTCCCAACATGAGACAGATTAATTGTACAACTGTCATGGATGTGCACAGTCAGTGGACACAATACGAACACTGTCTATGTGAATGCCAAGAGTCACATATCGAGCTGAGGTGGACTCAGCCTTGGGTGTACATGACACAGGACATGTGTGAAGCAGAGACACTGCTGGCTTCCACGTTGCTGCTGTACCTGCCACACCTCCTTGGACAATAATTGCAGGGGACACATCAACAACACAATGTGGATGGATCATTGGGATTGTCTTTGTACTCAGTGCCACTTCGAACACACTCAAATTCAATGACATTCACATCCCAAACCCATACATGTGCCAATGTCATCAGTACACAGGCCATATCTGCTGCTGACTTGAATACAAAGTCGGACAGTGACAGATGATGTCACGCCTGTGCAGAGTATGTGTACCACTGTAACAGGCCACCATTACCCCACTGCCCAATACTCTCTACAAGCACACAGATAGCCAATGTGGCACACATTAACAATAGATGAGGGACGTGATCAGCAGGGCCTGTATGCACCCTTAATCTTCCCCCATTTTGGACATTTACATGCAGCATCAAGGAGGGACTGCCCAAGGACACATGTGCACCACAACACATACCTTGGTGATACACATCCAGCTGTTTCAAGACACAACAGTGCCACAACACAAACATACAACACTACATGGACAACGCCAAGCCAGTATGCCAACAAGACCACGCATGAACATACTGTATGCATGACATATGGACTACTGGCTCAGACACCTGACACCAGTGGATGTTATTTTACACCACATGTCCCAAAGGACATGCATCCTGACCCTCATTCCACACAGGCTGTCAGGCCCAACACAGCATACAATCAACATCCCACATCTAACAAACATGCTGGCTGTGCATGGGTAGTGGGACACTGGTACCTCACATTGACCAAATGTCAGAGTTGGATGAGTGTCACAGGCACAACAGTCAAGGTACATCTCACCTGTCTTGGGTGCCCACACCATCCTGATACACCAGCAGATGTGATCCACCCACACAGTGCTGGAATAGATGGTGAGCAAGGATGGCTAGCACCCCATAGCATGCACATACACTAGTGTTGGTGGCAACACACTGCACACGTGTGCCACTTGTGCTGACCATCCAACATTGCAGACAATTCCCGCTAATCAGTGCACACACATTGCACGGGCAAAACTGGACACCCATAGCCTGTGGACAAATGTTGCATACTATATTCCATACAGTTAGCACAATCCACAACCGTGCATGCAGTCCATCTGCCAACGCTACATTCCTGATGTGAACAATGGACATGCACTGGTGGCAGGTGAGTAGCACCGGGACACAGCACAACACTCAAAAACATAGTGTAGCTAAGCACCATTGTTGAAATGTACATGTCACTGATTCACATACAACAGTCCAAACAACATGAGCACAGTCCTGACACTACCACATAGGTCCCTGTGGTTACAGGTGGCAGACATGTAGCAAAGACATCTGCTCTGGCCGTCTACCCAAGTGACAAACAATAATAATGCAACGGATGCCAGGTGTGGTGCTGAAGTACTCGTCATGCTTTAGCGGGTCGAGCCCCCCTGTACATGTGGACATACACTGCAGGAGTTGCCAGTGTGTACAAAGACATAACATGCGGCATGTAATTGGTCCTAGCAATAACACAACAGGGTGACATCTGTTTCCAATGATGACAGTCATGCTGAATGAATGAGTTCATCTGGGTTTTCAGTGTAACACATGGGCTCAGGTGTGAGATAGTGGTCAGCATGGGTGGCAGATACGACATTGTGTGTAAATATTGATCAACATGATGGAGTACAGTGTTCCATTTGGTGTGAGACGTTACACAGTGGCTGACATTTGTGACAGGAGACCATATCAATGTTATCCAGTGCCATGTGCCACTGTACGTATCCACTGTGTGTAGCACAGTAATGCCCATTGATCCACACACAACAAGAACTGTCCGTAGGTGCCTCAAACGTGCCCCATAAACACAATGACACACAGAGTGTACGATGTTGTGCTGCATATTCCCCATGGCGGACGCACATACTGTCCGTGAATTGGGTGGCGGAGCATGCCAACCACCATTTGTACCTGTGTCGATGCCCACCACTGACGCAAGTGTGTCATGTGCTGCACATGACACATTGGTGTCAGTGATGGCCCTCCACATAGCTGCAGATGGCGTTTGTCATGCTCCACCAGCCACATCCCGGTCACCCATGTCACTCTATGGCAATCAAACAGCGGTAGCGCCGGCCAGGACCCCGCGGTGTGACACCGCCATGAACCATGCCCTTGCAGCCAATGGGGACCGCTATCGCGGTGGCATGATGCAGATTCAAAAATCGCGGTGGGCGTGCTCCGCCCCAGCGGATGCGGAGATAGGATGCATTTGTGAGATGCACCACCGCGGTAGCGCCGGCCAGGACCCCGCGGTGTGTCACCGCCATGAACCATGCCCTTGCAGCCAATGGGGACCGCTATCGCGGTGGCATGATGCAGATTCAAATATCGCGGTGGGCGTGCTCCGCCCCAGCGGATGCGGAGATAGGATGCATTTGTAAGATGCACCACCGCGGTAGCGCCGGCCAGGACCCCGCGGTGTGTCACCGCCATGAACCATGCCCTTGCAGCCAATGGGGACCGCTATCGCGGTGGCATGATGCAGATTCAAATATCGCGGTGGGCGTGCTCCGCCCCAGCGGATGCGGAGATAGGATGCATTTGTAAGATGCACCACCGCGGTAGCGCCGGCCAGAACCCCGCGGTGTGTCACCGCCATGAACCATGCCCTTGCAGCCAATGGGGACCGCTATCGCGGTGGCATGATGCAGATTCAAAAATCGCGGTGGGCGTGCTCCGCCCCCGCGGAGGCGGTCATTGGATGCTTTTGAAAAAGGCTGACCTGGAACACCAATGGCAGAAGACTATGACCACTGAAACGAGTCCAGGGCCCTATATATGTGTGGAAGGGAGCACCACATTTCCACTGCTCACAGAGCCTGCTGCCTCGGACCCCTCACCTGCTGCTGCCTCCAGGGACTGCTGCCTGGGACCCCTCACCTGCTGCTGCCTCCAGGGACTGCTGCCTGGGACCCCTCACCTGCTGCTGCCTCCAGGGACTGCTGCCTGGGACCCCTCACCTGCTGCTGCCTCCAGGGACTGCTGCCTGGGACCCCTCACCTGCTGCTGCCTCCAGGGACTGCTGCCTGGGACCCCTCACCTGCTGCTGCCTCCAGGGACTGCTGCCTGGGACCCCTCACCTGCTGCTGCCTCCAGGGACTGCTGCCTGAGACCCCTCACCTGCTGCTGCCTCCAGGGACTGCTGCCTGGGACCCCTCACCTGCTGCTGCCTCCAGGGACTGCTGCCTGAGACCCCTCACCTGCTGCTGCCTCCAGGGACTGCTGCCTGAGACCCCTCACCGCCCACTGCCGCCGCTGACGTCTCATGTCCACAGTGATGGCTAGGACGGAGAAGATCCGTGCCAGTCCATTTACAAGCGAGGAGCTGGACGTCCTGGTGGACGAGGTGCTGACACAGTACCCACGGCTATATGGTGGCCCAAATGTGGTGGTAAGTCTCCAACAGTGGGGGTGTGAGTGCAAGGGGGCACACATGTAGTTGATCAGATGGTGTATGTGCCTGAGAGTGTGGGGTTGTGTAATGCACTGGCTGACATGCTGTTTCCTAGTTGTTAAGGGGTGTATGCAAACCACACATTAAATGCATGGACATGAAGGGTGGATGGACATGTGTTGTGTACACATCCATATGGTGTGACAGCTATCTGGTGATGCATGTTTCTGGACAGTTATTGTTCATGTGACTGTTTGTGTGGGTCCTCGTTGTCCATCTCTGTGTGATTCTACCTGGCATGGACTGTCCACGCCCAATGTGACAAGGACACATCACTGACTGTACAGAGTGTGATACGTGTGTGGTTCGCATGAGTGTACATCAATGACCCATATCTGCCGTGTGGAGATGAGTCTGTGTCATGCCACTGTTCAGAGGGAGAGGTTTTACCATGAGAGTGTGTCACTGATGTTTTCCCCCTCTTGTCTCCCACACCTGCAGCTCAAGGTACACCAGCGTAAGGCCGTGTGGAGGTCCATTGCAACCAAGGTGCGGGCTCTGGGAGTGTCGAACCGCTGGCGCACCCACTGCCACAAGAGGTGGGACGACATATCACGACTGGCAAAGAACGTTGCCGAGATGACACTGGGGATACTCCCTCGCAGTGGCAGGTTGTCACGACGCAGCTTGACACCACTGATGTGCCGCATCTTGGCTGTGACACAGCCTGAGCTGGACACACGTTTGAAGGAGCATCAACAGCAAGCTAGGGGTGAGTATTCTGTGAAGGTTGATTTTGTCTGTGAGTGGCTGCATGTGTACCATGCCTGTACCTGCGCTGGTGTACGTGATGTGGTTACTGTGATGCAGTGGGTTGTAAGTGGCCCCTGTGCTGGGTGTGGCAGTCACGGATATTACATACATGCACTTACTGATGTTTTGCAGTCCTGGGAATTTCAATGGCATTGTGGGTGGTGTGCTGCAGGCCTGGTCCATTGGTGTTAGTGTTTGTACGCCCCAACATGCATGATGTTGTGCTGTCTGCCCATCACATGGCTCAGCTGTGCCGTGTTTAGATGTTTGTACGCACTGTTTGAGGTAGTGATGTGTGTCTGCATGGTGTGAATGCACGGGGTGGCCTGCAACATGTAGACTTTGTCATCCTCAGTGTTGCTTTGCTTGAATATGTTTGTCCTGTTGCTGTCACTTTGCTGACCCTACATGTCTCTCTGTTATGCAGCATCTCCCGTG
This sequence comes from Calotriton arnoldi, assembly GCA_963921515.1. NCBI lineage: Eukaryota > Metazoa > Chordata > Amphibia > Caudata > Salamandridae > Calotriton > Calotriton arnoldi. The sequence goes on along the minus strand of CAWUFW010002453.1, from coordinate 1,558,564 downwards.
GGCATGGAGGGACAGGGGACGGACACCAGTGGTGGTGAGACAAGCACAACAGCTGCACAGGATCCCAGTGACACAGATGTGACCAGCGCCTCGGAGGGGTATAGGAGTATGCTGGAGGAATCACAGCCCGAGACGCAAAGTTCAACATCATCTGATGACGGCGGTGGTGCAGACATCTTGGAGGACACAGGGAACGGAGAGTCTGCTACATCTTCCAGCACACAGCGTGCAGTGCCCACCCTCCCAGCCACTTCCTCTGTTGCTGCCCGTGTTCGCACCACAAAGAGGGGTAGAGTGTCCTTCATTCCAGGCACCGCTGCCCCTGCCCCTGTGCCCCCTGCTGCCATCAGTGCAGAGTGTGTGGACCTTATGCGCCAGCTGTGTGTGGGGCAGACAGGGCTCCTCAATGCATTGTCAGACCACGACCGCAAATTGGCACAGGTGTTAGCTTTCATGGAGGGCATCCATTCAGACGTGGGTGGGCTGCACCGCACTGTCCAGACAATGTCCTCCACAATGGCGGCTGCACTTCAACTGGCTCAATCTCGTAGTCCAATTTCAGTCCCTTTGGCCACCCCCATGCCAGTGGCTACGTCTGACGACGGTGACCACGCTTCACACACCTCAACGTCACGATACTGCACACGTAGCACACAGCAGCAGCAGCCCAAGCGGTCAAGGTCACAGACACCTTCCCCTACAAAGAGAAATACAACCCCAGAGCGCAAAGGGAAGAGTCCGTCAGGCGTTGCAAAGGCACATGATTCAAGGAGGAAGTACTCAGGGTCACAAGCCTCAGAGCAATCCCCGGCCACAGACTCTGTGGTCCCAAAACGTCTCGCAAAGGCATGCAGACACTCTCCATGCCCACGGTGAAGGTGGGGCCTGGCAAGGCTACACATAGTAAGGTATCCAAGGCTGTTTCACCAACTACCTCTACTCCCATTCCAAGTCCAGTGAAGCAGGGACAGGAGGGCACTGTAGGGGGCACACAGGGTAAAGAGGGGATGGAGGGGCAGAGGCAATGCCAGGCTAAGCGTCCTTCTGGATCCAGCACATCCCCAAAGGGAGGTCCAGCGTGTGCACCTGCGGCAGCCTTGGTGCTGAGTGTGCCGTTTGTGTCCACACCACTTCCCATTGATACGAAGACAGGCAAGCCATTTAGAATCCCCAAGAAGTGGAAAGGCACACCTCCACTGTCTCCCTCCCACACTGTGTCCCATGTCGGCCTGAGTCCACCTCCACGTGCCACTACACCACCTGGTCCAAGCAGCCCTCCAGCGTCCAAGGCCACTGATAGCTCTTCCTCAGCTGGGCGTCTCACTCCCCAGTCAAGTGGTCCAACTGTGCCCGACACACAGTCAGCTCCCAGTCAGACTGACAGCCAGGTCTGAATGTTGATCAATGTCACAGACCTGTCTCTCCCACACCGGTACCTGTGCTGCCCATCGTGTCACACCAGACTGTGTTGCTGACCATGGCGGAGTTTGGTGACACACATTCCCTGTGCAGCTTCTCATTGTCTCTGTCAGCACCTTGGACTGGCCACTGGCCTTGCAGTTTGCCCCCTGCCTGTGCAGCTTCTCATTGTCTCTGTCAGCACCTTGGACTGGCCACTGGCCTTGCAGTTTGCCCCCTGCCTGTGCAGCTTCTCATTGTCTCTGTCAGCACCTTGGACTGGCCACTGGCCTTGCAGTTTGCCCCCTGCCTGTGCAGCTTCTCATTGTCTCTGTCAGCACCTTGGACTGGCCACTGGCCTTGCAGTTTGCCCCCTGCCTGTGCAGCTTCTCATTGTCTCAGTCAGCACCTTGGACTGGCCACTGGCCTTGCAGTTTGCCCCCTGCCTGTGCAGCTTCTCATGTTCAGGCTCTGCATCTTGTGCCTTGGTCCTGTCTGATATTGTTGCCTATCAGTGCTATTTGTGAATAAAAACAGTTGCTCATGTTGTCAGTTGTGTCATTGTCCTTACTGGATTAGGCTTTTCCTGTATGTCTAACATTTACTGTGCCACATGCTCTGTGTGCCACTTCAACTGTGCCACTGGCTTGTTTGACTTATCATTTATTTTACAGGGGTGACGGGGACTTCAGTTCTTCATAACTCGGATACTTGTGGGGTCATTGATGTTGTTTTCGGTGACATACCAGACTCATGTTCCTTCCTTGCTGCTGTTGGCTATGTTTTACTGCATCCTGGTATGTGGGCACTGCAAACACATAGAGGGGTCATATACATGGGATTGCAGGCAGGCTGACCAGGCTCAACATGTATGTGCGTTCTTGCTTTCATGTATGCCTAGCAGTGTAGATGTGTAGTCATGTTGTGATGGGCAGTCATCCTAGTCACAACGGTTACTTGCATGGTGTGCATTTGGGTGGTCAAGGGTTGTACGGTGTGTTGGTTGTGGCTTTGTCGTGTGTGTTGATGTGTGTGTTACTGGCGTGTGACTCATGGCTGTGTGGGACTGTTGTGTGTTTGTGTGCACACACTGCTTGTTGTGCATTCAGTGCTGTGGGTGTATGTTGCCTTGTGCTGTCCTAGTATACATCCCCTGATGTACTGCTGTGTTTGCTATGTGTTTTGTGGTGTTGTGCATCTGTTGTGTGTTTGATGTGTCTGTGTTGTTCTGTGATGGTGCACTTCTTGTCTGTGTTGTGGTATGTAGCCCATGCATTTTTCCTGACTGATGAGGTGGTGCACTCCTGTTGTGTGTGTGCTCCCATTGCCTTCCCCTAGTTTGGCTGCACAGGTGCTGTGTGTTATTTTTGTGGTTCTGTATGTGTTTCTGTTTAGAATTGTGTTTGCCATTTTTGTTTTGGTGCAGACGTTGGTACTGTAATCCCTGTGTGTGTGTGATGTTTGTGGATGCCCCCAGGGGGTTTGATTGTTTGTTTGTATCTTGTCTAGACATTATGTAGGCCGTTCTGTGTGTCTGGCATTGGGATTGTGTGCTGCAGATATGAGGGGGGTATGTTTGGGGACTCCTACTTGTGTTTGGCAGTCATTGAGTGTGCCAATGTGCCCTGTGTGATACTCATGTGTACTTGCTGTTCTCTGTTTGACTTGAGGTCCTTCCTTTCATCCCTGTCCCTATGCATGGGTTACCTTGCTGTCTCCCTGAGTTGTTGCACTGAGGTGACTGTTGTTTGACTTCACTCACTGTGCCAGCCATGTGCTTGGATGGGGTGTGGATGTTGTTCTGGGTTCCTTGTCCTGCATGTGTCTGTTCACCTGGTTGTTGGTTGTCTCCTTGCCCTCCCATTTGTGTGCACATCATTCATGCTTTCCTCTATGTTGTGCTCCATTGCTGGTGGCATGTAGTCTGTGTATGTGGCTGTGTGTCGGTGTGGGGTATGTCTGTGTGAGTTGGCAGGGTGTGTGTCCAGTAGTCTGTATGTTCCTTGTGTGTATGTTCATTTTGTGCTTGTCTTCTGCTTTCTTGCCATGTATGTGGTGTTGTGGTGTGTGTGTGTGTTGCCCTGGGCCTGTGCCTCTGTGCTGTGTGTTAATCTACACCAAATGCTGCTGTGTCTGTCTCCCTAGGTGTTAGTTGTGTGCTGCTGGGTGTGGATTTAGGTCGCTTGGTGTTGGACGTGGGGGTGCACAGGGGGGGGCATTGGCATGTTTCTTGCTGTGTGCGGCGGAGCTGTGGGTGGTGGTGGTGGCCTGGGGTCTTTCTGGCCTGTCCGTTGCTGTACATGCATTCTGCTTTGTGCGATGGATTTCCCGCATGCTCACCGCTGCGGTGTCGTCAGCTACACATTACATTAATTCGCGGTACTTTGGTGGGCTTGATGCAGGGTGTGAATTGGTGCCAGCTGAGACATGTGTGGGTACACTGATGGATGTGTTCCTGTCCACACCAGTGTGTCTGGTGTGGCCAGGTGCCCTGTTTCAGCCCGTGGAATTTGTGTTCTGTTTTGTGCTGTATTGTGTTTTGTTTACGTACCTGCGGCGGCGGCCCGCGGCGGGCCATGTTGGCCTGGTGATGTATCACGTACAGCACCGGGAGGACGTGTAGTGCTGGATCCATGGCGTTCGGATCCGAGTGGAGGGCTCCGGAGTCTCGTTTCCACGCTCCGCTGTCGAGATTCCGCCGTGTCTGGATGGGCGGTTTCTCCCCTGCGGTTCGACGGGTTGTTTGGCGCATCCTAATTTGTTGAGCGGACGGGACGTCATTCCGCACGGCGGTGAGTCTCCATTGGCTCACACCGGCGCGGTGGCGGGCGGAATTTCATGGCGGTCGGCGTTGCACCGCGGAGGTCGGGAAATGGGCCATATTTGCCCTTCATAATATGGCGGCCGTGAGGACCGCTGCTGGCGGGCGGTAAGAGGCATTTTTCCGCACCGTCGGCACCGCGGTACTGACACCGACCGCCATCGTAATCGGCCCCTAAGATTGTAATATTCAATTGTGCTAAACTTATCCTGATAATATTTGACTTGTACATATGTTCCTGACTTCTAATCTCATAAAGAGATTAGTAGAGAGTGTTTATTAATAAATACATATATATTTGATATATATACCTGTGTGGTGTCTTTTCATTTGGTGATTCAAGAGATTGCGTGGTAAAACAAGCTGCTTTACATTCCTTCAAGACTTAGCCTGAAGGCTGCTCTCCACAGCTACCACTAGGATAGCTTTCTATAAAGGTTGTCTTAAACCTATCTACTATAAGAGTCGAATTGTTCTGGTGCAAGGTGTCCACTTTAATTAGTGAACAGCATATACCAGGCCAACTTCTCACATTGGTGGGCAGCGTGTGGGATTCCAGCTTGCTATTGTTTTACCAGAAAATCTCTACTTGAATTACTAACTGAAAACCACTATAGGTACTAAAGGTACATATAAAGTCAAGCTTAGTATCGATAAGTTCTACTGAACTTAGAGCTGTGTGCCAAGGGATAGCACACCCTTTCTACAGCTCAAGCTAGTATCAGTAGGCCACAAACTAGTGTAGGTAGTACAACACTGCACAACACTAGAATGTCCTTAAAGGGTGGAACCAGTGGATCCACTCAGCCTCAGTATAAGGACATGGCTTTCTCTGACTTGAGAGCCATGTGTGTTGAAAGACACCTGAGACTAGGACAGAGTCCCTCAACCCTGCACCTGATAGATCTGCTGACAGCAGATGATCTTAGATTGGCTCTAGGAGCTAATGGGTCTAAATCAGTGGGTGGGTCAATTACAGTATCTGGGTCAGACGATGAAAATCCGAAAGACCAGGACTCTGTGATTGAAGGGCCAGGCCTCAAGGGGCCTGAAAAGGACAGAGGAATTCTCCCTAAGAGAACTGAGAGTGGATGAGAGGCATAGGTCCCCTTCCAGGGAATCTGAGCACTCTTATCACTCTGGCAGAGAATTTGTCCACCAGAGGAACTCATACTTTTCCATAAGAGAGACCTCCTCTGAAAGAATGTGCAAACTGCTGCAGTATGAGGAAGCAAGAGTTGCCCTCAGAACCAAGCAGTTGGCACTGGATAGAGAAGCCCTGGAGATCCAGAGAGCTTCTCGGCGAGAGGGGTTAGAACCCCTTGGTGGCAGCAACAGTGTCCCTAGAGGCAGATAATCTATTCCAGACCATAGGAACCTGAGCAAGGTTGTTCCTCCCTACCAGAGTGGGGATGATATCCACAAGTGGATAACTGCTATGGAGAGGGCCTGTAGAGTACAGCAGGTCCCCCAAAAACAGTGGGCAGCAATCTTGTGGCTCTCCTTTTCAGATAAAGGTAGAGACAAGCTCCTCACTGTTAGAGAAGAGCATGCTGATGATTATGAAGTCCTGAAGAGTGTACTGATAGATGGGTTTGGCTTAACCACTGAACAGTACAGGTTAAAGTTCAGAGACACCCAGAAGGCACAGACTCAGGACTGGACTGACTTTGTTGATTGTGCAACCAAGGCTCTGGAGGGTTGGCTGGTTGGCAGTAGGGTTACTGATTTCAAGGGATTGTATAATCTAATGATGAGAGAACAGATCCTTAATAATTGCCTGAACCAGTTGTTGCATCAGTACCTGGTGGACTCGGATCTGACCTCTCCCCAAGAATTGGGAAAGAAGGCAGACAAGTGGGTCAGAACCAGGGTGAGGCAGAAACCCCAGAACCAAGGGGGTGACACCAAGAAGCAAGATCCTAAGGGCTCTGAGAAAGGTGGGGATAAGTCAAAAGACCAGAAGTCTTCACAAGGGCCCCAGAAATCTGCATCTGGTGGGGAGTCACAATCCAACAAGGAAAAGGCCAAAAGAAGCCCTGGTGCAAATTCTGTAAACAGAAAGGGCACTGGACTTCTGACTGTAACAAGTCCAAAGACCAAACCACCACCACTCCTGCCCCTAAGGCAACTGTTCCCCTAGTTCAGCTACTGGTGGAGGTGGTACACAGAATAAGGGTGTAGTAGGGTTGACCCTGGGTTCTGAAGTGGACTCTGACCTAGTCAGAGTGCCCACTCAGGCAATGCTGATTTGTGAGGGAGACCTTAATATGTCCTTCCTAGTGAGTCCCAGTAATCTGGGCAAATACAAACAGCAGCCTGTAATAAATGGCAAACAGGCTTTGGCATTTAGGGACACAGGTGCTAGTGTCACCATGGTGGCAGAGGATCTTGTGGACCCTGGACAGATCATCCTGGGCGAAATGTACCAGGTGACCAATGCAAGCAACGCCAAGACCAACAATAGTCTGGCAGTTGTGAATTTCTCCTGGGGAGGGGTAACTGGCCTCAAGAAGGTTGTAGTCAGTGCAGACCTCCCTGTCGAATGTCTATTGGGCAATGATCTGGAGACTTCAGCCTGGTCTGAAGTAGAGTTATGGACTCATGCTGAGATGTTGGGCATCCCTGCAGAGGTATTTGCTGTGACCAGGTCACAAGCAAGAATGCATGACACTGAACCAGCTCTGGATCCTGGAACAATGGACCAGATGCTTCCCAAGAGGAGGTGCAGTAGGGTAAAGGCAGTGCCTTCCCTCTGTCTCAGATCACAGATTCACCCCCAGAGGGAGGTGAAGCAGATCCTGAAGAAGGAACTGCCCCAGAGGGACTTGAGCCTGATCAGGTTGAGTTCTTGGGGGCAGGGGCCCTTCTAGGGAAGATCTGAGGAAGGAGCAACAGTGCTGCCCCTCTCTTGAACCCCCTCAGACAGCAGGCTGCTGCTGAGGCTGCTGGGAGTGCTAGTGGGTCCCATAAAGTTTATTGGGATGAGGGGACTCCTATATTCTGAAGGTAGAGACCCAGCCCCTGGAGCCACCAGGAGGTTGGTAATACCTCAGAAGTTTAGGGGTTCCTCTTGACCTTAGCACATGATATCCCTTTAGCAGGACACTTGGGCCAAAACAAGACCTGGGACAGGCTTGTTCCACATTTTCATTGGCCACATATGTCAGAGGACACAAAGGAGTTTTGTCGCTCCTGTGTCACATGCCAAGCCAGTGGTAAGGCAGGTGGCACAACAAAGGCCCCCTGATACCACTACCGGTGGTGGGGGTACCCTTTGAAAGGGTAGGGATTGACATTGTTGGTCCCCTTGACCCTCAAACTGCATCTGGGCACAGGTTTATCCTGGTGGTAGTGGATCATGCCACCAGGTACCCAGAAGCAATACTCCTGAGGACCACCACAGCCCCTGTGGTGGCAAGAGCCCTCATTGGAGTCTTCTCCAGAGTGGGTTTTCCAAAGGAGGTCATTTCTGACAGAGGTACCAACTTCATGTCAGGGTATCTAAAAGCAATGTGGAAGGAGTGTGGTGTAACTTACAAGTTCACCACCCCCTATCACCCACAATGCAATGGTTTAGTTGAACGCTTCAACAAAACCTTGAAAGGAATGATTAAAGGACTCCCAGAGAAGCTTAGGCGGAAATGGGACCTTCTTCTTCCTTGCCTGTTGTTTGCCTACAGAGAGGTTCCACAGAAGGGGGTTGGCTACAGCCCATTTGAGCTTCTGTTTGGGCATCCTGTGAGAGGTCCACTGTGTTTGGTAAAAGAGGGCTGGGAGTTACCTCTCAAGCCCCCAAACAAGATGTGATGGACTATGTACTTGGTCTCCGCTCCCGGATGGCTGAGTACATGAAAAAGGCAACCGAAAACCTGGAGGCCAGCCAAGAATTACAAAAAGCTTGGCATGACCAAAAGGCTGTACTGACTGTATACCAGCCAGGACAGAAAGTGTGGGTGTTGGAGCCTGTGGCCCCAGCAGCCCTCCAGGACAAGTGGAGTGGCCCCCATACAATAGTTGAACAGAAGGGAGAAGTCACCTACCTGGTGAATCTTGGAACTCCCAGGAGCCCCCTGAGGGTGCTCCATGTCAACAGATTAAAGCCATATGTTGACAGGGCTGACATGGGCTTGCTCATGGCAACTGATGAGGACCAGGAGGAGGAGAGTGACCCTCTCCCCGACCTGCTCTCTCAGAACCCTGATGATGGGTCAGTAGATGGTGTTGCTTTGGCAAGCAGCCTCACTGACCATCAGCAAACTGAGTGCAGACAAGTTCTGCAACAGTTTAGACATATGTTTAGCCTGACCCCTAGTCAGACTTCCTGGTGCACCCACGAGGTGGACACTGGAGACAGTCTGCCTGTCAAGAATAAAATCTACAGGCAACCTGACCATGTCAGGGACTGTATCAGGACTGAAGTCAAGAAAATGTTGGAGCTAGGTGTAATTGAGCCTTCAGATAGCCCTTGGGCTAGTCCAGTAGTCCTGGTACCCAAGCCTCATACCCAGGGTGGTAAGAAAGAAATGAGGCCTCAATGCAGTCACTAGGACTGATGCCTATCCCATACCAAGGGCAGATGAGCTGATTGATACTTTGGCCTCAGCACGTTTGACCTAACAGCTGGCTACTGGCAGATCAGATTAGCTGATGATGCAAAAGCCAAGACAGCATTTTCTACCCCTGGTGGGCACTACCACTTTGTGGTGATGCCCTTTAGATTGAAAAATGCACCTGCCACTTTTCAGAGGTTGGTGAATAAAGTTCTGACAGGGTTGGAAACTTATTGCTCAGCTTATCTAGATGATATTGCTGTCTTTAGTTCCTCCTGGCAGGATCACCTGGTCCACCTCAGGAATGTTTTGGAGGCCCTGCAAAAGGCAGGCCTCACTATCAAGGCCACTAAGTGCCAGATAGGGCAGAGTAAGGTTGTGTACCTGGGCCACCTTGTAGGTGGAGGCCAGGTTCAGCCTTTACAGAGTAAGATCCAGACCATAATGGAATGGGTTGATCCAACCACCCAGACACAGGTGAGAGCCTTCTTAGGCCTATCTGGGTATTATAGGAGGTTTGTCAAGGGATATGGATCTATAGTGACCCCCTTGAATGATCTGACCTCAAAGAAAATGCCAAAAAAAGTTCAGTGGACAGCTAGCTGTCAAAAGGCATTTGAAGACCTAAAGAAGGCCATGTGCACTGCCCCCATCTTACAGAGTCCAGACTACACCAAAAAGTTCATTGTCCAAACAGATGCTTCTGAGCTAGGTGTGGGAGCTGTACTGTCTCAACTGAATGATGAAGGTCAAGACCAGCCAGTAGCTTTTATTAGCAGAAGGCTGACCCCTAGAGAGAAACGTTGGTCAGCTATAGAGAGGGAGGCCTTTGCTGTGGTATGGGCCCTGAAGAAGCTGAGGCCATACTTGTTTGGTACTCACTTCATAGTTCAGACCAACCACAAGCCCCTCCTATGGCTTAAACAAATGAAAGGAGAAAACCCAAAACTTTTGAGGTGGTCCATTTCCCTACAGGGGATGGACTATACAGTGGAACATAGACCTGGGACCCAACATGCCAATGCAGATGGACTCTCAAGGTATTTCCACTTTGAACACGAAGACTCAACTGGTCAAGGTTAGTTTAGTGTCCCTGCGTTTGGGGGTTGTGTAGGAGAGTAGGATCTGCCTCTTATGTTGCCCCCACTTTTTTCTGATGTTTACACTGGTTTCTGGCTATAGTCAGGCTGGGACCCTGCTAATCAGATCCCCAGCCTCTCTGTTCTCTCTAAACGATTTGGAGTGCACTCTAGGTGCACTAGTGATTGGATACTGTGGTACCTTATGAGTCCCTAGTATATGGTACCCTAGGTACCAAGGGCATAGGTACTCCACAGGCCTACCAGGGGCTGCAGCATGTCTTATGCCACCCCTGGGAAGCAGACTAAATCTGACACCACAGGCCTGCTACTGCAGCCTGAGTGAGGAAGTGCTAGCACCTCTCACTGAGATATAGGTTCCCTATATCTCTCCTGCACACACATATAACCCTATCAGTCACCCCTAAGGCAGGCCCTATCAATCCTGAGGGCAGGGTGCTTGGCTTCTATGTGAGGGGGTGCCTCTGCCTGAGCAGGACCCCTCTGCAGCTCTCAGAGTCCATTCTCTGGTGCTGTTTGTGGATGCGGTTAAACCATATACTTTTAAGTGCATTATATCCTCGCGGTAAAATGCTAACTTTGGAATGGCTGCATCGAAACATGTCGTGTTTGGTGTCAAACACCTTGGAATACTACCCCCCGCCAGTCCTGGCGGCGGGGGTAGCATTCCACCCTTCTAGAGGGATAGACATGTACCTACTGTGGAAACGCGGTAGAATCCGACAGAGCCCTGGCATCACAAAATGGATGCCACCAGTCACAGACACTGGGCTGCCCTCCTGCTGATGACCAACACTCGCAGTGGAGGGAGCCCAACAATAGATATCCTGTCCCAAGGGGTGTGACCACCTTCCAGACAGGGTTTAGTGTATTGGGGCTGGGTGGGTGCACTCTTAGAGTGCTTTGAAGTCCTGCACTGGGGGAGCAGAAGGCTCCTCTGTGCATATGCCAGTTCAAACCGTCTCAGGGGCTACCTGTCCCTGCTCTGGCGTGAAACTGGACAAAGGGAAGTGGGTGTAGCCACCCACTCCCCTGACCCTCCCATAGGTAGGGTCATAGAGCTAGTCCCTCCCCTCTTTTAGTATAAGAGGGGGAACCTGTGAATTGCACCCTAGATTTCCCTGGACGACGCTCTACAAGAAGAATCCCGGACCTTCGACGTTCCACTACCTTTGGAAGACTGAAGAATCTCCTTGGAGTCAAGGAGTGACTCCCTGCTTGGCAGGCACCAAAACTACAAATGACGGTCGCAAACTACGCCGCTCCCGCCGGAGTCCGAAGTCCCTACAGCCCAAGAAGTGGATTTCCTGACTTCTCAAAGGCCATCGTGAGTCCCCAGTGAAGCTGAGGCCAGTGGACCCCAAGAGTAATGAGGAACCGCGACCCTGGGTACCGTGCACTATTGTCGAGTGCAACCCTTCACAACGTTCCACGAACTTGTACTTTAGACCACGTGTGGTCCCAGCCTCCAGCAAAAATTTCTCCTAAGCTCAGCGGCCTACCACGTCCTGAGTGACCGTGGGCCCCTGTGAGATAATCCTCCCGAGGCATCTTCGCGATCCCTTGCCAGCTGGCTTGTGGGTCCCCAGAAGACTTTCCAAAGAAACCAAAGGGCTCCCCTGGTTGCTCCAGGCCTGCCCTGACTTTCCCTCGCTGGGTGAGTTCCACAGACCTTGCTGGTCTGCGCCATTGCCTCTTCATACTTTCCCCGAGACTTGCTGTTACCAAGGCTTGTTGGCTCCGATTGAGTCACTGACACCGCAGTAAGCCGCAGACATTGTGGGACACGCCGAATCCAGCTCCTGGTTGTCGTCGACGCCTCCTGGACCTCGTGGCTGAAGAGTCAAGGCAACTGTGAACAACCTGAACCCTGCGACGACGGTGGGCATTCATCTTCCTTGCCCCGAGTCACTGCCAAGTGACTTTGAACACTGTCCCCTCTGCTTTCAGGTCATCCTTCCACCAAATCCAGGCTTGGATTCCACCGGACACTTCTTCACACCATCACAAGCAGCAAGTCTTCTTTGTTCGCCATTGAAAAACGACGCCGCGACCCGACACCAAAGGACACCTGTGCACCCGGCTTCCCTGGGTGAGGTAACTCCAGCACTCCGGTGCTCCTGTGGGTGTGGGCCCACGAACTACTTACCCTGTAAGTGACTTGCTTGTAGGTTCACCAGAAGTATCCTAAAACTCCTACTTTCCCCGTGCGATTCTCGCACTGACTCGTACCTGGTTCGCGTCTGTGTTAGACACACCGCGTCCGACTCCCTTGCAAATCCTATCTGTAGACCGTATCCATCGACTCGTACTGAGTCCGATCGGTGTGTTCACCTCGAACATGCAAGGGACCTTGAACATTGATATCTCAATCGCGTCTGAGTGCATAGACTCGTACAGGATTCGCATCGGTGCCAGGTCACCGCGTCCGTCCCCTGTGGGTCTCCTACAACTACCTGGGGTGGTTCTTGGGGGTCCCTCGATTCTAGATGCCCTAGACCTAGGTCTAGCAAACTAAGATTGTAATATTCAATTGTGCTAAACTTATCCTGATAATATTTGACTTGTACATATGTTCCTGACTTCTAATCTCATAAAGAGATTAGTAGAGAGTGTTTATTAATAAATACATATATATTTGATATATATACCTGTGTGGTGTCTTTTCATTTGGTGATTCAAGAGATTGTGTGGTAAAACAAGCTGCTTTACATTCCTTCAAGACTTAGCCTGAAGGCTGCTCTCCACAGCTACCACTAGGATAGCTTTCTATAAAGGTTGTCTTAAACCTATCTACCATAAGAGTCGAATTGTTCTGGTGCAAGGTGTCCACTTTAATTAGTGAACAGCATATACCAGGCCAACTTCTCACACCGCCACTGAACACAGTCAGGGAGGCGCCGCTATGGCCTTCGCTGAATGTTTCTTTCATACAATTTGATACTCTGAGCAGATTGAAAGCCATGCTTTTACAGCAACCCGTGCCCTTAACCTCCGCTCGAGAAACCTATGAACTTCAAGTTGCAAGGACCTCGACTGAGATACAGTCACTCATACGTACAAACTGCCCCATTCATTTCGCAGAAATGGTTAGTCGTATCTTCAACATGTCTGATACGAGCGGTATTGTACACCTATTTAAGACCATACGGTCAGGACTGTTAAGCACCTTTCAGACAGTCCTCGGGGTAATACCAAATTTTATACACTCCATATTGGGAAGCGTATTTGGAGGATTCCCGCTCATCCTTTTCCTAATTGCTGGAATCCTGATTATAATACTACTGCTACTCAATGGACGGCCCAATTCCAGAAGGGTTGTTGAACACACTCCTGGAACAGAAGTACCGTGAGCGCATGGTACAACTTCTGGGCTTGCCTTGCCTACGAGAACTCAATGCCTCCTGGTTTCTATCGTTTAGACCAGTCTGGGTAGACTGCATCTTACCTGTTCTTCGATGCCTGTTCTGCGGAGAAGGATGCTTGTTGGATTTATGTCTAACATTTCCATCAGACGCGCCTCAGGACATGGATGCAATACTGGACCCCATAAAGGCCCACGCTCTGCGTTGTCCCCAGCGGCTTCCGATTCTGATAAACGCATTCCTTGAGAATCCACAGGTGCCGTTTGCTCCTGCTGGGTTAGGCGACTCCTCCACAGGCACACAGGTTACGACTGCCGCACCAGATGCCGCAGCTCCGACTGATGGCAGTGCTACATTCCATCTATGTGCGATTGACGTTCTATGCGAGGCAGTGGATTTGTCTACTGCAGTGGCTGACTCCAATATGGATGTGCTTCCTAGCCCGGACGCTTAATCTCGAATTGGCTCATCGCGTCCTGGTAAAGAATTCGGCTTTTGCTCGTTTCAAAATAAACGATCTAAATTTGGAACTTTGCTTACAAATTGACACTGTCGCTTGCAGATAGCATGGCCTTCTCCCGCTTATAGTGATACAACTTTATAAAGAGACAGTGATTGACTTTTAAATGTGGCAACTGGAAATAGCTGAATTTTAACACTTTTATATATATTTTTTTAACATCTTTTTAACAAGTTTTAAACTCATGCTTTTACCGATTTATTTAAAAAATATATATTTTAAATTGTCCAGATTTTATAGTATGGTCATTATTATCCTTTTTGGAAGAGGAGTGGGTGTTATATCCCGTATAGAAACCCTAATGTAGGCCCATTCATACATGCCCTAAAATAGACGTATTCATATTTATCCTAATATGGTCATATTCGTACTTGCCCTACTATGGTCACAGCCGCATATGCCCTATTACGGTAATAACCATACATGCCCTATTATAGTCATGATTTCTTATATAGGCATGCTCTTTCACCTACATTGGTCCCATCCAGTACACAACGTGCTCTGAGGGCTGAACGTAATCTGCCTTGTGGTTTTGCAGGCACCAGGGTTTTTCCCAAACACAGGCCCACACTGTAATCATAAATTATGCATGACTCTCTAGGAATATTCCACCTGCATAATATGTATGTACAGAGTTCACCCCTGACGTCTTCCTAAAGCCTAATGGAGGACCAATACAAACCTTGCACGAAGATCAGTGTCTTTAGGGTATAAATACACCACATCTTGCCCCGGTAAGATAGAGGGAACCGAGACTTCCATGCTGACACACTGACCAGAGACGCTGAAGCTCCTGCATGCAGTCGCTCCAGCTGACAGCGGTCTGACACAACCCGGACGGGGTGTCCAACTCGAGACCAGGACGGGGTCCCACACTCTCTCTATTCAGGTATGGGGGTTCGACTAAATCCTAGGAGGATTCTTGGCTCTTAGCTTCTAAGACCTACACACGTATGCTAGGTACACACAGGTACATCTAGATAGGCATCGTAGGAGTACTCGCACTTGCATAATGCTTTTATATTCATGTATGTATTCATGACTAACGCAATATGGTAGAACTGTTCTATCCCTTTGCTTTTATCATACTGCTGATAATATATCTCTGCTATTGTCTGCTGGTTTCTGCAGCACATATATTTTACACTAGAATAACAACTGTTCAATAAATACTTATTGAAACGCCCGACTGTTTATTCTGTGTAACTCTCTGAGACAAACCGAATGAGTAAGCACGAATGACTGAGCGAAAGCTAGTACATTGTTTCCACGATTCTGAAGGAATCAGGGTTGTCATGTTCTAAGGATGCCAGAAACGAATCTCTCCCCGATAAGAGGAGACACTAGTGGCACTGCGAGCTAGCTAATGCAAACCAGTCTAACATATACGGTGGGGGTGCTCAGAGTCAGTCTGCCACCAAGCCCAAAGGATATGTTATCCAAATGCGCAGGTCCTGCAGGGGTACTATAGGAACTACACGACAACATAGCCAACAAAGAGTTGATCGTCCACCCGGAATTGTTTTGTGCGATCCAAATAAAAGGATAATGCACGTTTTGGATCCAGGCGGTGGAGTCTCTCCTCCTCCTTGGAAAGGTGCGGGGGCGGGAAGAAGGTGGGCAAAGTGATGGTCTGTCCTATGTGGAAAGAGGTAACCACTTTGGGAAGAAACGGAGGTCGAGTTTGAAGAACAACCTTGTCCGGATGAACAGCAAAGAAAGGAGGTTTAGAAGAAAGAGCCTAAAGCTCACTCACCCTGCGAGCAGAGGTGATGGCAACCAGAAAAGCAGTCTTTAAGGTCAAGAGTCTGAGAGGACAATTATGTAGCGGCTCGAAAGGAGCACACATAAGGTAAGTTAAGACCAGATTCAGGTCCCACTGGGTCATTACGAAAGGAATAGGAGGAAAGAGGTGAGTAATGCCCTTAAGAAATCTATTTACAATAGGGGACTTGAAAAGAGAAGGCTGATCAGGAAGGCGAAGAAAGGTCGAAATGACCAAAAGATAGCCTTTAAGGGTGCCCAGAGCATAGCCCTGCTGGGCCAAAGAAAGAATGAAGAGGAGAACCTCTGAAAGAGGGACAGAAAGGGGATCCACAGCCTTTGCCGTGCACCATGCCACAAATTTGTTCCATCTACAGGCATATACCGTTTTAGTGGAGGGACGCCTGGCTGCCAAGATGACATTACAAACTTCGGGAGGAAGGTCAAATGCTGTAAACTATCGCTGCTCAATCTCCATTCAAGGAGGTGGAGGCTGGACAGGTTTGGGTGGAGGACCATCCCCTGTTGCTGCGACAGAAGATCCTCCCGAAGAGGCAGTCTGATCGGAGGATCGATGGCCATGCTCAAGAGCTCAGGATACCAGACTCTTTGTGCCCAATCCGGAGCCACAAGAATGACTTGGGCCCGGTCACGCTTGATCTTCTTCAGCACTCTGGGCAGAAGTGATATAGGCGGAAAGGCGTATAGAAGACCGCAATTCCACTTGTGACGAAAAGCGTCGCCGAGCGAGTGGCGCCTCGGAAATTCCAACACGCAGAAGTCAGGGGCGTAACAGACAGCCCCGCAGCCCCAGCGGTGCGGGGGTACCCAGCCTTCAGTACGTGAAGGGGGCCCCCTCAGCTCATCTGTAGAGAGCTGTGTGTGTCTTGCTCTAAAGCAGCTGCAGTGTGCAGCCTGCTCTGAGCTCCTCGTGGTGACCCAGAACTGAAGAGAAACAAAGTAACAACTTACATTGTTTCTCTTCAGTCAGAGCCAGGCCCGGAAAAAGGATGGGGGTGGGAGCCCTCAGAGAGAGCATTCTCTACAGGGCACTGCTCCTCTGAGAAGGGACGAGCAGCACAGAGCTGACAGGGCCAGGAGAATGTATGCAGCTCCAGGAACAGGATCTGATGGGACGCATTGGAAGGTAAACAAGCATTTGCAATGCAATTGGTCTCGCATTTGTGAGAGTTAGATCTATTGACGTTGTAAAGGACAATGTATTTTACCTATGCTTTTTCTGTTTGGAGTGGTGTCAAGTGGACATATGTGGTTTGGATTGGAATTGTTAGTTGTGGAATTGTGTTGTGTGGATTGGATCTGTGTAGTGAAATAATGTGGCATGGTGTGCAGTGTAATTATGTGGTATTGAGTGTACTGGAATTATGTGGAGTGGGATTGTGTGTCATGGAGTGGGATTGTGTGTCTTGGAGTGGGATTATCTGGATTGGTATTTTGTGTTGTGGAGTGGTATGTAGTGGAGTTTACTTATGTGGTGTGCTGTTAAATATTGTAGCATGATGTGGAATTTTGTGGTGTAGATTGGATGTATGTGTTGTGTAATTGTGTTGTTGGTTTGAATTATGTAATTTGTTGTTGAGTTATGTGGTGTGGAATGGAAATGTGTAGAGTTTAATTGTGTGACGTGGAAGTGTGCGGTGTTGAGTGAAAATTATGTTGAGTGGTATTATGAGGCATGGTGTGAAGTGTAGTTATGTGGAGTGTTGCTACGTGGCATAGACTGGATTTATGTGGAGTGCATTTATGCAGTATAGAGTAGAGCATAATTATGTGGAGGTTAATTATGTGGTGCTGAGTGGTATTATGTGGAGTGTAATTATGTTGTGTGATGAATTGTGTGGGGATGAATTGTGGAATTGTGTGACGTGTGGAATTATGTGGCATGGGATGGTGTATAATTGTGCGGAGTGGAATTATGCAGCATGTTGCAGAGTTGTATTTTGTGGAGGGGAATTATGTGTTTTGGAGTTGAGTGTAAATATGTTGTGTGAAGTGTAATTATATAGGTTGAAGTGTAATTATGTGTAGTTGAATTGTGTTGTGTGGAGTGTAATTATGTGGTTTGGACTGGTATAAGTTGTGTGGAATGTTATGTGATGTGTAATTATGTGGTATGGAGTGAAGTGGAAACGTGTTTTTTAATTTTTAGGATTGTAATTATGTGGTATGGAATGTTGTAGAGTTAAATTATTTATAGTTGAATTGTGTGGTATGGAATTATGAGATGTTCAAATGTGCTGTGTGTGGTAGAATTAGGTGGCATGGATTTGGACAAGCTGTGCACGCTAAGGCTTTTATGTCATGGGGTATAAAGTTGACGATTGTCTATTTTTCTTTGTAAAAATAATATGGGCTGTTTCTTTACCTTCCGGTACATTTCTGAACAATTTGTATTGTTGCATTTTGTGCGCATGCAGGGAAGAACGAGTGTCTGGCAGACATGCAAAAAATCATCCTACGTCTCAGTATTAACTTCCACACTTCTAAGAAGTAATTCCAATCCAGTGCTTAATTTGTAAACAAATAAGTGCCGGGGCCTTCGTGATGAGGCCACCGCAGTTTGCACCACACATTGCCAGTGCCAGCGCTGCCAATAAGAGAACTTACACAACTACTAACCATCACACTGCTACAAGTGTGAGAATTCAGACTGTTCAAGGCTCCCAAGCTTTAAAAATGGTTTGGGTGGCTGGTATTAGTTGTTTTAAACATGTATTGAATTAATAAATAACTGTTTTCCTGCTCATCTTTAAATGAGCAGCTGTTCCAAGTGCCGGTGCTGGCAATTAAGTGCAGGTGCCGAGCACCGGAAAGCACAGGCTCAAATTAAGCACTGTTCCAATCCTAGAATGAGTTACCTGTCTGCTTTACAGCGACTGTTAGTAAAACAAGTAAGTGCTTTGCCAGCCTGTATAAGTAGCAAAGGTTTTAAAGGGACTTGTTTTCGTGCAAGGTATTGCTTTTCCCAGTTCACGGAAGGGATATAAAAAATGTCTCCAGATAATAATAGGGTTGACAGGATGGTGCGATAGCAGAATATTGATACGTGTGGATCTGGTGAGGACTGCGGGCAGCAAGTGCTTGATACGCTATTTGCATAAGAAAATACTATATTTTTTTTCTCGTTATCCTCCATTAGTTATTAGTAAGGAAGGGGGAAGAGAAGCGTTCACTGACAACATTCGGTTAGTCCTAGGGAGACAAAGAATGCTGTGGCCCGTGGTAGATGCCGCCCAGAAGGCATAGGCATATGTATCAGGGGCTGCCAATGAAAGGAAGTGGAAATGCGCTTTAGACGTTGCCAGTATTGATGGCTACTGTGCGGTTGCAGACTTCGCTGGGCTGACAGTGGGTGGTGAAATGCTACGTTGTCACTGTAGGTTTAAATACATGAATTGCGCATTCTCTCTGGTGTTTGTCCTTGGCTTACTTGCTGACTGGTGCTACATATGGGATCAGGTTTGTCTTTGACAGGAGGTATGGTTTAGTGGGGTACATAGTGTAAATTAATGTTGGCGTGAGGAAACAAAAATCAACACTTTGTACATTTAATATTATTGTGTTCATCATGCAGAGGATGAAAAGTAGCAAGAACGACTTTGGTGGCATAGAGGCTAACAGGAAGAACTGTTTTAGGGTGGTCAGTTGAAGAGATTGTTGAACATGTTTTAAACTACCACAGTGGCATTGGGGAGGGCAGCAGCTGAAAGGCTCTGTCTGTACTGGTAGGCAGTGGTTAGATGGGGACCGGCCATCAGTCTTTCTGTCGGTGGTGGTCAGCGGAGCAGTGGGCGGGGGTCACTGGATCTCAGTGAAATCCGAGGGGTGGTTTTAAAGGCGTGCGGAAAAGCACAACTGTGGGTTTCGTAGGGGGGAGAGTAGAGTGTAATGGATGCGTTAGTAGCAGGCACGACGGCAGTGGTCTGTGTTTGGTGGTGGTTAACTGAGCGGGCTTCGCTTGGAGATGGGTCATCAAGTAGGAGGATGTGTTTGGTGGGCCAGCTAGAGGCAGTGTTATGTAACTTTGCTGGAGGGCGCCGCAGCAGTATTTACTGATGTATGTAAATTGCTCGATGAGAGGGCGGATGTGACCAATGGAGGAACCAGAATCCTTTTTTATGGCCGGGGTGAGCCCCTGCAGTATGGCGGGTCGCTGGCCTGAGAGCTCTTGACTGGCGCGGAGAATGGGGGGCCCCTCTATGTACTTTGCAGGGGGGCCCCCTCAAGTTTAGTTACGCCACTGCCTCTGGGGCCAACACAGGAGAGGGCTCCCCTTTAAAGTTTTAGTGGGAAAGACTGATAAGGCCGGGTTCCGCTACCAGAATTTAACTAGGAACCCTAGGTCAATGGATCTTTTGTTACCTGCTGAGAAGTGTAAAGGGGAGAAATAATTCAATTATGCCAATTCAAGTTATTCCAATGACTCCGACTCAAAAGATCACAGACTCCGAACTCCAATTTAGTGGGTTTATTACAATGCCAAAAACAACTGAACGTACAAGCACCTCAGGACGAGGTTGTAAAAATACATGGGAACTAATACAAAGCCATACCTATGAGTGAGTCTAATCTTATAGATCATGAAAAGAATGAAAAGTTCCAAAAACAGAACACAGGCAAGGATTGCCCCAACATCTAAGTCAGACTTCATCTGCGGCTGAAAAGTAAAGAGCATTAGACTATCCCTACTCTATTGCTAAAGTGACATCGCTACTTAGCATTCCCCAGGCAAGATCAATTAAAGGTGTCAGCTCATGAAGACTTCCTAAGAAGTACACTCACGTTGTATGGGTCGATATCTTTACCCCTTCTCCCAACACCCTTCTTCTCCTCTCTCATCCCTCTTCTCCTGACTCAACCCTCGGGACACTGACCCTAATACAAAATGCACAGATGTAAAACACGCCCACAGATCACCTCATCCCACTGGGCATTTCTCATAGGTAAATTTCCACAGTCTTCCTCACTCCATCCAAGTTCGGCTCGATGACCTTGATTCCCAGGCCTCCTTGATGAGAAAGAACACCGGCTCCCAATTATCGACATTCTGTTTACAAAGTATCACTTCTCCTCCATGCCTAACTCCTAAAACAAAAGGCGTTAGTTTAACTAACAAAGGCAGCTTCTTCCACCTGCAACGGAAACGTGAGAACAGAACAACCTTGCATGTACATGAAATCCGCTGACTACCTCCAAATGCGAGAGCTTACCAGGGAAATTACATTTTCAGTCCTACACAAATCGGCCAACATAAGAATAAACGGATAGGCCTTCAATTACACAAAATTGAACATTTCATTTAGGCCTTTAAACATCAATTTATACACACAGATTAATAGAACTTTGCTTTGCAAGCATCTACCATTATTACACGTTAAGCACAATTAATCATCTCCACGTGCAGACTCTAACATGATGCACGTTTAAATCAAAATGCATTACAATACACATAGGCTTTTCGTTAGGCAATTGCAATACGCTAAAGGTTACTCTTTTCCAAGCATAAATGTCATTTCGTTTCTTTATCATGGCACGAAACATTTTATTTTATTTCACTTACAAATCATTATTACATCACATTCCTAATGACCAAATGTTAATACAACACAGAAATATATGGGGTGCGGACTATCCATGATTATGATGCACCCCTACAATTTTAGAGCACCATCGCACTCCATCAAGACCATGGCAGTGATGTGAGTGAGGGGAGGAGCTGAGGCTCCCAGGGGATATGTGACCAGTGACTCCTAGATGACACCATCCTGAATTGTTCCATCATACTGTGCAGGATAGTTAGGATAGGGGTGGAGAGGTGATGCAACACCCTAGGATTGGTCAGGGATATCTAGCTTATAGAACTTTCCACCCCCACTTAAACACTCTTGCACAAGGGGGAGATAGTGCTTTTTGTACAAGCTCGACATTGGGACTGGACGGTGGCAGCCATGGACAACCGTAAGGAGGAAGCCTTGATGTCCACCTGGACTAAGTACTCTGCCTACAGTTAGCCCCAGGACCAGTGGGTCTCTCTCCAGGACCAGGGCAGCTGGTCTTCTTACAGCCCATAAGGACCGAATGGGGGAAGAACTGCACTTCTGCACCCAGGAGGAGGGAAGCACCAGAGGACAGAAAAAAAGAGAAAGGCTGGTGCAGGAAGCCAGTAGCTGCCTACAAAGTGTGCAGCCTTACAGGCCAGGAGGCCTTAGAAAAGGCTCAAGGTGCTGGGGCTTGCCACTATTAGCACAATGAGCCCAAGATCGTGCCAATCAACCCAAAGGGATTCGAGATATGCAAGAAAGAAGGAGCTGACCTTTGACCCCCCAGCAGAGAAATGGAACATGTGAAGCTCTGCTGCCAGGCTAGTAAAACCCCCAGGGTGGGCCAGACCCAAGGTTAGATGCAAGGTTCGTTGTAATTGAAGAACCTTGGAAAGGGGAGCGCATTTGGGGATCTGGAGGCCTGAAAATCCCTACCCCTGGGCCGGCTTATGTCTACGGGGCCCGGGACATCATTGCCGCCCCTCCCCCACACACAAAAGGAACAGGGGAGTGCTGTCATGCCCCCACCCCCAAAAAAGTAAAAGGGGCCTGGTACCCCATCTCCGGGCCTCCGCACGGGAAGCCCAGTCGCGCCCCACAAGAAGTAATAAAGGGGCCTGGGAGCCCATCTCTGGCCCCCCAATGCAAGTGGGTGAAGAGAGAGTGCCGACGAACTCTTCCACGAAGAGGAGGAGAGGCCCAATACCCCATTTCAGGGCCTCAGTGCCAAAGGATTCAGGGGGAGGACTGCGGTGTTCCCTCAGTTATGGTGGGCCTGCTCCTGCTCGTGGGGTCAAGGGGGTGCGGGACATCCACCACAAAGGAAAACTCCCCTCCTGCAGGAGTGGGGGGGAGAGAGCTACTGGCTGCTGCAGCAGAAAGGAGGATGCTGCTTGGATGGGGAGCTGGCCCGGGCAGCCAGCGTGGGCTCCCAGAGTTGCCCCCAACAAAAGGATCCCACGCGAGGTGCCCTAGTGGGACTGGGCACCCCCAAAGAAAAAATAAATAAAAGTCAAAACTAAAAGGAAAGCCGCAAGGCCGCGCAGCACAACAACGAAAAGCGCCTGGAGCGGCTCATAAGGAATGCACGCTTCCCATGAGGGAGAACCCCATAATGCCCTATAGGGCTGCAACTGGCAAAGCATTTCCACCGCATGTGGTGACCTGGAAAGAAAGAGGGCATTAGGGAGCTGCAGGAGTGCAGCACCTCCCCTCAAATATACCCAGAAGAATTTGCAAAAAGGGCTGGCCCTAGGTTGACAAGGCCAAAGAAAAGATGACCACCCTAGGATTCCCAGGCATTTCTAAGCACTCCCTAGTCTAGAGCTTTTGCCCTACAGCCGGGAGTGCAGTGCCTCCTAGGGGTTGGTTCTACTACTGTTTATGTGGGCTAAGGTTGTTTAAAAAAGACACAGACACATGGTTCATGTTTGCACAAGGCTTTAGTTAAAAGTGTCATGTACAATGCTTTGAACAATGCTATATTTAATTGTGTTATTGTCAATGCTTTTTTTAAAGGTGGTGTTATTGCTGACAGTAATGGTTATTCCAGAAAAGCTGCAATGCTGAATTAATTATAATGTATGCCCATGGTTGCATTACCTTATTACTTATAACGACTGCAGATGGATTATGGTTACTGAAGTCAGTGATGAAAGGAGGTATTATTACTTGATTCTGGTCTTAAAGTGTGGTAACATCGACCTGATGTAAAGTGAAACCCCCTATATGAATATGTGCTGGATTGTACATGGAGGGGGGTACTGTTAGGTTTTAGGTCACAACACTTTAGGGGTGAATTGTAATGTTAGCAAAGGTATTTTCACCAGCCTTATGTATATTTGTAAATTATTGTGTAGTATTAACTAGTGTGTGTGTAATCAATGTACTTTTCCTTTTCTAAAGAAAAGCACAGCTTGGACAATTGTTATTGAGTGTTATTATTGTGTGCCAGCGAATGGTGCTTTCTAGCCCACACCATCTACCTTGAGTAGGCCTTGGATTGTTCTGCTTCGCTACCCTGAGAGAGTCAAGTGCTACAATGGAGTGTTTGGTTCCCAGTGAATGGGGGGGGATTGGGGACTCATTACTTGTGCAGGTCACACAACGAATGGCCTGTTTCCTTACATGCTGCATGTAGATGTTGATGAGCCTTTGAGCAATTAGCATCAATCCACCCTGCTTTTTGGGAGTTCCTAATCTGACTGGTGATTTTTAACCGTGAGTTAATAATTCTAGATAATTCAATAAAAGCATTTTGATTGCTGGGTCGCCAGCCATCTCATCCAGACAGAGTTTTAAATGTTATTTATTTCCTCTTATAAACTTATTCAAATATTCCTCTGGATTAACCCAGTTTCACCTGATTGAGGTATCACTAGCCCCTATAGCCTCAATATCCTTCATAATCTCTAGTTTTATAGACTTACCAATACATAGGGTGATATCTATGCTAAGGGGATTATGGTCGCTGGCACAGTTACCATGCGTTCTACAATTTGTAAAAAAAGTGTCTCGAATTCTTGTATACAAGTACAAAATCAAATGTGGTGCTGGCTCCCCTAAAGGGGATAGCTACATTTCAAACTTTGTTAGAAAAAACAAGGTTATTTGTAATAAATAAATTATTAAGTGTATCTTCATAGTTCTCGTTTGAGAAGTGCGTTTGACCCTTTCCTTCCTACTCCATAATCCCACAGATAGCCTTCAAGGGAGCTCTGCACAAGTGAACCTTAAAGTCACCTGCACAGATGATATGTAGCTCCTTAACCCTCATATGGGACACAGAGTCTAAGTCATTGTCAAGACTGGTTACCACCTCTAATCTTTGTGCATCAAATATGTTATTGTAATAACGAATGATCACAAGTAGAGAACCAGGAGACAATTCATGTCCCAATATCTTATGGAATGAGGACTCGCACATATTCACTGTCACTTTTTGTAGGGGAATACAAGGATTGATAACTTGCCCTTAGCTCTCCTTGAAGCTGTTGCCAGGATGTTGTACGTTTTTTACCCATTCAAATGGAAATTATCAGTAGCCCAGGTTTCTTGGAAACATAGAATAGAAACTCTATTTACAAAATCTATCCAGTCCTAATTGTCCAATTTGGCCTTTATCCCTGCTAAATTCCAGGAAACAATATTCCAGTCTAATTTTGATGGAGCTCTATTGGAAGAATGGCCATGCACTCCAGAGAGGACCGCCTCAACTGTGGAGTGTGGAACCCTTAATGATATGCAATGGGGAATTATTTGAATGAGAAATCCTCAGCAATACCACCTGAAGCTCTGAATAGTCCAAACCAGATGGAGCCTGTCATTGTACTTCTTCTGTTGGGTTCAACAGGAAAAAAATAAAAAATGTATTGGACGTCTCTACATTCTACCAATCGATTTCGGGGCACATAAAGGTGGACTGCCTGCTTGGTTATTATGGATTTGAGGTCTATAAGAAAGCCTAGGATAGCTGTGTTGCTCTCACTTTTATGCAGAGTTAGATGGCTCACTTTGGACAATATCGTTTCTACTTTCCTAGAGGTTCTGAAATTAATACTACACAGTTATCTTTGCAGATCTTTAGTCCAGTTACCACCCAAGGTACCCTTCGGTCCATGTTTATACTAAAAAAGTTCACTTGTATGACTCACCCTATTACCAACCCAGTGATCCACCTTAGATTTTAGGTTTTCCCAACTTTACTTCAGGTTTACCAGGAGGGTCAGGACATTAGTTAACATCAACACATATGGTGTGGCTTTGGAGGGTAGGTGTATATTATGGTTAGGTTCTTTTCAGAACTGACTGTCACCATCAGGTTCTCGCACCATCGGTCTTGTGGATCCAATGCCAATAAGTGTCTATGTGGTAAATGCTGTTGATTAAATTGACCACCATCGGACCGGACTCCCAGCGGATTTGGTTGATCCGCTCCTTCACTTGCATCTTTAACACTTAGTTGCTGAATCTTATTTCTAGATTCAACATTGTTCATAGCTTCAAAGAAGTTTGCCATGAAAGATTCCACTGAGCTCAATCTACTAAAAACGTTATCAAACAAACCGCTCACAAAAGCTTCCAGCACCTCTAATGAGATATCCAACTTTTCACTAATAAACTTGCGGCGTAACAATCAGAGCTGCCAACTTTGGAACTGGGGAGTCGGGTTTGAGTCTTGTGTCGGCTCAACATCCTGTGATTCTGGGCGAACCATTTAATCTCCCTCTGCCTTGAAAAAATGAATGTGTCCTTATGTAATGTAACTGGTGCTCATGTAAATCGCTCCAAATCCTTCAGGTCGAGTTTGGCTATATAAAACAGCAAAAAAAAACGGTTCTAGGGCTGCTAGATTCACTTCCCCCCCTCACCCTTTGCAGCCCCACAGTAACAGATGTTTACCTCTTTCTCTGTCTGCTCTGTTCTAACCCTGATCCTTGGCAGCTGTTAGCCAGATTTTTTTTTTTTTTTAGATCTGGGGGTGAGTCGTCTGTGGTTGAAAGAAACCATGAATTAATTAATATTGGATCCTTAAAAAACACAGATTCTGCCTAGCTGCAAATCTGCTTCCCTGTATATTTGCATATTTGGGACATGAGCTAGCTTCATATTGTCTTCCTGAACCTCACCTCACTGTCTGTGCGATGCATGACCCCCAACCTCTCCACCACATTGCTGAGTTTTTTTATGGATAACACCCATGGTGCTAGAAAAAGTATGCTATTCAACAATTTTTCCCGTTGGTTGAGGCAGCTAATTTTCTTTTCCTCCATTATTCAAAATTAGATATTCTAACTCATAGGTCCTCACAGACATTTTACCAGGGGCCACAAAGTTTGGTGTGTGATGTGACGGCAGGGTGGAAGTCAGAGTTTGGGGGGTGGAATTGACAGTAAGGTGGGTAAAGTGGAAGCGAAGTATATACATCTAGTTTCTTAAGTGCACAATGTGGAATTAGAAACTTGGGATTAATCCTGACTTCTCCACTTGACTAAATTGTGTTAGTCTGGGCAATTGTTTTATTTCACTTGCACTCCTTTTTTTATAATCACATATGAGGACTCGAAATACTTGATTTCAGGATGTGTGCTGTACAAAACCTTCTCCTGTGTTTGATTTACTAAACCATCATGTTGTTCGTGTATCATATAAACCCAGGCTACCCAAATAGTGCACATAACAACTGACCTGCCTCTTAGTTCACTACTGGCACTGTTGTGGAGGAGGGGGAAAAGGAGGGGGTAGCATGAAAGTTTCTAAATTGATGTTTGAAAGCTATCACTATAAAAAAAATGCTTCTCAATGCACTGATATATTCTGATGTACTAAGGTGAAACTGTTCTGCATGTTGATGATATAAACTTTTTGAATTTTGAACAGACTTTACCATATTTTTACACTTTTGCTGCAAAAATTCTTTAAAGATGAAGGTGTTTTTAAATTTAAGAGGTGCCGAACACCCTAATGCTTACCTGTTTAGATCGTTTCAGTGTTAGTGCTGAGTCCAGTAAACAGCAGCCCAGTGTTGCTGTTGAGCAGAGGGCCGCATGCGGCCTCGGGGCTGTACTTTGAGTATCACTGTTCTAACTGATAAAAATGATTTAAAGTGAGACAAATAGCCTAAAAATAAATTGAGAAGCAAAAGTAGACCCGCTTCTCAACTGCCGAATACAGCATCTACGAGCCCGCCCATGCACAGTCCACACTTCCCACACAACTCCACGTGAGAGGTAAAAAGGTGCAGTGAAAAACATACATTACTCTGTCCATACCGCACTGTGAAGTACAAATACAACTAGTTATTGTTTTCGGCAGTCAAACATTAGTGTCTAGGCCGCAATTCGCAAAATTATTAAAAGTACCTTATTCCGATGGTTATGGTCGAGGTGATTTGAGCTTAATGGGCGGCAACTAAGGATTGAACAGTTCTCAAAAAACACTACGAAGGGAAGCAAAACCCAAAACAAGCATTTGCAATGCAATAGGTCTCGCATTCACGCACATTTCAGCTATTGGCATTGTAAATGACAATGCTTTTTATTTATGTTTTGGGTTTTAAAACATAAATAAAAGGCATTGTCATTTACAATACTAATAGCTTAAACTCTCGCAAATGCGAGACCTATTGCATTGCAATAAAGGGCCTTCTCAACCGCTTGTTAGATTGTAAATATCGGAGGAAGAAACCGGCCTGCGACGTCTTCAAAGTAGTGATAAATAGTGCAGTGAAGAAGATATGTAAGTGCTGTAAATTACACAGACACAAAGGGGCCGATTCCGATCTCGGCCGGTAGGGCTCCGAATCGGATTCGGCTTTACCGGATCCGATTCGGAGCCCTGTTTCCCGACTGATTCGTACGTGCGTCCGGGCGAGCGAGTACGATGCGAAATCTCCGACCGACTCGTTCGCGAGACCCAACCGCACCGACCGACTCGTTCACGAAAGCCGACCGCTCCGACCGACTCGCACGGACACGCCTCGCACCGCGCAATGGAGACGTTCCCCGGCCGGGTAAGTACGATGCGCGCCTCGAGCAGTCCGACCGACTCGCGCCATCCGGCTCAAAAGAGCAGTCGGAGCAGCACTTTGGGGGTCCGTGTCGGACCCCCCTGTACGTCTAGCCACGCGAGTCGCACACAGGGGGGACCCATGGGTCCCCCCTACCTGTGCATGTATGGCGCGACCCGCTTCGACGCGTACCCGCTGTAGGGGGCGCCCTTGTTTGCCTCGCACCCATTGAGTCAATGGGAGCCCGCGTACGCGTTGTACGACCGGCTCCCATTGACTTCAATGGGAGTCCGACCGAATCGAGTCCGATAGCATACGAACGCATCGTACTCGTTCGGTCGGACTGCTAGGGTCCGATTCGATCGGAAATCTCTCCGGGTCCGGCTCGGTCGGAGAGATTTCCGGCCCGAATCGGAATCGGCCCCAAAGTGTGAAGTGAGAGTTACAGATGATCCGAGCTATAAACACTAACAAAACTCTCCAACACCTTTCGCGCTGTGATTACACTGTTGTGGCTCAGGAGGAAGAGCGGGAGGGGGGCTATTTCCTGCCCTTTCTGTGATTTGAGTGTGCAGTGTGGCATTGCGTAATGTCATTGCTATCTTTGGCCTAATAAAAAACACTCCAGCTGTAGTAGGGCCCTGGCTTCACCTCCTGGTGCAGGGCGGGCTGTGCTTTACGCAAGGCATGGAGGGAGGGATGGTCTCGGCTGCAGCTCCGGCCTCGTACACTGCCCCTGCTATTACTAGTGAGCGAGAGGCGCTGAGGTGGTGGTATTGGTGGTGCTGGTATTCGCATTGGTGGTGGTGGTATTGGTAGTATTGATGGTGGTGGTGGTGGTATTGGTGGTGGTGGTATTGGTATTGGTGGTGGTGGTAGTGGTGGTATTGGGGGTGCTGGTATTGGTGGTATTGGTGGTGGTAGTGGTATTAGTGGTGGTATTGGTTTTGGTATTGGTGGTGGTGGTATTGGTATTGTTGGTGGTTTTGGTGGTGGTGGTATTGGTATTTGTGGTGGTGGCATTGGTGTTGGTATTGGTGGTATTGGTGGTATTGTTGGTATTGGTGGTGGTGGTTGTTTTGGTGTTGGTGGTATTGGTGGTGGTAGTATTGGTTGTGGTATTGGTGGTGGTGGTGGTATTGGTGGTGGTACTGGTATTGGTGGTGGTGGTATTGGTATTGGTGGTGGTGGTATTGGTGGTGGTATTGGTGGTGGTGGTATTGGTGGTGGTGGTATTGGTGGTGGTGGTATTGGTGGCAGTATTGGTGGTGGTGGAATTGGTGGTGGTGGTATTGGTGGTGGTGGTATTGGTATTGGTGGAGATGGTGTTCGTATTGGTGGTGATATTGCTATTGGTGGTGATATTGCTATTGGTGGTGGTGGTATTGGTGGTGGTGGTATTGCTACTGGTTGTGGTGGTATTGGTATTGGTGATGGTGGTAGTGGTGATATTGGTGGTGGTGGTATTAGTAGTGGTGGTAGTGATGGTATTGGTGGTAGTGGTAGTGGTGGTATTGGTGGTGGTGGTGGTATTGGAGGTGGTGGTATTAGTGATGGTATTGGTGGTGTTATTGGTGGTGGTGGTGATATTGGTATTGGTGGTGGTGGTATTGGTGGTGGTGGTGGTATTGGTGGTGGTATTGGTGGTGGTATTGTTGGTGGTATTGGTATTGGTAGTGGTGGTATTGGTATTGGTGGTGGTGGTATTGGTGCTGCTATTGGTGGTTGTATTGGTGGTATTGGTGGTTGTATTGGTGGTGGTATTGGTGGTGGGGTATTGGTGGTGGTGGTGGTATTGGTGGTGGTGGTGGTATTGGTGATGGTATTGGTGGTATTGGTGGTGGTGGTGGTATTTGTGGTGGTGGTATTGGTGATGGTATTGGTGGTGGTGGTACTGGTGGTATTGGTGATGGTATTGGTGGTATTGGTGGTGGTGGTATTGGTGGGGGTATTAGTGGTGCTGGTATTGGTGGTATTGTTGGTAGTATTGGTGGTGGTATTGGTGGTGGTGGTATTGATATTGGAGGCGGTGGTGGTATTGGTGGCATTGGTATTGGTGGTGGTATTGGTGGTGGTGGTGTTGTTGGTGGTGGTGGTATTGATGGTGGTGGTATTGGTGGTGGTGGTGGTATTGGTGGTGGTATTGGTGGTGGTGGTATTGGTGGCAGTATTGGTGGTATTGGTGGTGATATTGGTGGTGGTGATGGTATTGGTGGTGCTGGTATTGGTGGTGGTGGTAGTGGTGGTATTGGTGGTGGTATTGGTATTGGTGGTGATGGTGTTGGTGGTATTGGTGGTGGTGGTATTGGTGGTGGTGGTGGTATTGGTGGTGTAGTGTGGATTGTGGCCTCATAGTCGACATTGCTAAGTTAGCTTAGGCCTGGCTGCCTTGATGCCTCTTTTTGCACACGTTACTTCGTGACTTTGTTTTTCCAGACTCTGCTTGTGACCCTTCACATTAGAACTGTCTGCATTTCTGCCTTTCACCTTTTCTGATGTCCTCTGTGGTTTTTGTCTGCACACAATGTACAAGGTCGAAAAATAACGTCCCATATTGTTGCTGTTCTGGTCAGCCCCTCGCACTTAGACATAACATGAAACACAGCTGCACTGAAGAATTTTGAGTGCTTTTAATATGGTGTTCGCGCTGTTGAAGGCACTCGGAGAAAGACCTTTCCAGAGAGAAGAGCTGTGCTTGTCTTATGATGTAAACCTTGCATCTCGTTCTTGAAGTATGGGGGTCCCCCGATCAAAGCCCAGAGGTCTTCTATTTTTATAATAAACTAGTTACTAGCATGGGGAGGGTGGCAAGGCCATATAGTCCTTCATCCACTGTCATTATAAAATGCTGTCCCCGTTTGTATTCTATGGAATTGTAACAATGCTTACTGTTTTGACTTTATGCATTATGCTGCTAGTACTGGCACGTGTACTGTGTCTTAGAGCACGATAGTTGAAATAAACATTTTAAACTATACTGTGTCTCTTAATACGCACGTTGTGGACAAGTATGAGTGAGGGATGAAAGAGTGTTCTTGCTCCCGCGATTCCTGAGAGAGTCCGTGTTCTGGGATGTCTAATCATTGGTAGCTTCGCTGTAGTACGGAGAACGAATGTGACACTATAACTAGTCGGATTGGGATTGTGGGCACTAAGGTGGATGGTTGGTACACCGCTATACACCGAGGTCCTATTTTCCTGCGCATAGTTCTGTATATGTGCAGAATCCCCGCAACATGGCGCCACCAACGAGGTGGGCTTCTTATCTGCGAGACGCTTGAGTAGTGCTTATGCTTGTCCACAATTCCCTTCACTTCTGTTTCCGGAAACAGTTGCGAGGGTGAACCTCCTATATTGATGTTTTTATAGGTTCTTTCAAGCTTGAAGTTATTAAAAGGTGTTTTCAGTATTATTAAACCCATATTGCGCTGCCACGCACTAGGTTGTTCTACATTCTTAGTCTTGATGGCTGTGAATATTGCGGCACATAGCCGTGCCGCTCTCAGGGCTCATTTAACAGCCTATGGAGTGCCTGACGCGGGTGTCACACTTATCTTTGTGGTGCAGGCTGATCCGGCTTACCACTTTGAGGTATTTTATTCATGGGTCACTTTTCCGGCGGTCGATGGAGCTGATGATCTGTTCCATGAGTATACCGCCACGGCCCTTCCTAATATTTACCGGCCTTATCAGGCTCTTGAAGTTCCACTTACGGCATGGCAACACCGAATTTGGTTTAATGGCGCCCTCCCACACCTGGTCACCCCAATTAGACTAGGCCCTTTATCGATAGATGGGGCCGCTTGGCCCATTTTGGCCGGGTATACCCCACATCCACGTTTTTTGACAGTTCCTATTGATGAACTGTGAATCTTGCACGCGTCTTTGGTACGGGTGTACAGAGCATTAGTACAGTATGCTATAGGCAACGTCCAGATGGCCCCTCCTGGAGTTGTAGCGCATCCAGCTGGACCTGGCGGTGTGACTATAAGCCCCGTCATGGTTAATTCGGTGATGGGCAAGCGTCCACAGAATAAGGATGATTTACCTTATTGGCTTGCTGAAAAATTTGACCAGCTGGAGGCGGTGTTTCCGAATACCTCTCCTGTGGAAAAACACAGGATTTTGACTATAAGTTTGCCAAAAGACTTGATTCCCGAGTTGACTGAATGTAACAACTGGGGTAGGGTATTTGCGGCAGTGTATGCGGTCCTCCCCACCGTGATTAAGCGTGTTCAAGATGAACATGGCCCTGAAGCGGCTGTAGAATTGGGGATGAGACTAGTGGGAGTGTTCGATGTAGTGGCTGATCTAATCCTTGCGAACGTCAAGGGTGATGCAGTTAACTTTCAAGTAGCTAATGCCTTGGCTCTAGTCCCAGAACCGGACAAGCCCCGCGAATTACCAAAAATTATTGCTCAGGCTTATAAAACCATTGGCCGCAATAGTTTGGGAGTTAAGCCTTTTGCTAAAACGCAAACACAACCACAGTCTCAACAAAAAACTCAGTCTAGTACAGATGAGAAGCCTTTCTTTTCTAAAAAGAATTGGAGGTTAAAGAAACAGGGGAAGCAACAACAAAAACCAAGGTCGCGTGGAGCGTCGCCGGTTTCCGCTTCTTCTGAACGCACATATGATTTGGGCGACAGGGCGAGAATTAGGTCTCCTGACAGATTTCAGGTTCCTGATCAGCGTTCTCCTCGTTCTTCACAGGCACCATCGTCTTCACAGGCTGGTGGAGGGGATCGACAGGAAAGAGGCAGGGGTCGTGACGCCCAACCGGGACGAGACCCACCTCGACCGCCTGGAAAAGGGAAACAAGAAGAGTTTCCACGTTCTCGCCCAAAGTTTCAGAAGAAAAAGGTTGCTGCTTTAACAGCGAGATATGCCACAGACGGTGAGAACGAGACTCCTGAATTGGACGTGGGCGGTGATGCTGCTAGACAGCGCTGCGGAAGTTACCATAGTGCGGGAGGCACTACGTCCTCATGTGGAGGCGACAGCAACTGATACTTTCATTACTGTCGAGACAGCTGACACCCGAGTGGCACCCCCTGACAGACTCTTCAACATTGTTCTCCAAATTGAAGGTGACATAGAGCGTGTAATAAAAGGGATTTTTTGGGAAAATCTGACCTCTTCTTATGACATTTTATTAGCGGAGGCGGATTGGCCGCCCCCATTTGTTCTAGCTGCTCCAAAAGGCGAGGCAGTGGTTACTTCCGAGCTTTTCTCGTCATGTCCCCAAGGACAAGGCGGAGGCTCTCGCAGCTGAATGGGCTATGGCCCAGGCCCCGGCGCTGTACCGTAATCACGTGGGCTGGGATGAGGATTCTCCCCCCCCATGAAATACCGTTGCGGTCTATGCCACAGCCTCAACCCCAATATCCCATCCGGCGGGAAGCAAAGGGTCCCGTTTCTGAAATTCTGACACAGTTAGAATATCAAGGAGTAATTGAAACATGCGTGTCACCCATGAATAATCCCCTTTTTGCGGTTTCTAAACCCGATGGATCTTACCGTTTAGTTTTGGATTACCGGCATTTGAACTCTCATTGTCGAACCTTTGCGGTACAAAATACCCATAGTTCTGCGCTAGTAGACAGTCTTGTTCGTAAAAAATATAAAACGACACTTGACCTTTCCAATGGTTTTTACACACACAATTTGTCCCCGGAGTGCAGCCAATGGAGCGCTTTCACTTCCGGTGGAAAATAATTTAAATTTCGGCGTTTGCCCATGGGCTACAAGAACAGCCCGGGATTCTTCGCCACCCGTGTTGTCTCTTTGTTGGACAGCATAGACCCAGATGCGTATTCGTACGTGGATGATATATATCTGACGGACGACGAATTATGGCCGCATCTTTCCTGAGTAGACCGCATTATTCTTGAGTTTGCGGTCGAAGGATACAAATTTAACTTTGCCAAATCCCACATCGCAGAATATACTGTGTTGTTTTTGGGCTACGAGCTCAACAATGAAGGTAGGGGCTTAGCTCCCCACTTCCTGGAGAAGTGCGCACTTCTGCGTCCTCCAACGACCCTGAAAAAACTTCAGTCTTTGCTGGGATTTTTGAACTTTGGGCGTTCTTACATTCCCAAATATGCCCAGCGTATCAAGCCTCTCTATGCCTTGATACAACCAACCTTTTCTAAGTCATGCTGGCTTCCGGAACATTCACTCATTCTGCAATCTTTGCAGTCTGATCTCCTTGAATCGAAGTTCTTGTTAACTTGTGATAACCGCACGAACCTGGTGATTAGAATAGTACCAGGGGCAGTGGGTTTCACCTATTTGACTTTTAACGAAGGTGACACAGTACCTATTGCATACAAGTCACATCTTTACACTTCAGCCGAGTTGCGCTTTTCCACTGTGGGGAAAGTTCAGACTGCGGTGCAAATGGCGATTCTTAAGGAACGCGCACTGGCACAGGGTAAACGCATCTTGGTAGTAACCCCCTATCCTGCCCTAGAGGCAGTGACAAAGGCAAGTGTACCGAACTCTAAGGCTCTGCACCCCCATTGGATACAATGGGCTACTTCTTTGACGTCTCCCGATGTCACCTTCATCTTTGATGCCTCTCTTCAGACACAGGAGTTCTTGCAGTATGAGTTTGTTCATCCTCCTCCTCTGTCTTTGCTGCCGCTCGAGGCATACCAGTGTATCATTTACACAGATGGTTCTGTGCAGCCGGCCACTGGTTCTAAGCATGCTTATTCAGCAGCGTGCGCGATTGTGGCAGGTAAAATAGTGAACGATGAGTTCAAATCGAGTGTTGTGCACACGCAGGCACTGGGAGACAGTACCGCACAATTGGCCGAGTTGCGTGCTTTAGTGCTAGCACTTGAGTTTGCAGACCCTGACGTGACTACGCTTATTGTATGCGATTCTTATTACTGTGTACAGTCTTTTAATGACAACTTGTTCTTTTGGTCTCAAAATGACTATAGGGATTCTAAGGGCAGCGTAATTAAGCATAAAATGCTTTGGGTTCGAGTGGCAGATCTTAAAAGACGTCTGCCTCTCACACAGGTGATTCACACTCTTGGCCACCAGCGTGTGGGCGCACACGCGGTTGGTAACAGTTTGGCAGATGAAGCTGCCAAATCAGCAGTAGCCACGTGCTCAGTAGCAGCCGTTACACGATCCATGACAAAAATAGATAATGAGATTTTGGCAGCTATTGCTGCAACTAAGGAAGGTTCTAATTACCCGCAGGGTTTCCCTTCCAAATACTCTTATCATTTAAGTCCCGACCTGGTTCCTTATGTAAGAATTCCAGACGTTGGCGATCAACTGATTCCCAACGCGGACCGCAGACTGTCTTTGATAACGGCTGCACACGAAGGCTTGGCTTCGGCTCATGCTGGCGTGTCGGCCACTGTTTCACTCTTGCAGCAGCGTTATTGGTGGCATGGTTTATACAAACAGACCCGTAATTATGTCCTTTCTTGTGACATCTGTCAACAAATTAAGCCTTCTACGGTTGCACGTCTGCCGCAAACACAACTCTGCATTTCCAACAAACCTTTTGGGTGTGTATATCTTGACCACTGCGGTCCGTTTTCTTCTGATACTGCATATAAATACATCTTGGTTGTAGTTGATTCATGCACAAGTTTCATCTGGGTATGGCCTCAACGAAGTGCTGACGCTCGAAATGTCATCAGGGATTTGCGAGTCTTTGTGGGAATTTTTGCCTGTGGCACCTTCCATTCTGACCAAGGTCCAGCGTTCGCCTCTAAGGCGTACAAGGACG
Source organism: Calotriton arnoldi (assembly GCA_963921515.1). Taxonomy (NCBI): domain Eukaryota; kingdom Metazoa; phylum Chordata; class Amphibia; order Caudata; family Salamandridae; genus Calotriton; species Calotriton arnoldi. The sequence goes on along the minus strand of CAWUFW010002453.1, from coordinate 1,522,708 downwards.
CGATGAGGTCTATGGGGGTGCTGGTGCAATTTTCGTCTCCGTACCGGCCTGAGGGCAATTCAGTTGTGGAGCGAATGACCGTGACTTAAAGCAATCCTTGACAGCTAGATTCTTAGGTACTGGTAGGAACTGGCTGGCCCACTTGAATGGCGTGCAACGAGCACTTAATAATCTCCCTAGAAGATCTCTGGGTGGGCAGACCCCATACGAAATGCTCTTTGGCATAAGGATGTTTGTGCCCGACCTTGATGGTCTAGACATGGTGGCAGCAGCCACAATCTTTGACGTAGATAACCATTCTACTATGTTACAGGACTTACAAGAGACCCGTGACAGACTTGCAAACGAACACTTACCCTCAGCCACAGACCCTGCTGCGCTGCAGATTCCGGTTGCCGGCTGGCTTCCGAAGATTGGAGATCTGGTCCGAGAGAAGGTGGAGAACAAAAAAGAATTTGGCCCCTCATATCGTGCACCGGTTCCAGTTCTGGGCTTGAAGGGTGCTCGTACAGTCATTTTACCACCGCTTCCTGGTCGCAAAGACAACAGATACATCTCAGTGGACAATGTCAAGCTACAACATCTGGCCGATTCTAAATAGTGTAACACCTGCTGTGTCATGCCCAGCCATTTCCAGAAATCCTGCTTGCGGCCCTCCTGGCTCCACTTTTGACGATGTTGCCATTGGGATGGTCGCTTTACCAGATCGCCTGCCCGACTTCCCGGCTTCCTCCTGCAACGAGGAAACTGAGTATACTTATCCCGCGAGTGAGTCGGTAGCTCATTTGCCTACAACTCCACTGAGCCCGTCTCGTTTTTCCTTTGATTCGTCTTCCACCTCATCATTTATCCCAACCAAATTCAGTCTTTTTGTATCCTGGTTCAGAGACAATTTTTTGATCCCTCCATGGACCTACATCTGGTTGGTGCTATTCCTGATTTTCCTCTTCATGTCCATTGGTTTTGTGACAGTGTTTTTCTTGCTCATTAATGGTCACTACTTACCTGAACGCTCTGCGGTGAACTCTGTAGCTGGAACTTTGGCTCCGCATTCTTCTTCACACATCATTAGCGTGACCACACATTTGTGAACATTACAGCCTTTCCAGTTGCTGATGGAATCATATGGGATGCAGTGCCTTTCCAAATACATGGCCCGACAGAGATTATTAATGTCCCCAATGTACTTCGTGTTTCCATGGGGGATGTGGTTAAAGGGAATATTCATTCAGATGATTGGGATGTGCATGCAATTGAATCGTTATTTTCTGATTTGAAATATTATGCTGTCTTTAATGCTGAAGATTTGTACTTAAATTCCGCTAATTATGCCGATTTGTATTGCTATCAACATTATGGTAATCATTTTTTGCATAAACCAAGTACACCTCGGGGTAGTTTCAATTACACCCAGTGGGAACATTGCCCGACCCCTCTGAAAGGTAGCTCCCAAACTCTAATAAATAAATGTACATACATTACAGACTTTGACCGGTCCAACCCTGGGTTATATTATTTTAAATTAAACGGTTCCTCAACTCCGAAGGTGATGTTGACCCACACCAAGTTACTATACTCCAGCTCCTTTATGGAAGCGTTGGCGGTTGGTGGCTATGAGCACTGGAAAAACACCATTGATTTGAAATCTATTTGGGGCACTAAATCCTGGCAAGTCCGCGGGACAGAAGCCTTACACCGCGCTTGCCTCATCCCGACCCAGATAGTGTTTTTAAATGATACAATATACCAAACAACTTGTTTTGGTCTGGCCACTTCTAAACAATTGAATACACCTACCACTCCTGTATTGTCTTTGTTGCCTAACAGCAGCCTGCATTTAAATTTTTCCATTGACACTTTGCAAGCTTTGTTTCAAAATAACTCATTTAATGTCTCTGTCTTAGATAACTCAACCTGGTTGGTGTGGCCCGCAGCTGCTAATGCCTTCCAACTGTGTTTTTATAACTCTGCTCCTGGTTACAAACAGGATAGACCAGATCCACGTTTTTCTGATTCCCGTTCCGTTACTACATATTCGGTTGGTAAATTATGTAAACAGTGGTTCCGGCACTCTACCTTAGATTCTGTAAAACAACATTTATCCCTGCTATCAGGCAATATCGATCTGGCCGACTTTGTTCTGGGACCTAGAGGCCCAAGACCAAAAAGATTTGTTTATGCGACTTACAATGAAATCTGGAAGCTTTCACAAATAGAAGTTGCTTCCCGTCTACGGGAAATAGATCAAGCAAATCTAGAAAAAGTGCTTGCTGTTGTCGACAACAGTATTAACACCCTGTCTTCCCGCATTTATACATTGGAGAATATTGTTTCCTCTGTTGTTGATATTGTTCAGGATGACATGTCTGTGTTATATCATGGTCAAAATCAATTGCGTTCAGTAATGCAGTTTGCATGGACTTTGCAGACTCTTAAGATGGGTAAGGTTCCATGGCATTTTTTAAACACGTCTGCTTTGTTTCTGCCTTTTAACTTAACTGAAAAACAGCAATTCATGTCCATGAAGGATGCAACATACACTCTTCTACATATCGAGAAAATAGATCCTTTACCATTCTCTGTGGCGGAGACCGACTCTGCCGTGTGGCTAGTACACGGGGTTATCACTTTGCCCTTTTCTTTGTTTGAATTCAGTTCATGCATGAAACATTATCCTGCTGGCCGTTTTGTGCCTTTGGGCAGTGCCTTTTTGCATGAACTTTGGTCCCTACCTTTCACATACAGATGCCTTAGGGTTGACAAGGAGGTGTTTCTCACCGGAGAATCGTGCATTTCTACAGTGGGTCATTCCCTTGTGTGTACTAACATTAAATTGCACGGGGCTTGTAATGTTTCTGCCCCAAATCTTGCTTGTGTTTTGAAAGGCGTTCCTGCTCCTGTTATTTCACCTACTTTCACTATGCTTTCTAATGGTAGCTATCTGCTTTTGAATAATCAAGATTGCTGTGGTTTGCAGGCTGGCGTACCATATATAGTAACTGTTTCACAGTCTCCGGAAAATAATCAACATCTCCTTCGAGACAGCAACCTTCCCGGAAAGCTGGAAGCACGCCGAGATCACCGCCTTACTCAAGAAACCCAAGGCAGACCCCAAGGACCTCAAGAACTTCCGACCCATCTCTCTGCTCCCGTTCCCCGCGAAGGTCACCGAGAAAATCATCAACAAACAACTGACCCGCCACCTCGAGGAGAACAACATCCTGGACCCTTCCCAGTCCGGCTTCCGCAGCAACCACAGCACCGAAACCGCCCTCATCGCCGCCACCGATGACATCAGGACCCTGCTAGACAACGGAGAAACAGCAGCCCTCATCCTCCTGGACCTATCAGCCGCCTTCGACATGGTCTGCCACCACACACTACGAACACGCCTTCACGACGCCGGGATCCAAGAGAAGGCTCCTGGACTGGACCACATCCTTCCTTTCCGGCAGAACACAAAGCGTCCGCCTCGCCCCTTCCGATCCAAGGCCACCAAGATCATCTGCGGCGTACCCCAAGGCTCCTCCCTCAGCCCAACGCTGTTCAACATCTACATGGCACCCCTCGCCCACGTCGCCCGACAGCACAACCTCAACATCATCTCCTACGCCGACGACACCCAGCTGATCCTCTCCCTCACCAAAGACCCTCACACCGCCAAAGCCCACCTCCACGAAGGAATGAAGGCCGTCGCCGAATGGATGAGGACCAGCCGCCTGAAGCTGAACTCGGACAAGACGGAGGTCCTCATCCTTGGTTCCAACCCTTCAGCCTGGGACGACTCCTGGTGGCCAACATCACTGGGAACAGCCCCGCCACCCACCGACCACGTACGCAACCTAGGGGTCATCCTCGACCCCACCCTCTCCATGACTAAGCAGGTCAACGCCGTTTCCTCATCCTGCTTCAACATCCTCCGAATGCTCCGCAGGATCTTCAAGTGGATCCCCACCGAAGCAAGAAAAACAGTCACCCAGGCCCTCGTCACCAGCAGGCTGGACTACGGAAACGCCCTCTACGCAGGAACGACGGCTAAGCTCCTGAGACGGCTGCAACGCATCCAGAACGCCTCTGCACGTCTTATCCTTGACATCCCCCGACGCAGCCACATCACACCCCACCTGAGAGACCTGCACTGGCTCCCTGTCAACAAGAGGATAACCTTCAAGCTCCTCACCCACGCACACAAAGCACTCCACAACTCCGGACCAGCCTACCTCAACATACGACTCAGCTTCTACACCCCCACCCGCCAGCTCCGCTCGACCAGCCTCGCCCTCGCCACAGTCCCCCGCATCCGGAAAACGACCGCCGGCGGCAGATCCTTCTCCCACCTCGCCGCCAAGACCTGGAACACCCTCCCCACCAACCTCCGACAGACCCAAGACCTACTGGCCTTCAGAAGACTCCTCAAGACCTGGCTCTTCGATCAGTAGCAGCACCACCCCCCTCTTCCCCCAGCGCCTTGAGACCCTCGCGGGTATGTAGTGCGCTTTATAAGTGACATGATTGATTGATTGATTGCGTGGTGTGCTGCAAAAAAGTGCTTTTTCCACCCCTGCGTGGGAAATTAGATAGTTCCATTTGGCCTTACATACCGACTTTGAAGGCAGATTTCAATAAATTGAGCAGAATAAAGGCGCTCTTATTAAACCAGGAAGTTATGCTGACTTCCGCGCGAGAGACCTTCGTACTCCAGGTGGCTAGTACCCACAGTGAGATACAGGCCCTGTTAAACACTAACCTCCCACAACATTTCGGAGAGCTAATTCACCGTATATTCAATGCATCTAACAGCGCCGGCCTTGTACACTTTTTCAAAGTTGTGGGCTCAGGCCTTTTGACTTCCTTTCAGACTATATTTGGTGTAATACCGGCTTTTATTCATTCTATCTTTTCCAGCGTCTTCGGTGGCTTCCCATTGATCCTTGCATTAGCTGCCGGAATACTGCTATTGTTTTGCCTGATGCGCAATGGCTGCACCTCTTGTGGCCCACCACCTCCCAGGGTGCCTGCAGATGCTCCGTGACCGCATGATTGACAGCTTCGGCGTCCTGCCGCTGGCCACATTCAGCGTGTCGTATGGCTTGTCTTTTCGCTTTGCGTATTTCACTTGCGTGCAAACGGTGATGTCGTGTCTACGATGCCCGTTTTCTTGGTCTGTGGATATTTGCCTCTCCAATACGTACTGTGCTGACCCGGATTTCGACCAGTTGATGGGCCCTTTGATGGCCCATGAGCAGGAATGCTCCGGTGATGGGTTAATGGCTAGTGCGGCTGTTTTGGCACAATGGGATGTCTGGGCGGCTGCTCAGACTCTCCTACAACAAAGTTATGTCGAAGATCATGCAAGTTGTCCCGCAATGCTATTAGATGCTCCCTGTTGTGAGGAACATGTATGCAGTTTTGAGTTACTGAACTAGATGGCATCTCTTTTTTCAGACGATGACAATGATGCCTTTTTGGAAGGTGTTGCTGTCTTCTGCGCATACACCCTGATGGATTAGTTTTTGGATTTTTTTTCTCTTCTTCCGCACAATGCGCCCACATGTGTTTACAACAGACATTTGCATTCTGCTCCATCTATCTGAACTTTGTCTTGTCCAATGGACTGACCAGGGGAGGGTGTAGTGTGGATTGTGGCCTCATAGTCGACATTGCTAAATTAGCTTAGGCCTGGCTGCCATGATGCCTCTTTTTGCACACGTTACTTCGTGACTTTGTTTTTCCAGACTCTGCTTGTGACCCTTCACATTAGAACTGTCTGCATTTCTGCCTTTCACCTTTTCTGATGTCCTCTGTGGTTTTCGTCTGCACACAATGTACAAGGTCGAAAAACAACGTCCCATATTGTTGCTGTTCTGGTCAGCCCCTCGCACTTAGACATAACATGAAACACAGCTGCACTGAAGAATTTTGGGTGCTTTTAATATGGTGTTCGCGCTGTTGAAGGCACTCAGAGAAAGACCTTTCCAGAGAGAAGAGCTGTGCTTGTCTTATGATGTAAACCTTGCATCTCGTTCTTGAGGTACGGGGGTCCCTCGATCAAAGCCCAGAGGTCTTCTATTTTTATAATAAACTAGTTACTAGCACGGGGAGGGTGGCAAGGCCATATAGTCCTTCATCCACTGTCATTATAAAATGCTTTCCCCGTTTGTATTCTATGGAATTGTAACAATGCTTACTGTTTTGACTTAATGCATTATGCTGTTAGTACTGGCACGTGTACTGTGTCTTAGAGCACGATAGTTGAAATAAACATTTTAAACTATACTGTGTCTCTTAATAAGCACGTTGTGGACAAGTATGAGTGAGGGATGAAAGAGTTTTCTTGCTCCCGCGATTCCTGAGAGAGTCCGTGTTCTGGGATGTCTAATCATTGGTAGCTTCGCTGTAGTACGGAGAACGAATGTGACACTATAGCTAGTCGAATTGGGATTGTGGGCACTAAGGTGGATGGTTGGTACACCGCTATACACCGAGGTCCTATTTTCCTGCGCATAGTACTGTATATGTGCAGAATCCCCGCAACAGTGGTGGTGGTATTGGTGATGGTGGTGGTATTGGTGGTGGTGGTATTGGTGGTGGTACTATTGGTGGTGGTATTGGTATTGGTGGTGGTGGTATTGGTATTGGTGGTGGTGGTATTGGTGGTGGTGGTATTGGTGGTGGTGGTAGTGGTTGTAGTGGTGGTGGTGGTATTGGTGGTGGTATTAGTGGTGGTATTGGTGGTGGTGGTATTGGTGGTGGTGGTGGTAATGGTGGTGGTGGTATTGGCGGTGGTATTGGTGGTGGTGGTATTGGTGGTGGTATTAGTGGTGGTATTGGTGGTGGTATTGGTGGTGATGTTGGTGGTGGTATTGGTGGTGGTGGTAGTATTGGTATTGTTGGTGGTGGTATTAGTGGTGGTGGTATTGGTGGTGGTGGTATTGTAGTGGTGGTGGTGGTATTGGTGTTGGCGGTGGTATTGGTGGTGGTATTGGTGATGGTAGTATTGGCAGTGGTAATGGTGGTGGTGGTATTGGTGGTGGTGGTATTGGTGGTGGCATTGGCAGTGGTTGTATTGGTGGTAGTGGTATTGGTGGTGGTATTGGTGGTGGTGGTGGTATTTGTGGTGGTGGTGTTCTTGGTGGTGGTGGTATTGGTGGTGGTATTGGTGGTGGTGGTATTGGTGGTGGTGGTATTGGTGGTATTGGTATTGGAAGTTGTGGTATTGGTGGTGGTGGTAGTGGTAGTGGTGGTATTGGTAGTGGTGGTATTGGTGGTGGTGGTAGTGGTGGTATTGGTGGTGGTAGTGGTGGTATTGGTGGTGTTGGTGGTGGTGGTATTGGTGGTGGTGGTATTGATGGTGGTGATATTGGTGGTATTGGTGGTGGTATTAGTGGTGGTATTGGTGGTGGTATTGGTGGTGGTGGTATTGGTGGTGGTGGTATTGGTGGTGGTATTGGTGGTGGTGGTATTGGTGGTGGTATTGGTGGTATTGGTGGTGGTATTGGTGGTGGTGGTATTGGTATTAGTGGTATTGGTATTGGAGGTGGTGGTGTTGGTGGTGGTGGTATTGGTGGTGGTGGTAGTTTAAGTGGTGGTATTGATGGTGGTATTGGTGGTGGTATTGGTAGTGCTGGTATTGGTGGTGTTGGTGGTGGTGGTATTGGTGGTGGTGGTAGTGTTGGTGATATTGGTGGTAGTGGTGGTATTGCTTATGGTGGTGGTATTGGTGGTGGTGATAATGGTGGTGGTGGTGGTATTGGTGGTGATGGTATTGGTGGTAGTATTGATGGTAGTGGTGGTATTGGTGGTATTGGTGGGGGTGGTATTGGTGGTGGTGATATTAGTGGTGGTATTGGTGGTGGTATTGGTGGTGGTATTGAAGGTAGTGGTGGTATTGGTGGGGGTGGTACAGATGGTGGTGGTGGTATTGTTGGTGGTGGTGGTATTGGTGGTGGTGGTATTGGTGGTTGTGGTATTGGTGGTGGTGGTATTGGTATTGGTGGTGGTATTGGTATTAGTGGTGGTGGTATTGGCGGTGGTATTGGTGGTGGTGGTATTGGTGGTATTGGTGGTTTTGGTGGTGGTGGTGGTATTGGTGGTGATGGTATTGGTGGTGGTATTGGTGGTGGTATTTGTGCTGGTGGTCGTATTGGTGGTATTGGTGGTGGTGGTATTGGTGGTGGTGATATTGGCGGTGTTGGTGGTGGTATTGGTGTTGGTGGTATTGGTGGTGGAGCTGGTATTGGTGGTGGTATTTGTGGTGGGGGTATTGGTGGTGGTAGTGATATTGATGATGGTGGTGGTATTGGTGGTGTTATTGGTGGTGGTGGTATTGGTGGTGGTGGTATTGGTATTGGCAGTTGTATTGGTATTGGTGGTGGTGGTGGTGGTATTGGCGGTGGTATTGGTGGTGGTGGTATTGGTGGTGGTGGTGGTCGTATTGGTGGCAATGGTATTGGTGGTGGTGGTATTTGTGGTGGTGGTGGTATTGGTGGTGGTGATATTGGTGGTGGTATTGGTGGTGGTGGTATTGATGGTGGTGGTGGTATTGGTGGTGGTATTGGTGGTGGTGGTGGTGGTGGTGGTGGTGGTGGTGGTATTGGTGGTGGTGGTGGTATTGGTGGTAGAACTGATATTGGTGGTGGTATTGGTGGTGGTGGTATTAGTGGTGGTGGTATTGGTGGTGGTGGTATTGGTATTGGTGGTATTAGAGGTTGTGGTATTGGTGGTGGTGGTAGTGGTGGTGGTGGTAGTGGTGATATTGGTGATGGTGGTATTTGTGGTGGTGGTAGTGGTGGTATTGGTGGTAGTGGTGGTATTGATGGTGGTGGTGGTGTTGGTGGTGGTATTGGCGGTGGTGGCGGTATTGGTGGTGGTGGTGGTGGAACTGGTATTGGTGGTGGTATTGGTGGTGGTGGTATTGGTGGTGGTATTGGTGGTATTGGTATTGGAGGTGGTGGTATTGGTAGTGGTGGTAGTGGTGGTGGTGGTAGTGGTGATATTGGTGATGGTGGTATTGGTGGTGGTGGTGGTAGTGGTGGTATTGGTGGTAGAGGTGGTGGTGGTATTGATGGTGGTGGTAGTGGTGGTATTGATGGTGGTGGTGGTGGTGGTATTGGTGGTGGAACTGGTATTGGTGGTGGTGGTATTGGTGGTGGTGGTATTGGTGGTGGTATTGGTGGGGGTGGTATTGGTATTGGTGGCATTGGTATTGGAGGTGGTGGTATTGGTGGTGGTGGTAGTGGTGGTGGTGGTAGTGGTGATATTGGTGATGGTGGTATTAGTGGTGGTAGTGCTGGTGTTGGTGGTGGTGGTATTGATGGTGGTGGTAGTGGTGGTATGGGTGGTAGTGGTGGTATTGGTGGTGGTGATATTGGTGGTGGTATTGGTGGGGGTATTGGTGGTGGTATTGGTGGTGGTATTGGTGGTGATGGCATTGGTGGTGGCACTGGTGGTGGTGGTGGTATTGGTGGTGGTATTGGTATTGGTGGTGGTTGTATTGGTGGTGGTGGTGTTAATGGTGGTATTGGTGGTGGTGGTATTGGTGGTGGTACTGGTGGTGGTATTGGTGGTGGTGGTGATATTGGTATTGGTGGTGGTGGTATTGGTGGTGGTGGTGGTATTGGTGGTGGTGGTAGTGGTATTGGTGGTGGTGGTATTGGTGGTGGTGGTAGTGGTATTGGTGGTGGTGGTATTGGTGGTGGTGGTGGTGGTATTGGTATTGGGGGTTGTATTGGTGGTGTTGGTGGTGGTGGTATTGGTGGTGGTATTGGTGGTGGTGGTATTGGTGGTGGTATTGGTGGTGGTGGTGGTATTGGTGGTTGTATTGGTGGTGTTGGTGGTGGTGGTATTAGTGGTGGTGGTATTGGTGGTGCTGGTATTGGTGGTGGAATTGGTATTGGTGGTGGTGGTAATGTTATTGGTTGTGGTGGTATTAGTGGTGGTGGTATTGTGGTGGTGGTACTGGTTGTGGTGGTGGTACTGGTGGTATTGGTGGTGGTGGTGGTATTGGTGGTGGTGGTGGTGAATATTGGTGGTGGTGGTATTGGTGGTGGTGGTGATGTTGGTGGTGGTGGTATTGGTGGTGGTGGTATTGGTGATGGTGGTGGTATTAGTGGTGGTGGAGGTGGTGGCATTGATGGTGGTGGTATTGGTGGTGGTGGTATTGTGGTGGTATTGGTGATGGTATTTTTTTTTTACGGAGTTTTATATAGTGCAAACTTGACGCGAAGGTATCAGGTATCAGAGCGCTTTACACGAGCACCAGTTGCATTACACGTGGACACATTCATTTTTTTTTGATTAGGCACAGGGAGATTAAGTGATTTGCCCAGAATCACAGGATGTTGGCGTCCTTGACGAGACTCGAATCCGGTTCTCTAGATTTGAGGTTGACCGCCCTAGTTAGGCTACACCGGTGGTGGTGGTGGTTTGGGTGGTGGTATTGGTGGCGGTGGTATTGGTGGTGGTGGTATTGGTGGTGGTATTGGTATTGGTGGTGGTGGTGGTGGTGGTATTGGTGGTGGTGGCATTGGTGGTGGTATTCATGGTGGTGGTATTGGTGGTGGTGTTGTTGTTCTTAATAAAACAGGCTTTTGAAAACAACCCGTCAGGTGGCTTTAGTACAGATGACATGTAACACAAATGTGCTGTTGTCAGCTTCAGCCCATTAGCACAGTATTATGTGCTACCTGGAATTCACATAACTTAATTCGCTAATCATTTCCAAATCCATTTTACTGGGGGGGTGGTGGAAACAGACACAAGATAATGCCGGGTTAAAGTGATTGAAAGCAGGTGCCCGTCATACGGGGGTGGCCGTGCTGCTTAAAAAAGCACAAGTGGTTTCAGCTGAAGCAGCGCATGTCCGGCCTGCAGTAAGAGAAACTCAATAAAGTAAATAGTGCTTACAGACTAAATACGGGGGCATTTGGGGCACGCAAGAAATATAAGTGAGCTGCCAAAGATAGAACACACAAAAATATTTTGCTGATGTAATAGAAATTTCTGCTGGAGGTTAAGGTACATGCAGCACACTCTTTTTTTTAAATCAAACGTAATTGACAAGAATGAAAACTTTCTCCCAAAAAAGTAGGGACTGTTCATCGAATGTCGAGACAGGTGGTAACAATCCGAGCAAAGTGCCCTGCGAGAAAAAGCATCACTAGTTGTTAGTTTAAGCATACTACGACAACCCAACACACTCCTATCGTATCTCATAGAGCGGAGTTTATTTATTTATGTATGTTCAAATAAAAACTATTACGCCCATTTATTTATTAAATAAAAACGATTACATCTCGGTTGATGTTTTCTCTATATTTGCAATAGAAATGACATTGACGATCCTTCTGTAAAACAGATTTCAGCACCACAAGGAAGCCGATCAACAACAAAAATGTTGCTAACTTCTGAGGACCCCAAGGTGATGTAAATCACTTTTTGTATTATTTTTTTTTGGGAGTTTTATATAGCGCAAACTTGACCCGGAGATATCGGGTATCAGAGCGCTTTACATGAGCAGCAGTTACGTTACACAAGGACACATTCCTTTTTGTTAGGCACGAGGAGATTCAGTGATTTTCCCAGAATCACAGTATGTTGAGCGTCATTGCCGAGACTCAAACCTGGTTCCCCAGATCTGAGATCACCCGCCCTAGCCCGTTCGGCCACATCCTCTCCCCACTTCTGGCAGAAAATGAAAATGTCTGCGTTCTGAGTGTGTGGGTGGGGTGAAAGTGTGTGGTGTGGGTTGGGGGCGGGGCGGGGGTGTCACAGGTAAATTTTAATTTTGACATACCAAGGGCATAAAAAATAAAATCCTGAAACGCTACATGCAACAGAGGCGGGGGATCCTTTGCTCAGAGACGGGCTGTGCTGTGTGAAGGGGGCACCCACTGGCTCCCAGAACAGCTCTCATTCTGGAGAGGTTTTTGTTTCCACATCTCAAATTCCTGCCTAAAGCTCTGTGTCAAGCTTTGCTCTGCCATTTGGGAAGCTGTGCCCAAAGACGATGCTCTGTCCTCTCCGCACACCCTTCCTACCTTTGAAATTATGTAGCGCCCCACAAATGACACCATGTCGCTGTGTTGCGGCTTCCCCGGAACTCTGAGGAGCGGAGAGAAGGAACACCTCTCTCAGAGCCTCCTGCCTTCACGTTCCTTTCCTTTCTGTGCTTAAGACGTTTAAACAAATAAATATTTGCAATGCCATAGGTCTCGTATTTAAATGCGAGACCTATGTCATTGCAAACAAACAGCCGTCATTGTCCCTGTTTTGAAAGTGAAAACGGGCATGGCGCGCTGAATGTAAGTGAAGCATGTTGTTGTGCATAATGTAGGAGAAGTTCAATAAAGAAAACAAGTAATCAGAGGTCTCCTTGGACTGAATAAGGGAATAATCCTCAGGATATTGAGGGGAACTATCCTCGCTGCCCCCATTACAACAAGTCCCGCCTAGTCAAGTGATTGTAAATGGAGCAGAGGGCTGTTTACCGGAAGCAACCAGTGGGAGGAGCCAAGGAGGCGGGGCTTCAGCGGACGCTAATTCATGACGAGGCTGCGAAGCCCAGACCGGGAGGAGGGACCAGCGTGCGCTCTGCTCGAGGCTCAGGATAGTGAGGGGAACTTGCCTGCACTTCTGCAAAACACTCGCTGCCCCAATTATGACGAGCCCTTTCCAGTCAAGTGAATGTAAATAGTGCCGAGGTTGTTTACCTGAAGCAGCCAGCTGGAGGAGGCTCGGCTTCTGCTGAGCGCAAACTCCACGATTAGGCGAAAACCAGAGCCAGTCCATGGATGGGGCAGCTGTGAGGGGCAGGCACATAGAGCAGTGCCCCCTGCTCTGAGGCGTCCGTTTGGATCCCCTGCTCTGCTGTGAGGCAGGTCAGGTTGGAGCCTGCTGACTGAGGGGTAGGGGCAGGGGGAGGGAGTGCAGAGAAAGTGGGACCGAGGAGCCAGGAAATAAACAACAATAAAAATGAAACCTGCTCCTGAAAGGGGCGCACTGCTGATAGATAATGTCGACAATTAATAACAAGCAACCCAGGAGGAGGCAGGGCAGGAGAGGCAGCAGTAACACAACTGGGGTGTTAAGAGGGGTGGGAGGAAGAATGCTATATTTAAATGTAGGCTGCTAGGGCACTGAAACTGAACACAGACAAACACTGACAGAGCAGGAAACCAAGAAAAGAAAGAGTCCCTCAGAGAACAGATAAAGAACCATAGGGGAATGAGACAGTACTAAGCCCCTGCTCTGTGGGAGGAACAGAAGAGAGAAAGGAGGGATAAAGAGACAGGACTGACCACTAGCAAGCAAGGATTTTTTAAGGATACTGACGTAGACAAATGAAAAGCTATACCAAAAAAGGGGATGGACTTGATGCACACAGACTGATTACAGCAGGTCTCAAAGAGACAGCTACGCTATCTACCTCGACCTAATAAGGGTGGAATGGCCCTGACCTGCCTCTTTCTTTAGCTGACCATGGTAGTCAAAGGGCACACCCTTGCGCCGCGTGGAGTCCAGGTGCGACCTACGCTGCAGGAGTTAATTCGAGCTTTTTAGCTCAGTATAGCATTGGAAGGCCAATCTTCTCCTCGCCCGCCTGGGCCACACAGGTTCTTCTGGGACACGTAGTCCTCATCAGCCTTCTTTGGAGCCTAGAAGCTTCTGCCACACTTGTGGGCGATCCACTCATCCAGTGACACACACTGCTACAATGCCCTCTGAAGTACCCATGAACTGTAGCATGTGGCCACAGTCCACATCTGTAGAGCATTTGATTTTTGGAATTCGCAAGTGCAGGTTCAAGTTCACCGACTGGATATTCTCAAGCATTATTGAAAAGCTTTGACATACGTGCTTAGTGGCTGTGAACTATAGAGAGACAACTGAAGTTGTGCCTTGCTAGGAAGGGGCTAGATATGTCTAGTTTTCATTGGTTGCCTTCATTCCATGTAGTTAGTTTTATTTGTAATAAAGTACTTTTGTTTCTATAAAAATTAAAGCACTAAACTGGGCATTTATTTATTAAGGGGATTCAGCTGTTTCATAGTATTCTGAGTTTTTTATACACAGAAACCTCTTTAAAAATATTTAGACTGCTCTCCTCCGCTACCGTTAAAGAGTTCAGTCCTGGGCAGTATTACATGATACTCTAGTTACAGGGCAGTAGTAAGATGTCCCCATAACGCCAGTGGTATACAGCTTTAATTGTTACAATAGGAGCCCGGGGACCTCTGTCTGCCCTGATGACCCCTGAACTATGTCTTACAGAAAGTGTTCCAAATAACCACCTGGATTATTGGAACGTGGGCATATGGGATGGGTGCAGGGTACAGCTGGTGTGAGTGGGATTTTCAAAGGCAATATGCAGGTTGGTTTGATGGTATTGGGGCTAGAGGCCACACCTTTTACCCAGAGGTTACTGTGCATTGCCAAAGGCCATATCTGTCCGGATCAGCCGGTATTTAGAGGATGACTCCAACAAGAGCAGAAAACAGACAGGGTAGAGCAAGGAAAGGGAGAAGTGAGATTTGAGGATTTGGAGGGCTGGCCAGTGGCAACTGGGACACAAAAGTATCAGGTGAGCCTTCCAGTTCATGACGACCAAGAGACCAATCAGAGGAAAGCCTCGAGATCATCAGAAACAGTGGCCAATTGTCTTGCAACTGCTTTATTGTATGGTCTCAGAATCATAGTTACTGCCCACTGGTTACTCCTTTTCTCCACCTTTGTTGTTTTCTCTCTTACCTTCCTTGTTTCCTTTCTCTGCGGTGTCTGCTTTGCTTGGCTTGCTCACTCCTTCATTGGCAGCCTAACTGCACTATTTATACTCTGAACCCACCTGACTGACATGTTCATCTGGCGTTTCCTCCAGCAATATCTCTCTGGCTTCCTCGTGGTGTCACCTTGTCCCATCTGTTTCCCCGTCCTCAGCCCCTTCAGGTTGCCAGAGGTCTATGAGCACTCTTGGCCTGTTACTGGAACTTCTTTACTTGGAATCTAGTACGTCCTGGACTGCAGTGGATTGTGGTTCTTTGTATTAATTGTCTTTTGTATCCTGAGAGGACATGTACACATAGATGTAGGTCTGAAGAACCACCAATACATACAAAGCTGGTATCAAACCACCAAAGACACCTCTGGTGTTTCTGTAATCCTGACCCCATTTCCCCCCAATAAACAGCGTGTGTTCTGACTTCCTATCACTCAGAGCAACAACACTCTCTACAATCGAAGTCTTGGATGTCTGAAATGGAATCCACCAAATGTATCCTTTTCAGTCTCAAATCTCACACTTTACAAGGCACAACATTTTATTTGGATCCTAATCCCATTCAGTCCGTTGCCTAAGCTGTTTCTCAGGTTCAGGATGATTTGAATATTGCTAAACAGGAGAAAGCCTTGTTTGTTAAATAAGATCAATGAACTTGGGCCAAAGAAGGCAACAACCCCACCGAGTAGTGCATGTTCTGATTCAAACCTGGGTGGGTCTCCAACACTTTCCAATCCCACCATTCATTCCAATTAGTTAATTTGTGCTTGTAGGAAATTTGACTTTACTGGATGGTCTCTCCAGATTTTTAGCCTTTTGCTGGACTCTATATTTTTGCTGGATGCAGAACTCTGTGCATTTCATTCCATTAGAACTCCAGAAAGCTGTGGTCGCTGCACTCATCCTGTCTAAAATTGATTACTGCAATGGGCTTTTTCTCAATATACAATAACAATATCTTGATAAATTGCAGGTCTTCCAAAATGCAGCAGCTCATCTGCTGCTTGCTATCCCGAAACACCAGTCAGTGACCCATGCTCTTCCATCTCTGCACTGGCTACCAGTTAAAAGACTAATCGAATTCAAGTCCCTCTGTATTGCCTTTAAAGCGTTACATGGGCTTGGCTCTGATTACTTTACACAGCGTTTCAGGTGGTACATCCCAGAGAGGCAGCTTTGGTCAATGGCCTCCTCCAATCTGATAATCCCAAGGACTAAAACCTGCCTCATGGGGAGGGAGAAGTTTTGTGGCAGGCACTGCTAGCTTGTGGAACTTTCTGCCTCTGACACTGAAGGAGAGCAATCTTCTGGCATTCCTCAAACTTTTAAAAACTTGGCTGTTGAACAACTAGCCCGAACGCACTTATCGAACATCCCTCTCTGGTTAGCCATTTCAGTAGTAACACCGTGCCTAGACACTAGCCCCGGGCAGAGACATCCGCTCCGCCCGCGGAATGTGCGCAGATTTGCCTCCTCCGCGTTCCGCGGAGAACGCTGAGAAGGCAAATCTCTGCACACTCCGCTGCGGAGCGGAGTTGGCCAGCCCCCGCCTCCACCCCCCCTATTAACAATTAATTATAAATGACATAAAAGTAAAGAAAAACAACTTACCCGGACTGTGGCGTCCCCGGGCTGCCCTCCTCCTCTTCCTCGCCGTCTCTGCGAAAACTGCACATGCGCGCACCCGCGCATGCGCATTTCTCGCAAGAAATACGCATGCGCAGGCGCTTCACTATACACCCTTGCCTCTTGATCAGAAATATGATTAATAAAGTCTTCCACGTCTCAATCTCATCATGTGGGCGATCCCTTGAGGATTCAACTAGATAACTAGCAATTGTTCATTAGTGACGGCCAGTGGTTCAGTGAACTTCAGGGATAGACTTTCTAGGAGGCCACACAGGGGACAGAAAATTAATTCCAAAGAGGCCGCGTGTCAACGAATAATTCGTAACTGGGAGCTCTCCTGTGGTATTGACAAAAAGGGAGACACAAGGAAAAAGGGCGTTTATCAAAAGGTCCAGCATACATGCCCAACTATCATAAACCAAAAATTAGTATGCAGTTCCTGAGAAAGTTAGTGTAAGTAACCGGCAGAGAGAGGCTACGAGAAGTTTAATTTAACCAGAAAGGGGACGGGGAATTCCTCCTTTCGGATAAAGTGCCCTCACACACCCAGCCTGCTGGGTGTCATGCTTCATCATTGGGCATGCTCCTCGTCGGGTCGGCGGTGCAATACCCGACGGGCACCCTCAGTGGGGGCTCTTTGGCGGAGATCTTTTTATCCTTGCCGTATGGTGCGTGTGTGTGAGGGGCTCTAAAGTGTAGAGGTGTAACAAGTGAAAAAGTGCATTAAAACAGGGGACGGTGGTCAGGGCCACTTCTTTAATAATCCTGCCTCCTACCCTGATTAAAAAGATGTATCGCGGCTAGCTACAATAATGTTGCGGCTAGTGGCAATAATCAGGTCGTCAGGTCAACATGTTTCTTGCCTATCAGTCCCGTGATGGGATCAAGCGGCAATTCTTCAGGACCAAGGAATAGATAAAAAGTTTTAAAACAGTGGTACAAGATCTACACTGATGTTAGGTATGATGGTGTAATAACCTCAAAATTACCAGATCACAAGCACCATCGGCTGAAGGTCCGTAGGTGCTGTAGCCAATCTAGAAAAGAAAAACATTTGTGAAAACAACCGGTCACTTATTTAACAAAACATGAGCACAATTGGTGTCAATTCCAGTGCTGTTGATTATGATAGGCTCTGACCACATGCGATCTAGTTAGCCCCAAAGGTCGTGTGAGTCCTACAGTGAACTCGAATCATTGTATCGGTGTATCGCCCCACAAATTATTCATAGTCAAGATGAATTACCTACACGAACTCAATATGCACCCAGTCGGGTATGGTAGCAGGTGCGGAGCTGGCGGTGGGGTATCTTCCACTGTAGGAGGTATCCCGTTTAGCCTAAACTCACCACCGCATCCCTCCCAGAATTGGCAGGTGAAAGCCCAATGGTGCTCGGTAATCACTAATACCTTGACAATATAAACCTGTTAGGGGTGGCGAGAAGACCACAAGTTTGCTTGCTATTTATTGAGTTCGTGTAGGTAATTCATCTTGACTATGAATAATTTGTGGGGCGATACACCGCTTGTATGACTATTTAACGCTGGGTCTCTCAGGGTCTACCATACCTGTTTTCCTCACTTTTTCTTACCTTCAAGAATGTCTCAATTACAATGAGCTTCTTTACATTCCTGCATTTAGGATACCACGCGTTGATTTAACGCGCTCATTTTACTGCCGATGACCGATGTGGCCATTTCTACTTATTTATTAGGTGAGTGGCCAGTATGGGAGTCCATGCGCCATTTTTCTTGACAGCTATTCCTCCCTTTTTTATCTCTGCTGCTACTTTAACTTTCATTTATTTTATCTGGAATGATTCGAGTTCACTGTAGGACTCACACGACCTTTGGGGCTAACTAGATCGCATGTGGTCAGAGCCTATCATAATCAACAGCACTGGAATTGACACCAATTGTGCTCATGTTTTGTTAAATAAGTGACCGGTTGTTTTCACAAATGTTTTTCTTTTCTAGATTGGCTACAGCACCTACGGACCTTCAGCCGATGGTGCTTGTGATCTGGTAATTTTGAGGTTATTACACCATCATACCTAACATCAGTGTAGATCTTGTACCACTGTTTTAAAACTTTTTATCTATTCCTTGGTCCTGAAGAATTGCCGCTTGATCCCATCACGGGACTGATAGGCAAGAAACATGTTGACCTGACGACCTGATTATTGCCACTAGCCGCAACATTATTGTAGCTAGCCGCGATACATCTTTTTAATCAGGGTAGGAGGCAGGATTATTAAAGAAGTGGCCCTGACCACCGTCCCCTGTTTTAATGCACTTTTTCACTTGTTACACCTCTACACTTTAGAGCCCCTCACACACACGCACCATACGGCAAGGATAAAAAGATCTCCGCCAAAGAGCCCCCACTGAGGGTGCCCGTCGGGTATTGCACCGCCGACCCGACGAGGAGCATGCCCAATGATGAAGCATGACACCCAGCAGGCTGGGTGTGTGAGGGCACTTTATCCGAAAGGAGGAATTCCCCGTCCCCTTTCTGGTTAAATTAAACTTCTCGTAGCCTCTCTCTGCCGGTTACTTACACTAACTTTCTCAGGAACTGCATACTAATTTTTTGGTTTATGATAGTTGGGCATGTATGCTGGACCTTTTGATAAACGCCCTTTTTCCCTTGTGTCTCCCTTTTTGTCAATAATATTAGCACGGTCTTTTGACCGCGAGACTATAGGATACCGGGCACACTAATCTTGTGTCCTGGACCGATACATCTTTGTTCACCATGGAGGAAACTCAGGGCTTGAGTTTCGGTGAGGAGATAGCAGCAGAAATTTTGAAAACACCTTCAATCTTGGGAACTGAAGGCAACTCAGCATCAGGAAGCCAATCGGAGGATTGGGCTTCCCTTAGTGCGCTCAAAAAGAATGGCTTAAAACCACTCTCCACGGGGCTATAATGACAGAATACCTCAGGGCCAATATTGCCCTCAACGGCCTAATTGTGAACAATTTTCCCCGTCTCTTTCTTGACGATCCTGTGTTTAAGAAGGAATGGTCCCTGGTCTCTTGGAAGTGTACCAGGGATCTTCTTATCTTGATCATCAATACAGCAAAGAGAATAGCTGACGCTATGTTAGCTCGTATCCAAATAGCTGAAGGTAATCTTAAATCGGTTATCCAAAACACTGCGTTTAAATGCAAGTTATTAGAAATAAATCAAGAAATAAGTGACAACAGAGAGTTTCTGATGAAACAAAAGATTAGCAAACTACAGAAGGATATTAATCGGTTTGATAAGGAAAAAGGTTTACCCCTATTTAAAGGTGGATTTTACTCCTAACAAAACCAGTTACTCCTCAGATGAAAGTGGTACTGAAACAAGGAGGGGTTCCTCATCGTCCAATAGTGATTCCAGTACAGGGAGCTGGGGCGGCACACCTAACAGACGTACACGCCCTAACTATTATGGCTACCCACTGCCACCCTTCCAAGGCCATCCTGCCTGGAATTACCCGGGGTTTCACGTAGGTCCACAAGGATACCCCCAAGGCCCACCTCCGTTCTTCCCTGTTGATAACCAGTCTTTTTAGGAAGAGGCTGGGGCAGAGGAAGAGGGCGGCGAAGAAGCAACAACAAACAGGTACATTGGCAGGACCAACCCCCGAGGATTCCAGAGACAAGGAGTGTGTCGAGAGGGAAAAGACTTAATCATTAACCTCTCACACAGACACTTGACTATAACAGAACACGAGGTCCTATGGAAAGGCCTCGGTTTTGTCCCTACACCTAGAATAGACCACTTTAGAGACCACTGCGAAATCCACAATCTCTTTCGCAAAGTTAGACTTAATGCTTTCTTTCTTGACAAACCTAGACTAGAAAACAAGGACACAGGACTGCGGAATCCTTCTACCTTTACCCCCAATAGTAGTATGGTACCTAATGAGGTCCTCACCTTTGAGCAGGCTGTGCTCAAGGAACTTAAAGACATCAATCAAAATGTGCCTTTTAATAATCTATCTAAGGTGGAATGGGCAGCCGTCAAGTCTTTAGCTGATGACCCTACTGTTACCATAAAACAGGCAGATAAGGGGGTGCAACTGTAATAATGTCTACTGTTGACTATAACACTGAGTGTTTACGTCAACTTAACAACGAACGGTACTACACCCTTATCACTGAGAACCCTACTAAAAGACTATCCACTATAATATCGACGATGGTTTTTACTGCTGAGATAGAGGGGTGGATTTCAAAAAAAGAGTCTGAATTTTTGATAACAAAAAATCCGAAAACACCTTACTTTTACATCCTACCTAAGGTGCACAAGGGCATCAGCCCGGTACCTGGTAGGCCTATTGTATCAGGAATAGGATCTCTGCTGGAACCTCTATCTAAATTTTGCGATTATTTCTTACAACCACTAGTGAAACAGACTCCAGCATTTTTACTGGACACTACATCAGTACTGCAACTTATCGATGACTGTCCCAACCAAAATGAAATTGATTTCATTATGACCCTAGATGTGGAAGCACTATATACCAACATACCCCAACGCGCCACACTAGAGGTCATTGAGGATGTACTGAGTTCATCTGACTGGACATCGTCCACACCAATACCATTTGTGATAGAATGTGCTACCCTGGCATTGACAGAAAATTTCTTTGAATATAACCAAAGCCTGTACCACCAAATACAAGGCACTTCCATGGGTAGCACATTCGCTCCCAGTGTGGCCTGTCTCTATGTTGCAGCTTTTGAATCTAGATTTATTTTGCACCACAGCAACCCCTATGTTAACAACTTGGTTTTGTGGAAAAGATACATCGATGATGTTCTGGTTTTTTGGAAAGGGGATAAGAATAGCTGTGAGCAATTCTGTCAATGGATTAATACCTTGAACCCCTATCTGAAATTCACACACAATATCTCCAATTCAACAGTACCCTTCTTAGACCTGAATATAAATCTTTCGTCAGGCACCTTAACTACTACGTTACACAAGAAACCTACTGACTGTAATAGCCTTTTACTTTTTAGTAGTCACCACCCAAGGGCTTTAAAGAACAACCTCCCATTTGGCCAATTCCTTCGGATTAGGAGGAATTGTACGTCAGTAGATGACTATAAATCAGAGGCTGTGAAACTAGCGTTAGACTTACGCAAAAGAGAGTACCCACAACGCTCTGTGTCTGTGGCCATGAAAAGAGCAAGAAATAACAATAGAGAGGCCTTGTTGGAAAAGAAAGAAAAATTCCAACTGATGTAATAACATGTGTTACGTCATACACCCCAGCGTCCACACAGATTAGAAAAGCCATACGCAAACATTGGGCGATTTTGAACACAGGTAATCTCACACTACCAACCCCGAGATTTGCATTCAAAAGAACGAGCAATTTGAAAGACCTATTAATACATACAAGACCCAAGCCCAAGACTAATCCAACTCAGAGAAACCTATGGGACTTACCCCCTGTCGTGGGTCATTACCCCTGTGGGTCTTGTTCAGTGTGCCCCCAGACAAAACAGACTAAAGAGATACTCTTGAATGACAATTTCATTTGGCACATGAGGAGACACACTAACTGTAACACAGCGAACTGTATTTATCTGTTGTCCTGCCCGTGTGGCCTTCGATATGTGGGAATGACAACTAGACCTGTCAAAACCCGGATTACTGAGCACAAAAGCAACATCAGGTGTCGCAAAACCACCACACGACTGTACACTCATTTCCTTAGCGCCAACCACTCATGTGAAACTCTGAGGTGGGTGGTGTTGGAGGCTCATACCGTGATCAACCCCTCGACCCTGTTTAAAATTGAACAACGCTGGGTACATCGATTGTGTTCTGACAAAAATGGCCTTAACGAAGATATTCCGTGGAGCGCCATTAATAACTCTTAATTTCGACTGTCACAACTGTTACGATACTTTGTCTCCGTACTATTTCGTAATTACTAGTAGGGAAGCCATTTATCACTCCTCAACGTCACCCATTGATGGCGCTTCTGGTTTTGTTATGATCACCCTTCCTGTAAACCAGCTGGAATGTACTATTTTCCATATTGCAGCGTTTCTTCATTTTTACACCTTTCCAATATGGCGCAGGATTCGGAGTTTAGAATTTTTATTCTCCCAAGATGGCCGCCAGTAATACCTTTCACACGAGGGTGTCTTACATTCTAGTGACCACGCCACGAGCGTGACGCCGCCCAGACGCACCAATTCGGGCAAGTTATCTGCGGCAAGAATCGTGCTGACAGTATCCTTCCGGGTTCGGCAGTCTGGGTTAGGTTTTCCGCCGAGTGGGCGCGAGTTTCTGTAAGTAACCATCCCCTTGTTGTTACGGAATCATTGACCAAGCTCTCCTGTGGTCCCAGGTAGAGTGTCGTGCAAGCCCGTCACTGTAGCCTGGCTATAACAGTGCAAAGCATGCTCTGCAAGCTTTCAAAATGAACCATTTTTACAGGTAAAACATACCTGTTAAATAGTAGTAAGTTACCCTTGTGTGAGCCTTTTAGCCCAAAGGGTAGGGTGCATGGTATTTATAAGTTGGACATGTAGATAATTAATATTACCATGCCTCTACAGTGACAGGGCCCTGAAAGCTATTTTCACTGTGGCAGGTCTAGCTGTCCTGTGTAGAAAACCAATGTATAAATTAAAATACTAATAATGTATCTCAGGAATGAGACCCGCTGGGAAAACATTATTAAACAACTATTGTTAATGGTTACCAAAAATCCAATTCAATTATGAAGTCAGATTTGTATAAATATTAAGGAAAAGTAACTTTTAGAAAGTTACCTTTTCCCTCCCTGAGGTTCCTGGAGGCTAATTTTCATTGGCTCTGAGTCGTATTTGCATTGGCTCTATAGCTTCTCTCTGCCAGTGATTAGACTTGAAAAGGTGTGTAAAGGGATGAAATGCCTCCCAGGAGAAAACAATAGGCTGACCTGAGTGGCAGATGTGACTCCTCTGAACACTGCAGTTTCACATCCTGCTTGAGTGTCAAATCCTGTTTGACAAGTCTGCTGCCTTCACATATAACACTAGGGCACATTTGAAAGGGAGAGAACAGCATGCTAAGACAATTCTTGTGAATCCACTGTCTGGTTGCTGAAGGATCCTGTTTTTGTCCTACCAGACTTCTGTCTCTGGCTTTGTAGTGGATACAATATATGCTCCAAACTGGATTTCTGTGTTAGATGTGGGGGAACACTAGGATTACTATAGTACATTCCCCACTCACACACTAGTCCTCAGAGCCCACGTTTAGTGTGGCCAAAGACTTTTACCATCTTGAGCATGCCCTGACACATTACATTTCGGGCCTGTTTGCCGTAAGGCAAACAGGAACTACTGAAAGTGGGTATGGTTGACCCTAGAAACATTTCCCCCATTGGTTAGGTAGGGGCCAGGAGTTAGGCCACCCACTAGCGCATGCCAGGCATGACTGTAGCATCTCCAGGCACCCATTTAAGTACAATTTCTGGACCTGAGCAAGATCATAAGAGGACTGGACCTGCTGTCTGTGACCTTAGCAGAGCACCTGAAGGACTGGTCCTGCTCCCTATTGTACCCAGGACAAAGAAGGGGACTTCAAGGGTCAGTTGGCTGACCTCCTGTGTGATTACAGGGCACAAGATGTAAGAGGCCTTTTCCTGGAAGTACCCAGCTG
Source organism: Calotriton arnoldi (assembly GCA_963921515.1). Lineage (NCBI taxonomy): Eukaryota > Metazoa > Chordata > Amphibia > Caudata > Salamandridae > Calotriton > Calotriton arnoldi. The sequence goes on along the minus strand of CAWUFW010002453.1, from coordinate 1,498,638 downwards.
ACCAGTGGCAACTGGACCTGGACTGGGCCCAGCTGATGACCTCTACATGGCACCCTGGGCATCCCTAAGTGCCTCCCCTGTGTTCCTGTACAGCTTTAGAGGTGAACTACTGTGGTGACTTGGGTCCTAAAAAACGAAGTCAGAAGGTAAAATCTTTGACCTGGACAAACCTGGTTGGTGTATCTGACTTATGCTCCATTAGGTTGCACCTAGGTCCCTGTCTACTACGACCATTGAATAACATTGACACTTTATGCTTTTTAGTGATTTTTCTACTTAAAATATTAAAAATTCATATCTTGGGATCCCCTTACTGGATTTTTGTTATTTTTGTGTCATTATGTTTATTAAATTTCACTATATTGTTCTAATATGGTTTTAAAAGTGTTATTGTTTTGCATTTTGACTTTTTTTTTACTGTTCTGCTACTGCATAACTATTTTACACATTACCATAAGTTAAGACTGTCTGCTTTTTGCCATAGCTGCCAGCGGGTTGAGGTCAGGTTAATTTACAGACTCGTAGGACTCACCCTGACAAAGGTTGTGTTTATTCCTTGAAGTGGGCAGCCGTCAACCTCAAATAATAATCTAATTTCTTACATTTCAGCTATGTCTGTAACTTATTTGGCTCCAACTGAGAAAGTCGATGGAGATTCCCAGAAATATCAGACTTTCATGGCACAATATAGATTACAGTTTATGGCTAGAGAGCAAGCATATCTTATGGATACGTCTAATGTTGCATTTATACTTTCTTATTTGACCGGAGAAGCATTAACCTGGGCCACTCCCTTAATTAATGATAATAGTGCAAAGTTAACACAACTGCAGCAATTCCTGGAACACTTTGCAAAGGTTCTCAACATAAGACACACAAAGCTTGCCGTTTATATGGGGTCACAAATGCTTCATCAAGGGATTCGGGAATTGGTAACCTATATAAGCCATTTTTGACCAACTTTGCGCTGAGGCAAGATGAACTGATAATCCCCAGAGGCTGCCTTTTGTAAAGGACCGCACCAGGAAATTAAGGAAACATTTTCTTTGTTTGTGATTTGACCTGCTATATGTAAATCCCTTATGGACCTCTTTTTCTAAATCGAAGCTCAACAGAAAAATAGACAGAGAGGGGCAATGGAGAAGGCAACTGTATCCATCACCCACACCTCAAGAGTTGGCAGAAAAGTCTGGTGAAGTACCTAGGCAGATTGGCTCTATAAAAAAAACATTGCTTAAGGAAGAAAGAACAAGAAGAAGAAAGGTTGGGATGTGTTTATACTGTGGAAAAGTCATTTTGTTTGTAGCTGTCCTATACTACCAGGAAACAGGATGTTCAAGGGCATCCTCTTTCATTAGGGAAGATGCAATAGGAAACAAGACCTATTGTAATGGCTTTCAACATAAGACTCGTCGAGTCCATAAATTTGGATGTAATTGCTTCACTTATTTTTTCCATAGTCCTTGAAACTATCTTGAAAAGAGACGCAATGCTTTCAAAGAATGGCAAAGACGATACATTGAGATGAAATCTAAGTTTTGTAAAGAGAACTGTTGGTTTTGACCTCAGATCAAACCAGGCAACCCGTAACCTCTTTTGCAACCCAGATGACCAAGGAGGAAAGTGTCAACCCTACTGAATATAAAGAATTTGAGGATGTGTTTTGTAAAAAGGCATCAAATGAACTTACACGCCATCTGATATATGATTATGCTAACAATCTTCAACCACAAGCCAAGATTCCTCATGGGCGCATTTCTCCTCTGACACTGAAGGAAGATGGAGTTTTAAAAGGTTATCTTAAACAAAATCTAGCAAAGAAATTCATTCAGCACTCAGAATCACCGGTAGGAGCTCCATCTTCTTCCCATTCAAAAGGCGGCTGGAGATCATCAACCATGTATAGACTATAGAAACTCAATGAAATCACCATCAGAAACAGACATCTGTTTAGCTCGACACAAGAGGATGCTATAATCTTGTCCGAATTAGGGTAAGCGACAAATGGAAGACCTCATTCAGTAACAGGTATTGTCACAATGAGTACTTGTTAATATCTATCCAGTTGCCTGTTATTCCTGATCATTATCAGCAGCGGGAAAGAATTATATATATATATATATATATATATATATATATATATATATATATATATATATATATATATCAAAACAATACCCTTTCAAGGCATAAAGTGATGCATAAATTATGCAAAAAAGAAGCAGAGAACTCTGGGTAGTTCTCAAGTTTAGGTGGAAAACATCTCCTGTATAGAGCACCCTCAACACCAGCGACACTCTAGATCTTCTCACTTCAAATGTCTGCTTTTCTATCCAAGTCTTTAAGCATAGGATTAGCACAGTGCCATCCACGCCCAGATAGAAAGGGACAAAGTATTTTGCCATTCCTACAACAAAGTCTTTAAGCATAGGACTAGCACAGTGCTGTCCAAGCAGAGCTGTAAAATGACAAAAGTCTTTTACCACTCCAGGCACAATATTACAGCTTTGAATTGGTAATTTAACAACCAAGCCAACCTGAAATGAATAAAAGCAACCCCTGACACGTGTTTCGCTCTCATTAGAGATCTTCAGAGAGGTATAGCTTTGTCCAGACACAAGGGAGCACCAGTATAAGTCAAAACAATACCCTTTCAGGCATAGAGTGACGCATAAATTATGCAGAAAAGAAGCAGAGAACTCTGGGTAGTTCTCAAGTTTAGTTGGAAAGCAGCTCCTGTATAGAGCACCCTCAACACCAGCGACACTCTAGATCTGCTCACCACAAATATCTGCTTTTCTATCAAAGTCTTTAAGCATAGGATTAGCACAGTGCCATCCACGCCGAGATAGAAAGGGACAAAGTCGTTTGCCATTTCTACAGCAAAGTCTTTAAACATAAGACTAGCACAGTGCTGTCCATGCTGAGCTGTAAAAAATCTTTTACCACTTCAGGCACAATATTACAGCTTTGAATTGGTAAAATACCAACCTATCTCGGCGAGGATGGCACAGTGCTAATCCTATGCTTAAAGACTTTGATAGAAAAGCAGACATTTGAGGTGAGCAGATCTAGAGTGTCGCTTGTGTTGAGGGTGCTCTAAACAGGAGCTGCTTTCCACCTAAACTTGAAAACTACCCAGAGTTCTATGCTTCTTTTTTGCAGATATATATACACACACACACACATGCACCCACGCGTGCAACACACACACACACACACACATACACACCCCCTATGGCCATGTTATGTTATGTGTATTAGTATGGCGCAAGTAATCACCCGTGAGGGTATCCATGTGCTGGAGCAGGCGTGTAGGCTTAAGACAAAGGATGTTGGGCGTCTGACACCACAGAATTATTCAAACAGCCAGGTCTTCAGCTTCTTACAGAATTCAAGAAGTGAGGAAGAGGCCCTGATTTGTTGGGGGAGATTGTTCCAGGTCTTGGATGCATTCTAGGAGAACGCTCGACCTCCCGTTCTGCTTTTGTGGATGTGGGGGTGGGGGGGGAGTGAGAATAAGATTGTGGCTGAGCATAGGTGTCTGGAGGGTTGGTGAAAGTGTAGGGTAGGCGGTTGTTCAGGCATGTTGGTCTGATGTTCTGCAGTGCCTTGTAAGAGTGCTTGAGGAGTTTGAATTTGCTGTGGTTCTGGATAGGAAGCCAATGGAGCTCTCTGAGGTGTGGTGAGATGTGGGTGTGCCATGGGAAGTTGAGGATGAGATTCACTACCGCGTTCTGGATTGTCTGGAGTCGGTGTAGGAGATGGTTGGAGATCCCGGTGTAGAGTGGGTTGCCGTAGTCTAATCTGATTATGATGAGGGCTTACCTGACCGTGTGTCTAGTATTTAGGGTTAGCCATTTGAATATGTTGCCGGCATGTGAAGAATGTGGAAACAGGAAGAGCTGACCGCGTTGACCTGTGCTGTTATGTTGAGCTTGTAATGCACGATGATTCCTAGGTTTCTGGGGTGGTTGGTTAGTGTGTGTCTAGGTCCAAGCTCCGATGGCTACCAGTATGAATCCCATAGAGAGTTTTTGTTCCAGAAGATGAGCACTTTCATCTTGGCAGAGTTGAGTTTTACCCACTTTGATCTCGTCCAGTTTGCTACGTTGATCGTGCAGTTGGAAAAGTTGTTTCTGGTGGTGGTGGACTTGTTGGCCAGAGAAAAGAGGAGTTGGGTGTCATTCGCGCAGGATAGGATGATTATGCCTTCAGAGCCACCACCCCAAGGGGCAAAAAGGATTTTGTAAAACTTTTCTCATGCTTCAAATAAACCCCTTGGGCTGGGTCAGGGCCCGGGGCAGCGCAAACACTTTAATAGGGGAGGGGAACACACAGTCCTCCTCCTCCTCGAGTCTCTCTGAGACCTCGGGCCCCCATCCACCAGGACAATACTAAATTTAAAAAAGCAGGGTAGCGCAGCCTCCATTTCCAAGCCTCTAAAGTTCCTGGGGACCCCATCCCCAAGGCTGAAATTCCTTAAAAGGGGAGGGGTGTGGGGACCTCCACACCAAAGCACCAGGGCCAATATTTAATTAAAAGGGAGGAGGGAGCACAGCCCCCTTCCTGAGCTTGTCCATTACCCCATGGACCCCATACCTGGGGCAGTAACAGTTGATGACTTACAAAAATGGTGGGGCACTATACGTGCTGAAGTTCTACAGCCCTAAGGATGATATCGGTGATGACCAGGTGCTGATGAGCTCAGCATCTCTGGCCCTGAGGGTGATTTCAGTGACCCACTGTACTGATATGCTGAGGCTCCATGACCCTAAGGGTGATATGTTATGTTATTAGGATTTATAAAGCGCACGAATACCCGCGGGTGTCTTGGCGCTGCGTAACTGTAGTGAACCTGTTGGCAATCTAATTTTGGAACAACCAGGTTTTAAGTCCTTTCCTGAAGGAGAGGAGGGAGCTCACACCTCTTAGCTCATTCGGGAGATTGTTCCAGAGCTTAGTGGTGCTGTAGAGAAAGCTGCAACCTCCCCATTTTGTGGTCCGAATTCTAGGCACTGTCAGGAGTTTGGCTCCCTAGTTGGTTCATACCAGGTGAAGAGGTTCTGGAGGAAGACAGGACCTGTGAGGCTCAGTGCCTTATAGGCCTGACACAGAGCCTTGAATTGTATTCGTTGTGCCACTGGCAACCACTCAGGTACCGAGGGGCTGAGGTTCTTCAGCCTTGAGGGTGATATTAGGGATGCTCAGGCACTGATGTGCTGAAGTTTCCTGGCCCTGAGGGTCATATCGATAATGAACAGGCACTGATGGGCTCAGGGTCCCTGGATCTAAGGGTGATAACAGTGACAGGCTGGTACCTATGGGCTGAGGATCCCTGGCCCTGAAAGTGATACCAGTGATGAACAGGTGCTGAGAGGGTGAGGTTTGCCAGCCCTGATGGTGATATAGGCGATGAATGATACACAGGAACAAACGGGCTATGGGTCCCTGCTGAAGAAATTAATGATGCACGTGCAAGGGCGCGATTCACCAAATTGGGCCACTTTTTTTTGTTACTGACTAGGCCTGATTGCGATCCCAATCCGACCCTGCCCCGGACCTCTTGTATGGTAGTGATACGAGGCTTCAGGTGAATTTAATGCGGTCCTGTCAAATGTGATACCACTGATATTGGTACAGGGAGTGGATTGTGCTGCTAAGAAGAGGGACACCCGAGAGATGAAGCAAGGGACTTTCTTTGGACTACAGATGAAGGGTGATGTCCTCTAAGCTGACATCAATGGAACCAGTCCAGTAAAAGCCAGGAACACCTGAAATGTAAAACAAATTTCCTTGTAGGGAAATGATCTGTGGTACCAGAACAACATACTTGCACCCAGTTCTTTCTTGTTACAAAGGAAAACATTCTGGGACCAGTAGTTTGTGTTTCCTCCAATTGAATCAACAGGGTTCTGACGGAGCAGGGTAAATGAAAAAATTTTAACCTCCTAATATTTTCGTAAAATAATTAATAAACATGTTCGTTCAAGTAAATAACCAACAATGTATGTTACATGTTAAGGGTTAAAGGTAACACGCTATTCTGTGTGCAAATTAATTGACTTATAATTGTTTACGTGTCTAACATAACATAATATTTGCGTACTAGTTAAATAATAAATGCATGATTTGTGCTTTTAAATAAAACGTGTGGTTGCAAAATAAAGCGATGGTAAGTAAGGGACAGCTTTATATGTTACTTCTGCTAGGTAATACCTAATTGGGGTACGTAGAAAGACGGGAGGGAAACGAAAGGGTTTATATTTCTTTGTTTTAACAATATTTTGTTTATCTTTGAAAATAGTGCGCTTAGGCCTGTCGAGCAGCAATATAAAATGGCCACGAGTTGCTAGAGTACGCATGAGCGGGAGACCATGTGATAGAGGAGAGAGGCTGTGGAAAAGGGATGATCACGTGCTGATGCTGAGAGGCTAAGATGAAAGTATGGTCAAGGCTGTTGTGACCCTTCTGAGCAGATGTGTGCCAAGATGATCAGCAAGAAGCGTGAGAAGTCCGACTGAATCAATAGACGGAACTGTTTTACACAAAATGTAACAGAAAAAGATACAATTTGGACTGATCGAAACGGATGAGCAATTGCATGAACTGTGGGAAACGATGCTTGCATGGACATTCCACACGGAACTGGTTAAGACCAGGAAGTTTGATTAAAATGTATATGGGCCTGAGTTTTGACCAATAAGAATGAATCACGCCATGAAGAAGAAACATTTTATGCTGTAAGCTAGAATTAGGGTATAAGAAGACCTACTCTTGGTGGGAGGGGTTAGAATGCTGTGGGGATGCTGCGGGAGATGCTGGAGAAGTTAGATGCTGTAGATGAGTGAAGTTGCGGTTGCTGATGCTGACGAGCTGATGCTGCTGCTGTTATTTCTCTTTTCCAGTTGAGTATAAAGATGCTGCTTTAGGAGAGCTTTTCCTGATAGATTTTATTTTAGAACTATTAGATTTTTCCCGGATAGATAGATAGGTTGATCTTTAGAGTTCGTATCATGGTAACCCTATTTTTCCGTCTAATAAATATGCATTGCAATTTCAAATTATTCTTATATTGATAATAAATGTAATGATCTGAATAATAAGCTAATGTCATTTCCTGCATTCAAAACTTTATATAAACTTTATTATTCTTTAAACAAATGACTCAGTGATTCTTTAGCCCAATGATTAAAAATGAAATGTTAAAGAGTTTATTGTGATTGAGCTGGTCTTAATCACCATCAACTGATTCCTACTAGTTGGTCCATCGACCAATGAGCGGAATACCTTAAAAGCAAATGAGAAATATTATGTCATGATAAAAGAGGTATCCCGTCTCCTTCCAGCAAATCGTTTTTCTCCTAGGTTCATGACGGAGGAAATCCAGGGAACAAATGAGTAAGTGAATGTATATGCGGTGTTATGGGCCCCACCGTCATATGGATATAGTGTGTGTGTTAGAGAAATAATTGCACCTGGATGACCAAAGCATAATAGGAGAATTATTTTTATTGTTAGCGCTGGATCAGATTTCTTGGTAGCAGAGTTATGGTTACTATAGATTAGTTTGGTGATTATTGATTATTGATTATTGATAAGTTCATGTCTAACACTTTTTGTTGAGTCGCGTTATGTTATATGTAAGTTTTCACGCTTCCGGGAAGTAGGAAGTGGAACACGTGTGGCAAGAGAAGTCACATGGAATTGTACACTGTCTGAGTTCATTTTTGGTAATAACACAGGTTGTGTTATAATAGGGACATTTTGCGTGTAAAAGGTGTGTAAGTGAAATAGTGATCGGTTTTCTTGTGAAACTCTGGCCTTAATTCTCAGGAGCATTATAGTCTCCACATGTGTTTTATCCCCAGAGAAACGGGTTTACTGATTGCTTGAAAGAAGGGTACGGTAGAGGGAAGTGCTACTTTATCGGCGAAACTGAAAATTCTGTGGTAGGGTAGAGGTAAGCGCTGCCTACTGGAAAATACAGAATTCTTGTGTAAATGGTCAAAGCTATCGTTTCGGTTTAGCGAATCAGACAATGGAAATGTGGTTAAAATGTTGTAACTAACAAAAATTGTTGAAAAAGAAATTGCCGATAAATTTTGTAAAGGAGGGGTCAAGAGCAGAAGTGACGTAGACAAGAGTCGCGCTGGGATTGGACAGTGCGCCGTAGACAGAAATCGCTCTGATTGGAGCTTTGGTGTGAGTCGCACAAGGATTGGTTGAATAGCCTAGTGACGTGGAAGTTTGTAATTGGAGTGTTGGTGTGAGTCGCGCTAGTATTGGTTGAAATAACGCATAGGGAACAGTGTTGAATTGCGGATCGTTTAAGGAGAAAAAGGTCGTGAATCATGTCGTACTATGAGTATGGTAAAGAGAAAACGTCATGGATGTCGAAAGTTAAGAACTTCTTTAAGAAAGACAAAAAGGTAGTGACTAGAGAGGGACAAATAATTCCTCCGCCGAAATCACCAGCTTCACACATGATGCTGAAATATGGATATCATACATGCATATGGTTAGAAAATTGGACAAAATACACCAAGAATGATGGAGCATTGGCTTTCCCTGAGAATGGTTCATTTAATGTAGCTGTACTACGGAACTTGAGAGAAAAGATGGTAATGTTAGAACCTAGACCTAGACCGACACAGTTTGAAGCTTTAACGGAATGGGAAGATGAGATGTATGAGCGAGAGAGATTCAGAGGATTAAAGAATCATGAGTTTTTGCCTGGAAGGTTGTGGGGAGTAAATCATGAGGACAGAGTAAAGCGTTGGAGATATGCTAACATGACAGGAGGTTTGTTTCCAGCTTTTACAGTTGAGGAAGAAGCAAAGAGAAAGTGTACTGAGAAAAAGAAACATGTAGTGGTAGAAAAGTATGTGTATGGTGGTAGTGAAACAGATGACGAATTGCTGGAAGATATTTTAAACAGAAACCCACCTCCATACCAACAGACTTCTGCGGTGGTGACACCTAATGCACCGCCAATGGAAACTGGGAGGAATAAAAACCCGAACGAAGAAATGAAACAAATAGGTCACAAGAAACATTTAAAACTTCACAAAATGAAGAGATAGAAAGTGACAATGCAACTGAATTAGCAAAAACGACAAAAGAATTGACTGAGAAAATAAGAGAATTGACAAAGAATATGGAAGCTGTAACTGTACCAGTAACGATAGGTCCAGTAATGCCAATTTTTGAGAATCAGAAAATTAATGAACATTCCTTAGTGATTCCCATGAATTCACATTTGCAAAGAAAAAGAAAAGGGATGGAACTGAATAATGAAGGTGCACACAATTTGGCTAGTACCTGTAGACCAAGCCCACCTACAAATTTGACGATAAATGAAAATGAGATTAGGAGAATGCCTATGGTGACAGAGTCCGCATCAGGAACACCAGAAAGAAGCAGCAATTGGATAGAATTAAATAGTACGCCTGTAGGTCCGACTCCAGATGAGTTAAACGAATGGATGAAAGCACTAAAAGCAAAAGAACCGGAAGAAAAACCATTAGATGTAATTAGGTTGAAAATAGACATGGAAGAATTGATTTTGGGAACAATTGGAACAGAAAAACTAAAAAATTATCAGGATGATGAGATTATGTTTTTGTGCAAGAGTCTTACTTGGAGAGCTAGAAATTTACTTGACAAATTGGAAGAGACAGCAAATGAACAAGGAGTGGAATTTGTGAAAGTGAGAACGTTGCAGAAACCATACAGAGTAGATTTTTGTGAGAAAGACATAGAGAATTTGAACACATCAGGAAGACTGACCCAAATAAAAGAGCTGATTGTTTTATTGAGAAAATGGGGTGATGTGGATAGATGGAGAAATAGATGGTCAAAGAGAAATGAGAAAACAACAGATAAAGCATCTTTGGCTTTTGCAGTGACAGATAGGGAACCAGTTGTTAGGGAGTACCCGATGAGAGAAACTCCAGGAGGTAGTTATGTGCATGTTCCATGGACCAGACAGGATATACTGTCATTTACAAATGACTTCCCAAAATTGAGAGAGAAACCAGTAGAATGGTACAGACAAGTGGAAAGATTTGTTAAGGTGTCAAAAGTGCTGTGGATAGATCTGGATGGATTGTTTGATATAGTAGTGCCAGCTGATTTGTGGACAGAATGTAAGATTACCATTGATTGGCCAACTGTAGAATATCCAAGGGATGCTAAAACAGGAGCGCCAGGTCCAGAAGTGATGAGGAAGTACGATCAAGTCATTACCTTTTTGAAGAATAAAATTCCACCAAAAGAAACAGATTGGGTAAAAATAGACAGAACAATGCAGGAAAGCAAAGAGTCAGTGCACGCCTACTATGAGAGATTGTTGTTGGTCTTCAAACAGTATAGTGGTTATGAGACACTGAATGAGAAGGATATGAGTCATTTTGTATATAGGTTTGTGTATGGATTAAAACCAGAGATAAGTGAAATGATTAAACAGCACTTAATTGGTTGGCAGAATAGCACAGTGGACGAGGTTTTGAGATATGCTAAGTATTGCAGTGATGAAATTGAGAGTAGACAGCGTAAATTGAAAGAAAAGGCCATGTGGGCACAGGTAAAAGTTGCAGAGAAGCAGGAAGCTCAATTGAGTAATACTGGTAATGAAACAGGACAGGTTAAATCCCGACCTAATATAGGTAAAGGAAAAGGACAAATGAGCATAGATGAGGCAAAGAAAAAGTGGCCATGCCACAACTGCGGAAAGCTAGGACATTGGAGAAACAAGTGTAAATTTCCTCCAAAACCTAATGTGGAAAATCAATCATTAAATTCACAGGTGCAGAGTGAGGTAGTTACTCAACAAGGTCAGGTGCCACAACCACCACTTCCCAAGAGTGTTAACCAACAGAAATACAGTGCAGAAACAGGATTCTACGGAGGAGAACAGGTAACACAGTTGCCGCGTGCAGCTGCAATTTCTCAATATTGGTTACGACAGGATGAGGATGACACGGATGAAAGTTCCTGACGGTGCCTAGGAGAGGGGGAAGAGTGCGTGCTTGGCGCAACTCTAGAGGTAGATCAGTCTGGTCCATTTGTGGATGGAGAAGTGAATGGTGCAAATGTAACATTCCTTGTTGACACTGGAGCTACCCGTTCTACTGTTAGGTCAGTGGAAATTCCAAACCTTCCTCTCTCAGGTGAACATATCCAAGTAGTTGGAGTTTCCAATCAGCAAATTAAAACGCCTCTTACTAAATTAGTAAAGGTAAGAATTGGTCCATTTAGTGAAATGCACCGATTTGTGGTATGTGATTGTAGTCCCGTGAACCTTTTAGGACGCGATTTATTGTGCAAGATGAACTGCACTATTTATTGTACCCCAGACGGAATTGCATTTCAGACTCCAGATGAGGATGTGCTGTATAAAATGACAATGGTGAATTTAGAACCAGAAGTAAATGGTTTGTTTCCTGTATTTGATGCAGAGAAAATCCCAATTGAATTGAAAAGGACAGTGAAAGAAGAAGTGTGGGACTTTACAGGAGAAGATGTAGGATTAATGAAAGGAGTAGATCCCGTTAAAATAACAGTGAAAGAGGGAACGAGTTACCCAAATACGCCCCAGTATAAATTGACTCCAGAAATAATTGAAGGAATAACGCCAGTAATAAATAAAATGATTGAACAAGGAATTCTAAAAGAAATCATGAGCAGTCCATGTAATTCGCCAATAATGGGACTGAAAAAGCCAAACGGAACATATAGAATTGTACAGGATTTGAGGAAGGTAAACAAAATTGTTGTGCCTTGTTGCCCAATAGTACCGAACCCTGCTGTGATTCTATACCAGATTCCACGTGAAGCAGAATGGTACACAGTAATTGATTTATGTCATGCATTTTTCTCTATTCCATTGCATCCAGATAGCCAGCCATTATTTGCGTTTAGGTTTGGAGAGCGTATTTTGGCATGGTGCCGAATTCCTCAAGGGTACACAGAAAGTCCCTCAATCTTTAATCAGATCCTAAAGAAATCATTGGAAGATCTAAGAATGCCAGAAAAGTCAGTAATGGTTCAGTATATTGATGACCTACTGGTGGCATCAAAAACGAAAGAAGCATGTGTCAATGATACAATTGCTTTGCTGAATCATTTAGCAAAAAGAGGACATAAAGTGTCCCCTTCAAAATTGCAGTTTTGTCAACAAGAAGTCCAGTATTTAGGGCATAAAATTGAGAAAGGAGTGCGAAAGGTAACGACTGAAAGAATAAAAATGATTCAAGGAATGAGAGCTCCAATGACACAAAGAGAGGTAAGAATGTTTTTGGGAATGGTTGGATATTGTCGACAATGGATAAGCGGTTTTTCACTGATTGCTAAACCATTGCAGAAACTGACAAAGAAGGATGTTAAAGATCCTTTTGAAATGAATGATGAAGAAATGAAAGCATTCAGAGAGCTGAAAAAGAAATTATGTGAGGCTCCAGCATTGGGAATGCCTGACTATGAGAAAGATTTTGAGCTGTACTGCAGTGAAAGAGATGGATGTGCATTTTCAGTTTTGGTACAGAGACATGGAACTATGAAAAGACCAATTGCATATTTTTCAGCTGTTTTAGACCCTGTAGCGAAAGCATTGCCTGGATGTTTGAAAGCAGTTGCTGCTACTTGTGTGAGTCTGGAACAGAGTGAAGGCATAGTGATGGGGTATCCATTGAGAGTGTATGTTCCCCATTCTGTGGAAATTCTTTTGACAAGAACGAAAACCCAATACATGACACATAGTCGGCTGACTAGGTATGAAAAGGTAATTTTGAGTGCAGATAATGTGACCATTGACAGATGTATGAATGTGAATCCTTCAACATCATTGCCAGATGAAGAGAGTGTGATTGAAATGGATGAAGTAGATCACGATTGTCTGAATGTGCTCGAATACTGTACAAAACCAAGATCTGACATACGAGATGAGCCTTTGAAAGAATCAGATTATATTCTGTTTGTGGATGGCTCATGTTTGAGAACGAGTGATGGAGTTCTAAGTGCAGCATATGCAGTTTGCACAGTAGCAACTGTAATGGAAGCATCTTGTCTGAAAGGTGTACGGTCTGCTCAAGTCGCAGAATTAGTAGCTCTGATTCAAGCATGTAAGTTGGGAAGAAATGTACGGGTTACGATTGTGACAGATAGCCAGTACGGCTTTGGGGTTGTGCATGATTTTGGTCAGATTTGGTCACAAAGGGGTTTCTTGACGTCTGCAGGAACGCCCATTAGAAATGGAGATTTTGTGAAAAAACTGCTTGAGGCGATACAGCTGCCTAAACAGATCGCTGTAGTGAAGTGCAATGCACATAAAAATGGGGAAGACTACATAACTGTTGGTAATAAATATGCTGACGAAATGGCACAGTACTGTGCAAAGAATGTGGTTTCTTTGAACAAATGTCGTGAAAGAGAGCATATTTCTTGTCCTTTGCTTTTTACTAACTCTATTGAAACATGGGATGAGGTGAGACAGTTACAAGAAGCTGCAGAGGATGAGGAAAAAGATACCTGGATAAAAGCAGGATGTAGAAAACATGAAGAAACGGATGTTTGGGTTTACAGGGATGAGAGACCAGTTATGCCTGATAGCATGATTTCTGACATGGCACGGATGTACCATGGACAAGCCCATATTGGGAGAGATTCAATGATCAGACTTTTTAGACAAACATGGTATAATCCAAAATTCAGAGCCATAGCTGAGAGTCTTTGTCAGAGATGTCTTATTTGTCAACAGTTAAATCCAGGAAGGAAGACAGTAGTGAGTCTAGGAATAATAGGACGAGAAGGGGGTCCTTTCACTAGAATGCAAATGGATTTTATTGAAATGCCACCTTGCAACAGACTAAGGTATGTCCTAGTGGTCGTCTGTTTGTTTTCCCGTTGGGTGGAGGCATACCCAACAAGAAGGAATGATAGTATTACGGTAGCAAAACTTATGCTGCGAGAATTCATTCCGAGGTATGGTTTTCCAGTCACGATTGAAACAGATAGAGGAACACACTTCCAAAATGAATTAGTTAAACTGATTTGTGAAGCACTTAGTATTAAACAGAAACTGCATTGTGCATACAGACCAGAGGCTTCTGGAATAGTAGAGCAAGTGAATGGAACAATCAAGAACAGGTTAGGAAAAATGTGTCAAGCTACAGGACTCAAATGGCCAGATGCTTTGCCATTAGTTCTGATGACAATCAGAAGTATTCCGGAAAGGAAAACTGGACTCAGTCCCCATGAAATAATCATGGGACGAGCAATGAGACAAGCACAAGTACCTGTCAACAAGCTACTGACTATAACTGATGATCTAGTGCTGGATTATTGCAAAGGATTGGCTGATGTGGTGCGTTCTGTGTTTCATCAGGTTGGACCGGATGCGACCACTCTTGAAAGAAAACCAGCTCACGACTTGAATCCAGGAGATTGGGTTCGCATAAAAGTCCACCGGAGAAGAAACTGTTTGGTTCCTCGCTGGGACGAACCACGACAAGTGATCCTGGTGACGACCACTGCAGTCAAGTGTGCAGGAGTGAAACACTGGGTACATGCCAGTCACACCATCAGAGTTCCAGAACCTAAAGATCGACATGTGAGTCGACATCTGGAAATATCAGATAACAGTTCAGCATCAGAAAGAGAAGAAGAAACAAACAGGGTGCCAGAACCTGAAGATCGACCTGTAAGTCGACATCTGGAAGACCCAACTACAAGTGCAACGACAGAAGAAGAAGAGGAAATAGAAGAAATAGCTGAAGTTCCAGAACCTGAAGATCGACCTGTAAGTCGACATCTGGAAATATCAGACACCAGTTCAGAATCAGATACAGAGCATTCGGATTGTGAAGAAATTCTAAAAAGAAATTGGAATTTTGAAAGCATAAGAGAAGAAACTGAGCCAGAAGATAGTGACAGTGAGCAACCAAGTACAAGTTGTGGTAAAATTCCTTCGGAGATAATATTAATAGATGAAGAAGGGAGAGTTTCAAACAAAAAGCTAGAAAAATCGGAAAAACCCCGAGGAGCAGTAGGGACAGATAGTCAAACACAAGAACAGGGAAATTTAGAAGGAGATAGAGAGACTGACACAAATTCGGAAGAACCTCGAGGAGGGACAGAAATAGGTGAACGAAGGAAGATAAGAAAAGAACCACAAGTAGAAGAAAATGAAATTATAAGTTTCAAAATAAGAGGAAATAACGAAAGAATTGAAACAGAGTCTGAAGAAAGTGGAGAAGAAAGAAATCAAAAACTAGAGACAAGAAAAAGAAATTGGAAAACAGAAAGAGAGGAAAAAGGAAGTGAAGCAAAAAGGCCAAGAAAAGGAGACAATTGGCCCAACGAAGTAAGAAAATTAAGATACAGAATCATAAGGTTGGATGGGAAAAGTGCTGAACAAGTGAATGAAATAACAAGTCAAAGAGAGCAAGAAAAACAAGGTGGAAAACACTTGCAGAAAACGAAAAGAATAAAGAAGGTAAATCAGAAGTATAGATCGCCTGAATGGTTGTATCGTGCTTTGACTAGTCACAAAGAAGAAAAGAACACTCACGAAAACCCAGAACAAAGAAACCTGATGGGAGAAAGTGAAGTGCAACAAACCTGAAGAAGTTTAGATAGTTTCTACCGGATTTGACAAAACACTGATCTGACGAATTTACCGGATGTGACAAAGAAAGAATTCTGAGAAAGAATTAAAAGAAAGTACCAAGCAAAGACAAAACATTGGAAGTACAGAGTGGCAAACAAGTCATTTCTGAGGTGTAGTGACACAATTTTCTAGAAAACAAATAAATAAGGTTATAAAACAAAATGGAGAATACTAGAGATAGAAAATGTAAATGTGAGTTTTTAAGTAGATGGTGCAAGATGTGCTGTTTTTGTACAGGATTATTAATAACAGTATGGGTGGTTTTAGCAATCACTATTCCAATTAGTTTAGCTGTAGTAGAAATGTCTAATAACACTGAGAAAGAAAAAGGAGCTAACACTCAAGAGCCAGTTATTTTAAAGAGTAGTGCAGAATTACACAAGGACAAATCAATAACAGATTTTTCAAAAAATGTTTTTACTAAATTATTATATGAGTATGTAGAAACAATGGATGTAAGAGATTGCTATGTTTGTATGCAGTTGCCTGCATCTGTAGCAGAGGGTGTGACTTATCATCACCTCCCTTTGACATATGGAATAACATGTAGTGTTTTAGCAAGTTTATTTTATAAAACAGGTAGATTAGAATATTATTACACTGACATAAATAAGATTTTTGCAAAAGTTTCTGTAGTTCCCGAGCTTAACAAAATAAAAGAGGGAAAAACGTTTGGTGAATATTTTTTAGAAGATAAGATTTTAACATTAGATAGTATAATTAGATACAACCTTACCTGTGAGTTAAAGAAGGAAGAAAAGGTATTTTTAGAGATGGTTGAAGAGAGAAGAGTGAAATTTCAAAGAAAAGTGATAGAAGAGACAAAAACACCTCTTTGGGCGTTTGAGGAAGACAATCATGACAAGAAAAAGACAAATGCAGCTATGACTCTGGATTGGCCCCAACAGGGAAGGTTGTGCATTAGAAGAAATAAGACAAGATATGACAATTATTTTGTGGGTTCCAGTAATTGCCATGACAATTACCAAATTTTAGGTGGATGGGGATTCAAAGGGGGAAAAGATCCAATATTTCCAGGGATTTATTATGTTTGCGGAAATAGGGCTTATTATAGGTTGCCGGACCATTGGTATGGGTCATGTTACTTAGGCCTGGTCTTTCCAAAGATTTTTCATGTGGATAGAAAAGAAAAAGGAACACACAAAATGATAAATACCTTTACACGTAGAAAAAGGGAAAGTTTTTCAGAAATAGTAGGTGATATTTTTGGTGCATTGATACCAGCAGTGGGAGTATCTTTGAATACATTTAGAATTCGGAAATTATCCACAGTGGTAGATCGTTTATCTACAGATACTGCTGGAGGGTTCTTGATGGTAAATACCGAGATGGTTGCCATGAGAGCTATGGTGATGCAAAATCGACTTGCCCTTGACATTCTTTTGGCAAAAGAGGGCGGAGTCTGTGGAATGCTGAAAGTCCAACATTGTTGCACTTACATTCCAGATAAGAGCGAAAATATACAGAAGTATATAACAAATATTACAAATTTGCACAAAGAACTTGTTCCACTGGAGGTTGAAAGTGCTTGGGGAAAACTTGGTAAAGGGTTTTCTTCTGTAATAAATTGGTTAACAAGAATGAGTGGATTAATAATAGGGAAAGTTATAATAATAGCAACCGTGATAATAATAATAATATTAGTACTGAAGCTTGCAATAACATGTATAAAGAGAAGAAGAAGGCAGAATAAGATAGAAAAAGAAAACATGATAAACAAGGAAAGAGAGAGAGAAATGGGTGAAATAGAGTTAGAAGAAATAAAAGAGAACATGTACAAGAAAACGAAGAAACAAGTTGAAAGGGATACAGTTGTGTAAACTAACAAAAGCAAACGGATAAAAGATATATGCTGTCTGAGAAAATTGTATGACTTGGGTTTTGTGGTGATATTAAAAATCACCAAAGGGGGAGTTGATGGAGCAGGGTAAATGAAAAATTTTTAACCTCCTAATATTTTCGTAAAATAATTAATAAACATGTTCGTTCAAGTAAATAACCAACAATGTATGTTACATGTTAAGGGTTAAAGGTAACACGCTATTCTGTGTGCAAATTAATTGACTTATAATTGTTTACGTGTCTAACATAACATAATATTTGCGTACTAATTAAATAATAAATGCATGATTTGTGCTTTTAAATAAAACGTGTGGTTGCAAAATAAAGCGATGGTAAGTAAGGGACAGCTTTATATGTTGCTTCTGCTAGGTAATACCTAATTGGGGTACGTAGAAAGACGGGAGGGAAACGAAAGGGTTTATATTTCTTTGTTTTAACAATATTTTGTTTATCTTTGAAAATAGTGCGCTTAGGCCTGTCGAGCAGCAATATAAAATGGCCGCGAGTTGCTAGAGTACGCATGAGCGGGAGACCATGTGATAGAGGAGAGAGGCTGTGGAAAAGGGATGATCACGTGCTGATGCTGAGAGGCTAAGATGAAAGTATGGTCAAGGCTGTTGTGACCCTTCTGAGCAGATGTGTGCCAAGATGATCAGCAAGAAGCGTGAGAAGTCCAACTGAATCAATAGACGGAACTGTTTTACACAAAATGTAACAGAAAAAGATACGATTTGGACTGATCGAAACGGATGAGCAATTGCATGAACTGTGGGAAATGATGCTTGCATGGACATTCCACACGGAACTGGTTAAGACCAGGAAGTTTGATTAAAATGTATATGGGCCTGAGTTTTGACCAATGAGAATGAATCACGCCATGAAGAAGAAACATTTTATGCTGTAAGCTAGAATTAGGGTATAAGAAGACCTACTCTTGGTGGGAGGGGTTAGAATGCTGCGGGGATGCTGCGGGAGATGCTGGAGAAGTTAGATGCTGTAGATGAGTGAAGTTGCGGTTGCTGATGCTGACGAGCTGATGCTGCTGCTGTTATTTCTCTTTTCCAGTTGAGTATAAAGATGCTGCTTTAGGAGAGCTTTTCCTGATAGATTTTATTTTAGAACTATTAGATTTTTCCCAGATAGATAGATAGGTTGATCTTTAGAGTTCGTATCATGGTAACCCTATTTTTCCGTCTAATAAATATGCATTGCAATTTCAAATTATTCTTATATTGATAATAAATGTAATGATCTGAATAATAAGCTAATCTCATTTCCTGCATTCAAAACTTTATATAAACTTTATTATTCTTTAAACAAATGACTCAGTGATTCTTTAGCCCAATGATTAAAAATGAAATGTTAAAGAGTTTATTGTGATTGAGCTGGTCTTAATCACCATCAACTGATTCCTACTAGTTGGTCCATCGACCAATGAGCGGAATACCTTAAAAGCAAATGAGAAATATTATGTCATGATAAAAGAGGTATCCCGTCTCCTTCCAGCGAATCGTTTTTCTCCTAGGTTCATGACGGAGGAAATCCAGGGAACAAATGAGTAAGTGAATGTATATGCGGTGTTATGGGCCCCACCGTCATATGGATATAGTGTGTGTGTTAGAGAAATAATTGCACCTGGATGACCAAAGCATAATAGGAGAATTATTTTTATTGTTAGCGCTGGATCAGTTCCACGTACCAGATTACTGTAAAAGAAGCCACGAGACCTGGTGTCCCTGTGGCCTGGAGCTGTGGGCAGCTGGGTTTGGGAACGAGTAAGGATTATGCGCGGCAGTTCTGGCAGGGGCGTAACACAGGCCCCCGCAGCCCCCGCGGTGCGGGGGGCCCTCGAGTTGCAGGGGGCCCCTCAGCACAATACTCAGGCCCAAAAGCTCCAGATTAAATCCGGAGTGTGGGCCCCTCTGTGTACGTGGCAGGGGGCCCCCTCAACTTTCGTTACGCCACTGAGGATGTCAGAGTCCCCAATAAGGTCTGCTGGGTGTCAGTGTAGTTCTGTGTTCACCATAACTGTACAAAGACCAGGAAAAGTGCTGATCCCCACAGACAGTGCAGGTTGGATGCGGTCTTCGTAATGATAAGTCCCCATGTAAAACTGCACCCAGAGATAAATGTGACACGTATTAGACACTGACTGGATAACACTCTGTTTATTAACATATCCTTAAATCATTGTAATTAACCACTTTGGCTTAATGACAGGCGTCGCCGCCCCCATCCACAGATTTTCCAAACATGAACAAGCTGCATGTGTGCTGCGCTGTAGAGAGCCCTGCTGTGCTGTGCCAGCGGGTGGCTGCCCCACTGTACCTTCAAATGTGGAGGAGGGCTATGTGGGCATGAAATCCTTCGACAGGGAGCTGGACTGTGGTTCTGCAGTGCTTGGTTGCTTGAAGAGTGTGTCTTCTACACACTTTGACGGTTTGCCACATGCTTGAGGCTCAGACACTTCTCAAGCATGACCCTATATGCATATTTACCTGATCAAAAGGATGAGCTGCGAGTACTACCGAGCATGTCTGATTGCTGGGCATCAGTAAAACATGTCTATGGCTTACAGCAGGGTTTTAAGTGGGATGAAAAAACTGGGGGGGGTCTCTCAAATGGGCGTGGCTTGTAAATATGATGTTACTTGTTGTATCATATATCTAGATGCAATGACAGAAACAGCAAAATACAAGTCGGGCGGCACACTATGCTCAGCACAGATTTTTAGATTAAGTGTTTTAAGCCACGCCCTTAATTACACTGGCCACGCCCCTTTGAGAGACCCTCCAGTTTTTTCATCCCACTTAAAGCCCTGGGCGTGGCCAATGTAATTAAGAACGTGGCTTAAAAACACGTAAGCTAAAAATCTGTGTTTAGCATAGTGTGCCGCCCGACTTGTATTCTGCTGTTTCTGTCATTGCATCCAGCTAAGTAACATCATACCTACAACAAGTCAGGTCTATTGGCTTTGTCAATGGTTGTTAGTTGCATAAAATAAATAAGCAGCAACTGTGGCTTGTATACAATATTGAAAACGCTTTCACTTAAAGCCCTAGTGACACCAAGACAATGTTGCTGCTCCTGAGTTTCAAAAAGAGAAGTGAAATCCAGAGAGAAAGTGACTCTCTTTAAAGGATTTCCCTTCCCCTACAACGCTCACCTGGCATGAGGTCATGCAGTACCTTCTCCACTAGTGAGAAGTGAGCAGCGTGAGCACACGCACATACATGTGTCTGCTGTCACTGCAGTCCGGAACAAATGGACCGCCTGGGCCAGGGCACAAAGCAGAGGCCGATAGAGACCCTTTTTAAGGCCCCCTTTAAAAAAAACTGCCGGTGCTCAGCACCGGTGAGACTTGGCCCACTTAAAGCCCTGGCTTACAGTCATTCTAAAGGCGATGCTATATTTGGACTCTGAAATTATCCGGACATGCTGCTCGAGCTGCGATACTGGGCACCCCCAGCATAAATCTGCATTCGAACAGCTTCCGTTTGTGGTTTCTTTCTGGATTAAATCCTCCTATAGAGTGATGCAGAGAGAGGTGCAGAATCATTTTTACTGCACAACACAGGGGACAGTTTCCGTGATGCAACGAGAAACATGCCCAATGAGACGAGAAGCGAGTGAAAAGAAACTAATGGGTGCTGCAGAGCGAAAGCACTCTGCAACGCTGAGGAGTTGTGCCAGGAACAGAAGAGACACGAGATCAAAAACACGAATCACTGATCACACATCACACGCACCCCACGGTTGCACAATACACACATAAAATACATAAAAATAAACATTCAACAAATAAAAAATAAAAGTTTCACTCACCTTAACCTGGAGCACGTCCTTGATGTTCTCCAGTTCTCCTCCTAGCGTGAGGTCCCACAGTCAACTACCTTATCTAATCCAGACGCTGCTCTCATGCTGTTAACCAACATGAGTGAAGCGTCTGGATTGGCTGGAGCAGGCTGGCTCAGCGCTCTGAAAGTCACTGGAGGCCTGTCACTGCTTTCCAACCCAGCTATCTAACACAGCTGGGCTGGAGAGGTTTGGATTGAACATGTCAGGCTAGCCGTAGCAAGGTAGCCGGCCAAACCCACATGCACACTTCAAACTGCCAATCAGCAGCAATGACGCTCTGAACCCGCCCTCACACTACATTCGGAAGAGAGTAAAAAATAAAATGGTAATAAAATAATTTTATTGCAATTTTTTTTAGCTTTCTGCAACAGTTTGGGGGGGGGGCAACGCTCCTCCGATCCTATGGAGGATTCGCTGCTGACCTGGGACCACTATTTGATTACAGAGGAGGTGGCGTGTGGCCCCCTCCCTGAGGTTCTCCAAGGCTTCAGGGATGCCATCCCCTGGGGTCAGCTCTATTGTTGTCTCCTGGGGAGTCCACCTCAGGACACTGTTTCCCTGCACACAAGAGTGCAGACAGGGAAACAAATGTGAGATCCCCACCGGTGGGAGCTGCAAAAATGCTCCCGCCAGGTGGCAGCACTCATCATTTTCCCTGCCCATGCTCTTGCAGGCAGGGAAACTGAGATTGCTCCTGTCCTGGGGTAGCAGAAAAAAAATCTACTCTGACAAGCTACATCCAGGATGGGTGCAAGCAGGGGAGCCAGCGGGCCATGGGAGCCCTGGGGCTACCCCTGCATCCCCAATGTTATGTGTTGTGGGTTCCCCGGGTGGGCACCAGGGGACCAACCTTAGGCCCTGGAGGAGGGGGTCCCTTGGCTCAGTATTGGCTCAGGGAGGGGGGCCCCCTCCCCTTAAAAAAGAATACCGCACTGGGGAGGGGGTCCCTGGTGCCTGTAAAGGCTTGGGGAGGGGGTGCAACCCCCGTCCCCTTATAAAAGTAAATACGGACCTGGGGGATGGTATCCCCGGGGCATGTAAAGGCTGGGGGAGTGGGGCCACATGCACCCTCTCCTTAAAAAAGAATACAGCCCCTAGGGATGGGGCTCCCAGGCCCTGTAAAGACTCAGGGAGGGAGCCACCCTCCCCAATACTTTTTTAAAAAAAAGAAAAGAACTCCCTGCTCCCAGGATGGGTGCTGGCAGCAGAGCCAGCAGGACCACCGGGCCCAGAAACATCCCCCACAGTCAACAACAAAAAATAAAGATCTGTGTGTGTCCCAGGTGGGCTCCATGAAATATAAATTAAAAAGAATAAATAATAAATGGGTGGCAGGAGCTGCTCATTTATTATTCACTGCTCCTTGTATGGAGCGACCCATAATGCCCAGTGAGGGCTTTTCAAACATTTTGTTTAGCCTGCTAGTTTCCCTAGAAGGTGTAGGGGCACCACCAAGCATTTTTCAACCTTGTGGGGTGCTGTAGAGAGTGCAGCAGCCCCCTAGCAATGTTAAAAAAACAGTAAGTCTCCTGGGTTATTAAATGCATGACCCCAGGAGAGGTTACCATATTTTAAAAGCACTCATAGCTGGAGCCCTAGACTCTTCAGCTGGAGTGCAGAGCCCCTTGTGGTTTGTTCAATGGCTGCTCTTTGTAATTGAAAAATGTTGAAAAAAACACTTAAAAAGTTGATTTTTTTCAATAAAGTTTTATTGATATTTTAATGACAATCACTTTTATTAAACATTGTACTGTGTGAATTAATGAAATATATATTTTATGATAATTATTTATCATTTTCTGTCAAAGACCAAACATGTGCTTTATATATGTTGATATTCTGACCCTTTCATAAAGCCAAAAGGACCACTTTTTATATTTTGGTGTTCTGACCCTATGGCAAAGTCTGTAGCTCTGTCTTACTTAAAATGACACCCTTTATTCAGTCATGCACTGACTGGAGTTTGGGTGCAAGGCCCTGTGCCCAACCATCTGCTGCACATGACTTGTGTGTAGCGGGGGGCTGGGTATCAGTGGTGGTACGGCACAAGGCCTGGCCCAGGCCTACTCCATGCTACACATGACCAAAGGCTGTGCGCAGCATTGGGTTGGCTGTCTGTGAGGGGTTGGACACAGGGAATGGCAACAGGCCAGGCCCGGTGGCCAACTCAATGTTGGTAACAGCTGAAGGCCGTGCGCGGCGGGGGGTTGCCTGCCTGCGAGGGGTTAGACACACGGTCTGGCCACATGCCAATAAAATATTACTTTATATTAAACCCTAGAAATTCACTTAAAAAAACAAAGATTAAAGGGATGTTATAGTTAGGTGAACATGTCAGGTAAAACCTACTGTTTTAAATTAACAAAACCACTGAAAGTCACAATTTCTGGTTATCTCAAGTAACTATAACTCGTGCCCTAAAATAACTATACCTTGCACCCTTGCCATGCACTGCTAATTAGCCCACATATTACATCACACATGGCATGTTCGATGACATCACTGATGATATCATTGCAACATTTGAAATTACATCATTGATGACAAAACCTGTGCATCTGGGCAAAAGTTGTGTTCCCTGCCAGGGAGAGTGTAGGCAGGGTATTCCGGCACTCTCCAGCACAGGAAACAGCAGTGTCCAGGAGGATGAGGTCCCCAGGACACTGCTTGGACCATGCCCTGGGGTCATTGGGGCCGATCTAGGCTTGGGGAGGGGGTCCAAAGCCCCCTCCCCTGTAAATACACTTCTCCTGGGAGATGGGGTCCCTGGGGCCCAACTGTGGCTCAGGAAATGGGCTGCACGCCCTTTTCCCTAATAATAAATCCTGCCCGGGGGGACGGGGTCCCTGGGGCCTCATAGTGACTCGGGGAGGGGGGCCGCATGCCCCCCTCTCTAATAAACTAAACTACGGTGACCCCCTGGCCCACCCTTGGGGGCAAAGTTTTAAAATGAGTGTATCGCAGCTCTGAATTTGAATGCCCACTGTGAGCTTGCACAACTTTCAGGCAATTCTACTAGCTCCTGCCTGTTGGGCCATGACCAGAGGTGCTAACACAATTTTTTTGAAGAACGGCCATTTTCGGCCCGGGGATCCCATACCCAGGGGCCTGTCCCTTTTTTTAATATTTAAAACAAAAAAACAAGGGAGGGGATCCCATACACCCAGGCCCGGCCTGTAGTGTGGGTGCACTGGTCCCACCCAGGGCACCCATGTTAGAAACGTCGGGGACCGCAGGGGGGGCCTGCAGGTCCCCGCATTCCCTGCCGGCTCCCCACCTCCTGCGGGAGCCGGCATTGCTTTGAGACTCATCTCCCTGGATCTCAAAGCAATGTGTCTGTTTCCCTGCTTGCTTGACAGTGGGGAGGGAAACAAATATCCTCTGCTTTCAGCAAGCGAGAGCATTTTCTGCTCTTGCTTGCTGAAAGCAGAGCTGAGTTTGCTATGGCTTGGCAGTAGCAATGCTCTCACCAAGCTATAGCAAACTGCAATGTAACAGGGATAGGCACCCCGGGACAATGTTGGAGCCGGCCCTCGGTGGTGGAGGTCCCCAGGGCCATGTAGGGCTCCATTTAATTTAAAATACTTGCCCTGGGGAGGTGGCGGTCCCTGGGACTGCGTGGGGGAGCAGAGCACCCCCACACATTATTTAATTTAGCCCCAGGAGGTGGCGGTTCCCCGGGCTGCATTCATTTAACTCAATAGCACCGGGAAGGTGGTGGTCCCTGGGGCTGCGGGGGGCTGTGAAGGCTCCCCGCATCCATCAGTTTTCACATATTTGCCCCAGGGAGGTGGCGGTCCCCGGGGCTGCGGGGGGCCATAGGACCTTCCCCACATTGTGTTTTAATTACATAATGTATGTGTCCCGGGGCAGCGGGGGCCGAGCACCCCCCCATTTACAGTGAGGCAGTCCCAGGGGCTTATGAAAAGTCTAGGAGGGGCGACCCATGAGCCCTGCTCCTTGATTATCTGGGGGGTCAGGGTATTCCTACCCTGCCCACTTTTCTTTATTTTTTACTTTTTTTTGTTAAAGTAGAGAATAATATTATCAAGACTACTCTACTTTCCTCAGGGAATAGTATACTATATGCAACGAGCCATCATCCCCAGAAGCTCAAATGAAGCATCCCCTACGGGGATTTCATTCGAGCTAGACGGAATTGTAGTACACAACAGGCTTTTGAAGAGGAAAAGGGGAGGATGTTCACAAGATTTAGATAGAGGGGTTACCCACCTAGTGTTCTGAAGGCTGCAGAAACAAAGGTGGTGGGACTACAGAGACCGAATCTACTAACTAAGAAACAGAAAGAAAATGACAAAAACAACCAGCTGAAGATGATTATGACATACAATACAGAGTCACACTCAGTTAGAAGAGTACTCAATAAAACGCTAGCATATGATAAAGGGTGATCCAGTCATAGGGGCACATGTCACCTCGCACCCTTTGGTGACGTATCATAAGGCTAGGTCTTTAAAGGACATGTTAGTTAAAAGCTACTTGGGTACGAATGTAAAGGAAGGATGGTTACAAAAACAGAAAGGCCTCTACAAATGTGGGAGGTATAAGGCCTGTTCAAACAGTAGGAATAGGAAAACATTCCCGCTGCCAACAGGCAAGACAGGAGAGATCAAAGAATTTACGAATTGTAACAGCGATTATTGTGTCTATGCCATTGTTTGTCCCTGCAATCTCCTATATGTAGGAAGCACGATTTTCCCAATCAAGAAAAGAATCCTGGAACACCAAGGAGCTATCAGGAATGGTGATTTAAGCTATTCAACGGCTAGACACTGGACAAAGCATCACAATAAAGATTCTAATAATCTTTCTTTTTTGGTGTTGACAGAATTGCTCCAACCCCAAGAGGGGGAGACAGATTTTGGAGTCTAAGTATATTCTCCTTCTCAGCAGCAAGTCCTCTTTTGACCTTAATGAGGATGAAGAACTTTTTGTCCACATTGGATGAGTACCAGTTCTTCTCTCCCCCTTTTCACCTTTTTCCCCTTATTGCCTCTGCCCTTTCGCTTGGTTTGAATGGTTTCTTCTGATGTGATCATTGTTTCTCAGCTTATACTGTCCCTTGGTGAAGAGTCCCACCAATCCTCAGTATTGTCAGTTTGAAATCCTCACAAGGAGAAGTATGTAAACTGATGGATGTATCTAATTAGAGAACAAGATGTTAACCTCGGACTTTAAGATATGAAAGAGTGTAAACAGAATGGTTTTACCAGTGCTGCCGCAGTGGGGGCTCCGGCCGGAGCTTCCGCCCCCGGTTTATTTTAGTTCACTCATGCACGGTGTCCCCACACACACCCCCCTTGTAAATATATATCTTTTTAATTTCTTAGTTTGAGAGTTACTAGGGTATGGGGAGACATAGAGGAGATTGTTGAGGATTTGAATATTGAGAACTTAGAACCAATTATCATGGCTGCTATGTAGTAAGTATATAATCCATACTTCTATGTTGAACTAGCACTTGATCAATTTATCAAATATTGAAATCATATAACAGAGGGTACAGAGCGCATTTGCACAGAATTCATGTTTATAGTTATCCCACATGGGAATGTTGATGATGTTTGCTCCGTGTAATAGGATTTGTCACATGATTTTCTATGGATTGATTACTCCATGATGATGAAATAAGATCAGATGTACTTTTTGTATATATTGGGTATAAGATTGATCACAAAAGCGCACTAGCGCAGAACCGGAAATGAGATCACTTGCTAAGCAGCAGCAGGATTAGCATCAAGGTGTAATTGATTGTAACAAATGTATTTATATTCTGGTGCAAAGATTCAAATGACGGTTTCGCAAAGATGATTATCCATTTAAAGAAATTATAAATGTTATGTTGATTGTTTAAAAATGATGCATATAGTTTATTTTATTTTAAAAGATGTGCAAATTTAAACCAGAAGGACATATTTTGTTGAATGTATCTCAACATGAAGGAAGTCTGTCTTTAGTGTCCATACCCTATTTTGAAATATTGTCTGTCTTTTCTGTTTATCACTATGAACTATATGTATGGTGTGTGTTCACGAACAACTTGGGGGCACATTACGATGGCGGGCGGAAGCACCACCGCCGTGCTGGCGGATGCAAAAACCACCAGTTACCGCCGGCACGCAGCAGTCCACACGCCCGTCCAATTACGATGCGAAAAGTAGGCCAAACACCGCCGCAAGCCAGCAACACCGTCCGCCATCAAAGTGCGCCCGTACATGTAGCGGCGCAGCCCAACTGACACACACCGTCCGACGAAACACGCCCCGCCCGGCGCATAAATTACGATGCCGCAAACAAACGGCTCCCATGGCCAAGAGATACCGTACGACAAACCGAAGCGGTAACACGGATGCCGAGCACGGACAACGAAGAAGCGGCTCCCCGAGCATGAATCCAGCACTGCAGGCACTCCCCATGCTTCTGCTGATGCACCACCAAGGACGCAACGTACCGCGGAGACGCAGGTAGGCACACACAGAACAAGTGCACGCAAACAGCGCACACAGTGCAAGGGCGGAAAAGCGGACAACCCCCACCAGCGCGTGTACACTACACATCCACCATCGCATCCACATATGACACACAGGCCAAATCGTAACATCGCAGAACACATGTGTACACACCACCTGGGACTAGGAACCAACCACCCCGTCACGGCCCCAAAGCGCCGATGACGCCGCCACACATGCGCACAACGCAGAGGCCAACCGCAGCGCCATGCATGCGTCGCACACAGACACAGGGACACAACCAAGCAGCACACACATCAGCCCCACCCCGAACGCACATGACACGTGACAGGCCGGCCACAGACATGTCCCCAACGCCCAATTCACGGACAACACCCAACGCCACACAACCGACGCACACATGTCAGTGAAGACACGCAACAGCAGGACACACCCCAGTGTAACAAACATGGCGTAGCACACAGCGGCGGCAACACCAACTAGGAGAAGCAGGGCTCCTTCGGGAAGAGGAACGCCAGTACCACACAGAAACACCCATACCACCCTGCACATATGAACAAGACATATAAAACGGAACACCAAAGAGCCCGGGGACCGACAACAGGTGGCCCAAGAATAACATTCACACACAAGGCCCAACGCAGAGCGGAAAGGCAGCCTGCCGCCCACACAAGGGAGAGCAGACAGCACTGAATGACCTTCCATTCCAACTCCGAAACCACAGCCCTACGACAGAAGCCGGTGAATACAGCCATTGTCCAAGAATAGACCAACACAGGCATGCCGAGGAGACCGACCACAGGGCAGATAGCGCATATCACAGAAGCACACAACGGACGGGGAAGAAAGAAGAAAACACTCCCCCATGTCGGCCACATGCAAGTTAATTGGAAGGAGTCACACATCACTGACCTTGAACTGTCTGAGAAGCATGTGGGAAGAGGGCCTGTGTCCTCCAAACAAGCCAACAGAACACAAGTCCTGTCTCCCTACGACTACACAGAGCTCACAGCAACCCCGGAGCGTGCACATTGCAGACTGCACACACAGCCGGAGCACGCCACCTCAACGAACCGCTGTGAAATGGCAACCGCAACACACCTACCCAACTACGCCGAACAGCTCAAGCTGTACAAAACCAACCTGTTACATACATTGGGATGCGATCTCCTGTCCCTGCTGAACGTAAGTTACCGACTGACTTACCGCATCACATTGTTCAGCTGCGTCATGCCCGTCTTCTACTGTCGGAGGTGTCCCTACCAGCATCCCGTCGAGATATGCCTCTCCAACCCGGCATGTCTGAAGGCGGACCTGCTACCACTACTCCTCCCTCTGGACGCACACGACAGGGCCTGCTCTGCCTATGGGGGCATGGCGTATGTGGCCAACATCGCACCCGCACTGAAATGGGACCACTGTGCCTCCACACGACGGATCATCGAGAACAGCTACATCGAATGTCACCCAGCATGCCCCATCATGGTCCTCCAAGGGACAACTTACGAACAACACCTTGACAGCCACCATCCGCTACATTGGCTGGCAAACATGTACACCACCAATGACATGGAAGCCCTGCTGGACGGCATCGCATACCTGACAACCAGTAAATTCGTCGGACCACAACGCAGGTTCCCGAGTGACCTATGATGTCCAACCCCGCACCCATGCTTAGCTTCCGCACGGACTGGCCAGTCACCACCACAACAGCCATACCAAACGACCGGCAACTGTAACCACACCATCAACGACATCGCCATGACATCGGATATGACCGGGACATGCACACTGTTCCCCATCACATCCAGGAACACCGCATGCATCGTGGGAGGCAGTGGCATGGGCTCTGTGTATCGCACCCACATGGACGGAACTGCACGAACAACCAGGACACGACATGGATCCAGCGCACATGGACACACACACCGCTCAGTGGACATGAATAGGTCGCCTGGAGTCTGTGGGTGCTGCACCCTCCCACCCCCGCCCCGGGAATCCCATACCAGGACCTTTGCATGGACGACAAGTGCATACAACAACAACACGACCCCAGTGACTGTGACATGTCCAGTAACCACCACAGTGCAACAACAAGTGGCACGCCGCTGCATGCACGCAAGCACATGCCCTGATGTCATCTCACATGCACGCGTGCATGAGGAACAACCGCAGCAAACCTGTCACATGGAACTGAGATGGACTGTGCCCATGATGCCAAGCGGTCTGGTAGGCTACATGTATACACTCTGTGTCAAAGTCCGCAGCTCCGCAGCTATACGTAAATGTACATTAGCACAGCCTTGGCCAAGCAGATGTCACTCTGAAGCCCACATCCCACATGCAACAGCCAATCACATGTAACCCCACACCCTATCCCATTTGCAATCATGCTCAGTATATCCTCAACATGTATTCCGCTGCCAGTAGTGTCCACTATACTGCATCACAGAGGACAGAAGACTCAATATAATGTTTGAAACCAAAACTGTCTCCGCTGACTCATTTCACAAGTACGAATGAGAGAGGATGAGAGTATGTGAAGTACACGGCAGTCGTGACATGACCATGTAGTCCACTGGTATTGGATGTCAACGCAAATGAGTAGCACTACTGTGGAAGACACACATGTGTCGTGTGAAGTCGTATGGACGCAGTGCTCAGGTGGGTGGGTGCGACGGGTAGATGCGCACATGCCAAGTTGGAGCACGCCGTGTTGGGAGGGGTCATGAACAGTACACCACCGCTTCCCTGGGCATTGTGAGAGGACACCTGTCGGGGGAGTGAACACGTGTGTGCACAGCAGCCGGGCACACGTACAAAGCGGTACCAGGCGCACCTCAGCCCACCCTCTGTGGACAAGCTGGATCCTGTTGTGCGCCCGCCATGCCCCTTGACAAGGCACACACAGCCCCAGTCGACCAGGTGTAACCCCAACATAGTCAATCCGCACAGGCGATACAGGGCACGGGATGGCAGTGGAGCATGGTGTGTGAGAGGTCTCCTCGCGCTCCTCCTGGTCATATCACGCAGGCAATAGAACCTCAACGTCTAGCATGGCACAAGTCAGATGGAAGTGTAGGGGGACGCACCACAGCACGAGCAGCACTGACGTCACGGGAGGTGGCTCGCACCATCCCATCCATTGCCCATCATACCAACCACGCCACATGCCATTGCGACTAAGTGCAAGCGCGTGCGCCACCACCCCCGAGCCCTCCCCAGAGAGGCCAAAGAGTGAATGTGTGGGCCATCAGCCACAGACGGACGCGGCCTGGCCGCAAGGGCAGCCACAGCCACTGGGTGTCGCAGGTGGCGGATCCGGAAGGCGAAGACTGTGATGCATAGTCCATGCAGGCCGGGTCTCCATTTGGGGCACCACGCAGGTGGACGGCGTCCCGCAACACATCATACCCTGAGACAGCCCACTCGTGCAAGTGGACCCACACATACACTCCTTGCCCTCTCTGGTGCGAGCTTGGGGCTGCCTGTGCAAGCGCTAGCCTCGCAGGTGAGCATGCATATTGGGGGAGCGAGGGGAGGACATGAGGGCTGGGGCGAAGATGACTGTATCACTGTCAGTGAGTACAAGGGATGACCCAGATGTGGAAAGGAAGAGACGTGTCCCGTGTGTACTGCAACTAGTCGCCAATCCAACTACCCCCATGTCCGGAATGTAAGCCCGCACCTAGGCCCGCCCATCCGCCACATCGAATATACCACCAGCACGACAACCTTCCCATTCGAAACACTGACTGGGGGTGGCGACCAGTGAACAATCATGTGTAGCCTACCCACGTGTACATGTGGGCCCTCCATGATCCATGTCACCTGCGGCAAAGTCATGACATGCGCAATGAGGGAAGTGAGGAGAGCTGTCCGCCCCACGCACAGAAGGTGCATCAGCTCCACAGACCCAGCAGCGAGTCCAGCAGGGGTCACATGTGCAGGGGCAGCTGTGCCTGGTGTGAAGGCACATGCATATAGACAGCACATCGACCAATGTGTAGTCTGCCCACATCTACAGTCCATCATCATGCGGACATAGGAATTGAACACAGGGCAACACATCTTAGTGGGTGCACCCACCGTGACCAACAATGCGCAATCATCGACGTACCCGCCCTGTGCATGGCCCCCCACCCAACGGAGGCACATCCAGTGCCACCATCCCACACACACAAGCCTTCCACGGAACATGCTGTGTCCAATGGTCAGTACAGAGTCAGCGCCCATCTGGTGGATCCTGAACAGGAGACACATGCACACACATGCCAGCTCCCACTATGTACGTCTGCCACCTGGCACGTGCAATGTAACCTCTCACCTGTGACGTGTGACTGCAAGCACACAGCCGTCTTGGCATGGGGCTGTCAATGTGGACACCTGTCAATGTTTCGGGAGGTGTGATCCATACAGTGCTGTACATAGGGTGCAGTGCTGACACCTACTACTGTCTCATATCCCCTCGTGCCACGGGTCCCACTTGTTTTGGCCGCTCAGCCTGTGCCCACATCGTCGTCGTCGTGTGCCATACTCATCCAGCCGCGGAAGCAGTTCCATGCTCAGCAGACATTCATGTTGCCGTGGCGTTGCCGCTTGACGAATATGCAGTCAGTCCCCATCAGCACGCCCCGCAAGTCATTGGGGCCTAGATCCCCATGTGCATGCACATGGCAGTGGTTTGTATCACTAGCCATTGCCATTGTTGGGAGACCTGTGTAAGTGTATTGTGGCCGTGCCGTCCCAGCTTGACAGCTGGGCTGTGGCTCATGTGCTTGCTCAGTCATGTCAGTGATGTGTATGCGAAATTGCTATGTGTTGTGTTGCTTTGACATGTGTCCACTGCCATTTTCCCTAGGCGGAGACCGAACATTGACCGCCCATACCAATTGCTGGCGGACATGGACGATACAGAGGTCATTAGGAAGTTTCGGCTGGACAGGCCAACCTTGCATCGACTGTGTGCCATGTTGGAACCCCATCTCCGTCCCCGCAGGGTGTATCCGACAGCTGTCACCCCACGGCTAAGGTGATGGCCGCCATGCATTTCTTCGCCACTGGGTCATTCCAGCACACAGTGGGCAGTGGAGGAGGGATGTCCCAGCCCATGTTCAGCAAGGTGCTGAGGGATGTACTGGCAGCCATGATGCTGTACCGAAACAGGTACATCCGCTTCCCCAGGGCTCGTGAATTGGCGGCAGTGAAGGGTGCATTCTATGCCCTTGGCAGAATCCCACACGTCGTTGGAGCCATTGACTGCACACATGTTGGCCTTGTTCCACCACAGGCCACTGAGCACCTGTACCGCAACAGGAAGCACACGCACTCCCTGAATGTGCAAGTGGTGTGCCTTGCGGACATGGTGATCACCCACGTGTGTGCAAAGTTCCCAGGCTCGGCCCATGACGCACACATAATGCGCAACAGCATCTTGCCACGACTGATGTCCAATCTGCAACAGGATCGTGGCTGTATTGTCGGTGAGTATGTGGAGTGGTGTAGCGTGCTGGTTGTGCGATGCTGTCCCCTGTCCAGTTGGAATAGCAACGGTTCTCTGTGTCCCTCACACCCAGGTGACTCTGTGTACCCGAATGGGGCATGGCTGCTCAGTCCATTGAGGAATCCTCGCACCCCAGCAGACGATCGCTACAATGAGGCACATGGGAGGACCAGACGTGTGGTCGAGCGTACCTTTGGCCTCCTCAAGTCCAGGTTCAGGTGCCTGGACCGCACCGGGAGTGCGCTGGCGTACTCCCCACAGAAGGTGTGCCAGATAGTGGTGGCGTGCTGCATGCTGCACAATCTGGCCATTCGGAAGCAGATCCCCCTCATTGTGGATGACGGAGATCAACCAGGGCCCCAGCCCGCAGACCAGGACAGCTCGAGTGAGGAGGACAGCGGAGAGGAGGAAGCTGGGAATGTGCGCCAGCAGCTCATCGCCCGCTACTTCACTTAACGGTGAGTGTCCATGTACGACGGCTGATGTGTCTGTATTTGTGCAGGTGTGTGTGTGCTGTGTCAGGGTGGCCTTTTGTTCACTGCGTGCTGTGTGTCAACGCTCCATGCCCAGGTTAGTATGCCACTGATGGTGGCTGTGGCATTGTGCCCTATTGATCTGTGCGATGTGTGTACATTGCTTGTAGTTGTTGACATGTACTGTGTGATGGGTGTGTGACACACTCATTGAATGTGCTCCTGTTCTGTCTCCCACCCCTAGGTCCCTACAGGCCCTCCGGTTCCATTGCCATGCCACGCATCAGGTGCCTTTCCGCCCAAGGTGGCCGTTGTATTCCGTACAAATAAAACACAGGGCACAAACAGCAGTTTGTGTAAGAGGTGCATTTATTTCAAACTGTGACATGTGATTGTGTGTAAGGTGATGACAAAAGTGGTGCGTGCAGTGACAATGAGCTGTCGGTCATGGCTGCGTGATGCTCAGGGTGTACCCACTGG
This sequence comes from Calotriton arnoldi, assembly GCA_963921515.1. Taxonomy (NCBI): domain Eukaryota; kingdom Metazoa; phylum Chordata; class Amphibia; order Caudata; family Salamandridae; genus Calotriton; species Calotriton arnoldi. The sequence goes on along the minus strand of CAWUFW010002453.1, from coordinate 1,464,300 downwards.
TTCTATGTCCATAGTCCAACACACACATGCCATCCAGATGGCTGTGTGGAGTGGGATCGTAGTCCAAGTCAATGCAGTGGCTGGTCAAGGAAGGCTGGCGGAAGGCTGGCTGGCTGCCTCACTTGCGTTTGGAGCGTGCGAAGTCCTCCCGGGAGATCTGTTTCCACTTCGGACGGCCCCTTCCACGCTTTGCGAGGGGGTGCCTGCTTGCGACATGCTGGTGGTTGAGGTGTGATCACTGGCTGTGGACGCAGGGGAACTGGACACTGCTGCTCCACCCTGCGCCCCGGCAGGTGGTGGCGGAGGGGAGCTGCTGTCCCTGGCTGTGACCTCACCGCCACCACCAGCTGTCCCATGAGGTCCACGATTTGGCCCATACGGGCGTCCATGGACCTCAGCACCCCCAGCACCTCACGCGTGTCTGAAGCAGACCGGACCCATTGTCCTTGGGCCTCTTCATAGGCCCCAAGGACTCAAGCCATGTGAGGCAGGGCATGGCTCCCAGGGGAGGCTGGCGTTTCCCTGACCCTGCTCCTCCTACCAGTCCTGCTGCCACCGGCCTGCCCACTAGCCACATTGCTCACCACGGTCCTCGCTGTGGCTCCCAGGGTGGATCCAGTCGTCCGGGCCACCACCTGCGCTGGGGGCTGGTGCCAGCGAAGACGTGGCGGTGGTGGCGGCGGTGGTGGTCGGTGCGGCGATGGTGGCGGTTGCGGCAGTGGTAGTGGCCACAATGACCGTGGGTGTGGCCGCAACGACAGTGGCAGCAGGGGGCTGGGAATGTTCAGCAGCCCTGGATGATGGGTTGGTGGGTAGGAGGGGTCCTGGGGAGCGGCTGGGCCCTGCCACACCAGATGGGCCTGCTTGGTGGTCCGTGTCCGAAGAGGAGGACAGATCCTCCAGATCCGTGTGTCCTCGTTGGGGGCTTGTAGGCTGGCTGTGCTGGCTGCTGTCTCCATCCCCAGCATCCAGCAGTTCGTCACCTGTGGAGAGAATGAGATTTGTTATTGTGTTGCACCTGGCGAAGTATGTATTTGTCGTCTGACATTGACAGTTCGTGCAATCTCGTACATGGGTTTCCCGGAGGCGTGTGTGTGGCTGTAGCATCTGTAGTTGTGTGTGCTTGGCAATGGGACTGTGTGCTGTGCACATGTGGCATGGGACGGATTGGCCATGCCGATGGGTGTGTTGCTGTGCCCCTACTTATTGTGACTCTGGTGTATGCGGGCTCCTGGCCCATCCTGGGTCTGGTTTGTACTTTGCTTTTGGTGTTCAGATGGGACGCTTAGGAACGCATATGGCAACATGGGGGCCATGCCCCAGATTCGCATTTGGGAGGGGATATGCTTTTGGGGTTCAAATGGAACGATTAGGAACGCATATGGCAACATGGGGGCCATGCCCCAGATTCACATTTGGGAGGGAATATGCTTTTGGGGTTCAAATGGAACGCTTAGGAATGCATATGGCAACATGGGGGCCATGCCCCAGATTCACATTTGGGAGGGAATATGCTTTTGGGGTTCAAATGGAACGCTTAGGAACGCATATGGCAACATGGGGGCCATGCCCCAGATTCACATTTGGGAGGGAATATGCTTTTGGGGTACATGCTGTGAGCCATGGGTGCCGAACGTGACATGTGTTGTGGCAGCATGACAGTGCATGGTCAGAGGTGTGTGCATGCCTGACATGGCCTGCATATTTGCTGTCTGTTGTGATTACTGGACATGGCATTGGACGCATCGTTATGAGTGAGTGTTGGTTGTGTGCCAGCCAACGTATTGCAGTTGTCCCATCTCCTTGGTGTGCGTGCTGCCCTGTGCCATGTGCATCACTGCCGTGCTCGGGGGGGGGGTGTGGCCCATGTTGTGTGTTGTTGCTCACAGTGTGGCGTGCGCTTAATTGACTTCTGGCACATGGTTGGTCATGGGCATGTATCTTTGCGTGACTGCTGTATGTGTGGCAGCTGTGCGGATGACATGCCTTTCATGAGACTGGGGCTGACGGATGGGATGGATGGTATGTTGTATGTGCATGGTGTGTCTGTGTGTTTGATGGGTTCAGTGGTGTTCGTGTGCATTTATGTTGTTCCGCTCTGTTGCGTCTAGTGTTGTTTGTCTTACATAGGCGTAGTTGTGGGGTGTGTGGTTGACAGGCAGTAGGGGCTACATGGACAGGACTTCAATGGTGTTTCGGTTGTGTGTGATGAGTTGCACAGTGGCTGCCGTGTGGTACTATATTCAGTGTGGCTTGTGCATGCAGACGTGGCTCCTTGGGTGTTGCTATGTCTGTGATGGGTCATGTGGGGTGTGAGTCTGTTGTTCATGTCCGTGTGCACATTGTTCACTTGTTCGTGACGGTGGGCGGTGCTGCGTGTTCGTGTGCTACGTGACATGTCCCATGTGTTGGTCGTGTTATGGTCCTCATGCCTCCAGTAATCCAGCCCTGTCCAGTTTCCCACCTGCAAGTTGTTCGTGCGTGCACTGTACTGGATGCCACATGGCTCTAAGCGGGGGTGCTCCATGTTGCAGGTCTGTGGGGGTGGGGGGTGTTGTGGGTCGTGGGGGTGGCTGGACACCCACTGACACCGATTGCTGTGGACCGTGATGTCTGCCTTTCGGCTGTCGTTGTGCACTGCGGTGGCTGACACGTGGCTGTGGGGTGTGGGGGATGCTCCTCCTTGCTGTGCTGTGGGACTGGGGCCTGGTGTGTGTTGTACTTGGGCTGTCCACCGTCCCACCCACTGCACTTTGTGTTCCTGCCACTTACCTGTTACTTGTCGGTTAGTGCAGCTGTGGCGGACACATGGGTGTGGTGGGTGCTCGTTGTGGCGCTTCTGGCATATTTGGGGACCTGTTGGTGGTTACGTGGCTGGCTTAGTGTACACATGTCCCCACGCATCTTACAGTTGTTCGGTTTGGGCTGTGTGTGGTAGTGTCTGTTGCGTGTGTGTGTGATGTGTTGTGTATTGTGTGCTGGACATGGGGGTGTTTGTCCCTGGGAGCTGTGGCATGGTAGTTGCGCATGTGAGTACATAGCGGTGTGCTGGTATACATTAGTTTGTACTTACCAGCCTCCACTCCCCTGCTAATCCGGCGAGGATCTCCGGATGTATTACGACTCGCACCTTCTCCTCCCACGCTTTGAAGGTCTTAAAGAGCGCGGGATTCCCTCCGCCAGTGACGGCAGCCAGCTCTCTGTTTTTGCCCTCCTTCTTCTTGACCAGGCTCTTTACGTCATTCCAACGTTTGTTAATTTCGACTCTGTTCCTGGGCAGGGTCCCGACTGCATTGACCTGGTCTACGATCCGGTTCCACATTCTGTTTCTGGTGGCTAGTGGTGTGTGCTGGACCATGTTCCCATAGATTTGTGGGTACACCTTGATGATCTCGTCGACCATGACCGTCAGCTCCATGGGCGTGAACTTGGGCATTCTTTGTGGTGCCATGGTGTTTGTGGTGCTGGTGCGGTGTGTGTTGTGTAATGTGCAGGGGGTTTGTGGTGCCGGTGTTTGGTGGTGGTGGTGGTGGTGGTGGTGGTGGTGGTAGTGATGTGTGCGTTTCTGTGGTGTGCTGCTGTCCTTGCTGTGTCACTGTGTCCTCTCCTCTCCTCTCTGGTTTGCAATGTAGCAAGGGGTTGTGGTCTGTGGGAGTGCTGCTTTTGTACTCACCTATGTGGGTGTGTCCTCATGGTCTGTTGTTTTCAGGTGTGTTGTGTCTGGGGTTCTGGCCTTTGTACTTTTTGTTTGTCCGGGGGTGTTTTCGGGATGTGTACTGTGCTTGTGTATTTGTGCGTGCCTTGCTGTGTGGACTTGTTGGCCATGTTGTGTGCTATTGGTTTTGTGTGCGGATGGTTTCTGTGCAGGTACGTTGGCGCCATGGCTTCTGCCGTGTCGATTCTCATCGGCGTTGTTTGCGCTGGCGGGCGGTATATTTGTGGTTTTTCCGCGCTCATGTCGGTGCGATCGTAATGTCACGTGCGGTGTGTCGGCCGTGAGGGCGGGCGGTTTTGTGTTGTCGTGCGTGTTTCCGTCCGTGGCGGGCGGTTTGACTCCGACTCGGACGTTGGCGGGTGGTATTTTGTGTGCTTTTTCGCCGATGGCGGTTTTCGGTTTGTGAAATCGTAATGGCGTGGTCGGTGTTCAGGCGGTGTGTGCGGGCGGATTTTTGCCGCTTCCATGCCTGGCGGATTTATTTACGCCGGGTATCGTAATGGGCCCCTTGGCTTTTTGAAAAAGACCACGAAGTCGAAACGAGTTGCAGTTGTAAATAAACATCTTACCTTTGAACGTGATCCTGTAGTGCGACTCGTGTGTATCGTGACAAAGGATATACACTTTCTTGCATATGGTAAACTGGCCGTGGCACCCGTTACTCGCACCGGACCCATTTTGGTGGAAGTGACCAACAGTGCTGGGGATTTTATATATATATATATATATATATATATATTCACTGAAAAAACCAAAGGTTACAGGTTCTGAATTTACACACACAAAACCGTAGAAATTCAGCTGTTAAAGTTAGAGTTATTTGAAGTAACTGTAACTTGTGCCCTAAGGTCCAGAACCTAACTATAACATCCCTGCCTTTGTTTTTTCCAGTGAATTTCTAAGGTTTTTGAAAAGCTTATTCCTAACTATAAGGTTATGTTATGTTATGTTAGGGATTTATAGCGCGCACAGCTACTCAATAGAGTGTCCCGGCGCGAGCCCAAGAGTCAAAGGGAACAAAGCGCAGAAGGACTAAAAACAGGCTAGTTGAACAAGAAAGTCTGAGCTTTTTTCTAAACTGAGAAGGATTCTTAAGATTACGCAGATCCAGAGGCAGGGAATTCCAGTACGTTACTGCTAGGTAGGACAAGGAGCTGCCACCCTTACGTTTCAAACGAAACCTGGGAACAGATGCTAGAAGCATATTCGAGGAACGAAGGCACCTGCCGGGGTGTAGAACTGAAAATGTTTCCTGAGATAGGCAGGGCCATACTTGTAAAGTGCAGCATGAGCTATGGTCACAGCTTTGAAGATTATCCTAGCTTTAACTGGCAGCCAGTGTAAGTTCCGCAAATGTTGCCTAACACTGGAGCGCTTAGGAAGGTCCAGTAGAAGACGAGCGGCAGCATTCTGAACAACCTGTAATTTGTCCAAAAGGTAACACGGCAGCCCGACGTAAAGTGCATTCGCATAATCTATGTGAGAGGTAACCAGAGCACGGATAACCATTTCTTTAGCAGAGAGAGGCAATAACGGCAAGAATCTGCGGAGGAGTTTTAAAATACCAAAGCAGGTGCCAGTGAGTTTGCCAATCTGGTTACCAAAACTGAGTTTCTCATTAAACCAGATGCCAAGATTTTTCACAGGATGGCCAGAAGGAGAAGGACAGGGGGATTCAGTCGGCCAGAAATGATGCCAAAACAATGGGGGAAACTCCCCAAAGAAAAGAATCTTGGTTTTGTCTGCCTCACATTTTAACTGAGCCGACGAAAGCCAGCTAAATACCGCAGACAGGCAAACCTTGACATGAGATGTGGCGGCCTCGTGTTTCTTCCAGGTAAACAAAAGTTGCGTATCATTGGCGTAGGCAACCACTTTGGCACCCAGGTCCTCAGCCAGCTGAATAAGAGGGGTCATATAGAGATTAAATAGCAGAGGACTAAGAATAGACCCCTGAGGAACCCCTGTCAGCAAAGCTTGAGGTGTAGACACAAAAGGGGGGATACAGAAGTTGGGCATCATCTGGTTAAAATCCTTCTTGGAAAACAGGACTCAACAAGTTTGTATCCTGTTTTCCAAGAAGGATTTTAACCACTCCCAAGCTGTACCGATGATGCCCAACTTCTGTAGACGGGCAAGGAGAAGTGAATGGGGGACAGTATCAAAAGCGGCCGAGAGGTCCAGCAGGACCAAGACAGCCCTGCCCCCAGCATCCAAAGTCTCACGGATAGCCTCCGCTACTTCCACAAGGGCAGACTCAGTGCTGTATGTGGCCCTGAAACCCGATTGGGCAGGGTGGAGAAGGCCTTGCTGTTCAATGAAGGATGTGAGCTGCTTGTTGACCATTTTTCACAAACTTTAGAAATAGAGAGATGGGGCGATAACTGGAAGGAAGATGGGGATCCAGCGTAGGTTTTTTTATGAGAGGGACAAGCAGCGCCTGTTTCCAGTCAGTAGGAACGAGAGCAAGTGAAAGTGAGGTATTAATCAACTGATTCAAAAATGGATTGACAACAGCAGCAGCTGTAGCCATAAGTTTCGCAGGGCAAGGATCATGAGGGGAGCCCGATTTGAGGCAAGATAAGGCAGCCAGGGAGTCCGGCGGAGATACAAATTCAAAAGCAGAAAAGGTAACACAGGTAGTGGAGCCAGATAGATAATCAGGGGACAGCTGAAAAGGCTGGCTATCAGAGTTTTGAAAATGAGATTGCAATGCCCTGACCTTATTGATAAAAAAAATTAGAAAGTTCTTCACACCATTTGAGAGAAGGGGTGTGGGCCGCGTTCATTGCATTGGGAGAAATGAAACTTTTTAAAATGCTAAACAACTATTTAACATTATTACTAGACTGGGCAATACGGTCAGTGTAATAGGTCCGCTTGGCCAATCTAATGGCCACATAGTAAGCCTTTTGGGCCATTTTCAATTTGGTCTTGGCCTCAGAGCCATAGTCTTGTCTCTATTTTCTTTCCAGCCTTTTACAATGCTGCTTCAGAATTTTGAGCTGGGGCGAGAACCATGGTTTAGGCAGTGGGCCATTATGGTGTCTGGGGTTGACTTGTGGAGTGAGATCGATCACCACCTTCTCAATCCAACTATTAAAATGGGCACGCGCAAGAACAAGATCAGCGGGGAGCAACGGCGGACATTCTGCTAAAGCTAGACAGAATGCAGCAGGCTCTTTTTTAGGGGGTACCCTTCCCCGGCCATTAAAGCGAGGTCTGAGAGAAGTATGACCTTTAAAAATCTGCCAGGAAAAAGGAATCAAATAATGGTCAGACCAAGTGACTGGTAGAGGGGAGACAGTATCAGAGGCAAACTAGAACAAATTACATCAAGCGTGTAACCACCGCAGTGAGTCGGGGCAGACACATATTGTTGGAGTGAAGACGATTGTATCACAGCTAGAAAGTCATGTGTGTCACTCCCATTGATGTTATAGATGTGGATGTTACAGTCACCAAGAAGAAGAAAGTGCGAATATCGCAAGGCCCTGGGCATGGTCCAGTCGGCAAGCAGTTTGGGAAAAGGACCAGCAGGTCCAGGGGGGCCTGTAAGCTTTGATTTTCTAGTGAATTTCTATATTTTTTTTAACACAGACAGTGGTTGGCCGCAGGACCTGGCCTGATTGTTTGCAGATTGTCACTGGGGCGCACGTGAGCCACGCGGTTGATCCGGGCAACTTTTCTGTCAGGTTGTTGCCATAAAAAAAAAAAACACAATACGACAACCAAGCTATTGGGAGGAAGACGAATTCCATGCATCTTCCTGAATAAGAAGTTCCCTATGAGACAATCAACCTTGGAGAAACAGATTTTCTGCAAGTGAAAATAAGAAATGTCTGTTTGCCCATTATCCGTGGCCCCCAGTTTATCACCATCCTGATGAGATCCTCGCATTCTGAATAGGGTTGAAACGTCGTCGACACCCTTGAAAGGACAGTCATTATGCTTTTCCTTTTTTTCTTTATTTACTGAATAATCATTGGACGTCTATATATATATATGTCATCAGTGATGTCATCAGAGATGTCACTGACCATGTCATGAGTGTTGTAATATGTGACATCATCAGCAGTGCATTGCGGGGCGTGAGTTATAGTTACCTCAACTAACTATAATGGCCGAATTTCTCTGGTTTTGTACGAGTGAAATGTCCAACTAACTATAACGTCCCTAAAACCTGTGGTTTTTTCATTGAATTTCTAAGGTTTTTTAAATGCTAATTTCTAACTATAACGTCCCTGAAACCTATGGTTTTTTCAGTGAATTTCAAAGGTTTTTTAAATGCTAATTTCTAACTATAACATCCCTGAAACCTATGGTTTTTTCAGTGAATTTCAAAGGTTTTTTTAAATGCTAATTTCTAACTTTAACGTCCCTGAAACCTATGTTTTTTTCAGTGAATTTCAAAGGTTTTTTTAAATGCTAATTTCTAACTATAACGTCCCTGAAATCTATGGTTTTTTCAGTGAATTTCTAAGGTTTTTTAAATGCTAATTTCTAACTATGCCTACAAAGGTAGGACATGTGCAGAAAGAGGAAAAAAGGTGCAGAAAGAAGCAAGAGAAATGCAGAAAGAGGCAACAGAAGTCCAGAAAGACGAAGAAAGGTGCAGAAAGAAGCAATAGATATGCAGAAAGAACCAACAGAGGTGCAGAAAGAGGCCTTGTTGCAAAGTCATCCTGTGCCCCCAACTTTTTGCTGACTGGTACTGGTGGTAACTGACTCTGACTCACCAGGCCCGGAGCCAGTGCTATGCTGAAAGATACTTAGAATACAGTGAAAACACCTACATACACTAGGGTACACTATGGGTTGGGGTACCCCTGTGATTGGCGTGACCTCCCCTGTAAGGCCCTAGTACATAATAGGGCAGGGGGATTAAAACTACCTCTAAGTCAGAGGTGCAGAAAGAAGCAAGAGCAGTGCAGAAAGAACCAACAGAGGTGCAGAAAGAGGCAAGAAGGGTACAGAAAGAGGCAAGAAAAGTGCAGAAAGAAGCAAAAGAGGTGCAGAAAGAGGCAAGAGAACTGCAGAAAACGGCAAGAGAAGTGCAGAAAGAAGCAACAGATGTGCCGAAAGAGGCAAGAGAGGTGCAGAAACAGGCAAGAAAGGTACAGAAAGAGGGAACAGGGGTGCAGAAAGAGGTAAGAGGGATACAGAAATTTGCAAGAGAGGTGCAGAAAGAAGCAAGAGCAGTGCAGAAAGAGGCAACAGAGGTGCAGAAAGACACAAGAGAATTGCAGCAGCAAGCAAGAGAAGTGCAGAAAGAGGCAAGAGAATTGCTGAAAGAAGCAACAGAGGTGTAGAAAGAAGCAAGAAAAGTGCAAAAAGAGGCAAGTGAGGTGCAGAAAGAAGCAAGAGCAGTGCAGAAAGAACCAACAGAGGTGCAAAAAGAGGCAAGAGGGGTGCAGAAAGAGGTAGCAGAGGTGCACAAAGAGGCAAGAAAAGTACAGAAAAAGGCAGGAGGGGAACAGAAATAAGGAAGAGAAGTGCAGAAAGAGGCAAGAGAAGTGCAGAAAGAAGCAACAGAGGTGCTGAAAGAGGCGCGAAGGGTGCAGAAAGAGCAAGAGAAGTGCCGAAAGAAGCAACAGAGGTGCTGAAAGAGGCGCGAAGGGTGCAGAAAGAGCAAGAGAAGTGCAGAAAGAAGCAACAGAGGTACAGAAAGAGGCAAGAGAGGTGCAGAAACAGGCAGGAAAGGTGCAGAAAGAGGGAACAGGGGTGCAGAAAGATGCAAGAGAGGTGCAGAAAGAGGAAAGAGGGGTGCAAAAAGAGGCAAGAGGGGTGCAGAAAGAGGCAACAGAGGTGCAGAAAGACGCAAGAGAGGTGCAGAAACAAGCAAGAGAAGTGCAGAAAGAGGCAAGAGAATTGCTGAAAGAAGCAACAGAGGTGTGGAAAGAAGCAAGAGAAGTGCAGAAAGAGGCAAGAGAGGTGCAGAAACAGGCAGGAAAGGTGCAGAAAGAGGGAACAGGGGTGCAGAAAGATGCAAGAGAGGTGCAGAAAGAGAAAGAGGGGTGCAAACAGAGGCAAGTGAGGTGCAGAAAGAGGCAACAGAGGTGCAGAAAGACGCAAGAGAGGTGCAGAAACAAGCAAGAGAAGTGCAGAAAGAGGCAAGAGAATTGCTGAAAGAAGCAACAGAGGTGTGGAAAGAAGCAAGAGAAGTGCAGAAAGAGGCAAGTGAGGTGCAGAAAGAGGCAAGAGAGGTGCAGAAAATGGCAAGAGGGATGCAAAAAAGGGAAGAAGGGTGTAGAAAGAGGCAAGAGAGGTGCAGAAAATGGCAAGAAAACAGCAGAAAGAGGCAAGAGGAATGCAAAAAAGGGAAGAAGGGTGCAGAAAGAAGCAAGAGAGGTGCAGAAAGAAGCAAGAAAAGTGCAGAAAGAAGCAAGAGAGGTACAGAAAGAGGGAAGACGAGTACAGAAAGAGACAACCGGGGTGCAGAAAGAGACAACAGGGATGCAGAAAGAAGCAAGAGAGGTGCAGAAAGAGGCAATAGAAGTACAGAAAGAGGCCAGTGGGGTGCAGAAGGAGGCAAGAGAACTGCAGAAAGAGGCAAGAGAGTTGCAGAAACAGGCAAAAGGGGTGTAGAAAAAGGGAACATGTGTGCAGACAGAGGCAAGAGAGGTGCAGAAAGAGGGATGGAGAAATAAATGTTCAAAAGAGGTGCAGAAAGAAGCAAGAGCAGTGCAGAAAGAACCAACAGAGGTGCAGAAAGAGGCAAGAGGGGTACAGAAAGAGGTAGGAGAGGTGCACAAAGAGGCAAGAGGGTACAGAAAGAGGCAGGAGGGGTACAGAAAGAAGGAAGAGAAGTGCAGAAAGAGGCAAGAGAAGTGCAGAAAGAAGCAACAGAGGTGCTGAAAGACGCAAGAGAGGTGCAGAAAGAAGCAAGAAAAGTGCAGAAAGAAGCAAGAGAGGTGCAGAAAGAGGGAAGACGAGTACAGAAAGAGACAACCGGGGTGCAGAAAGAGACAACTGGGATGCAGAAAGAAGCAAGAGAGGTGCAGAAAGAGGCAATAGAAGTGCAGAAAGAGGCCAGTGGGGTGCAAAAGGAGGCAAGAGAACTGCAGAAAGAGGCAAGAGAGTTGCAGAAACAGGCAAAAGGGGTGTAGAAAAAGGGAACATATGTGCAGACAGAGGCAAGAGAGGTGCAGAAAGAGGGATGCAGAAATAAATTTGCAAAAGAGGTGCAGAAAGAAGCAAGAGCAGTGCAGAAAGAACCAACAGAGGTGCAGAAAGAGGCAAGAGGGGTACAGAAAGAGGTAGGAGAGGTGCACAAAGAGGCAAGAGGGTACAGAAAGAGGAATGAGGGGTGCAGAAAGAAGGCAGAGAAGTGCAGAAAGAAGCAACAGAGTTGCAGGAAGAGGCAATAGAGGTGCAGAAAGAGGCAAGAGAGATGCAGAAAGAAGCAAGAGAGGTGCAGAAAGAGGCAAGAGAGGTGCAGAAAGAAGAGAGTGAGGTTCAGAAAGAGGCAAGAGAAGAGCAGAAAGTGGCAAGTGAGGTGTTGAAAGAGGCAAGAGAAGTGCAGAAAGAGGCTCTTGAGGTGCAGAAAGAGGCAAGAGAAGTGTAGAAAGAGGCAAGAGAGGTGCAGAAGGAAAAGAGTGAGGTGCAGAAAGAAGCAAGTGAGAAGCAGAAAGAGGCAAGAGAGGTACAGAAAGAGGCACGGGAAGTGCAGAAACAGGCAAGAGACATGCACAAAGAGGCAAGAGAGGAGCAGAAAGAGGCAAGAGAGGTATAGAAAGAAGCAAGAGAAGTGCAGAAAGAGGCAAGTGAGGTGCAGAAAGAGGCAAGAGAAGTGCAGAAAGAGGCAAGAGAGGTGAAGAAAGAGGCAAGAGATCTGCCGAAAAAAGCAACAGAGGTGCTGAAAGAGGCAAGTGAAATGCAGAAAGAAGACAGTGAGGTGCAGAAAGAGGAAGAAAAGGTGCAGAAAGATGCAAGAGAAATGCAGAAAGAGGCAAGAGAGGCACAGAAAGAAGAGAGGTTTGTGCACCATTAGTACCAATTTAACACCCACATTTAGCAATAAGTAACACGTGACCATTCCAGCTTTGCAAAGGGCCTTCCACCACGCTGTAACACGTGAAGCTGCATTTTTGGGAACATTTGAGCTGTTTGAGCTAGAAACAAGGCATTTTTTGTTCAAATCTGCAGATTAGGCAGCAGATGATGGAATATTTGGCAAATGCGGAAAATATTTAATTAAGTGAAAATTGGTGCAGCCGAACAGTCACATAATTCCAGTGGCCCTATTCATACCTCTGACTAGGTACAGAAGTGCTCCTCAGTGGTTCCTTCTTTTTGTGTCTCATTGAGTTTATAGTTTAGCTTCTATGGAAACAAGGAAGACTAAACCTGAGGTTACCACTCCACAACACAGACTACAATACCACATAATTACTCTCCAAAACACATAATCCCACTACTCATAACTCCTATACACTAAATACCACATACTTTCTATTCACATAATTTCACTGCACAACATACCACATAATTCCACTACACACAACGTACATCAACTCTACACCAAAAAACATTAGTAAAAAACTTTTACATTTACAACACCAATAGCTCTAACTCTCGCAAATGCGAAACCTATTACATTGCAAATGCTTCTTTAACTAGTAGTCGTGTTTGCAGAGTGGTGGAGAAAGGGTGCTGGGCCTCCGACCAGCGCTCAGGAATTCCGCTGCGTAGGACTTACAGAAGGTACCAGGAGGGTTTCTTGGCCCCCAAAGTCCCTCAGGAGTAAAGTGGACTTCATCCCCATCCCGTAGTCTGCCAGGAGGCACGTTTGCAGAGTGGTGGAGAAAGGGGGCGTGGCCTCCGAAGACGTCTTAGCAATCCCACTGTGTGGGACTTACTGGAGGTAACAAGAGGGGTAGTTGGCCCCCAAGGACATCCTTGGGGGCCAATTACCCCTCCTATTACCTCCAGTAAGTTCCACACAGCAGGATTGCTAAATTCTCATAGCAGGCCACGCCCCCTTTGCCCACCACTCTGCAAACGCACTCCCTGGCGCACTCTTGGATGGGGATTAAAGTCCCCTTCGCTGCTGGGAATCCTTAGGGGCCAACTAGTCTACCTCTTACCTCCAGTAAGCCCCAGATAGTGGGATTGCTGATAGGTGGACACAGGCCATGCCCCCTTTGTCCACCACTCTGCAAACGCACCTCCTGGCGTGTTATAAGTTGGGGATTAGGTCCCCTTCATTCTTGAGGGTCCCTGGGGGGCACCTAGCCCACCAGGTACCTCCAGTAAGCCCCACACAGCTGGATTGCTGAGAGTGGTCCGAGGCCACGCCCCCTTTTTACACCACTCTGCAAATGCGCATCCTGGCGCACTGCTGCTCGGGGGATGAAGTCCACTTGTGTCCTGAGGACAATGGTGGGAGTAGGCTTCCATGTGACATTAAAGGACAGTGCCTTTATTGGACATTGGAGTCCGGTTATTAAAACAGTATGGAATTGCTGGCCAGTCATTTCCGCACCATCTGGTTCTGGTGCCCTTTGATTGGACAGAGAACAGCCAATCATGGAGAAGAGAAGTTTAAATCTCTGTGGCGCTGCCTATATGAACATTGAGGCCGCACTGAGGAAAGCTGACTGCTGAAACGCGTCTGCGGTGAATAAATTTGGTTGAAAAATGCCCCGTGAGTGCTCCAGTTGCTTTTTTCGTTGTTGTTAACATAGCGGGTCTCACCCCCGCAAAATGGAGGCACCCGTCGTGAGTTCGGCGGCTTTGGTGGGGGACTTTGGTGCATTCTATTAGAGCCTGCCTGAACCGTCGCTGAAACACTGCTGTTGACCATTGGAGGTCATGGACTATTACAGTCTGGGGAAGCCAGTCACTTGTCTGACTCCCACGGAGGGAATGTATATTATCCAGCGACAGACGAGGGGTGCATAAACCAGATTTACTGAGTGACAGCGCACTGAGTTTTCAAAGGACACTGAGAGCGGAGGACAATGGTGGGAGTAGGCTTCCATGTGACATTAAAGGACAGTGCCTTTATTGGACATTGGAGTCCGGTTATTAAAACAGTATGGAATTGCTGGCCAGTCATTTCCGCACCATCTGGTTCTGGTGCCCTTTGATTGGACAGACAACAGCCAATCATGGAGAAGAGAAGTTTAAATCTCTGTGGCGCTGCCTATATGAACATTGAGGCCGCTCTGAGGAAAGCTGACTGCTGAAACGCGTCTGCGGTGAATAAATTTGGTTGAAAAATGCCCCGTGAGTGCTCCAGTTGCTTTTTTCGTTGTTGTTAACATAGCGGGTCTCACCCCCGCAAAATGGAGGCACCCGTCGTGAGTTCGGCGGCTTTGGTGGGGGACTTTGGTGCATTCTATTAGAGCCTGCCTGAACCGTCGCTGAAACACTGCTGTTGACCATTGGAGGTCATGGACTATTACAGTCTGGGGAAGCCAGTCACTTGTCTGACTCCCACGGAGGGAATGTATATTATCCAGCGACAGACGAGGGGTGCATAAACCAGATTTACTGAGTGACAGCGCACTGAGTTTTCAAAGGACACTGAGAGCGGAGGACAATGGTGGGAGTAGGCTTCCATGTGACATTAAAGGACAGTGCCTTTATTGGACATTAGAGTCCGGTTATTAAAACAGTATGGAATTGCTGGCCCGTCATTTCCGCACCATCTGGTTCTGGTGCCCTTTGATTGGATAGAGAACAGCCAATCATGGAGAAGAGAAGTTTAAATCTCCGTGGCGCTGCCCATATGAACATTGAGGCCGCACTGAGGAAAGCTGACTGCTGAAACGCGTCTGCAGCGAATAAATTTGGTTGAAAAATGCCCCGTGAGTGCTCCAGTTGCTTTTTTCGTTGTTGTTAACATAGCGGGTCTCACCCCCGCAAAATGGAGGCACCCGTCTCAGTGAATGTATAGGTGAGTGACTTGTTGTGTGAATGTTTGTATCTGTCAGTTGGTGTCTAAGTGGCTGCATCGATGTGTGAGTGGGTATGTGAGTTTCTGTATGGGTGAGTGATTGCTTGTCTGAGTACCTCTATGGGTGACTGAGTGTCTGTGTGGGTGGGTGATGAGCGAGTAGGTGAGTCAGTGGCTGTATGGGCTAGTGAGTGCATGTGTGGGGGGCTGTATGGGTGAGTGAGTGTGTGTATGGCTGTGTAAGTGAGTGAATTGATGTGTCAGTGGTATATGGGTGAGTAACTGCATATGTGAAAGGCAGTATAGGTGAGTGTTGGAGTATAAGTGACTGTATGTGTGACTGAGTGATTGCGAGAGTGGCCATATGGGTGAGTATGTGCTTGTGTCATTGATTGTATAGGTAAGTGAGTATGTGTTAGTATCTGTATGAATAAATGAGTGTGGGTGCGTATAAATGTATAGGTGAGTAAATGGCTGTGTGATTGACTCTATAGGTGACTTAGTAGGTATGTGAGTAGCTCCATGAGTGACTGTGTGTGAGTGGCTGTATGGCTGTATAAGTGGATATATCAGTGGCTGTATTAGTGAGTGAGTGGGTGTATGAGTGGCCGTATGGGTGAGTAGATGTGTGTGTAGACCTATGAATCATTGAGTGGGTATGTAAGTACTGGTATGAGTGTCAGTGGTTTCGAGAATGGTAGTGTGAAAGTTGGAATGGGTGTATGAAAGGTTTTATAGGGGTGTGAGTCAGTACGTCAAAGAGATTCTGTGGATGATGTCATCAGTGATGTCATTTGAGATGTCATCAGTGATGTCATCAGTGATGTCACTGACCATGTCATGAGTGATGTAATATCGCCGACTGGATGAGGAACAGCCGCCTTAAACTGAACTCAGACAAGACGGAAGTCCTCATCCTGGGCTCATCACCCTCCGCCTGGGACGACTCCTGGTGGCCCCCGGCCCTGGGCACCGCACCCAAGCCAACGGACCACGCACGCAACCTGGGCTTCATCCTGGACTCCTCCCTATCAATGACCAAACAAGTCAACGCCGTCTCATCTTCATGCTTCAACACCCTGCGCATGCTCCGCAAGATCTTCAGATGGATCCCCACTGAAACCAGGAAGACCGTCACCCAGGCACTCGTCACCAGCCGACTGGACTATGGGAACACCCTCTACGCCGGAACCACAGCCAAACTTCAAAAGAGACTCCAGCGCATCCAGAACGCCTCCGCACGACTCATCCTGGACATCCCCCGACACAGCCACATCACCGTACACCTGAAAGACCTGCACTGGCTCCCCGTCAGCAAGAGAATCACGTTCAGACTCCTCACCCACGCACACAAGGCCCTCCACGACCTGGGCCCAAAGTACCTCAACGACCGCATGTCCTTCTACACGCCCACACGCCAGCTACGATCAACCAGCCACGCCCTCGCCACCGTACCACGCATCCGCAGAACCACCGCCGGAGGAAGATCCTTCTCCTACCTGGCGGCCAAGACCTGGAACTCCCTCCCCACTCACCTTCGGCGAACCCAGGACCATCTCGCCTTCAGGAAGCAGCTCAAGACCTGGCTGTTCGAGCAGTAACTTACCCCCTCCCCCAGCGCCTTGAGACCCTCCCGGGTGAGTAGCGCGCTCTATAAATGCCGTGATTGATTGATTGATGTAATATGTGAGGTCATAAGCAGTGCATTGGTGGGCGCGAATTATAGTTAACTCAGGTAACTATAACGGCTGAATTTCTCTGGTTTTGTACGAGTAAAATGTCAGCATAACTATAACGTTCCTGAAACCTTTGTTTTTTTCAGTGAATTTCGAAGCTTTTTTAAAATGCTAATTCCTAACTATAACGTCTCTGTAACCTTTGGGTTTTTTCAGTGAATTTCGGAGGTGTTTTAACTAGCAGTCGCGTTTGCAGAGTGGTGGAGAAAGGGGGCTGGGCCTCCGACCAGCTCTCAGGAATTCCGCTGTGTAGGGCTTGCAGGATGTATCAGGAGGGCTTCTTGGCCCCCAAGGTCCCTCTGGAGCCAAGGGGACTTTATCCTCCAACTAGTAGAGCGCCGGGAGGCACATTTGCAGAGTGGTGGAGAAAGGGGCCTCTGACAACTTCTCAGCAATCCTGCTGTGTGGGACCTACTGGAGATAACAGGAGGGGCAGTTGGTCCCCAAGGACGTCCTTGGGGGCCATCTACCCCTCCTATTACCTCCTGTAAGTCCCATACAGCAGGATTACTGAGTTCTGATAGCAGGCCACGCCCCCTTTCACCACCACTCTGCAAACGCGCCTCCTGGCGCCCTCTTGGTTGGGGGATGAAGTTCCCTTCGCTGGTGCGGGTACTTAGAGGACAACTAGCCCACCTGTTACCTCCAGTAAGCCCCACACAGTGGGATTGCTGAGAGGTCATCAGAGGCCACGCCCCATTTCTCCACTACTCTGCAAATGTGCCTACTAACGCACTACTATTTGGGGGATGAAGTCCCCTTGCCTCTTGAGGGTCCCTGGGGGCCAACTAGCCCTCCTGTTACCTCCAGTAAGCCCCACACAGCTGGATTGGTGAGAGGTTGTCAGAGGCCGCGCCCCCTTTCTCCACCACTGTGCAAACACGCCTCTTGGTGCACTGCTGCTTGAGGGATGAAGACCACTTAAGTCCTGAGGCCCTCAGGACGCAAAGGGACCTCATCGCCCCACCAGCAGTGCCTCGAGAGGCGAATTTGCAGAGTGGTGGAAAAAGGGGCGTGGCCTCCGACGACCTCTCAGCAATCCCACTGTATGGAGCTTACTGGAGGTAACAGGTGGGCTATTTGGCCCCTAAGAACCCTCAGGAGCGAAGGGCACTCCATACCCCAACCAAAAGCGTGCCAGGAGGTGCGTTTGCAAAGTAGTGGAGAAAGGGAGCAGGGCCTTTGGCGAGTTGCAGACTTCGTTTTTTTGTTGTTATTTTAGGAAGGGGGGTGGTGTGGCCCTCTTCCCTTGACCCTTTTGGGCCCGGGAACCTCACCCATTTTTTAATTAAATCAAAACAGGAGGGGGCTGTGCGGCCCCCCTCCTGTGGCGGATATATGCCTTGGGGACCCCATCCCCCGGGACTGGGCCTTTGTCTATATTTTTAAAGGGAGGGGGCAGTGCAGCCCCCTCCCCAGGCCGATTTTGGCCCCAGGGACCCCATTCTCTGGGGCTCTGCCATTTTTGTTGTTGTTATTTTAAAGGGAGGGGGCAATCGGCCCCTCTCCGGGACCCCCGTGGTCCCGGCCAGCTCCCGCCTCCCGCAGGACCCGGCATTGCTTTTTACCTCCAGGTAGCTGCTAAGATGCAGCTCCCTGGGGGTAAAAATCAAAGTGCTCGACTTTGAACAAGTGAGAGCAAAATGCTCTCACTTGTTCAAAGTGGAGCACTTGTTTGCTATGGGATGGCAGGAGCACTGATCCCGCCATCCCATAGCAAACTGCAATTGGGCACCCGAGACATTGCTGAAGCTGGCCCTGGTGGGTGGCGGTCCCCAGAGCCATTTACGGCTCCACAAGGGGGGCTGCCAACAGTAATTAAGCCCCAAGGAGGTGGTGGTCCCCGGGCATGCATCTTTGTAAATATAGCCCCAGGAAGGTGCCGGTCCCCGGGGCTGTGGGGGGGGCCGTGTGGCCCCCTGCATTAAAAAATTTAGCATTCCCCAGGGTTGCGTGGGGGGGGCTGGAGCCCCCACACGCATTTCAATCATAATAAAGCCCCGGGGAGGTGGCGGTCCTCATCACTATTTTTTTTTTTGTTTTTTTAAATTCTTTTTATTAACATTGCTCATGTTCAAGTACAGTACACAGCGGCAGTTCATGATACAGTCACAGGGATCACAGCTCGTCATATATTTTGCATGCATGGAAATACATATGAGTAATTGCAACAATCTTCTATCCCAACCCATCTTGTACGGCTCGAAACCTTTGCCAGGGACCCCACACCTTCCTCCATTTGTTCACACAGCCCCGGGATCTATAGACCGTTTCCTCCGCCCTCTGACACCAATCTAAGTCACAGAGCCACTGATCCCATGAGGGGGGCGCCTGTGCACCCCAGCACCTGGCAATATTACGTTTGGCCACCCCTGCTGCCAGCCCTAACCAAATCTCGTTATGGTGTGTCCAGTCTGTGGCTCCTTTAATCATGAGCAAGAGCCACTTGGGCTCCAGTGGGACCGGGGACCTCACCACCCCCTCCATCGTTTGCGTCACCCTGGTCCAAAACGGAATTATGAGTGGGCAATCCCATAGAATGTGATAGAACGAGCCCTCCCCTTGACAGCCCCTCACACACAAGGGCGATAGGGTCCTACCCCAGGAGAACAGGTGGGTGCGGGGATAGTAGACCCTGTGAAGTATTTTTAACTGCACAAGGCGGAATCGCGGCCGGATCGCGACTTCACGAGGGCTCTGCAAGGCGTCCTGCCAGTCGTCGTCGTCTAGTGTCCCAATGTCTCCCTCCCATCTCGCCCGCAGGGGACCTAGGGGGTCCGGCATATTATTAATAAGTTTTCGGTAGATCGTTGACGTGGGTTTCGTTAGAATGGGGTCGAGAAGGAGCCTGTCCTCCATAGGGAGTACTCCGGGATGGAAGTGCCAGCACGGATGTGGGCTCGCAATGCATGTACAAGGCGCAGGTAATGGTATTGTTGGGAATCATGAAGTTGGTATTCTTTTTCAGAGCCGCAAAGGGGACCGGGGCCCCCCTTCCACACATCACCAAGATACTCGATGCCGATCAGTTTCCACCCCTATAGCCTGATAGCCCCGCCACCTCCTTTAGCTGGTCGCCCGTCCAAAGCGGGGTCCGTCCCGTTAGGGTGTTCGTCCAGCCCAAGAATTTGTTGGCCTCCCTCCAGCAGTGGAGCACCACCTCGGTGTGCGCGGGCAGGTCACGACCCCGCCTGCGGGAGTAGAGATATGGCTCGCAGGTTCCCCCAATCATAGCGTGCCTATCCATTCTATAAGCCGGCTCCGAGGTCGGCGCGTAAATCCAGTCGTTGACCACCTGCAACTGCGCTGCCCAGTAGTAGAGTTGAACGTCCGGGAGGGCCAGCCCCCCGTCGTACACACCCCTCGTAAGCTTCTGCAGTGCAATCCTCGGGTTGCCGCCGTCCCAGAGTAACGTCCGCAACTCCCGGGAGATCCGCTTGAATGTCGCCGTCGGGACCAGGTACGGTGTGTTTTGGAGGATATATAGCAGTCGTGGCAGCGCCAGCATTTTAAAGAGCGCCACGCGCCCCATCAAGGACAAGGGCAGAGACCTCCAGTGTCCAATGTCCACCCCCAGCCTCATCAGTTGAGGCTCCAGATTACGGGCGAAGAACTCCTCTGTGTCTCTGGTGACGTACACTCCCAAGTACCGGAATCCAGCGGTCTCCAGCGATGCTGGGCAATCCCGCGGGATGCGAGGAGGTGGACCCGACAGGGGATAAACCACCGACTTGGCCCAATTGATCGAGTATCCAGAATAGCTACCGAAAAGGGCGAAGAGGTGGAGAGCCCGCGCCATTGAATGGTAGGGTCTGGCCATATACAGGACAATATCGTCAGCGTATAGAGAAATACGCTCCTCCCATTCATCCGTGAGTGCCAGGCCCCAAAAGGCCCTATCTCTTCTGATCCAATGAGCGAGCGGCTCCAGGGCCAGGGCAAACAGGAGCGGCGACAGGGGGCAACCCTGCCTAGTGCCCCTATACAGGGCGAAAGCCCGGGACATCACCCCATTGACCCTCACCCTTGCCATCGGCTGCGTGTATAGGAGTCTCACCCAGCTACCGAACACTGGGCCCAAGCCCAGTCTATTCAGCACCATAAATAGGTATGGCCATTCGATGCTATCGAAGGCCATTGAGGCGTCCAGCGCCATCAATGCCGTCTGCGCATTTCCCACATCCTTAGTCATGTGCAGGATACCATAGAGCCTCCGCAGGTTGTGCCGAGTGCTCCTGTGGGGCATAAAACCCGACTGGTCCACATGCACGAGGTCGGGCAGTACGGATAGTAGTCTTGTCGCTAAGGCCTTGGCCAATACCTTCGCCTCCACGTTCAGGAGGGAGATAGGCCGATAGGACGAGCAGCAGTCCGCTGGTTTCCCGGCCTTATGAATAACCACAATCGTGGCCTCTCTCTGGTCGGGCGGAAGCACGCCCACCTCCCGTGCCTCAAGGAGCATGCGTCGCATGGGCTCCAGTACCACACTCGCCTGTTTCTTAAAAATTTCAACCGGGAGTCCGTTGGGTCCCTGCGCCTTGCCGGCCTGGAGGGCATTGAGGGCTTCTCCCAGCTCCGCTCTTGTGAGGTCTGCATCCAGACGCTCAGTTTGCTCCTGAGATAGTATAGGCAACGCAAAGTCTCGCAGGAATTCCTCGCAGTCTCTCTCAGTTCTAGTGCACACTGGGGTATATACTCCTTCATAGTAGGATGCAAAAGCCTCCGCAATGGTCGCGCTCGTGGAAGCCAGGGCCCCAGAACCATCCCGCACCTCCGTAACCCAGGAACGCTCCCTGTCACGACGCTCCAGCCACGCAAGAAGCTTCATACTCTTGTCCCCTACGTCATATATCCGATGCTGCGAGGCGAGGGAGTAGGCACGTGCCTCACCCTCCGCTAACGAGCGAAGCTCCCTGTGTTTCATGGCCAGAACATGGTTGCGCTCCGGCGAGGGCGACGCACTGGCCTCTCGCTCCAGAGACTCAATGTCGCGCTCCAACTGTTGAATCTGCAGCGATTCCTCTTTCTTCTGGGCACCAATCAAAGCCTGGGCCTGTCCCCTCAGGACCGCCTTGTATGCCTCCCACAACGTTAGCTGGGAGGTAACTGACCCCTGATTATCGGAGAAATAATTTTCGGAGCCCTCCCGAAGCTTATCAGTAATCGAAGTGTCTTTTAACCGCCATGGATCTATTCGCGGGAATGCGGCCCTGTCTACCACCGTCCCCCTAAGGAGAACACCCACCGGTGAGTGGTCCGATATGCCGCGCGCCATAATACACGGGTCTACAAAATCTCCCAACTGATCCCCCGCGTGAAAATATAGTCCAACCTCGAGAAGGAGCCATGTCTGGCCGAATAGAAGGTGTAGAGTCTACGGGCTGGGAACCGTGTTCGCCATATATCGCAAAGACCCATTGCGTCCGTGAAGCCCCGCAGGCCCATCTCCCCTCCGCTGGCCCGTCTGTCGCCTGACCGATGCAATTCGACGGTCATTACCGCGTTAGTGTCACCCCCCAGGACCAGAGTGCCGTTGGGGAGGTTCGCCAAGTGTGTCCCCAATTTCTTATAGAGTGTGGCATGCAGGCCGGGCGGGATATAACATGAGCATAGGAGCACCGTACGTCCTTCCCATCTCACCGCCATCACCGCGAAGCACCCAGTGTCCTCTGTCCAGGAATTCAATACGGTTACTGGCAGACTCCTACGGACCAGTATCCCCACCCCCCTCGAGCCGGACGTGAATCCGGAGTGGGCTACCATCTTGTACCCGAACCTATCTAAGGCCCTGCAATTATTACCTCGGAGGTGGGTTTCCTGCAAGAGCACCACATCTGGGGAATGGCGTTTCAGGTGCTGCAATACCAACGTTCTCTTGATCTTGTTGCCCATCCCATTGACATTCCATGTCCATATTTTGATCTTAGCCTGATCCCCCATCCCCTCTGTGAGTCCACAACCTCGACGGATTTCCACCCTGCCACTGCGTAGTGCCCCCACAATACAACAGCATTGAAAGAAATATATTGACATGAGCTAAACTTAAACTTCCCATTAACCCCATCCCACCCCCCCATTCCGCCCCCCCCTCCCTGCCTCCCTGCTAAGTGGGCCCCCAACCCCCCACCTTAAAAACTTGCAGAGTGCCTGTCGCCCAAATAATCCCATTTCAACTAAATGAGGGAACGTAAGCCCACAACTCGCAGAAACTGGCACAACTGACTGTCGGATTCCCACCCCTTAAGCGAAAAACTAGCACACACCCTCCCCCCCTCCCCCAAACCCCAGCGGGCCAACGCCTGGAACCCTTTGGACGAGCAGTTCACATCAGCCAGCGCGGCTACTTACAGTCTCGGAGATGTTCAAAATGTTTGTGCAGCGTGGCTAGTGGCCCCCAACTCACCAGGGCCCAAGAGGCATGCGCCTTTACCTGCCTCACCCATATGTAGCCCTCAGTGCGGCCTATGTCACCATCAGTCCTCCGGTGGCGGGCGTTCACGCTCCTGGCTCTCTCGGGTTGGTGCTATGTCCGTCCCAGCCGCACGAGAGGTGCCACTGGAGGTCCGGCGTCGCGCTCCACCCTGGCAGCCCACGGTCCGCCATCCCTCTATCCAGTCGCTCGCCTCCGCCGGAGAATCGAAAAAGTACACCTTTTCTCCATCCAGGATCTTGAGCCGTGCAGGGAAAAGCATCATATACCGCACACCCTGGTCCCTAAGGGCTCGCTTGACGCCCTCAAAGGACCTACGTTGGCGCTGGACCTGTAAAGTAAAATCCGGGAAAAAACGGATCGTTGCGTTCTCCAGTCGTAGGTCCCCGGTGGTACGTGAGGCCTGCAGGATGGCATCCCGGTCCCGATAGTTCAGAAACCGGGCAATGATGGTGCGCGGAGGGGCCCCAGGCTTGGGCCTCCCTCCCAATGCGCGGTGGGCTCTTTCAACTGAGAAAAATTTTGAGAGACGCTTCGGCTTAAGGTGTTGCAGTATCAGTTCCTCCACGAAACAATCCATGGACGGCCCTTCCAATCCCTCCGGCACCCCTACTATGCGGACGTTGTTGCGTCGCGCCCGGCCTTCCTGATCCTCCAGGCGGGCTACGACGTCGCCCTGGGCCTTCACTAGCGTGGCAACCTGCTCTTCAAGCTTCTTTGTTCTGGCTTGCAGATTCCCGATGCCACTCTCCGTCTCGGCCACCCTGACCGACATATTCCGAAAGTCAGCACGGAGGAGGTTAACCTCCTCAGTGACCGAGTCAAGTTTGGGCTCCATGGTGCCACGCATGTCTTTGATGGCTTGCATGATGTCTCTGAGTGACGGGTCTGATCCTCCGTCCGCGTCGTCACCCTGCTGTCCCCCATCACGGAGGCCCTCTCCCTTCCCCGTGGCCACCGTGTACTTGTCGATCTGGTTGGCTTGGTTCGGAAGGGGCAGCTTATGCCGGCCCATGGCCGTAGAAGAGGCCGTGGTGGGAGGACTCACACGTCGGGCCCCCTGCCTTTGCCGCAGCCGTCCAACCACAGGCCGGAGGAACCGTCCAGTCCACTCCCGGTCTCCCGCCACACCAGCCGTGGGGGATACCACCACACACGCTTGCTCTGATCACACGCCGGCCGGCTCAGCAGGCCGCACCGCCACCAGCCACGCAGCAGACTTCCGATCACTCGCTCCGGCTGCAGCGGGGAGCCAGGGGTAGGCAGACGAGTTCTCACCCCAGCACCTCTCGGGCCACTCAATGCTGGTCCGGGCCTCCCATCACAATGAACAAGTCCCAGAGTACGCGGGGAACAGACCCCGGATTTATCCTAGCTCGGTCCTCCGGTGGGAGGCAGCAACGCTCAGCAAGTCCTGCTCGCTCTCACGGGCCCCACCAATGCGGCCAAGTCCCCGGATCTCAGGCTCTCTGCGCCGCTTCCCCGGCCTCCGGAGCTCTGCGCTGGCTACCAAGCACGCCCAGCGCGGTCCCCCACTACAACAGCGGGACCGCTCGTAGCGTCTATGTGCCTGCACTGCAAGCTCACCACCGGGCCCCAAGCCGGCCAAGTAAAGCTCCCAGGGCACTTCTGCACCCACCTCTGTGTCGGCCGCCGATCTCCTCAGGCCGCCTCTCAGCCGCTCGTGTGCGCACCACTCCCGGGCTCCGCCACAGCCCGAGCACCTCCCGCCGTCGAGTCCGGCTCTGGCGCACGTCTCAGGACCTTCCGCTTCAGGCCGAGCGCTCGTATGCCATCGGCGCCATGTTCTCCCTCACGGGCGCTGAGCCCCGAGTTCCGCCCCACCGGCTCAGAAGCCTCCCTCGTCCTCGCTGCCTCCGCGTTTAGACCTGCAAGCGGCTCACCGCCGGTCCGCTCCGCTGTCTGCGTCACCCTATGGCCGGATTATAACGGATATGGGGTGATTTTGCGTTATCTGCTACCGCAGCTCACTCAGTATGCGGCCATCTTCCTCGGCTGCAGGCCACGCCCCCCCCTCATCACTATTTTTGATAGTCCCCGGGACCTGGCCCACCCGGGGGCCTAAAGTAAACGAAGTGCAGGATCCCGCGCTTCATTTATTTTTTTGAATTTTCAGCCGGATTCGCGGATCCACTGCGAATCCCACTGAAAATTTTAAAGAAAATGCTTTTTTTTTAGCCCTGGTGGTCTCTGTGGACCCCCTGAACAGGCCTAGAGGGTCAGGGTGTTTCTACCCTACCCCCTTTTCTTGTTTTTCAACCTTTTTTCTTGTGACTCGGTTCAACCGATGCACAAGATTTGCTGCCAACACTTCCTGGTTTGAAGTGTTGGCAGCCAAACAGATCTCAGGCACGAGATTGGGAGGGTTTGTAGATCCACCGCGGCCGCAGGTGTATATCTGAGAAATCTTAACATTTCTCAGGAACTACTGAAAAGATTTACACCATTTAACAAAAAGAGTGCTTTCTGGACCAGGAGCTAACTTATTGCCAAATTTGGTGTAATTTCGTTCAGTAGTTCGGGCTGTAGCTGTGTCTAAAGTTTCCTATGGAAATTAACACGGAGAAAACCTGTTTTGGGACCCCCCCCCTTTTTCTCGGCCCCCGCTTGACGGATCCCTCCCAAAATTTCAAGACAGCAGCTGGCGTGACCAGTTTGCATGGACATATGGGTTGCTCTTGTTTTTCAAAAGTATGTATCTATGTTGAGCAGCGTCGTGCAGTGATGTAAGCACCATTGATTCTTTATCTTGAAAACATCTGGCTTTAATGACCAGTGAATCCCAATTTACATTGTTTGAAAGACGTGTGTTTGTAATTTTTATAAGGAGCTTTTTTTTTGCTGCCAAGTTAGTTTAATTTTCATCTAGTCACTATTACTACTTCTTTCATGCAGCACAGAGGGAAATAAAATGAAAGGGTGACCGACCCATTTTCTTTTAGCTTGTGGAATTGATGGTGAGTGATTTGCAGCCAGGTTACTGCGCATCATTTCTTCTGGGGCACGTACTTTAGGGTAATGCTAGCGCTTTACAGAGCGTGAACGCTTTTAAGGGTACTGAAGACTTTGGTGGAGAGTCTAAATTACGGTGGCCGAGTGTAGGAGACTGGCTTAGTATATGGTGCACACTTATTTAAGTGGAGCACATTGCACTAATTCAGACAACCCTTGCGGTGATTTTAGTGACCTTAGACAACCTTAGAAAGCTCTCTAAGTGGTAGTTGTGGAGAGCAGCCTTCAGGCTTAGTCCAGAAGGAGTGTGAAGCAGTTTGTGTTACCAGTACTAATCATATAGGGTAGGTTAAACGAAAAAGAACCACACAGTGTAGTTATAAAAACATTACTATTTATTATACACAGTCATTAACACATCGGTATATCTCCTGTCCGGAGAAATAAACACAACAGACACAATATTTCAATGCAAGAACAGGTAAGTAGCACAAATACACAGTTGTCGCCAGGGGAAGACCAAACCATATACTAATAAAGTGGAATGCGAACTGCGACCGAAGTGGAGACTGGACCCAGAAGACTTACAAGAGCTGGGGACCCAAGGAACCACCGAGGTAAGTACCCAGGAACCCTACGGAGGCCGTGTGCAGAGTGAATACACAGCTGCGTACTCAATACAAGTCAACAGGGAAGTCGCGGTTGCAGTTTTCAAGAAGAAGGACCCTTCCCAGAGGACCCTGAAGAAACCCAGTGGAAGATAGAATGTTAGAGTCACCCCACCCGTGGATATTCCAGGAATGAGGATACCTACACCAGGGGAGCCGGGTGCATATGTGCAAAGTGATGTTGGGACCGCCGTAGACCACAATGTCGGACTTTAGAAAAGATGCCGCTGGCGAAGAATGTGAAAAAGTCCGGTGGAATCCAAGGGTGGATTCAAGAAGAGAGGCACCTGCAAGCAGAGGGGACAGAGTCTATGCAACTCAGGAGTGACCAGGAGGCACAGAAGATGAATGCCCACCAATGTTGGAAGATGCAGGAGAGTTGACGGTGACCTTGGCGCTGCAGCTGTGTGGACCAAGCGACACTGTGGAAGATCAGGAGCCATTCACGAGCTGTCCCACGTTGGATGTCAAGAGTCAGGGGGTCAGTGTCCGAAGGTAGCACCAACAAGCATTGGCAGCGGCAACACACTTGGCAGCCAAAAAAGGTGCAGTGTCGGGACCAGCAAGGTCCAAGGGACTCACCACAAGTAGGTAAGTCAGAGTAGGCCCCAAGCAAGCAGGGGAGCCCACGGAAGACAAAGAAGACCCTCAAAAGGACCCACAGGCCAAAGGCACAGGAGTCGCAAGAGGACCTTGAGCAGCTCACCAATGATGCACGCCCACATTGCAGAGGATGTGGTGAGGACAAAGATCTTGGTAGCAGGAGATGCTGGAGGCTGGAGCTTCTTGGAGCCCGAAGATCTCTGGTAAAGAGAGACAACAAGCCTTGGTAACGGCAAGTCAATGCGTTGCACAGGGGTGCTATTCCAGCGGTTCCCATGAGGGATACTGGCCTCAAGCTCAGTGAGAGGACAGCGCAGGCCTTGAGGGGGTTGCAGAACCACCACCTGTGTTGCTGGACCCTGGGAAGTCCGGAGGACATCAGGAGCAGCAGACCGGTCAGCTTAGTTACAGTGCCTGTGGATGCAGGGGAGTGACTACTTCACTGCAAAGGAGATTACTCTGAGTGTCTTTGATGCCCACAGGCCTACAGAAGAACCTGGATGGAGCACAGGCACAGACAACGCAGAAGACTGGCAAGACAATGAGACCAGGAGTAGCAGAATTCTTCCAGTTGCAGTCTTGGTTCCCTAAGCGAAGTCCAACGAAGTCCAAAGTGCCCAGACGGTTGAAGTGAAGTGGTTTCGGATCTGAATCTTGTCCCATGACGAATCTGAAGAGCCACCCACAGGTCAGCCCTTAAGTACCCTAAGGAAAGGGATGGGACAATTCAAGGGTCCCTCCCAGACGCAGAGGAGGAGCTGTACAGTGGGGAGGATACTCTCATGTCATTTGTCCACTTTCGCGCCAGAGCGGGAGCCAACGGCTCCCTGCACTGGTTCCAACTGAAATATGCAAGGAGGGCACCAAATGTGCCCTTCAAAGCAGTCTAGTGGCGCTGGCAAAACCCCCCTCCACAGCCCAATAGACTAAGTCCTGTCTGGGAGGTAGTCACACCTCCCTGTGACAGGAAACCCATCGTTCTACCTTCCCCTGCTTGAGCTTGGCTCAGCAGCAGAAGGGCAGAATCATGTCTGTGGTCGGCAGCAGCCCTAGTTTGCCGTCAGACTCTGGAAGACTGGTACTGGGAGCACGGGGGCTTCGTGGAGGAGCCCCACAGTGCATGGATTCATACCTCCAACACCATTTACGATATTGGGGTATGATTCCAACATATTTGATACCAAACATGCCAGATATGTTACAGTCAGTTTAGAATTAGCCATCAATCAATCAATCAATCAATCAGGGAATTGTAAGCACGCTACTCACCCGTGAGGGTCTCAAGGCGCTGAGGGGGGGGGGGTCCGCAGATCTGTTTAGCCGAAGAGCCAGGTCTTGAGGGTCTTCCTGAAGGTGTTCAGGGAGGGGGCGCGTCTGATGTCTGCCGGTAGCTTGTTCCAGGTCTTGGCTGCAATGTGAGAGAAGGATTTTCCGCCTGCTCTGGCTCTGTGGATGCGCGGGCCAGTGCGAGGTTGGAAGATCGGAGGTTTCTTTTGGGTACGTGGAAGTTGATTCTGTCGTTGAGGTATTTGGGTCCGTTGTTGTGTAGGCATTTGTAGGCGTGAGTGTGGATTTTGAAAGTGACTCTTTTCTCCATGGGGAGCCAGTGGAGACTTCGTAGGTGTTGGCTGATGTGTTCGTGTCGGGGGATGCCGAGGACGAGTCTGGTGGTGGTGTTCTGTACTGTCTGGAGTTTGCGGAGTAGGGACTTGTTGATGCCGGCGTAGAGTGCGTTTCCATAGTCCAGTCTGCTGGTGATGAGTGCGTGGGTGACTGTCTTCCTTGACTCAGGGGGGATCCACTTGAAGGTCTTGCGGAGGATGCGGAGGGTGTTGAAGCAGCTGGAGGTGACGGCGTTGACCTGTCGGTTCATGGAGAGTGATGAGTCGAGTACGATGCAGAGGTTCTTGGCGTGGTCTGAGGGGGTAGGTGGGCTTCCAAGGGCGGTCGGCCACCAGGTGCTGTCCCATGCAGAAGGGGTGGTACCGAGGACGAGGACTTCTGTCTTCTTGGCATTGAGCTTCAGGCAGCTGTTGGTCATCCAGACTGCGAAGTCTTGCATTCCTTTCTGGAAGTTGAGTTTGGCAGTGGTGGGGTCTTTGGTGAGGGAGAGGATGAGCTGGGTGTCGTCGGCGTAGGATACGATGTTGAGGCCGTGTTGTCGGACGATGGCTGCGAGGAGGGCCATGTAAATGTTGAAGAGGGTGGGGCTCAGTGATGAACCCTGTGGGACTCCGAAGGTGATTTTCGTGGGGTCGGAGAGGAAGGGTGGGAGTCTGATCCTTTGGCTTCTTCCGGTGAGGAATGATCGGATCCAGTCCAGGGCTGTTCCTTGTATGCCTGCGTCGTGTAGTCTGACGACTAGTGTGCGATGAGAGACGGTGTCGAAGGCCGCTGATAGGTCGAGTAGGATGAGGGCTGCGGAGTGGCCTTGGTCCAGGAGGGTGTGGATGTCGTCTGTGGCGGCGAGTAGGGCGGTCTCTGTGCTGTGGTTGCTTCGGAATCCGGATTCGGACGGGTCGAGGACGGCGTTCTCTTCAATGAATCGTGTCAGTTTCCTGTTGACTGTTTTCTCTGCAACTTTGGCTGCGAAGGGGAGGAGCGAGATGGGCCGATAGTTCTTGAGGTCGGTGGGGTCAGCTGTGGGCTTCTTGAGCAGGTGCCTGTTTTGAAGGTGGCCATGCGTAATGACGCATGGCCACTATATGTACCGTAATGGCTGATGCACTTACAACGCCTGGAGAATGGACTCCGGGGTTTGTAGGGGTGTCCTGCTCATGCAGGGGCACCCTCATACTTAAAACCAAGCAGCCTGCCTTCAGGATTGAAAGGCCTGCCTTAGGGGTGACTTATAGGCTTTAAGTGTACTGACCTTAGATATAAGAAAACATATATTTCATAAGTGGTGCTAGCACCAGCTTACACAGGCTGCAATGGCAGGCCTGTAGTCACAATTTGAGTGGTCTCCCATGGGTAGCATAATACATGTTTCACCCTATGGGGAACCCCTACCTATGCCCTGGGTACCTTAGTACCATATACTAGGGACTTACAAGGGTACACCAGTAGCCAATCTGGGGGGTACCTAAGTACTCACCATGGTCCAAATTAGGGAGGAAGCACAGAGACTGGGGTCCTGATTAGCAGGATCCCAATCAGACTAGTCAGAAAACAG
Organism: Calotriton arnoldi; assembly: GCA_963921515.1. NCBI lineage: Eukaryota > Metazoa > Chordata > Amphibia > Caudata > Salamandridae > Calotriton > Calotriton arnoldi. Next base: position 1,434,094 of record CAWUFW010002453.1, on the reverse strand, counting down.
AATTACACCAGCAAAAAGTGGGGGTAACCATGAAAGCAGATTCTACTTTCTTACACCAAGCAGTACTTCACCCACGCACGGAATTCATGGAATTTTGCAGTTTTTCATTTACTTCGCGGAATTCCGCAGAGTGAAACTCCGCAAACTCCACCCAGGCCTAGAAATTGTATGGGGAAAATGCATTTTGGGACTCCCCATTTTTTTCGCCCCCGCTTGACAGATCACCCTAAACCTTTCAAGACAGCAGCTCGAACCCCTGAACGGAATTACACCAAAATTTGCAGAAAGCTAGATCTTGATCCAGAAAGAGTGCTTTTTGTAATTTGGTGGAAATCCGTTCAGGAGTTTTGGAATTATTAAAGAAAAAAGATTTATGTATATCTAGGGACGCAGACCCAACAAATCTCACACTGAGATCTAATTGGTTGCTGCCACTTCAACCAGGAAGTGGTGGCAGCTATCTTGGGACTCAGAGTCAGCTGCATCCCAAGAAAAAAGGGAAAAAAACAGAAGGGTGCAGGGTAGGAATACCCTGACCCTCTAAGCCTGGTGGTGGGGTCCTAGAAGGAACCCGCCAGAGTCCAAAAACAGTTTTTTTTTAAAAAAATTCTAGCAAATTCATGGAGGATCCATGGGAAATGTTTTTTTTAAAAAGTAAGCATGGTTACCTGCGCTTGCTTTTTTTGCCCCCCGGGTGGGCCACGTCCCGGTGGAATATCATTTAATATTGAGTGGAGGTAGGCACACGTGGCCCCCCTGCCAGGCCAATTTTGGCCCTGTGGACCCTAACCCTCGGGCCTGGACGAATTTGAAAACAGGGATGGGCACTGCACGACCTCCCTCCCTGAGCCGTTTACGGCCCTGGGTACCCCAACCCTCGGGGCCTGGCTGTGCACACAAAAGGGAGGGGGCCACACAGACCCCTCCCAGAGCCATTATTGGCCCTGGAGGCCCAATCCCTCAGGGCCAACTTCAGCTATGTCCCAGGGTACCCACCCCCAGCAAACACAAGGAGATGATGGATGGAGCGCTGAAACTTTTCAGACACTCACCCCCAGTCACAGATCTGGGTTAAATCCTTCATCGTTCTTTAGCTCACTTCGCCACCCCAGTTCAGACCCAGCCATATGCAAATCAGTCTTGACCCTGTTCATCATGGGAACAGTCTAGCCTGAACTGCCAAGCTAGGTCTTCCCTGGACCAGAAACAGGCATTCTGGGACCAGTTTCGGGGTAACACCTCTCATCAGCCAGGCTAGCTTGAATCCAATGCCAACGTGAGCAAGGGACCCATGCCTGGGCATACCCTGCCAACTTTGGGTGAACAAAGCAAACACAAGGAGATGATGAATGGAGTGCTGAAACTTTTCAGACACCCCCCCAGTCACAGATTTGAGTTAAATCCATCATCGTTCTTTAGCTCACTTCGCCACCCCAGTTCAGACCCAGCCATATGCAAATCAGTCTTGACCCTGTTCATCATGGGAACAGTCTAGCCTGAACTGCCAAGCTAGGTCTTCCCTGGACCAGAAACAGGCATTCTGGGACCAGTTTCGGGGTAACACCTCTCATCAGCCAGGCTAGCTTGAATCCAATGCCAACGTGAGCAAGGGACCCATGCCTGGGCATACCCTGCCAACTTTGGGTGAACAAAGCAAACACAAGGAGATGATGAATGGAGTGCTGAAACTTTTCAGACACCCCCCCAGTCACAGATCTGAGTTAAATCCATCATCGTTCTTTAGCTCACTTTGCCACCCCAGTTCAGACCCACCCATATGCAAATCAGTCTTGACCCTGTTCCTCATGGGAACAGGCCAGTCCGAACTGCCAAGCCAGGTCTTCCCTGGAACGGAAACATGCATCCTCGGACCCGTTTCGGGGTAACACCCCTCATCAGCCAGGCTAGCTGGAATCCAGTGGCAAAGTGAGCAAGGGATCCATGTCCGGGCATTCCCTGCCAACTTAGGGCAAACAAAGCAATCACAAGGAGATGATGGACGGAGCGCTGAAACTTTTCAGACACTCACCTCCAGTCACAGATCTGGGTTAAATCCATCATCATTCTTTAGCTCACTCCGCCACCCAAGTTCAGACCCAGCCATATGCAAATCAGTCTTGACCCTGTTCCTCATGGGAACAGTCCAGCCAGAACTGCCAAGCCAGGTCTCCTCTGGACCGGAAACAAGCATCCTGGGACCGGTTTTGGGGTAACACCCCTCATCAGCCAGGCTAGCTTGAATCCAGTGGCAAAGTGAGCAAGGGACCCACGTCTGGGCATACCCTGCCAATTTAGGGGGAACAAAACAAACACAAGGAGATGATGGACCCCAAAGACACATCGGTTTCCCTGCCCGCATGGGCAGGGAAACCTGTGTTTGCTTTCAATTGGTGGGAGCAATTTCAAAGCTCCCGCCAAGCAAGAGCAAACACTAAGGGCCACATGTACGTACATTGGAAATTGCAAGTTCCTAATTGCGATTCCAGGCGAATCGCAATTAGGAAATCGCAATTTCAAATGTACAAAACTCTACTGAGTTTCATTTGCGATTCCCAGTGGGTCGCAAATTGACCTACCTCATTAATATTCATTGGGTAGGTCGCAATTTGCGATGTATTGGGAATCGCTAAAACACAGGGATGGTGGCCTGCCGGGGACAGCAGACCACTATGTCTGTGTTTTATTTTTTAAACCAAGCAACGTTTTTCTTTTAAAAAGCCGCCTGTTCTCCAAGGGAAACGGGATGCATTTCAAAAAGAAAAATTAAACATTTCAGTTTCATTTTTAGGATCTTGAAAAACGTTTTGCAACCATTCAATCATTACAGTTTGCGACTGAGTTACCATCTACTTGAAGTAGGTGATAAAATGTGAATGTTTTGCAACCACATTTTGGTAGCAAACCATTCATACATAGTACTGCGAGTCGCTATTAGGAAGGGACGCCCTGAACACGCCCCTTCCTAATACTGAATCGTAAAACCCAAATTGCGATTCGATAAAGAAGTACAGAATCAATATTTGGGCTTTGTACATGCCAAAAAGCCTTTTTACATTCGCAAATGGGCCAATTATGCGAATCGGTCCGTTTGCGATCGGCAAGAAGGTTTGTACATGTGGCCCTAAGTCAGCTCCCAGCGGGCAGGAGCATGAAAAAAATGCTCCCTCCTACTGGGAACAGACTTTTCATCTGTTTACCTGCCCTCTGTGAAGCGGGTAGGGAAACAGATGAAAAAATTGTCCCACCAGCAGGGAGCAGCATTTTTAGCTGCTCCTTCAGGGAGGGAGCAATGTCAGTTGACGCTAAAGGCGGGGAGCCGGCTTGGTTTGCTGGGGCATTGGGGCTCCCCCGCAGCCCCCAACAAACATGCAGTGGGTGCCCTGAGTGGGCTCCAGGGCACCCACCATTTACTGGCTGGGCCATGGGATCCCCAGGGCCAGTATTGCCCCAGGGAGGGGGGCTGCGTTCCCCCTCCCCCTTTCTAATATGCAGTGAGTGCCCTGGGATGGCTCCAGGGCACACACCATATACTGGTTGGGCCCCAGGGGATGGGGTCCCAAAGCCAATATTGGCCCAGAGAGGGGGCTGCATTACCCCCTCCCCCTTCATAATAAGGCCAGGTTCCGGGAGATGAGGCCCATGGGGTCAAAATTGACCTGGGGAGGGGGGCCGCGCTGCCCCCCCAATTATTGATTCAATATTCCCCGGGGGATGGGGTCCCCGCAGCCAATATTGGCCAGGGGAGGGGAGCTGCATAACCCCTCCCACTTTTTAATATACAGAGGGTGCCATGGGTGGGCTCCAGGGCACCCACCATTTACTGGGTGGGCCCTGAGGGATGGGGCAATATTGCATCCCTCCTTCCCCTTCATACTATGGCTAAGCCCCGGAAGATGGGATTCCCAGGGCCAGAAATTGAGGAGGGGGGCTGCATGCCCACTCCCCATTTACGTGGGGTTGGCTACGGCCAGGCCCTGTGGCCAACACCCATCCGCGTAAAAAAAAAACATAGAAATTCACTGCAAAAAACAAAGGTTTCAGGGACGATATAGTTAGGAAATAGAATTTAAAAACCTTAGAAATTCACTAAAAAAAGTAAAGGTTACAGGGACGTTATAGTTAGGTTCAGAATTTACAGACATAAAACCATAGAAATTCAGCAGTAATAGTTAAAGCTATACCAAGTAACTATAATTCATGCCTGAAGGTTACTATAACTCATGACCTCACCATGCATTGCTAATTACCCTACATATTACACCAGTCATGACATCTTCTATGATATCATTGATAATATCACTGCAACATTTGCAATAAAATATTGTTGAGAAAACTGTGTATGGTGGGGGAGCGAGTTATAGTTACCTTAGGGCATGAATTTTAGTTACTTGAGATAACTTTAACTATAACTGCTGAATTTCTATGGTTTTGTGTCTGTGAATTCTGATCCTAACGATAACGTCCCTGTAACCTTTTTTTTTTTTTTTTGGTGTCCGCAAAAGTGATGATCGGTATTGTCATATCTTCCACGAAAAGGCAGGCATTTTTGTTTTACCTAATAACTTTAGCGGCCTTCAATGAATCTGCAGTAAAATTTTCCAATAAAAATAGAAGCTTATCCAATTTAGCAAGTTTCATGCAGATCCATCAAGGAGTGGACAAATAAAGGGTGAGTCAAAAAAGCAACTTTTCCCCATTTTAAGTCCCACAGGAATCTTTTATGTCTGCTACTGAAAAAAACGCTGAATGAAATTCTACCAGACTTGGCATGAAAGCAGGACTTCATTCAGAAAGTGTGCTTTTTTGATTTGGTGTAAATCTGTTAAATAGTTTGCGAGAAAGGAATGTTTTTGAAACATTTCAGGTGGGGCTGAAAGTGTTTAAAAGTTGGAGTTAGAGATATCAGGAATGTCAGGCCAAAGAATGTACCAACACAGATGAGGGAGATATTTCTCCAATCATCCATTTCGAGTCCAAGCAGCCAAAGTTGGGTCCCAGGTCTGAAGCTCACCATTGCAGAAAGTGGGGACTCTAGCCCAGCACCCTGAAAAAAATGAAAGGAGCCATAAGAGATCAGGATGAACATCCTGGCTCAATGATGTGTTCTTGAGGGATACCCCCTTAATACAACATACATAAATGAAAAGTAAAATTTGCATTTGGTGTGCGAGTTACGGTTTGCATGGCTGTTGTGCAGGGTATGGAGTTTGGAGCTAACCGTAACTTAATGTTTATTTGTTTTACTTTGGAACTTGGAACTATAACAGTACTTTAACTATGTTTTTAACTGAATACATATATATATATATATATATTGCCGCTCCAAAATCCTCCCAACGTTATCAAGGAAGACAGTACTCATGGGGGCAGGTTCCAAAGTTTATTCACGAACCACAGGCACAGACGCGTTTCGGCAACAGCCTTCGTCGATGTTAGCCGAAAACGCCACAACCACCAATTTAAACACCATTGGTCTCACACTTCCGTGTGGCAACATAAAAAGAGGACTCTCCAAATAGGACTGGATAAAGAAAACCACTGCTAGTGGTCCCGCCATCTTGGTCCTGATTCAATGTCGGTAATGCGAACATTATGAAACAAATCTGGTGTAATACTATCTTACCCTGTATGGGTTTAAACCAGTTTCTGTTCAAATCAGGCTCTATAAACAGTAATGATTAAAAAACGAGATCACTTTCCTAAGGAACACACAATTCATTATTATGCTATCACTCGCCTGTCAAGAATCTAATTTAAATGCACGCCGTGAAACATGCCGCTAAATATGACGGTCCAATTTTCACCAACATCTTTCCTCTCATCCTGGATGGGCACACGAATCCTCTATAACATAACTCCTCCTGCCCTCAATGGGCATATCTTTGTGGATATCACAATTCAATAGTACATCATTAATGTTGCCACTATGGAATAACAATCATCATCAATCAAATGTATTGTGGTTAAAAGAAGCAGCCAAATATGTATACTCATGCAATTTCTTCTCCAGACTCAAATCACCAAAACCATAGTCCAATCAATCATGAAATCACAATCTCAAAGAAAGAAACAGAAAAAGAAAGAAAGAAAGAAAGAAAAATGCAAAAGAGAAAATCATAATTATTCAGGCAAATGCAACAGATGTAACAAAATTAGCACAATTAGCAATCACCTAAATGTATTGCCAGTTCTTCACTGCTATTAAGCCCAAGGGGGGTCTTGGTCTGAAGGTCAATAATGTATCGGGATTCTAGCCGTCTCAACCTTAAGACTCTGTCTCCTCCCCGTGGATTAACTGGTACATGATCAATACAGTAATAGCTAAGGAGATCTCTGTTGCGTTGATGTTCTTTGTTAAAATGTCGTGCAACAGGATAGGTTTCATCTCCATTCGCTATTGCCCTCATATGTTCTAAAATCCGAATTTTGGTCGGATGAATCGTGCTGCCTATATATCTAAGGCCGCACGGACAGTATAGGCAGTATACTGTGTAGGGAGTGGTACATGTGAGAAATTTTCTTATTCTTTTAGGGCTGTCCACTGCCGGAATGTTATAGGACAAAACCCTCTTGCTGCCTTTGCAAGCTATACATTTCCCACATGGGAAAAACCCATTCAATGGGCCCAGTACAGATTGTTTAGCCCCCATGTTTTGATGGGTCTGAACCAGGTTATTCCTCAACGATCTAGCCCTCCTGAAGGTCACTAGAGGATTAGATGGGAGATCATTCCCTATCACAGTATCTGACTGGAGAGTGTGCCAGTTTTTTCGTAGGATCTTCTTGAGAGCCCCGGCATTCTCTGAGTAAGTAGTTATCATTCGGAATTTGTCCTCATCCTAGAGGATTTTCTGGTGTCATTTCTATTTTCTTGCAACAGATCCCCTCTCTTTAAAGAGTTTGTTCGCTTCAGTGCTTGATCTAGGACAGTTTGGCTGTAGCCTCTCATGCTAAAGCGTTGTATGCTGTCCTTAGCGGCCAATTGGAATTCTAGGTCATTAGAACAGTTTCTTTTCCAACATCGAACGAATGAATTGTGTCCCGCTCACTTTCCCCAATATGGCTACACCTTTTGTCCTTACCCCTTGTGTTGTGGCAGTGACCACCTTGAAACCCAGTTTGTTAAGTAAATATATTTGAGATCCCTCAATATGTGTTTCTTGTATACAAAGAATATTAGCTCCAATCAGTTGTAATCCAGTAGCCACTCTTTGCATTTTTTTTTCATCGTTAAGGCCACAAATATTGATAGTCAAAATTATTAATTTATCCATGCTGGTATTTATCAATCCCCAATATATATTTGCTTGTCTTTTCTGTATTTATTCTATTGAAATATTTTCTCTCCTTATTATTTCTTTCTATATTAGACTTAAAGTTATTAGAAATCATCATTACCCCAGGCCTGAGCTTCTGAGCTCCCTCCCCCACCCCTTTCTTCAACCCCCCACCCCCCACCAGTATGTGGGCAATCAGGCTCAGTCCTGAGCCTGTTTTGATGGCGTCTGTCTCGTCCTCACCTCACCCCCGTTACCCCCCCGATTCTTGGTGTTTTCTTTTCCTTTCCACTTCCCTACCCTTTCCCTTTCTCCTAAGCCCCCCCCGCAACTTTCTCCAAGAAAAAATAACCAGTTTCTATCTAAAAAATTTGCCCATTTCCCGAGAAAAATTATTATATTATTATTATTTTTTTTTTAGAGAAAAAAAAAAGAGAAAAAAAGAGGGAAAAAAAGAAACCCCCCTCCTCCAGATCAATAATCATTACCAACTGTTACTGACCAGAGCTAATGAGAAGAGAGAAAAAAGACATATAATGCAGATCAGCAGTGATTACTAAATATTGAATCTATAAGGGATAGCAGCCTTATTTCCAATCCAGTCTCTAGTTATTATTCTCCTTGCGCCTTTTTCCCTGTAGTAATTTCCTCTAACATTTTTTGCGCTTGTATATCGGATGTGAAATAGAAATACTGTCCTTGGAAATTAATTTTCAATTTAGCAGGGTTTTGTAAATAAACAATAGCACCCGCTTTCTGAAATGGCGCAATCATCTGTCTTAGTCGCCATCTCCTCTCCACCGTAGCATGGGCAAAGTCTGGACGGACAAAGTACGAAAAGTTCTCCCAATTCCTTTTCTTGTCAGGTCTCGCCAGTTCAAATACAGATTGTCGAAGAAGAAAATTTCCGAAGAAAATTAAGATTGCTCTAGGATATTGTTGGTCATTTGATCGTCTTTTTGATATATTTAGCGGAAATCTATGCACCCGCTGGATTTCTGTAACCCAGTTCCATTGTGCCAATTCAGGGAGAGAATTTTTTAGCAGATTAATTGTGAACTTCCTGATGTCCTCACCCTCACTGTTTTCAGGTATCCCTAATAGCCTTAGATTGTTGCGGCGTTGCCGATTTTCCGCTTCCTCCAACTTCCACATTACATCTTTCAGGCTACTTTCTTGAGCCATTGTTGTTTTTTTCAAGGTATCCACCGTGGTCTCTAGCTGTTCAGTTCAATTTTCTAATGTACTTAATCTTTCCACAACCTCGGTACATGTTTTCCCAACTACTCTGATTGAGCCCTGTATTTTTTTAGAGGTTAGTCGGGCTTGCCGGTTCTCTATCTTGACTTCGTCTTGAAATGACCTGAGAGACTGTAGAATCAAGGATAAGGATGGTTCTCCGAGTGAACCTGAGTCTTTCTGTCCCGGTAGACTTGCTAATTGTTCATTAGGTGATTGCAAGATCTCAGGTACCTCAATTCCTAATAGTGTCTGAGTGTCCGAGTAATCCCAGCCAAGTTCTCCCACTTCCTCTGTCGCTTTCCGTCTCTGATGAACCCTTTTTCCATCCGATAGTCTTTTAGTTTTCCTGGGTAACCTTTTTTTCCCCTCCTGGTTGACTACAATAGCTAGTGGATGTATCCTCACCACGTTCCTCAACACTGCTTGAGCTTGAGGCTAGGTTTTCCGATTCCCCAGATTCCTCATTCAATGAATAAAAATTTTCCAAGGGATCTGGAGACAAAGAACCCATCTCGTAGTTATTTTCCCTCTGCTTTTTCCTTTGTATTTCCTTTTCCCTTTCCTCTTCAGTGAAAAGAATGGGAAGGGTTAAGTTTTTATCAATAGTCATCTCTAGGCCATTTGAGCTTGCTTTGGCTATGCTTGATGTTACAGCTAAGAGGGCTGTATCTGGGGTATTGTCTTTGACTAGAGCTTCCGCCCCTCCTGGGTGTTCCTTTAAAGGTAATTCAGGCGTGGCTAATATGGTTGTCTCAACACCAGATCCCCACGATAGCCGCCCATTATTATTATCCGTCATTGTGTCAAGGGTGGTATTGGAGCCAAGACTGACTATAACCGATGGTCCGACACCAGTAATGGTTCCCATTGGGATATCACTTATACCGCTGATGTCCTTTTGATGCTCTTGTCCCTTTTCAAATTCAATTACTCCTTTAGTTGGAAACAAACTCGTTATAGCTAACTGTTTTTTATGCTGGTCCCCGATTACAGCACCTTTTAACAATGCATTTTTGCTGGTAAGTTGTTTCCCATCCTTACCCGAAAACAGTTCTTGTTTTTTCCGGTCTTTGTCTATTTTCTTGTTCTGCTCAGGTTGTGTAGATGCAGCCACCGGTACCGTTGAGCGCGTCTTGCTCCGTGCACTACGAGCCGCCATCTGTTCTCCTCGCTGAGCTCCGTGTCTTCCGGCATCTGTGCTGCTAAGCAACGCCGCTCCTACGTCCGTGCTCATGCAGCTAGCGGCGGCCGCCGTCAGTAGGAGCCGCGCAAGAAACTCCCAGCGTCTATACCGGCTCTCGTCCCGCACGCACCTCACCAGGGATCGTCGATTAGCCAATTTGCGGCAGCCTCTGCACCATCCACTCAGCAGAGGCCAACCGCTACTGTCTCCGTGCATAGCCCGCGCCGCCTGGGAAAAGAGTCACTCAATCACGGGAAATCTTCGGGAGATATGCGGGGGTGAGTGTCAGAGGATTTCACTCAGCCGCCATCTTGCCCCCCTTCCCTCTACCGGATTCTATCTAAAATGGACGATGGGCTATTACTGAGTGCCAGCAAAATAATGGGGTTAAAATGACTGTTTGTACAATATATAGTAATATTAGTGATGACCCAGCAGAGTTAGATTATATATCGAATGAGCTTGTCCATTGGCCACTCCCAGTAATTATCTGTGGAGATTTTAATTTGAATTTACCTAGCAATTGGTCAGAGGATTTGGGCTTTCAATATAAGGGTAGGAAGCCAAGAGTCTTTCAAGCTTTTAAAAATCTATGTCAAACACATGGTTTGATAGACAGTTGGCAATTGGTGCATCCAAAGGACCCCGGCTTCACTTATTATTCCTACCCACATGCACGACATGCAAGATTAGATTATTTTTTGGTCTCTAAAACATTAGCCACTAGGTACACTATCGAAAAATTACCAAGGGTACTCTCTGACCATAATCCTCTTCTTTTAACCATCGAATGTGGGTCAGGGATCAATAGGAAAACATGGACGTTCGAAAGGGCATTATTAATAAACGAGAAATACTGTGATTCTATGTGACAGTGGATTCCTAGATTTATAGAAGAGAATATAGATAGTGCAACAATTGATATTGTTTGGGATGCCCTAAAGGCGGGTATTAGAGGTGAAACACTTCGATTTTCATTGAATGCTAACAAAAAAGCAAAACAAGATATGAAATCACTTCAGAATAACGTAATTATTGCAGAAGAAGGTTTAATAAAAGCTATACAAGAGAGAAGGGACATCGATAATGAACTTAGACAGACTGCGATTGCAAAAAATTGTATTATAGAAGTATTAATGGTCAAAGCTATCGACAAAGCTACAATATGTAAGGAAAATGTATATGAATTAAATGAACAGGTGGGACATCAGCTGGCGATGCGAACTCGAGAACAAAATACTGCTAATTTTATTAAGGAGATTCGGGATCCAGAAGTTGGGTTAAAGACAGATCCTGACGCAATTAGAACTGCATTTCATAAATATTATCAGGATCTGTATAAGGAGACTAATATATCACAGGAATCAATTAAGGAATATATCGATCAAGAGAGATTTATTAGACTAGAAAGTAATGACATAGAAAATATGGATGCTATTCCGCAATGGGAAGAAATTTCCCTTGCATTAAATAGCCTAGCTCCAGGTAAAGCGGCTGGATTGGATGGGATTCCCGTCGAATTTTACATCAAATTTTCCCCACAAATAAAAAATATACTGGCTGAGCTGGTCGCACATATATTTCAGGGGGGACGACCTCCGGGATCTTGGTCCATGGCCAAAATTGTGGTTTTTTTGAAAAAACATAAAGATTCTACGGAACTCGGGTCGTATCGCCCTATCACATTAATAACCGGTGATTCTAAAATTTATTCCAAGTTATTGGCTACACGATTAGCTCAGAATATACACAAAATTGTATCGGTACGGCAGCATGGGTTTATTCCCGGCAATCAATCAATCATGTCACTTATAAAGCGCACTACATACCCGCGAGGGTCTCAAGGCGCTGGGGGAAGAGGGGGGTGGTGCTGCTACTGATCGAAGAGCCAGGTCTTGAGGAGTCTTCTGAAGGCCAGTAGGTCTTGGGTCTGTCGGAGGTTGGTGGGGAGGGTGTTCCAGGTCTTGGCGGCGAGGTGGGAGAAGGATCTGCCGCCGGCGGTCATTTTCCGGATGCGGGGGACTGTGGCGAGGGCGAGGCTGGTCGAGCGGAGCTGGCGGGTGGGGGTGTAGAAGCTGAGTCGTCTGTTGAGGTAGGCTGGTCCGGAGTTGTGGAGTGCTTTGTGTGCGTGGGTGAGGAGCTTGAAGGTTATCCTCTTGTTGACAGGGAGCCAGTGCAGGTCTCTCAGGTGGGGTGTGATGTGGCTGCGTCGGGGGATGTCGAGGATAAGACGTGCAGAGGCGTTCTGGATGCGTTGCAGCCGTCTCAGGAGCTTAGCCGTCGTTCCTGCGTAGAGGGCGTTTCCGTAGTCCAGCCTGCTGGTGACGAGGGCCTGGGTGACTGTTTTTCTTGTTTCGGTGGGGATCCACTTGAAGATCCTTCGGAGCATTCGGAGGATGTTGAAGCAGGATGAGGAAACGGCGTTGACCTGCTTAGTCATGGAGAGGGTGGGGTCGAGGATGACCCCTAGGTTGCGTACGTGGTCGGTGGGTGGCGGGGCTGTTCCCAGTGATGTTGGCCACCAGGAGTCGTCCCAGGCTGAAGGGTTGGAACCAAGGATGAGGACCTCTGTCTTGTCCGAGTTCAGCTTCAGGCGGCTGGTCCTCATCCATTCGGCGACGGCCTTCATTCCTTCGTGGAGGTGGGCTTTGGCGGTGTGAGGGTCTTTGGTGAGGGAGAGGATCAGCTGGGTGTCGTCGGCGTAGGAGATGATGTTGAGGTTGTGCTGTCGGGCGACGTGGGCGAGGGGTGCCATGTAGATGTTGAACAGCGTTGGGCTGAGGGAGGAGCCTTGGGGTATGCCGCAGATGATCTTGGTGGCCTTGGATCGGAAGGGGCGAGGCGGACGCTTTGTGTTCTGCCGGAAAGGAAGGATGTGGTCCAGTCCAGGGCCTTCTCTTGGATCCCGGCGTCGTGAAGGCGTGTTCGTAGTGTGTGGTGGCAGACCGTGTCGAAGGCGGCTGATAGGTCCAGGAGGATGAGGGCTGCTGTTTCTCCGTTGTCTAGCAGGGTCCTGATGTCATCGGTGGCGGCGATGAGGGCGGTTTCGGTGCTGTGGTTGCTGCGGAAGCCGGACTGGGAAGGGTCCAGGATGTTGTTCTCCTCGAGGTAGCGGGTCAGTTGTTTGTTGACGATTTTCTCGGTGACCTTCGCGGGGAACGGGAGCAGAGAGATGGGTCGGAAGTTCTTGAGGTCCTTGGGGTCTGCCTTGGGTTTCTTGAGTAAGGCGGTGATCTCGGCGTGCTTCCAGCTTTCCGGGAAGGTTGCTGTCTCGAAGGAGATGTTGATTATTTTCCGGAGATGGGGCGCGATGGCTGTACTGGCTTTGTTGAAGATGTGGTGAGGGCACGGGTCTAGCGGTGAACCGGAGTGGATGGTGTTCATGATCTCGCTGGTGTCCTCGTCGTTGATGTTGGTCCAGGAGAGCAGGCGGTTGGTGGTTGTGGGGGCAGTGGTCTCGGTGGTTGCCGGGGCGGTCGTGGTGTTGAAGCTGTCATGGATGTCGGCGATTTTGCGGTGGAAGAAGGTGGCCAGTGAGTCGCACACGTCTCGCGACGGCTGGATGTCGTTGGTGTTGGAGCTGGGGTTGGAGAGTTCCTTCACGATGTTGAAGAGCTCTTTGCTGTTGTGTGCGTTGTTGTCTAGGCGGTCTTTGAGTGAGGCCCTTTTGGCGGATCTGATGAGGTGATGGTGACTGCGGGTGGCGCTCTTGTGGGCGGCGTAGCTGTCCACTGTCCGTTCGTGGAGCCAGATCTTCTCCAGTTTTCGGCATGTTCGTTTGAAGGCCTGGAGGTCTTCGGTGAACCAGGTGGGGCAGGGCAACTACCGATCATATCCAGAGGGTAATCTCACTGTTTGACTGGTCTGAGATTGCAGGAGACCCTATGGCACTTATACTGTTAGACGCTGAAAAAGCTTTTGATAGGGTCTCCTGGAAATATCTCTGGACAGTCATGGCAAGATACGGTATAGGGGAACCCTTCACCAAAGCAGTACAGATGCTGTATTGGGAACCATCCGCTGTTATTATGGTGAATGGAACATTATCAAAACCATTTCCTATTACTAGAGGTACAAGGCAGGGATGCCCGTGCTCGCCTCTTCTATTTGCTATATACATCGACCTATTTATCCGGAGATTGGATAATAATGTATTGATTCCACCTGTTTGGGTAAGAGACCAAGCGACAAAAATACTTGCATATGCAGATGATATCGCGTTGGTCACTAGCGACCCAGAGAATGCAATCGGGGTAATTGAAGAAGAAGCTAGGATCTTTGGTGAGATATCCGGTTATAAATTAAATCAAACCAAAACTCAAATTATTCCGAATAGTAAACTCGAGATGATCGATAGCCGAGTTACAGAGAAAGCTATATATCTTGGCGTTAGCATAACCGCCAAAATAGAGAATTTAGTTAATGATAATATTGCTCCACTAATGCAACGTACAAAAAAAGATATGATTCGCTGTAATAATCTCCATCTATCTATCGGAGGGCGGTGCAATTTGATTAAAATGCTTTTTTTGCCCAGATTTTTATATTTTTTTAGATCAATTTGTCTGGAATTCCCACCACAATTATTTAAAGACATGGATAGTATGTTTTCTAGATTTGTATGGGGGTATAAGGAACCGCGAAGAGCACTACGAAACATTACTTTACCTAAAGACAGAGGAGGAATGGCATTGCCCAATTTTAAACTATATTAATGGGCTACCATATTGAAATATTGTATTAATTTACTATTTAAGACTGATGTCAGTAGTGTAGGGAATATTCTAACACCGCAAGAGCTGCTATTAGGAAATGAGTCTAGAGAATGTCTATGGCGCCATGTGAACGATAGTTATTTTTAAAAAGTTAGATTTAAGTCTATATTTGGTATTTACAAGGCTTGGAATTTTATCCGTAAATTAGTCGGTATCGGACGATTATCCTACTATACCCCAACTTATAACAATAGTAATCTTCCCGGGATTTTTAACGACATATGTATGTAAAGATGGATATCGAACGGTATTACACAACTTGGATGTTTTTATACGACTTTAGGACTGAAATCCTTCGGGGAATTACAATTGGAATACAATCTAGATCATCGGGATTTCTTTAAATTCCTTCAAATTCGGGATTTTCTCATGAAGAAAGGTGGGGGGGAACTTAAATTCCAAATAGCTCGGATTATGGAGAATTTGTCTAAAAAAATCGATATAAAAATAGGAGAAATTTACGAATCATTGAACATCTGTAATTCAGATGATTTGGATAAATACATTAGGAAATGGCAGGGTAAACTTGGAGTCTCGGCTAAAACAGTTCACCATTCCTTTGTAAAATATCAGTCCTGTTTAATGTCTATCAAGCTACAGGCTCAATATTACAAAACCTTTTTTTTCCTATATTATACCCCCTATAAAATTGCTAAATGGGAGACGGGGAAAGGAACTATTTGTCCTAGATGTGCATTACCTGAAGCTGATAGTATACATATATTTGCTACCTGTACAGTATTAACAAAAGTATTGAATGATATTTCGGCCTTTTTATCTGAAATATTTAACGAAAGAATAGAAATTCTAAATGATGAGATTATGCTAGGTGTAGCTAATATCGACCGACCAAAATATATGCGTGGGCTGATATTTGTCGCTATGGCGGTCTATAGATTATGTATCACGTCAGCATGGCAGGACACAAACCCACCTGTTTTTCAGCAGTGGAGATCCCGATTATTGGCTACCTGTAGTCTAGAAGTTGCAATATATAAGAGAAAGGGGCGTAGTAAACGTAAAAAAGGACTGGCAATATGGGATCCGCTTTTACAATGGTCACGATTACAAAGACCAATGGACAATAATTAAATTAATCCATGATAAATCTCCAATATAGACTGGAACTGTTTAGGCTTGCATATTAAGCAAAATTCTGTTTTTTGGTTTTTCTTTGTTTCTGTTTTTATATTATATTATTATCGATAATATGGAATGAAATGAAATATTGTTTGTTTTTGGTAATATTTGGCATGTCTGAGCTTCGGTCGGGGTGGAGGGTGGGATATCTGTGAGGGTGTAAATTTAAAAAAAAAAATTTAATAAAGAAATATAAAAAAAAAAAAAAGAACAGTTTCTTTTCAGTCTTAACAGTTCCCCATAGGGGATACTGTTAATCAGATTCATGGGATGGCTGCTGGAGGCGTGGAGGGTTGAGTTCCCCACCGTAGATTTTCTATGCAGCCTGGTGCATAATTTCCCTTTCTCTACATAGACAGTGAGGTCCAAATAATTTACGGATAATGAACTCACTTCTCCTGTGAATTCTAAGTTACCTCATTGGAATTTAATTCCTCTATGTATGTTTCTGCCGTTTCAGGTGGCCCTCTCCAGACAATAAACAGGTCATCGATATAACGATGCCATGTAACAATGCTGTCTGTTCATACATTCTTGGTTTTGGCCCAGGCTACCTGCTCCTCCCACCAGCCCACGAATAAATTCACGTAACTGGGTGCGAAGCAGGTGCCCATGGCCGTCCCTGAGACCTGCCTATATAGCTGGTTCTGAAAGAGAAATATATTGTTGTTAAGACAAAATTCGATGAAATTCAACAATAGCATATTGTGTTCCAGGAATCTAAGAGGACGATTGTCCAAAAAGTACTTCACCGCCCTCAGACCATCACTATGGGTAATACAAGTATAGAGGCTAGTGATATCAAGCACTATCATAAGGAACCCATCTTCCCATTGTATTGATTCCAGATGTCCCAAGAAGTCCTTAGTGTCTTTGATATATGACTTGAGTTCCCGTACATGTTGTGTCAAGAAAAAGTCAATATATATGGACATGCGTTCTGTCAGGCTCCCCTGAGATGCCACTATAGGTCTCCCCGGTGGGTTCAATTGATCTTTATGAATTTTCGGAAGGTGGTAAAATGTTGGAATTGTTGGATTAAGACATCTGAGAAATAAATATTCCTCCAACTCAAGCATGCCAATCGGAAATCAGAAGATGGTAATTAGTGATGCTTTGATGGTATTCTTTTTCATAGTCCCCTTCGCCGCTGGGCGTCCTTAGGGGCCTCTGACCACCTCTCAGCAATCCCACTGTGTGGGGCTTAATGGAGGTAACAGGAGGTCTTGTTGGCCCCTAAGGACGCCCAGCGGCGAAGGGGACTTCATCCCCAACCAGGAGCACAACAGGAGGCGCTTTTCCAGAGTAGTGGAGAAAGGGGGAGTTGCCTCCGAAAACCACTTAGCAATTCCTCTCTGTGGAACTTCTTGATGATAACAGGAGGGGTAGTTGGCCCCAAGGAAGTTCTTGGGGTCCAACTATTGCTCCTGTTACCTCCAGTAAGCCCCACACAATGGGATTGCTGAGAGGTGGTCGGAGGCCTCGCCCCCTTTCTCCACCACTCTGCAAACGCACATCACAGCACACTGCTGGTAGGGGGATGAGGACCGCTTGCCTCCTGAGGACCTCAAGACTAAAGGGGACTTCATCCTCCAACTAGTAGTGAGCCAGGAGGCACGTTTGCAGAGTGGTGGAGAAAGAGAGCACGGCCACCGAAAACCACTTAGCGAACCCACTGTGTGGGACTTGCTGGAGGTAACAGAAGGGGCAGTTGGCCCCCAAGGACCCTCAATAGCCAAGGGGACTTCATCCCCCTACTAGTAGTGCGCCAGGGGGCGCGTTTGCAGAGTGGTGGAGAAAGGGGGCATGGTCTCCTATCAGGTCTCAGCAATCCTGAAGTATGGGACTTACTGGAGGTAATAGGAGGGGTAGATGGTCCCCAAGGATGTCCTTGGGGGCCAACTACCCCTCCTGTTATCTTCAATAAGTCCCACACAGAGGGATTGCTAAGTGGTCTTCGGAGGCCACGCCCCCTTTCTCCACCACTCTGCAAACGCAGCTCGTGGTGCACTACTGGTTTGGGGATGAAGTCCCCTTTACTCCTGAGGGACCTTGGGGGCCAAGAAGCTCTCCTGGTACCTCCTGTAAGTCCTACACAACGGAATTCCTGAGAGCTGGTCGGGGGCCAGCCCCCTTTGTCCACCACTCTGCAAATGCGACTACTAGTTAAAAAACCATAGAAATTCACTGAAAAAAACCAAAGGTTACAGAGATGTTATAGTTAGGCTCAGGTTTCACTCATACAAAACCAGAGAAATTCAGCAGTTATAGTTAGCTGAGCTGTTATCAATCACATTTGAATTTTTTTCTCAAATCTGATTGGCCGAAGAAGGAGATTTATTTTCCGGTCACCTTGAAAGTAGTACTTTTTTTTTAATCTATGAAAAAATGTTTTCAGAGCCCATAGGAGGGTACCATTAGAGGTGCCATGTGTAGCAGGGATTGACTGACTGCGATGCAAACAATGGTGTGTTGGTACCCCACAGGGGGTTGGTTTCAAGGTCTGGCAATAGGCCAAGCCCTGTGTGTGAGAGGCCCACCGAATCTCGATTATGGCTGTTTTTTACTACTCAACGGGTAATGTCGTCTTAGGGATTTTGGAAGCCTGCAGCAAAAATATTTTGGAGGCATCTTTCAGGACCAACTTTGAATTTTATTATCCCTTTTCTCCTAATTCAAGCCCCAGGATGCCAAAAATATTGAATTATAAGTTAAAGGTTGAGACAGATAAATAGATGTAATACAGAAGCAAATTGGAAGACAGGGGACTGGGCAATTTCCCACTTTAATGCCAATGCTCACATTTCATTCCCCCCCAAAATTCTCAATCTCCGCACCCCCAAATTAAATACACAATCATCAGGGGCGTAGCTTGGTCAGTAAGACTGGGGGTGTGTAAGTTTCAGATTTTCCAACAATCACGCTGGAACAGCAGGGTGCACGAAAGGGTCCTAATGCAGGGACATCTCAAGGATTTCGGGGGCCCTGGGCCAAACGTATTTTGGGGGCCCCTGTGCAGAACAGCTTTGAATTTATGATCCAATTTCACCTATTTCTTGCCCTCTTCTGCCAGGTCACTGACAGTGCACAGGCACACTCCTCCAAATTATAAATTTTTTCACGTATAATAGTCAGGGATGCAGAAGTGTGTTTTCAATGTTACAAAGCAGCAGCTCACTAACATTACTGCAAATAATCTTGGGGCCCCCCTCCCATTTCTCATGTCATGTCCTGTTTTGATCTATAAGAAACTTTTTTTTTTAATAGATGTTGCGTGAAACATAAACACAACATTTCTCTTCAAAATGTATGTAATAGATTCCAACATCAAAAATAAATTAAAGTAAAACAGTATTTAAAACAATTAAGAATTATTCAGGGTAATCAGGGCAAGACTTTCTGCAGAACAGAGCGGACTCCGTCAGGGGCCCCTTGAAAGGCTTGGGCCCTGGGCCAGAGCCCACTTTGCCCATGCCCTAAAACGTCTCTGGCCTAATGGGCGGTGGAAGGGGAGAGGAAAGCGAATTGGTAGGGGCAACACGTGAGAAAAAACAATATTTTGTAAAATAACCAACATTTTTGAGGAATTTCAAAACAGAGAGGAAGTGTGGGTGCGTTTTTGTCTGTGTGTATGTAAAATGTTCTGGTGAAATCCAACAGACATCTCACCATACCCGACTGAAAGCACCTGTACCCAACTATTTATCTAAAAAAAACATTAATTAGGGGGGTGGAACAACCCAAACACCGCCCCTGAAACTACACGTGCGTGTAGGTGACCCCCTCCAAGTGCCACTCCACCTAGTCCCATAGGCTGGAAGAGCCCTGAGGACTCCTAGGAGGTTCTCCTTGAGGGTCCCTCGCACCACACTGCATGCTTCCCCCATTGCCCATTCCCTCCCTCCTCTGGTCTGTCGCAGGACTGAGGAACTGCCAGAAACTGCAATTAACAGGGCGCCCACGAGGGGGCATTCGAGGACAGTTCTGGCGACATCCGTGACGGGTGCGGAAAAACAGGAGGCTGTGGTGCAAGGGTGGGATACAGGGAACGGGAAAATTATATAAATGAGGTCTAAAAAACACAGGGGACGGTGAGAGGAACGATAGGTATTAGTGGAAAGACAGTGGAAACGGAGGGCGAGGTGGGAGAGTGGGCAGGATATGCTCCGAAAGGAGCACGTGGCGGTTGAAAAGTCAGGAAATTATTAGGAAGGCAGAGAGAACTCGAGTCCTATGCCCTGGTTGAGGGTAAAACTCCGGAGGAAGGAAGCGGGGCTCCTCTGCTCCTCTATGCCATGGTGACTGCAGTGGGGAGGGCTCGGGTTATGTTTGGGTACTTTCGGGAGCGCGACCACCTCTTCGGTGCTGTCCAGGTGCTGAAGCAGAGTGCGGGGCAAGAGAGTCACAAGAGGGTGCAAAGGAAGAGGGGGGTGAGGGGAGGGGATAACGCTACTTGCAAATTGACAGGGAGAGGTGCGGGAGACAGGATGGGAGGGAAAGCCGGAAAGATGGCGAGTAAAAGCATATGGTGAAACTGAACGAGAGAAGCGCCTGTCAGGAATGGGAGTTTGGGGTGAATGTACTCACCGGGCGCTGAGCGGGACACCATGTATTCGATGGGTGGAAGGACTTTTCGTGAGTAGGAAGGTGCCTTGCGCAAAACCAGATCTGGATAATTTGCGGGCGACGTACATTCGTATCTGGAGGGGCAGCTGCATCTGTGGTTGGGGGCAGAGCTGTACGAGTGGGTGGGTAAAGTTGTATGTTTGTTGTTGTTGCAGATAGTATTTATATAGCGCGAACTCCACTCGAAGGTATTGGAGCGCTATACATGAGCACCAGTTACATTACACGAGGGACACATTCCTTTTTTGTAGGCACAGCGGAGAGTAAGAGATTTGCCTTGTATCGCAGGATGTTGAGACTCGAACAACCTGGTTCTCCAGTTGGCAACTCTGGCCAGTACGCCACTCCCTGGTGCAGAGTTGTATATGTGAGAGCCGTGTTTGGGAGGAGCGCTATCTGAGGGCTCGGGTGTGTCTGAGGGTGAAACTGTTTCTCGGCAGAGCTCTATATTGTGTATTCGGGGTGTGCATTTATCCGCAGACTGGGGGTTGTGGGGGTGCAGCTGCGTCTAGACTAGAGTAAAGAGATATCTAGTGGGGGAACTGTGTTCCAGAGTTGAGCTTGATCTCGGGGTGTATCTGCATCTAGTGGCGAAAGCGAATTGCACTGTTTTTCATTCTGAAGTGACCGCAGACGACGAGACACTTAATATGTATATTTCATTCCAATTGAAAAGCAATTAAAAAGACCAAAAACCCTTTTAGCCACTGATATGAATATAGTCATAGTCATGACATATTATGTATGTGGGAAAGGAAAAAGCTAAGTAGTTAAATTTTAAAAGCAAGATAAGTGTAATAATATGTGCTTAAACATGCTATAGGGGGCTCAAGGCGCTGGTGAGTGGTAGGGTGTCTGCGGACCACAAGACAGAGGTGTTGAGGTAACGCTTGAAGCAAAGAGCTGGCACTCCGTGGATCTCAGCCATTGCCCCTACAGAGGTGAGGCGGGAGGGAAGGTTAGGAGCAGTGAAGTGAACGCATCTCTGTACATGACAGAGGCAATCAATCGAATTCGAGCATCTACCAGCAACTAGTGTAATAAAGAACCATATAAGCTGTACGTACGCCAAGAATTAATTATTGTTATAATATTGTAATGACAAATGAGCACCTCTTTCGTGCTGAGACCATTGCCACCCTAGAGAAAATTTTGTGGATAAAGGAATTGGACGGAAAGTATATGTGGATGACAGGATATAGCCAGGGCCACTGAAATTCTGCAGGTCAAATTATGTAGCAGGGTTGAGTAAATTATGCAGCAAGAAACTGCAAATTATGCGGCATTATGTGTCAGGGCTCAGTCCGGGACACTGGCATGTGTCACAGACTCTGGCAAGGACTTGTGGCAGGGAAGACAAAGTAGACAGAATACTGGGTACAGAGCTGCCCAAGATCACACAGCGAGTCAAAAGGAGAAAGGGAATCCAAAGCGGAAGCTCTGTACAAGAAAATAAGAGAGTTAAGGCTCAGAAAGGACAGGTAATCAAGAGGCAATTTAGCATTCAGAATAACTAACACCCAGGACTGATGTGCAAGACAAATATATAACAACATTAACAATAAAGGGAATGTGGGGTAAAGCACCCTGGAGCTCCACACAGTTAGACTGAAGCGCAGTAAGTTCCTCACCCACAATTGCTGTTACAGATACTGGCTCTAAATACCCACATCTAGGATATACAAGGAAATGGCAGGGTATGTGGAGCTGATACCTATGGTGATGTTATAAATGTAACTCAAAGACATTACTCACATTGGCATTGACAATATCTGGAAGTCAGGATATGCACGCAGGGGAGTGTCTGGAAGCGCATTACAACACTGGAAAGTCACACTATGCGGCCCCCTGTTGGTGGGCACGAGAGAGCAGGGAGCGAATCGTGACATTATGCAGCACATTTTCTAACAGTATTACTTTATTATTTAGTAATTTTTAAACTTGTTAACACTGTCTGAGCAGTAGTTGTACCTCATTAGTACCCGTTTAACTCCCAAATATATCAAAAAGCTACACAAAGGTGAACAGTTAACGTTTGCAAAGGTCCTTCCACTGCGCTGCAACACGTGTCATTGCGTTTTTGCTAACTTTTAACCATTTGAGCTAGAAACAAAATTTGTTTGTTTGTTAAAATCTGTATATTATGCAGCAGATGATGGATTATGTGGCAAATATACAGTTATGTGAAAATCGCCGCAGCTGCACATTCGCATAATTTCAGTGGCACTGGATATGTAGCCTGTCAACACTATCCCCCCTCCCTGCCATTGTAGACCACCCACTGCCCGCTCACCACCTAGGGGTAAGTAATGTCAGGGGCTGAATGCAGGCCACAGCTGAGCAGAGAAGGCTTAACACTTCAGGGAGCGCCTACATTTTCAGGGGCCCCCCGTTTCAGCCTAAGGCCAATGAATATCTGTGAGATATTGTAAACTCTGGGACTGTTCATCACCTTCTGCAGGGGGACCCCAGCATTTTGCGTTAAACCACCGAGTCATCTCACGATCCATAGCAGGGCAGCATTCAGACTCTGCATGTAATTCATGGCTTTGTGGACTGCGGGGGGACTTTAAGGGGTTGGAACCTACAGCATAAGGTTTTGTTAGGTGCTTTCTGCAAATTCCCCAGAATACACAGGGTGTGGTGGTCGACGCTGATAGATCATACAGCAGCACTTACCCATTGTCACAGAGTAGTTTGTGACTGTGTCAAATAAAATGTTTGAAACTCTCCCTAGTACTTGGTTATTCTTGAGTACTATACACCTCAGGGTATGCACTTGCAGCTTCGAGTGGCGCTGAACCTGGGATCGGAAGACCATCTTGCTAAGCACTCCCAAACAAAAGGAATCCACCCTACTAAAGATTGGCAATCAGCAGGAAACAAGTGTCTAAGGATGCCAATCTCTCTGGCTGCACAAAAATGGGGCGGCAAATAATTGACTTTTACTACAAACATCACTGACAACTGCGTATACCATAATGCATTGGGAGGACTGGTGCTAGCAGACCGACAATGTGCTCCCTTCTCTCACATCCAACTCAGTAGCTCCTTTCACTTTTTGTTAGTGAAGAAGGGAGCATGGGTTTGCTATGTGGAAATCCAGTAAAGATGGTATGGTCCCTGCTCTTAGTGGCAAGTGATCGGTGACTATTCCAGGGTCAATGGCTCAGAGAGGGCTGGATATCAGTGAGCAAGGTATCCAACACTGCTTCAACGCCTTTATGAGAAAAAACAAAATGGAAACACCAGGCCGGTGAAGAAGTGAAGCTCCATTTTAATAACTTTTTAAAATGAGAAAACACTTTTCTTCCCAAATAAAAATTAGGAATTGAGAAAATATCACAGGCAGGAAAAAATGCAACAGGAACAAATGACAGGGTGATGGGGAGGGTCACATGGATGGGGTTCTACTGGTTAGTATACAGGTACTAGTGTATATATAGGGGTAAAGGTCAGTGGTTCATTTGTAAAACAATAAGTGCTAGGACCCTCGACAGGAGGACGCTGCAGCTTGCACCTTCAATTGCCCCTGCCAGCACTGCCAATTACAGTATCAACACAACTACTAACCATCACACTCCTACAAGTCTGACAATTCATACTATTCAAGGCCACAAAAGCTATAAGAATGTCTTGGATGGCAGGTATTAGTGATTGTTATTGTATATTAAATTAATAAACAGCTGTTTTAGTGCTCGTACCCAAATGTGGAAGACAGTGCCACCATGTGGCAGACTGTCACAAGTGCTGGTGCTAATAATTAAGTGCCGGTGCCGAGCACCGGAAACCATCGGCTCAAATTAAGCACTGGTAAAGGTGGCAAGGTATGAACGGGTAAAAGCCATGGGCTATGAAAAAACATACTTGATTCAGTTTAGGAGGATTGGACTTGGGTACAGGATAAGGGGTGAAGAGGTGAGGAGAGAAAAGAAGGGGAAGCATGCTCCCTTCCTCACACAAGGCAGAGAGTACACAGGGAGGTGGCATGAGAGTAAATCAGGCTCCACACTATAAGAGGAAAACAATGTACCTATATGATTCTGGGGAAAATAGGCATACGTGGAAATTCTCATTATAAGAAGCATTTACCAAGATGAATTCAACGTTCTCGGAACTCTATTCTTCTGGGAAAACAGAGGAAGCATGATTGTGTCAATAGTTTAGTCAAAGCACATTTCCCAAAATATGTCATTCTCCAGGCTGCAATACGAACTTTAATCATAGCAGTATCACTTAATGCTCTGTCTGAACAGGGATGTTTTAGGGAAGGGCGCTTTTTTAGAGTGCTCTAGCCAAGATTTACAAACATGTCACAGAAAACAAAGTGCAGCACTCAAAGTTGCTCTGCTGCATTGCGTGAGAGGGAGAGAGCAGGAAAGTGCCACATCTACTAAGATATTGTACTGTCCAGCTCTCTGCCTAAAGCTGGCGCACAATTAGGCTGCCCAGCACACACCTTTCACACTTTTGCATCATAGTGCAAGGGTGGGTGTGTGATGTCTACCAGAGGTTTGTATTGGAAGGGTACTATGCCTAGACAAACTTGAAAATGTTTCCCACTTTGGATGTGCACTGTACAGTGCAGAACACATGCAAAGTGAGAAAAGTTTGGAGAAATAAAAGTATTTATCCTTTTTAGGTCTCGCATAGCGTTGCAGCGCGCATGCGCTGCTCGCTCTGCGAGGCATATTGTCTTAGAGGAGATTTCTGAAGTGGAGTTGAAGCCCCGCCCATCATTTTCATTGGCTGGCGTCATCGTTTATGGTAAACGCTGGCTTGTCATTGAAAATGAGGCTTCTTTGTTACCGCCCTGTTTCCTTTTTGGATGGCCTATCCGGACTCGATCGTTTACTTGCGGCGTTACACGGTCTTCTTCATTAGTCAGTAGGCACTATGTTTTTGCAGTCGCCTTTGGCAAGGGCGGGCCGCGTGTTTATTTTTGTATCGCGCTAAAGTGAAAGCGCGATGCAAATATAAACAAGCGGCTGCCTCTGCGCAATGGCGACAGCTTTTTTTTGTTATTTGCAGCGCGGTCCTCTTTCACTTTAGGGACCGCGCTTGTTTAATTTGGACTTTCGCCGTCCCTTGCCAGTGCTATTTTTTGGGTTGCAGGTCTGTTGGTGCGTGTGCGGATTTTATTAGCACAGCTCCCGCTTCTTGGCCGCCAGGCTATACAATGTAGTTAAGTAAACTTTTAAATGCGTTTTTACGATGTGACCATATGGCTCTTCACACAAATGTTTAGGTATTTCTCTTCAACAGCATGGCGCCCGCTTCACAGATGCTGGGCTTCATCTTTCAGCATGGGGGTGCTTCAGGAGGCCGCGCCCCTTTATTTATGCACGGCAGGAGAGAGGGTGTAGCGGCTCGGTGCTGCTCAAGAGGGGCTTTGGAATTCGGACACACGTCACATGTTCATTTACGGTGGAGCTTTGACTGTTGCTTTGACAACAAAATGTTGTTGTCATTAGAGCTACACAACACCTCGCTGGGCCAGCACAATAAGTGCAGAAATGTACTCAACTATAACGGCGGAGACTGGCAGAATACAAATCGCAAGGACTCCGGGCCGCCAGGTGTAAGCGCATAGTATCCTGATTCAGCAGTCATGTTAGGGTCGGCTCCAGTGTCGATTTGTGTGGGAGAAAAGGACGAACGCTGCACTTCGATTACGTGGAGCATTGAACTCGACGATCCTTAATATGGCCGCTGTGCCTAGATGGTAAAGCGCCCACCAGCACAATCGTGTGTTTTAGGTAGGGGGAGGGATAGGGGCGGGCGGCCATTTTTGTTGAGGTCAACAAGCAAGCTGGATAAAATGCGCAAGTCGGCCTCACGCTGCATGTTCTGCGCAGCCAATTCCTGGACACTATTGAGTGCTCCGCGGGGTGAGGGGGCGCGCTCCCCAGGCTGTGAGAGCAGGATCTTCCTAGTGCCAGCATGTAACCAGACGCAGCTGCAGGGCTAGGTCCGCCGTCATCCCAGCTCTCCTCCCTTCTTTAACACCCACTTCTCCTCCACCCTCCCCTCAGCTTCCTCCCCTCGCCTCCCCTGTCCCACTTTTCCTCTCTTCCTGTGTTAACTCAACCCGAAAGTGTTGCAGCGCTTGTGACTGTCCTGCCACACATTTGGAGCGCTACTTGCTCTCTACAAACTCAACCCGAAGGTATTGTAGCGCATTTAACCATCCCGGCACACATTTGGAGCACTGCAGCTCACTCTCCAGGCTTGTATAGCGCAAACTCAACCCAAAGGCATTACTGTGTCTAACACTCAGCTTAATCGCTCTACAGGCTCTTTTTGCTTCATTTTTATTGACAAGTTTTTCTTCTTTTAACCATGTGCAACAGGCCATTGCATGGTAGTTTCGGGACTATTATAATGTATGCTAGCCTCTCCCTTTGGACAGATATGCTGTTACTGTAATGCACAACAACATCACCCAGTCACAAATCTTGGGATCAGGAGGCAAATGTTAGAAAAATGAAATGGGCTAGTGGCAGTCAGCTGCAGGTAAATCAGGACTTGCTGTGCCATTGACACTATCCCAGCTCTTCCGGTATATACGTTGCAGTAACAAGGAATTTCTTATTTTTACTAAAGCATCAAAAGCATCATATTTTTCACCTTTTACAGTGGCAGTGAGCTGCACGTCAAGTACGACTTGCCCTGCTACTAATACTGTATATCCTTTTCTTTTTTTTAAAAAAAGCCACCATATTTGTTTGTATTTCACAGTGGCAGTTAGCTGCACATTAAGCAGGACTTCCCGTGCCACTGACACTGTCCCAGCCCTTCCAGTATATCTGACGCAGTAATATGGAATTTTTAATTTTACTAAAAGGCACCATATTTTTTGCCTCTTACAGCGGCAAAATAAATTGGGGTTTGGTTTGAAAAAGAAAGGCAGCTTTAATAACACAAGCATTTGCAATGCAATAGGTCTCACATTTGTGAGAGTTCAAGCTATTAGCATTGTAATGACAATGCCTTTTATTTATGTTTTAAAAACAAACACATAAATAAAAGGCATTGTCATTTACAATGCCAATAGCTCAAACTCTCGTAAATGCGAGACCTATTGCATTGCAAATGCTTGTTATACCTGCCTCAAAGAAGCATTATTTTGAGGTGCAAAACCCTTTGTACTATAGTTAGTAGATAGGGGTTTGCCTTAAACAACATTGGTGGTTGCATGGATCACCCATGTACCACCCATGGAACGCACCCTTGATGCAAAGTAATGCAAAACAGTAAAAAGTGCTGCTTTGCGTTATTTTTCAGGCAACTTTCCAGCACAAAATAAGCTTCAAAATATACATTTTGAGCCAGTTCGCAAATCTGCTCCTCTGTCTCCGAGAGAAGATTTATAGGTGTGGTCATAATCGAAAACCATGTCATAGGGTGCTGTGTCTTGGGGTTCACTGTATTTGGGGCACGTAACAGGAGGTCCGTGGGGTGGAGGGGTAGTGTAGGAAGAGGCAGTGTGGGGCAGTTTCACTCCATCTTCTCCCGTTCTCATTTTCCTGTCTCATTGCAGGGCTTCACATCTGCGCAGCACTCCTCAACTACCTCATATGGTCTCCACTCCATTTTTCTTCTCTCATCCTCTTCCTTTATCTCCACTTATCTTTCATTGTTCTTTATTTCCTTCTCTCCACCTTTTGTCTATTGCCCGCTCTATCTAGTCTTGTCTCCCCCCCTCCCACCCACGTCCACTGTTATTTTCAAACCTCTACAATTTCCCCTCTTTTTCTATCACTCTATAATCCTCCCCCTTTTTTTACCTCATGTTACTCTTTCCACCCAGCTTCTATCCTTTCCTCCTCTTCTCTTCTGTCTCTCTAGTTCCCTTTAGTCTATTGTTGCTCGCTCTTCCCCTCATTTGATACATTATCCCCTTCCTTACCCCCCTTCTGACTCTTTGTTTGTATTCGTATTCTCCTTCTTTCCCTATGCTCTTTTCCCCTTCTCTCCCTCCTCCCTGATTCCGTCCCTTTCGTTTCCCTTCCGCCTTCTCTTTCCCCGATACTCTCCTCTCTCCCCAGCCCCCTTTTCTCTCGTTCTCTCTCCCCTCCCTCCCCGTGTCCCTGCCTCTGCTGTATCGCAGGCTGGGGGTGGCACGGAGCTGAGGACTCCCTGACATCACAGAGCCGGGAACAGGCACTTCTGCAACTGGTTTAAAAGCGGGAGGTACTCAACTCTTATCAGCAGCATCCGACGCTTCTACCATCAGCAGCAGAGCGGACCCTGCGTCTCCCATCAGCAGCAGAGCGGACCCTGCTTCTCCCATCAGCAGCAGAGCGGACCCTACTTCTCCCATCAGCAGCAGAGCGGACCCTCTTCTCCCATCAGCAGCAGAGCGGACCCTACTTCTCCCATCAGCAGCAGAGCGGACCCTGCTTCTCCCATCAGCAGCAGAGCGGACC
The DNA here is from genome assembly GCA_963921515.1 of Calotriton arnoldi. Classification (NCBI taxonomy): domain Eukaryota; kingdom Metazoa; phylum Chordata; class Amphibia; order Caudata; family Salamandridae; genus Calotriton; species Calotriton arnoldi. The sequence goes on along the minus strand of CAWUFW010002453.1, from coordinate 1,405,419 downwards.
CTGCTTCTCCCATCACCAGAAGAGCATATTGTACTTCTCCCATCATCAACAGAGCGGACCCTACTTTTTAACACCAGCTGAGCAGACCCTGCTTCTCCCATCATCAACAGGGCGGGAAGTACTTCGACCATCATCAACAGAGTGGACCCTGATTTTCCAACATCAGCTGAGCAGCCCGTGCTTCTCCCCCTGCTTTTCCATCTTTGGCTGAGTAAATCCAGCTTCTCCCATCACCAGAAGCGTGGACCCTGCTTCTCCCATAATCAGCAGAGTGGACCCTGCTTCTCCCATCACTAGCAGAACGGGAAGTAATTCGACCATCATCAACAGAGTGGTCCCTGCTTTTCCATCTTCAGCTGAACAGTCCCTGCTTCTCCCACCATCAGCAGAGTAGCCCCTGCATTTCCCATCATCAGCAACGCAGTCCCAGCGTCCCCAACAGAGCATCCCTTGTTTCCTCGATTGCAGTCCCTGCTTTAGGCTCTTCAGAGCAGACCTTGGGCATTCCTGGACCGCACTTCTCTGGTAGGGATGTTTTGCCTTTGACTGGGGACAACAGAACTTCCAAAGGTAACGTTTTGTGTAAAGGAAAGGACCGAGGGGTGCAAAGACAGCCTGGAGATATAAGAAATGGAGAGAGTCTGAGCATAAACGTGTGGCAGCCCTGAAGATCGACCCCAAAGTAAGAAAAGTGCCTCAGGATAAACTTAGCAGAACTATTAAGATCATAAACCTGGAAGGAGAGACCCAAATCCCAGTGGCAGACCCTCAGTGTACAAACCGGTGCCTCAACTTATGAGTAGTAGACCTTGGTCTTCAACAGCCCCCTGAAGCCTGAGCAGCCCGTCCTCCCGAGTAGCAAGGGGACCTCCCTCAAAACTCCAATCTACACTTTCTAAGCTGGAAGAACCATTGCAACTCTCAGCAGCAGACCCCGAGACTTGATGAACTTTACTGTGAAAAAGGGGGTGTCTGTACAGATGGTGGCATAACATGTACTGGGGAGATATAGAGTCTAGTAAAGATACCAGGCACCCAGATCTCAAGAAAATTCACTCACTTGAGTTGGGGGTTTGCTGCACCCGCTAGCCATGGGTATCCGAGAACTCTTCATCAGTGGTCCAGGAAATAGGTCTACCGTGGAGCATCTGGAGACCCACCTGAGTCCCAGAGTACTTGCCACTGACCAGTCTCTGCTTCCTTGAGAACAGGAGGGATGGTTTCCGACCCTTTCTCATACTGCTCGTGCCCATCTATTGAAGGATCAGGCAGGCATAAGTGATTGGCGTTCCTGCATCTTTGTTCAGCTTTAGAATAACATTTGCATAAACCATGAACAGGGCTGACCCCTACTCGGTCCAGGTCACTGCAGCAATTGCTGCAGTCATCACCTTCCTCATCCTCTTTACCATCTTCGGGAACGTCCTGGTCATCATTGCGGTTCTGACCAGCAGGTCTCTCAAAGCTCCTCAGAACCTCTTCCTAGTCTCGCTGGCAGCAGCTGACATCCTCGTGGCCACCTTGATCATTCCCTTCTCCCTGGCCAATGAGCTGATGGGCTACTGGTACTTTGAGAAGATCTGGTGTGAGATCTACCTGGCCCTGGATGTCCTCTTTTGCACCTCTTCCATCGTCCACCTGTGCGCCATCAGCTTGGACCGCTACTGGTCCGTGAGCCAAGCCATTGAGTACAACTCCAAGAGGACGCCACGGAGGATCAAGTGCATCATCCTGATTGTATGGACTATTGCAGCGGCCATATCCTTCCCACCTCTCATCTACAAGGTTAATAAACCAGAGCCACCGGGCAGCAAGCCCCAATGCGAGCTTAACGAGGAGACCTGGTACATTCTGTCCTCTAGCATTGGCTCATTCTTTGCACCCTGTGTCATCATGATCCTTGTTTACCTCAGGATCTACCTCATTGCCAAGCGTAGGAACAAGAAGAACCCCAAGGGCAGTAAGTCCAGAGAGGCGGTCATTGAGAAAGTTCCTCCAAAGCACATGCAGAATCCTCCAGCCCTGAACAACAATGGTCTGGTAGAGCCTAATGGTGATGATGGTTCTCTCTGTGGCAAGGAGGCTCACACAATACAATCCATGCCTCCATCTGACGAGCAGACCCTGCCTGAACCCTACTGTCATAGAGGATCCATAAACAAAGAAGAACAGCACACAATGCCTGCTACCTCTCCAATTGGCCAACAGACGATGGCCCACCCCAATGGTCTTGGAGGCTCTCTCCGAGATGAGGAAACCTGCATGAAACCATCCAGTTTACCATCCATCCAGAAGGCCTTCACCCAACCCTGCTGTCAGAGCGGCACTGAGGAACCACATACAACATCCTCCACATCTTCACCAGCACTGCACACCATAATCCATCCAAATGGGAAACACCCAGCAATGAGTTCGGAGATTCAGACATCAGAGGGGGTCCAACCAGAACAAAACCACAGGGGAGACCACCAAGCCAAGCAAGCCAGGGCTATCACCCGCTGCCCTCCCAAGTCTTTAGACACAATTGCACTTGTTGGGGGGGAGGTGGCTCTGGTCAGGGGGGATCCGAGCCCCATCTTAGCCAAGAAGAGGAGCCACATGAATCGAGAGAAGAGGTTCACCTTCGTGTTGGCTGTCGTGATCGGGGTCTTCGTCCTCTGCTGGTTCCCCTTTTTCTTCACCTACAGTTTAAGGGCCATCTGTCCAGAGCTCTGCAAGGTTCCTAATGGTCTCTTCCAGTTCTTCTTTTGGATCGGTTACTGCAACAGCTCACTGAACCCAGTCATCTACACCATCTTCAACCAAGACTTTAGGAGGGCCTTCCGTAGGATTCTGTGCAGACAGTGGACGGCCACAGCCTGGTGACCTCTAGGCCCCCCAAGACTGAAGTACATTGGGGAAGGATAGAATCCTGTGGACAGTGCGGTGACCCCGGATTTCAAGAACTGTGAACCTTGATATTCGGGAATAGAACTCAAAGTGGGCTGCTTGGTCACCCTAGGTTGTTGCAGTCCTTGGCAGTCTCTGGAGGTAAGGGCCCTTTGCAGAATCGTGATGTAACTGAAGAGACCCCTTGGTATCTGGGGGTGAGAGTCCAGTGCACACAGTTGGCTGCCACAGGTTCATGACCCCTGGCAAGGCCCTTGGACTCTGCGTTCTCCAGGGCGAGGATCCCATACACACTGTGAATCCAAATAGTGTGGTGACCTCTGGGCAAACTTGCATTTTCCAGTCATTACAAACATTGTTTGATGGTTCTGGACAGACAATTGACAGCTGAGTTACTCCCGGTGATCTGAGTGCTGTACAAACTCTGGGGTTTGGGGCAGTTCAGATGCCTTCTAAGGGCCAATTTGTGGGCCAAACTTTTAGCTTTGTACCTTCATTAAATATTTGTAAATGTTGATACTGACCTCCCGCTCCTGTGTGTTCTGTCCACGCCTGTGGTGCTCTCTGCTTCTAGGGGTTGTACTAGAGGTTCTCTTGCCTGTTGTCATTCTTTCTGAGTCTGGTGGTACCTGTTGCCTCACGTGTTTCCCGTCCTTTCCTTCTTGTGTCTGTTTACCTCCCTTTACGTTGTTATTTGCGTTTGTAGCGCTTCCTCTCTGTATCTCTCTTTGGCGCTGGTGTTCCTTCTCATGTCTGTTACTAACGAGGCTCTTTTGTGATGGTAGGAGGATTCACAACATGTGCAGCCCTGTGTTTCTTGGGTGGTGGCTTGTAGACTCCTGTGATATCCACTACACTATCTCTCACTAGCGCCAGAAAGGGGGGGTTGTGTCTCTATCCTGCCCTAAATGTACCTGGTGGTGAAGGTCTTGCGTCTGGTAGATTATGCTACCGAATATCGACATGAAGAATATCGTGGTACAAGAATATGGAAAGGTAAGTGCATTTAGGGAAGTATGGATTCACCATTCATTACTCCACAACTACATATCTTGAATATATATCTACCGCATAAGTACATATATGTGGAGTTAGGTATAGAAAATCTAGACTTACCTGGCAATGTATTTTTTTAAATATATTTTGTCCTCTCTATTTAGTGCCCTTGATATTCTGACGTTGATCTTTTGTATGCACACAGTCTGGTATGTACTGCCCTTCTTTCTGGTGGTGGTTTGGGTGCCTCGTGTTTGTGTACTGCCCTTCTTTCTGGTGGTGGTTTGGGTGCTTCGTGTATGTGTACTGTCCTGTCTCTGGTGGTAGGGGCGCCCTAAGGTCTGTCTAGTGGGAGTGGGTAGTGAACATGGGCAGTGGTGCTGGAACAGTTTCCAGTCCGGGGGTGCTGGCCAGGGGCATCATCTCACTAAAATTATAAGGAAAAAAATACTTGGTGTTACTGATCGAGCAAGTGCTGCAAACGAGCAAAAAACTGTCGGTGTTGCTCCTGTGTTGTGCGAGGGGGAAGGAAGTTGGTGAGATGTTCGCCTGATGTATTTTTTGTGGTTTTAGCCAGGCGCTCACAACGGTAAAACAATATGTATTGCTTTGTTTTTTCATCCTATTTCGAAACTTGCTGCAATTAAAACAGCCAAAGCTCATTTATAATATTGGTAAACCTTAATTAAATGGGCGCTATTTTTTACGTTGGCGCCTTTCACTGCGTCACTCTTGCCCCGATCACAAGAGTGATAATAACTTGTTAGCAAATGCTATTAATTTGAAGACAAATAACATGGACTTAGACATACATTGCAGGGGGGGAGGGGGCTGCGGTTTAGGTTGTTCGCTGAGCTCTCGTTGCCATTTCACTGTCGGTGTATTTGACCAAACGGCTAGTGCTGCCTGGCATGAGCAGTGAATGGCTTTGCTGTTTTCCATTGTGGGGGTGCTGCAGCCCCAGCAGCGCCCCTACTTCCGGCGCCTCTGTCCGTGGGGGGTGGGGAGGGGGCGCCTATTTACTGCTCTCTTTCTCTCTGTTGGAGGGGGTTTTGTGCGCGTAACCTGCCTAGTGGCCGTACACCAGTCTGTCTCTTTCTGGTCATGGAAGTATCATGCCAGTCACATCTCTTTGGTGCTGATGGGGCACTGTGGGGTGGGGGAGGAGAGGGGTGGAGTATGCTGTTTTTTTTCTGTTTGCCCTCCTCAGAACTTCTGGTCAGAGGGCGGGGTGTCTCGCTTGCCCTAGCTGGTCCTTGGGGTGTTTCACCCGCTCTCCCTTGCTTCCTAATGTCGTGTTAAAGTAGTCTCGCGCCTCTCTCGGGCCCATACTTTCTCGGGGAAGGTGTGTGGGCGAGGGAAGAGCGTGTGTGTGATGAACGTGCTTTGCCTCGTGTCTTTCTCATGGCCTCTCTTCAACGTAAGGGCCCCTATATGGGTAGGTTATTTATGGCTGTTAAGATCTCGAAATGGCCTAATTTCCCGACACACTTCTTCCTCTGTCCTCGTCTCATTTTGCTCCGCACACACCTCTCACTCTCTCTTTTTTCTTTACTTCTCCGTCTCCCTCCCCTCTACTTTTTCCTAACACATTTCTTCTTAACGCATTTCCCTCACTACCTTCCCTCACACTCCCCATACTCAACCCCTTTTCTGCGCCTCGCAATACAACCTTTCTTTCCTCTCTCTCCTCCCCACACACCTCGATGCTCGTTCCCATTCCTGTCACTGACAGGTCCCCTCGCACACTTCTCCGGCTTCTCACGCTACCTTCTCTGCTCTACCAATAGATAGGTAATCAGGAATCATTGGTGTAGCCGGTAAACTGGCCCCGGGGCCCGGGAGTGACAGAAGCCCCTTGCTCCATAGTAATGGCTATTTTTTAATACCCAACCATAGTGCCGGGAGTCTGTTTTATTTGCTTGCAATTTGGCACTGGCACTCTTGCTACGCCGTTGCTCGTCACCTCTTCTTTGCTTTTGTCCTTACAAACACAATTTTCTCCCTTCTTTCCTCCCTTTTGCTTGCTTTTCTTTCTTCTTATTCCCACACCCTACCCCGACTTTCCTTTCCCACGAATATGGCTTTTTCTTATTTCTCACTCTGCCATCTCTTCATCCCGTCACACGCTTGATTGCTTTGCACCTGACCCTCATTTCCCTTTGCAGCCTCAGCCTCCCTTTTCATTCACATGCTCCCATTCTCTTATCTACCTTTGTCCTCCTGCACTTCCCACCTTTTCCCTGATTCAGTTCCCCTCACATCCTTGTGCTCCTTCTCTCCAAATCCAACATTTCTCTCCTTTCCCCTCACACACGTCCTTTTCTCCCAAACTCTTTCCCTCTCACATTTCCATCGTTCTCTTCCAAAAAGGGCCCTTTACATCCTTTCTAATGTCCTCTTCAAAAAGGCCCCCGTATCAACTTTTCTCCTTACCATCCGCTTTACCATTTCCATTTCTCTCTCTCGAAACCTTCTTTCATTTTCATTTACAAAATCACCTCTCATTTCTTTCATTTTCCTCTCACACTTCCCTCTCTCATTTCCCCTCGCACACCGTCTCCCTTTTCTCACATTCCCCTCATACAATTACTTATTTTCAACGCATCCTCACAGAGCTCACTTATTCATCTTCCCTTGCATCACAGATACTTGCACTGCTCCTCCCCAATTTTCAGTTCTGTCCACTGTCATCTTTTGCCTCACACATTTACATATACATCTCTTCCTCTCACCTCCTCACAAATGCCAGCTCTCTTTCTATCCTGTTGATCTCACACAGTTTAGTCTGTTCTCCTGCCCTCGTTCTACTCTCACAAACAAATCTCTCTCCTTTGTCTGCTTTACCCTCATGAACTACGTTAGCCCTCTTATCTCCCCTTCCTCTGCAGGCTTTAAGTGTTCTTTCTGATTACACACATTTCCTTCTCTTCTCCACCTTACCTTTCACCCTCGAAAGCTACCCTCTCATGCTCATCTACCTAGCCTTGCCACACACTTGTTGGGTTCCCTTCTGTTGTCCCTTACCTACTTCACTTTTTTTTAAACTTTTGTCCTCAAAAGCTTCCCTTTCTCCCTTGCCATTACGCACTTCCCTCTGTCCATTTGCCTGTTGCCCTTGCTTACTTCACCTCCTGACAGCCCTGATTTCTCCCTTCATCCACCTCTAAATTTACACAGTGGCAACTGGTGATCTTTGAAAGTGGTGGGGTGCAATTCTTGCCCCAAATTCCAGCGAGTGAGTAAAGAGTGAAAGCCCAACTTTTTCTAGGATGATTTTGGAAGTCCCTCCCCTTAGAAAATGTTGAAAAAGGAGTCAAATAGTGTATTTCACATATGTCACAATTGCCACATATATTTGTTCAGAAGCCATAGGCTCTGAAAGGGCACTCATCACTCCCACTCATTCTCACTCACTTCCCTGTCACTTTCATTCACACTTTTTCGCACTCACTAATTTTCACAGGGTGGGAAATAGTGAGGATATGACTTCACCCTGTGATGAGATGGGAGAAGGTGAGGCGACAGGGTGCTTGAAGGATAGATTAGGGTTTTTCAGGATTGACGCCTAAAGCGATGCTGCAGTACATCTCAAATGGGGAGGACCTGAGGAATGGCAGGCCCCTGAGGACATGGCTTGGACTTTGCCAGCCCTTAACAATCTATTTGATGGCTGATTCGGGCGCCTCTAAGTGCCTGCACCATCCATCAGACAAACAGACCACCTAACTCAGACTGCTGCTTGATCCTCCTAGCAAAGGTCAGCATTTTTCTAATGATCCCAATAGGCTAATATTTACTATTGGTGTGATAAAACAGGGCCAGAACACAACGAAGGAGGACGCCTCAATGCCCATCAGGGCCAGCCGCCACTGCCTCCGCATTTTGCTTCACACTCTTTTCTTGTCCCTCCTACACTACCGTTCCTCACACTCCACCCTGTCTCAGTAATGTTCCTCTCCACGCCTGCCACCAACTTCTCTCGTCATGCTGATCTCGTCTCTCCTTACTCTCATACTCTTCCTCTCTTTTCTCACGCCACATATACTCACCTTTCTTTCATCCCTTCTCTGATTCCCCCAAACACTTCCTTCTCCCCTTGCATGGTCCTTACCTAATAGTCACCTCACACTCCTTTTATTCTCTACATTCTCTTTTTCTCACACAATCTCTCGTTCTTCTTTTTCCTTTACACACTGCCCAACTAACCAGTCCATTAACGCTGTCTCTGTGTTTTGCACCTTCACTCCCTTTCCCTTTACACAGTTCCCCGTCTTTTTTTTCACACAGACTGCCCCTCTCACATTTCCGAACTCACACAGCTATCTCTCTCCCTCCTTTCACATACTGTCCAGCTTCTCATCTTGCACACACTATCACCCTGTCACACCATCTCTTTCACACGACCTTTCTCTGTCAGGACGCCCCAGTTTGTAGCAAAAAGGTTAGTTTACATATTCCTCTTATGTATTATCTTATGTCCCTGGGGCCCCTGTCTGCTCACGGAAAAACAAGGTTCCTCCCTAAAGACAAACAAGCATTTGCAATGCAATAGGTCTCGCATTTGCGAGAGTTTACGCTATTGGCATTGTAAATGACAAAGCCTTTATTTATCTGTTTTGATAATGAACACATAAATAAAAGACATTGTCATTTACAATGCCAAAAGCTGAAACTCTTGTAAATGCGAGACCTATTTCATTTCAAAGAAGCAGCCGCCATTGTCCCGGGCTGCTTGGAAAGTGAAAACACGAATGGCACGCTGAATGTTGCAAGAAAGCATGCCGTGCCTGCAGTAGGAGAAGCTCATTAAAGAAAATAGTGCTTGCAGACTAAATAAGACCTACTGTGTAACTTCAGAAGTAAATGGGCCAGTCCTCATGGGAGGTTACAAATGAAGACAAGGCTGTACTAAGGAGGGACTAACAAGCCTATTAATGAATCAGAAGTCGGAATTTACAAAGGACAATGACAACAGCCAATGAAAAATATGGGTGGAGAGTGGGCGGAGCTTCAACTCCATACTCAAATACAGCGTGCCACGCAGAGAAGCGCATGCGCTGCCCAGGCTCGACCTAATAAATACCCCCTGCAACATGGCGCAATGGGCCCCTGATATTCCAGCATCTGAGATAGGCGAGTGTGTGGCAGAACAGGTCTAGCTCAAGTGTGAGACCACCTGTGTCTGAGGGTTGCAGGGGATTATGTCCTGCCCCTGTCTCCTTAACTTCCTTTTCACCTGTCGGAGTGATACTCTGCAATTAGTTGACATTTGAAAGCGTGGCCTAGAAACATCTTTAACTATCTCGCCTGCTTCATGTTAAAAAAATATGTTATAACATTTAAAAAAATCACAAATAGCAAAATAAATGCGTTTTCAGTCAGTCCTCTCCATCCATTGGTCTGCTCAAGTGTCATTTACATTTTGCTTCCTCCCACCATAGCCTACAGCATAGGACAATGCGTTAGCCCACTTACGGCTTTGGCTTTCTTCACTGTGAGGGACAGCATTTTGTGTTGCACATGTACTGACGGGTTGGTCAGTCAATCTCCCTTTAAATATTGTGTTTCATTTATTTGAAGTTTCAGTTTTTACGTACTTTTTTTGTGCAAACGTATGTATGCCACATTCAGATGGCAGCAGCGTTTTTATGTTTTGATTACTTTTACACTGTTAATGTCTATTGGATATGTTTGTTAAAAAAATATATATATTTGCAGGGTTGTCAAGGGCAGATGTATAGGCCCTGCCAATGCTTGTTTTAATGTGAATGACATCCATCTCTAATCAAATTGTTTCAGTGCAGATGTTTCAAAAAGGACCTTTTTTCGGCTGAAACGCACAGTAGTTGGAATCATTTGGTTCATTTGGACTTTTACAGCTGCTTAAATATTTTTTTAATTGCTGGCTCTAATTCGTGAGCTCACCACCAGCCTCGCCTTACCCTGACCCTCACTTTAAGCTCATACACCCAACTCTAAAACTATTTTTCTTACCCCTTACCATAGCCCTAACACTGACTAACCCTAGTCGCTGCGCTCTTTTCATATCTATTTCCATTAAAACTATTGCTTTTCTAGCTGAGGTTTTCAAACCATTCGGTTCCAGACACATGTAATTCGAACTAAATGAGTTGAGCTGCTTAGTATGTACCACACAGATGCGGAGTTCAAAACATTGTCTTTCAGGAAGAGAGGTAGAATGAGGGACCTGATATGAGGCAATTGTAACAGGCATTGCCAAAGCCAATAGGCCTGGCATTGGCAAGCTGGTCAGATGGTGATGCCCATGACAAAATAGCCCCCCTACTCTTATTTGTGTTGGAAAACGCATTATCATTTGGTTGCAGTGGTCCCTAAATACCTTTGGGCCACAGTGCCCCTGCATCTGCTGCATTACTGACAGGTAGGACCCTGATAGTTACATGCATTAACATTTTTTACTGGTAGAATATGTAAAGAAGAAAAAAAGAAACCATGCGGCTAGGTGGCAGACATATGCTCTGAATAAAAAATGTTTAATTTAAAAATAAATTAACCATCACATAGAATTTTAAAAGAACAGCATGGGAGTTTCTTAGTCTGCTCATGTACTAAGAACAGGGGTGGAATCTAAGAAAAAGTACTACTGGCTGAAATCTAAAGACATAGTTTGAACACACAAGGGTGACTAGAAAAATAAAAAACAATAGATAATTGAAAGACATTTTTTTCAAAGTAAAATATTGCCCAACAGCCCAGGCACTAAAGTACATTATTATGCAGCTCTCTCCATGTCATCAGGCAAAATGCTGTCACTCACAGTGTAAGAGATCTAATGGGAGAAGTGGGCTGACCCATTTTCCCGTGCTGTATGCTAAGGCAGGCAGACCAAAATGTGGGTCACAGCTGAACAGACAAATAGAGGATGAGGGCTGTCCGAAAGCCCCTCTATGTATGTCTATTTCTATGCACAATAGCGGCTGCTCTCATGGCAGAGTGGCGTGGAATGGGAGGTGAGGAAGGACGGACAACAAAAATAAAGAAAAAAAAGAATTTACCTTCTACTCGCTGATCGCCGCTCTTCTCCTTTCTGCTGAGGCTCCCAGACTCACCTGCGGCCAATCCCAGCACTTTTCTCATGCATGAGAGAAGCCCTGGGATTGGCCTAAGCAGGCTTATTTTCCACTCCAAAGTGGGCTGGGAGCCTATGCCTGCTTTCTCTCCACTGCAGCTCAAGTCGGGGAGATGACTGTGCGCATGACGGTTTGGTCATACTGAGACAGCCGACCAAATCGTCATGTGCACTGAGTGCAGTGTCACCACTCCTCCTGTGACTGCCTCCCCCGCGATGGCCCTTCCCACAAGACGCAACAGGAAAGGAAAAAGAAAATGATAATAAACATTTTTTATTATCGTTTTATTTTTCAAATTTTCAACACTCCTCCGCCAAAGCGGAGGAGCTGCCACTGCCTATGCATTTTTTATTTATGATTTCTGCTTTTATTATGTGAGGATGATGAGATAGCTAATGCAGTCTATAGGCCAGACCTAAGAAGCCTGTTGTGAGGGCCTTTCTCTGGATCCTGGCCTAGTCATTGGTTACCATCCTTGATGGGCACTGCCACCCAGGGAAAAGTCCTCACATTGCTAGCAGCAGAAGGAAAGACTGTATTGAGGCCCCTCTAGTCCAGGCAAAAATGTATGTCTGTTGGAACGTATTTAGGAACTGGAGCAACTGGGAAAGTCCATAAATTTCAGCAGGGCTGAAGTACTCCAAGAGCTAACATCTAACCAGCCTTGAACTGATGCAGTCCTGAACTTTTTGGGGCATTTTGAATATTTTGCTCTTTACATAAATACTGTCCCCATAATGTGATATCATGGTTGCAGATCTGAATCCACCCTAGGCTTAGTAGATCAGGTGGTCAGAAGTTAACAAGTTCACTACCATGTCTTCTTCAGGAGATATGGATTCATCACATTTACATTGAAAACGCTGTGATGTCCTGTGTAGCCACATTATCAATTAGGGAGCTGACAGCACTGGTCTTCTTTAAGAAAATCCAGGAGTTGCTTTATTTGTCCAACACAGCTAGCAGTGTAATCAGTGTAAGGAACAGGACACCCTGGCAACTAGAAAAGGGCTTTTTTGTTCATAAAACATCCTCAGTTGATCTTCGCTCAATGGAAGACTGTCCTTTACCCTGCACATTAACCAGACCATCTTCTCACTTATGTCTAACATATAATCCATCAAGTAATATATGAAGTACCTCTTGTTCTCTAGACTACCCTCCTCACCAAATAGAGAAGCCCCAGATATGGCACCTAAACAGAAGTTCAAGTGCGGAGATAACCATTCCCTTTTGTGGCACCTCCCTCAAGGCCAAGAGTATGCTTGGCATGAAGCTAGCCTGTTACACTCCCTTCTCAAGATTTACGCCCAGGCAACCATTATGCTTTTCAATGTTATATTACAATCTCTCAACTGTCTTTTCCTTTACATTGGTATGAGGTGGCAACATGGTAATTAATTAACCCCTCATGGGGTTCATGTATGTTGACATAAATGTCCTCTGTTAAATCGGGCTCTGTATACTCAACATGAGAAAATACGACAATGGACGCTCATGCCAACATTGGTACAGTATTTCTTCGCAATACTATGACGTTGTGGTGTTCAGTGGTGATATTCATTACAATATTATGTTTGTTGCCTGTGGTCATAAGATGGTAGAAGGTGGCCACAAAGTAGATTCCCATCATTTCACACAGAACTCTAATCACAGGCACTGGCACCGGGCAGCCCTAGTGTATAACTTACTGCTCATGGCAAATTAGAGTGGTCCAGCAAAACCACCCGCTATCAATGTGTAAGGCAGGCAAGTAGAACTGGAGATGCAGTCATAACCTTCTCCTGTTGATCCCAAAATGCCCTGCCAAGAGTCCCTTATGAGATAAATACAAGGGGAAGTTCATCTGTACCTGGGGACAGCCATTCTTGGCTGCCACCAGCCTCTGGACATTGAAAAACAGAGCCCACAATAGCCCACAGCAGCTAAAACCTCTCAGAGCTCTGTCAAGCTCCCTAACTCCAGAATCAGGCCCCCTTCAGGATGCTGTGCTCCTCCTCAGTAGGTGCAGTCAGCTCACGGGGCGTGACCTTGTGTGACCATTCTCTACGAGAGTCTCTTCAAATCCTTCTCCTTCTTAGACTCTCCCAAGTGCTTGGTCTGAGAGTGAGGCACGTCCACACTCTTAATTCCCAAGCTAACAAGGTCTTTCCCAGCGGTAAGTCCATGTTTGAGGTCAACCATCAGTCTCTCCAATCTTCATCGTCCCCAATTTTTCTCCAATCTAAAACTGCACCTTGTCAATGGGTACTTGAAAGCTTTCTCCCTGTTATTTTTTCATTTCCCTGGACATACTGCTTGGGGTCTACCAACACAGGATTGGTTGTGATCATGCAAGCCCCAGAAAATGAAAGGGGAGTGATCCTCTGGCTATCCACTTAGGCAGCTTCTATCAGATATTGGGCGGTACTACCTCTCAGGCATATGACAACACTATGACTGATCAGGGTACTTGTTCATCCCTTTCCTACATGACAAAGCAAGTTGGAATTCTGCAAAACGTGGGCGGCAGTCCACCCAGGTCACTCTTGCTTCAGGGTGCCTTTGTCACCGCAGGTGAAGCAGTCATCTGTCGCGTGGCCATATTTGCCCCTTTCTTCTTCTGGCCCGACATAAGAGCCCATTGTCCCTGGGATTCCCCAAATTCTGGGATCCATTGGAACTGTCATGGTCATTCTAAGAAGGCTCCTGGCCATGCTGCTGGGAGAGCTTCTGCCCGCCTGCCCCTTCTGATCTATCTATTCCCCAGCCTTCTACCCACAGCTACAGACAGTCGCTTGGGATCAGGTGCCAGATAGTTAAGAAGATGGTGTAGCAGTTCCACTAGAAAATCCTCTAGATGCTGCGCCACCAATCAGGACAAGAATAAAAAAATGTAACAGTCTGTCACAGGCGTTAACGTTCTGCCCCGTACCCCATCCCTTCAGATTTCTTTGTAAAATATGCATCTATGTTTATCATGACACCACAGGTTTCCTGCGCACTATTGAAGTTGCTCAGATGCTGGGCAGAAAAAGGTCCAACCCTCCGCCCCCCTGCGCCACAGCATTTTTCCTGCATGCATTCTTTTTCCTATTTTCATCAATTAACTCCATAATGGCTTCAAGGCCAATGAGGGGCAGGTGACATTGTAGTGCTACTGAATATTCCTCTTCTCTCATTCCACTTGCAAGCTGAAGCGTACTCCACTGCGCATGCTTGTCAGCAGTAATGGTACAGTTCCCCTCAAGATCCTTGAAGGAAAAGGAGAGAGTAGACAAAAGGGTTGACTGAAGCCTCTCCTGGTGCTACAGTGGGGCTGTGGTCACTTTGCCTGCCACAAACACATAACTCCATAACTATTCGCTCCTTCTGTGGCCGATCTACAACCCCAGTTTCCTAGTGCGTACAAATAAGGTGCTGTTAAAATAAAATTAGGGTCTATGACCATTGTTATCCTGAGAGCCAGAGACTGTGATTCCTATACAGAGTCCGGATGTCGTTGGGTCTTAGTTATTTACCATATACACAGTTTTCAGTAAATCTAGGTGCCAGAGAAAATGTTACACATGATTCAAGAATACTATAATACATCCACACTTTGTTCTGCTTTAATAATGTATAAGATTGGGTTTAAGCAGTGAAGACCACTGAGTTAGTGGCCAAGTTGCTGAGAACTTGCTACAAATTTCCAAGAAAACCCAAAGGCCCATCACTTAGAAAGGAAATGGGATTCCCAACTCCAACAAAAAACAGTTTCTGATTGGCAAAATCAATCTGAAATCTAGGGTAAATAGGGTGACTAGGGATCTGGTGCACTGGACACAGTTTAAGGAAAGGGGTCGGCTACAGTATCAATTGATCTTCATATTCAGTGTTCCAACATATTGCTGCTGGAGCTTGGAACTAGATTTACATTCAGTGTAGGCGCTCATCGGGAACCGCTCTTTTAAGGGATTATATTTTAAAAACAGCTGATTACGGCTAGACATTTTTGGTGGCAGGTGCATCTACGTAAACTGGGGTGTCCACTAAACGACTGGTTCCTACTAAGAAGACATTGGTTTTAGGTTTAGGGTTCCAAAGCAGAATTAAATTGTGATATTTCTGGGTCATACATTGTAGACACATGGGTCTCATTGTTTTAGAATCTGGGCAACCAGCATTAGTAATTGGGACACACCCTCACTCCCTTTGTGTCCTGTTGAACTTACTGACTCATACAAAGTCATACAGGTCAAGGCATAATTTTGGTTTACCAACAGCCACAGTCATTTAATTGCAGCTGGGTCTGGTGGCTTAGTGGACTAATGCCTCCACTTTAGCGGCCTGTGTTCAACCTCATGGTCACAGGTTCAGATCCCAGTGGGTCCACTCAGCCTTTCATCCTTCTGAGGTCAATAAAATGAGTACCATTGAGTTGGGTAACAATAAACATCTGTTATCCAGTGCCAAGATACCCTTCTGGGTGAACATGCACTTCACAAATATTTATGTTATGTTGCAGGCCTTTCACCCCCTTAGGTGAGGCAGGTGCCATCAGGTCTAGACAGACATGGCCAGCTGATCTACAGATACTCATGTCTTTTGGGGAGACCACCTTTCCCATATCATCCTCGGCTCAGGTCTCCGTCAGATGGGCCTTGTGTTTGTACTCCAGATTAGGGTAGATGCTCTCCTCTCCTTGGCATTTGAGTATTACTTTATCCAGGCATGGCACATCTCAGGGCTTGTCCAGTATACTAGACAGTCCTGGTCCTGGGGGGGACTGAGTATACCAAAGTCCTGGTCTGACGTCTCCTTCAGGTGACGATGGAGATATTCCTCAGATGTCCAGTCATATACAAAATACTAGCTCAGAGGACTATTATGTATGACATTCTGGGGTCACGGCAGAAGGATACATCACAAAGTGTCCCATGTTTAAACCGTATTTTCAACCAACCAATGCAGGGCCTACCTTTCTCACAGGAGGGGTGATGGACAGCATTAGACTGTCAAAGGGAATGAGGACTGGAGAAACCCAGTGCAAACCTCTTACACTGGGACTCCTCCAAACATAGTACACCACAGATGACAAAAGTGATATGATTGTCTATGCACAATGCAGATATCGCAGCCTCAGGGCGAGCCGTCACTGGGCATATCTGTGGACAGAGCTGTCAGGTAGCTGAACTAGTTCTGCTCAGTGCTTTGTCCTGAAGCAGGTCTCTGGTCTTGTGGGATGTGAATATAGATTCTCTCAACACTCCTAGACCGGCTACAAAGCTTGCTCCATGCATGTTTTCAGGTAGGAAAGGACAACTGGCAGCAGAGCCTCCATCTTATACTGCAGTTACAGTGTGTTAGCAGAAGACAAAACATATGGACTCCCTAGCAGGTAATACATAAACACAAGATGCACCACAACATACACATGCATGCTGCCATGAAGGAACCTCTTTATGGGGGAAGAGTAGATCCTCTCCCCAAGATAAAAAGATCTGTGTCCCGGCACTATTGAGTCAGTCATCAGAACTAGGCCTGGGCGGAGTTCGCGGAGTTCCAAATGACCAAAAAACTCTGCTGCACTACGTGGCAGTCTGCAAGCGGTGGAGTGCGTTAGGTCACACCGTTCGCGCTGATTTTGAGCATCGGATGTTTGTCCCGAGCTGGAAAATCAGCGCGAACAGCACCATGCGCAGTGTAAGAGGGCGCTGCTACTTTCGGCCGCTCGAGTAGATGTTCTACTTGAGCGGCAACTTCCTTAACGCGAACAGATGTATTCTCAATGCGAGCAGTCGTGACCATTCTTGACCGTCCACAATGAGAAATCCCACTGGGAGGTGGTCTAGTGTTGGATTTTCCTCACTCGCGCTCGCCAACTTAACGTTGAAGAGTGTGAGCGAGGAAAAAACTCTACTTTTCAGAACTCCGCATGCTCCGCGGAGTGCGGAAAACTCCACAAACGGAGCGGAGTTCACTGCCCTGGCCTAGTCAGAACCTCATCAGAGGGCCACCACGACAGAAGGCACAGGCAGCCGGAGAAGTCTCAGTAGTTGTCCCAGGACTTCCAAAATTGTCAGGCTCAGGTAAGGGTTTAGGCAAGAGAAAACATATAGCATGGTCAATTTAACCCATAAAAAAGAATGAAAACCTACTGCGATATATAAGGACGTTTGTAAATTATACATGTACACGTATTAATAATGAGGTCATCTAGAATATTCAAAAGTCAGATGTTAGTTCCATGAATACATAAATCCCTAGATGCAACCTAATAAAGATTCCAGATTTATTATACATGTAAAGGGTGATAACTGCCAAAAAACAGTATTTCCAAGAGTTTCCCACGTCTGATGGTGGAGAGTTGGCGCTAACAGGCACACCTTTGCCACGCAGAGAAGTGGTATTAGCACATTTCTTGATGTGGTCATTCCACTTTTTATAATGAGAAGAATCAGGGAAATGCAGGGAAATGCGCATTCTGTACATTGGGCGCGTTTCTTACACTCCCAACAATCTCTATATGGAACCCTCAGGCTCTGAAGAGGAGTGAACTTGGGAAGAGATGTACCCAATGGCACGCGAAGAGGTACATACCGGGTGCAGTAAATACCACTTAAAATGATTTTCCTCTTAGAAATTAGGCATTTCATGCAGAATGCACACAATTTTCCCATTTATTGGAATTTACTGCACATTTTGCCACTCTTAATTTCTGAAAGTTTGACCTAACAAAATTTGCCAATGAAAATTGCGTGGTGCAGTTTGTAGAACAAACTAAGAATTCTGTTCCCTGCATAAACTCCTGTTTCCACAGGACATGGAATTCACAACTAAACTTGGAATCCGGGCCTTTGACTGTGGTGAAATTATTTGGGTTGGAGAGGGGGTGGACTCCGTCGTCCAACTCCTTGTTTCGAGGCTTTGATGGACCAAGTCCAGCTTTGTCTTTTAAAATCTACTTAAAATTAAATTAAAGTTATGGTTCTTCTCACACACATTGACTCGTTTTCTTTTTCCTCGCACATAAGTCCTTTCTTTTTCCATTACACACTCAACGCTCTCTTCTATTTCTTCCGTATACCACCTTGTCTCTCATAACCCATCTCACAGGGTAGGGGGCACTGCATTCTCTGCCCCGAACTTTCACCTTCAGCCTCCATCGCCACCACACACAGTGTGTTCAGCAGCAGTTACATTTGTGCAGCTCTGCGTGGAAAAGTCTTTTATGCGCATCCCTGTCAGTCCCCCCAGCTGCAGGCTTCGCGTTGACAGCTGACGAGTCCTGTCTGCTGCGTGCAGCGTGAAAGGAGATGGTTTCTGGGAAATAGGAGGAGCTGGCGTTATGGACCCGGCACGAGATAACCTAATAGCTTCATCTGCAGAAAACAGCAACAGGTGGCTGCTGAGCCCCAGACAGTAGTGATGTGCAGAACGGGTAAGCGCCGCCCCCTCCGCACGACAGATACATCAGCAATACACAGCGAACTGGTACATCATAGGCACCAGCATGGCAAGAACATATCATAAACTTAGGACAGGTGCAATGTTAATAGCAGAAGTGCAAGCTTCTTTCACACACTGAAAAGGTGCAGCAGAAGCAGCTGTACAAGGATTCCCTGCACTGCACAGGTACAGTATGAGGACCGCCAGCAGTGCAAGCTTCTGACTTTCACACACACAGACTTTGAACAGGTGCAGCACAAGCGTTCCTCTCACCCTGAACAGGTTCAGCATGAGAAGCAGCAGTGAAAGCTTCATTCACACACACAATGAAAAGGTGCAGCAGAAGCAGATGTGCAAGGTTCCATTGCACAGGTACAGTATGAGGAGCACCAGCAGTGCAAGCTTCTGTCTTTCACACACACAGACACTGAACAGGTGCAGCACAAGCGTTCCTCTCACACTAAACAGGTACTGCATGAGGAGCAGCAGTCAAGCTTCCCTCAGCCACAGTGACAAGGTGCAGCATAAGCAGCAGCAGTGCAAGCTTCTGTCTTTCACACACTCAGACACTGAACAGGTGCAGCACATGCGTTCCTCTTACACTGAACAGGTACAGCATGAGAAACAGCAGTGAAAGCTTTATTCACACACACAATGAAAAGGTGCAGCAGAAGCAGACGTGCAAGGTTCCAGTGCACTGCACAGCTACAGTATGAGGAGCACCAGCAGTGCAAGCTTCTGACTTTCACACACACAGACACTAACCAGGTGCAGCACAAGCGTTCTTCTCATACTGAACAGGTACAGCATGAGAAGCAGCAGTGCAAGCTTCAAATCAAATCAAAAGAAGGCTTTATTCGATTGTTATATCAGACAATCATAAAAGCAGGTTAAAAAAGAGAAAAACATTTTTCATTACATACAATATAAAATTCAGTTAAGATGTTGATTAAAACAGTATTAAACTAACATAGCCCTCTTTCATATAGAACAAATAAATTAGCATAAATTTCCTTTGACTCATCATTTTCCTCATAGCTAACAATCTTAAAAACACATTACGAAAAGACAAAATACGTTTTTTCGTTACACGCAATTCATTTAAAATATGAATTAGGACGGAATAAGCTAACATAGCCCTATTTCATATAACATTAAGTGAACATACATTTCCTTTGACTCAGCACGTTCCTCAAGAAAATTGCTATCCTAAAAACACTGTGCTCATTGTCCAAATGTTGTAGTGCCAAAAAAGCAGGTCGACACTGCCGAAGACCGAACCACTTTAAAACGGGTACTAAGTAAATACTCCTCACATGGGAATAAAATTTACAAAAAAGGACAACATGAATCGTAGATTGGGCAGAAGTATTATCGCAGGGGCATGGTTGGAGGTCTTGAGCCCAGGGCCGGACTGGCTACCGGGCGTTTTGGCATGCTGCCGAGCTGGGGGCTGATGTCACTGCGGTGGGGGCTAATTTCGTTGATGGAGACCTTCGTGTGCTACGAAATAAACAAAGCAAAACGAATTTCGTTCAGCACACGCAGGTCCCCATCAACGAAATCAGCCCCCAGCTCGGCAGCATGCCAAAACGCCCGGTAGCCAGTCCGGCCCTGCTTGAGCCCAATCGTTCATCTTAGGATGGGTGACTAATCTGTGAAAAACCCCCAACCTAAATCGGGTTAATAGGAACCTGTCGTGAGCTCCTGGTACAAAGATTAAATAGGGTTGGATGTTAAAAGAAGTTAAAATCAGTTGGTTGTGCAGGACTGTTGGTTTTAATATCTCAGTTGACATTCTAATAGAGTCCATCAGCAGAATACCCTCTTTTCTTAATTCCTTCCTAGTTATTGACCGAATGGTACTAGGGTTAGTAAAATACTCAAGATAGCCCAAATCTTTTAAAAAATTGCGGACATATCTAATCCATGGGATCCTCAAAGCCCCTTCTAATTTCAGAGAATCCAGGAGGATATCTCTGTTCAATTTTGCCTCTTCTTTAGTCCAGAGCCTATGCCATAATAGCACAGGCTCAAGTTTTATTAAATCAGAGATGAAGGGGAGCCCCAACTCCGCATGGCATATACACGCTGAAGTACCATTAGGGACAGTAAGAATGTATCTTAGGAAGGAATTTTCTGCTCGTTGGATAGGGAGCAGGTCAGTGAACCCCCAGACTCCTGCCCCATAAACTACCGCTGAAACACACTTTGCCTTATAAATAGCAATAAGCTCCTCCGGTGGTCTTTTACCCAGTTCCTAGCAAAGGTAGTAAGGGCGGATGTTGTACGTAGGAGTACTAGTTTTTTAGCTGCAACTGTGTGAGCCCAGTTATCATTATGGGCAAACAAAATACCCAGATATGAAAACCTCTTGGTTACCCCAATCTTCTGTCCTGACACAAACATATCTCTATATTTTTTGATGCCAGGGCCACAGCGCATGATGAAAGTCTTGGAGGAATTTATTCTTAAACCAAGATCATTTATGAATAGAGAAAAACTATCAAGCACTCTCTGAAGACCTACTTGTGTGCGGGACATCAGCACCGCGTCGTCCGCATACAGGAGTGCCGATATTGGGCGTCCGGCCACTTGGGGGGAGTGGTGGTTATCCTTGAGAAGGGCCTCCCCCAATCCATTAATATAAAGGTTAAAAAGGAACGGGGCCAGGACACAGCCTTGCCTGACTCCGCTCCTGATCGGGAAGGCGGCCGAACACTCACCCTTCAGACCACAACGCACACGTGCCTTGGCATCACTATAAAAACGTTTTAAAAAATAAATAATCTGAACATCAACTCCCATATCATCTAAAATTGACCAGAGCTTACTATGGACCACGCAGTCAAACGCGGCCGTAAGGTCAACGAATGCTAAGAACAGGTTCCCCTTTTTAGCCCTCGTGTATTTCCACACCAGGATGGACAAGTTTAAACCCTGCTCCACCATCCCCAATCCGGCTCGAAAGCCGTATTGCAGGTCAGATAGAACAGAGTTCTCCTCGACCCAATCCTGGAGGCATTCTAAAATTATTCTGCCCGCTACTTTGGTTATTGCATCTAATAGGGATATTGGCCTATAGCACCCCGGGTCCTGTCTATCCCCCTTTTAAAAAATGGGCACAATCGTAGATTCAACCCAGGTAGGTAAAAAAGCAGTGCTACAGCTAGCATTAGCACCTGAACTATAATAGGCCCCCACAGAGAAGTATTTGCTTTAAACAAGTCTACAGGGATTCCATCTGGTCCAGGGGCCTTGCCACCTTTGCTGACAGAAAGTCCCCGCTCCACCTTGTCCAGAGTAAACAGTAGGTCATGATGCTGGGGTAAGGACTTCAAGCTGTAATCCTCCCGAATATGTTTATCCGTCTCAACCGGGTTTACCTCGCCAATATATACTCGTGAGAAATGATTAATCCATAGTTCCTCACTATTAGCAATTTCAAGGGAAGGGCCCTCCTCGATATACAAAAGTGGTGCCTTAAACAGCATTCCAAAATGCAGCACTGTCTTTGGCCAAAGAGGCCGTGTGTAATGCCTCCCATGCCTCCTTTTTCAGAGTGGTTTTTCTGTCCCTGATTGCTTGCTTATATTCTACTCTGGCCAACCTTATCGTAGTCAGATTTCTCGGGATCTGATGCAATTCTTTTTTTAGGTGGGAGTAGGCTTGAGTACACCTAGAGTCAAACCATCCCTTTGGATTCCTATTACTACTTTTCCGTCTGAGGAGGGACTCTCTTACTGCATTGGAAATCATGGAGAATGAGGCTAAAATGTGAGCTGGAGCGACTGATTCACAAAGACATGTCTCTATAGCAAGTTTACACTTACCCACCACTGTAGTAATTAATGCTGCTTGATCTCTCATATTCCAGCGCAGGGAATACCCATTAACACTCCCAATGGCTAGGTTTTCTAACAATTGATCTTTATTTTTAGACACATTAATTTTGCTGGAAGATAGATTGATATCCAAGCATAGGGGGAAATGATCACTAAGCGAATTGTCTGAGACATGAAAGGAGTGTAGCCTATGTGCCTGACAACTAGATATTAAAACATAATCAATAGTCGAATAAAGACCTCTGCCATTGAATGTCCTGGGCATAGGGATAGGTACTGGGCATAGTTCATTGACGAAGCCCAGATCAAGACAAAAAATTAATTCATTAAAATACTCCCCTAAAGTTGAATGCCGAAAGTGTGAAATGCATGCCCCTCCTTCATTTAGAACTCCGCATAAATTATCCCCGGCATTGGCACATAGCGCACAGTTAAAATCCCCTACTAATATTAACATCGTATCTCTTACCAAATTGCCCCCCACAGTTTTCAACAATTGCAACATATTATTAACAACAGTTCCTATTTGCTCTACAGGAATGTTATTATAAAAGTTGATCAAGACAATAGAGTATTTAGCATCAATGTCCAATTTAACTAGTTGGAAATAATGTTCGCTAGCGAGCAACGTTATGTTTTTTACGTTCATAGAGCACGATAAGTATGTGCTCAATCCACCCTTGGCCCTACCACTCAGACCGTCAATTGCTGGGGTGTGAAACGTCCTGAACCCATTTAGATGAGTGGCCTCCTTTGTCCATGTTTCTTGGAAACACATAACCTCATACCTTGAAATAAAGTCCCACCATTGGTGGCTGCCTAATTTGGAGGAGATACCCGCAAAATTCCATGAAACGATGTTACAAAGGGCGGGCTTGCCAATATCCAAAGGATTAGTGGAGGATACGGTCCCGAGTGGCTCCTCAATTACATTGCTACGTGGGGGAGAAACAATTAGAGAACCATCCCCAATTACATTGCAATGTGGAGAAGAAGTAATTAATTGACCTAGGGGTACAGCATGAGCTGCCAGCTCTAGGTCTGTTATCATAGGAACCTCATCTATATCTCTGTTACTATTATATATAGGCAGTAGATCGACATTATCAGTTAAGGTCAGTCCAGAGTTGCCCTCATCATTTGGCCTGCTAGCTTCAGGGCAGGGACAAGCAAACATCTTTAAATTCAGTCAGTTGATGTCTTCCAAGGGATTCAAGACATCAAAACGGTTACGCACCTGGACCGAAAATCTGAGCTCCCTGGTCCTCGTGGAGTTGCCTCCTGTATACAAGTGACCTCGGAGATTGGGGGGTTTAAATGGTTGATAAAAATAACCAAGTGGAAGTACATTTATCTCATTAGAGTTGATGTACCCATTATTTCCCCTCTCTAAGATTTCGTGCACCAGATAGGGGGAGCAAAACGTTAGAACTACACAATCACCGCAAAGTGATTTGACTGAGGGGCCCACCCACCCTATTCTCTGTGCCATTTTAAATTCTGAGAAAAGGGAGTTTTTGATACCGGTCTTTATACTTAGATAGTGTAATGACTTGTTCCTTAAAGTCGACCAGTGTTCAAAAACATTGTGGGGTAGGGAAGGGACATTAGCCAAAACCACGGTGTATGGGGTTGCTTCTGGGGGCAGATTTAAATAACATGGGGAGTTAGGAGACTTGTCTTGTTGTTCAAGAGGGTTTATCCCTCTCTCCGGCTCCTCATTTCTTCCCTGTATTCTAGCCCCTGGAGCACCTCTCTTGGAGCTAGCTATACTATTAGTTTCTATCGGCGAGAGTACTACACCGGGGGAAATCTGATCAGTACAAATAGGGATGTTTGTTACACTAGGTGTGATATTATCAGAACCACTCTTGCCATGTGCCTGTCTATTTCCAATAATGCTAACTGGGTGGCCAGCCCTCGCATCCGTCCTCATGATATTTGGCGGGTCTATGTTGTGATTAGGATTAATTGCCGGGATGCCGGGATAACTGATGAGTTACGGCTGATCAGTTGCTCCACTTTGCTCAATCTAGTTTCAACAATACTAATTTTTTGCAAAATGGGTTCCAGCAATGTTGACATCAGGATTTCAAGTCTACCTCAGAAATTCCCCTCTTGTGCACTATCAGCAAGCTTCTCTGGCACAATATGAGGGGGAAAGTTAATAGGACCCTCATTAGGTGCATGTACAATTAAAGCAGGTTTCGCTTTCTTCCCATTTATTCTTTTGGCGGGTTTATTCTGTTTTTGTACCCCTCTACTCTTTCTTTTATTTAGGGGGGATTCGGTGATACGATCCAACCCAAGTTTGGCTTTCTGCCCTCTGGTAGTGACTTTAGGCCTGGTGGGACTAGGTTCTGAATCAGGAGATGGAAAAGAGACAATCTCTGTCACTGAGTCTAATACCCGATGTGGTGACGGGCTCATCCGAGGTGGAGTTACTTCGTCGCCGCGGAGATTTCAGTGAGTGCAGGAGTCAAAGAAAGTCTGTTCTGGGAGGGTAATGGCTCGAGAGAAAGCCTTCGTTCTGTGAGCTTAATCTCATTAATGAGGGCCGACTCTGCCTTCAGTAAGAAGGCATCTAACGTCCCTACGACACCCTTGCCTGTACTAAAAGTGCGTTTACTCATGGTAGCAGTGTATAATCAGAGCAATGTATTATTAACCAAATAACGCCAAACAAAAACTACAAAACACAAAAGCGCCCCGTGGCCAAGTTCTTAAGGGGGTTGCCCAGCCCGGCCTCTGACGGTCCCTGACGGATGCAGACGGGCCCGCCCTTGGCCGGGCGCGGGGGTCGAGGCAGCGCTTTATAGCGTGATGGTCGCGCGTCCCCCCACGGCAGCTGAAGCTGGTTAAGTTGCTGTGGTGCACCCTGGGAATCCGAGTCCCACCAGGGTGAGGCGATGGTGCGAGGGCAAAGGAGATCCCCTCAAGCAGTGAAAATGATGCAGGGCAGCCCACGTCCCAAACTAAGTAAGTTTAAAAATGGCACAGCAAAGGAAAATGCAGAGAAATCGACCAGCTTCATTCACACACACTGAAAAAGTGCAGCAGAAGCAGCTGTGCAAGGTTCCATTGCACAGGTACAGTATGAGGAGCACCAGCAGTGCAAGCTTCTGTCTTTCACACACACAGACACTGAACAGGTGCAGCACAAGCGTTCGTCTCACACTGAACAGGTACTGCATGAGGAGCAGCAGTTAAGCTTCCCTCAGCCACAGTGACAAGGTGCAGCATAAGCAGCAGCAGTGCAAGCTTCTGTCTTTCACACACTCAGACACTGAACAGGTGCAGCACATGCGTTCCTCTTACACTGAACAGGTACAGCATGAGAAGCAGCGATGCAAGCTTCTTTCATCTACACTGACTAGGTATGGCTCATGCAGCAGAGATGCAAATTAACCTCACGCTGAATTTGTACATCACCAGCAGCAGCCCAATATTGCCTCACACAGAATGAACAAGTTTATAACAGGCAGCAGCAGTGCAAACTCCACTCTCACACATAGAAGAGGTAGAGCATAGATAGCAGCAGTGCCAGCTAACAACATTCCTTCATGCACTGAATAGGCACAGCATGGATTCCCCAAACATCCTGTTGAGGGAGGAGTTCAGAATAGGCTGGATTAGTTTGTCAGTACAGTCCATTATAAGGATTAATGAAAAAGGAACAACGTGCTATGAGGGTGGACATCCGTATCTATGTATGGCTATTTTAGAGCGAATCTATCTACTAAGCAACACAAGATTATACAGTGGCAGATGTACAAATGGAAAACAGTCAGCAGGCTTCAGACGGCAGAAGAGAGAAAGGGGTGCTGTTGGAACCAGCACTATCAGGTTGGCTGAAGGGATCCCCCATTCAGGCAGAACCCACAGCTTCTGTCAAGGGCAGGTGATAACACACACTGTATAACCTGCGCTCACGCCGAACTGAGCAGTCAGGTTTATCACACATGCAATGTGTAAAGCAAAGGCACAGCACTCAACCACAGTAAATACACTGCACATCACAAAAGAGAGACCTCACACAGAGTGTAGGTAAATATCATTTGTATTCAACACACTAAAACGGAGGTATTGTTGGTAGGGAAGGACAGGAACCTCTGGAATGAGCAGTGGTGGCCTAGTGTGCTTGGAGACACCCCCACCCCTAAGTCGGTGGTTAAGAACTTGGGGGTCTGGATGGATTCCTCCCTTAGCTTCCAAGAACACACAAAAAAAGTCGCGGGCACCTGCTTCGGTCTCTTGCGGGGTCTTAAGCCGCTGCTGAAGTCTTTCAATCCGCTCACCCGTCAGCTGATCGTCCAATCTGCCATTTTATCCAGATTGGACTACGCTAATTCGCTCCTCTTAGGAGCCAATCAGGCTGAGGTAATGCGACTACAGCGTGTGCAGAACGCGGCTGCTAGAGCCCTTTTAGGGATCCCTCGTCACTGCTCCACCACTGACGCCGTTCGGCGGCTTCACTGGCTTCCGGTGGCCAAACGGATCCAATTTAAGGCACTCTGCCTATCCTTTAAGATCCTGAAACTTGCTTCACCCTGCCTCCTTGCGAATATGCTAACCCCCTACAAACCCTTGTGCGAATTGCGTTCCTCGGGGCAGCATCTAGTCACTGTCCCCCGGGTGAAGCGTGTACGGGCTGGTGGACGCTCCTTCCACTACATGGCCGCTAAACTATGGAATTCTCTGCCCCCTCAGATCCGCTGCCTTAATGACCTACTGGCTTTTAGGAAAGCTATTAAAACCCTCCTCTTCCCACAACTTTAGGCCGCCTCCCCTCTCTCTGCTGCCTACCAGTCTTTCTTCGACTCTGCTACTCTCTGTTGCTGGCAGCGCCGGGACGCCTCTTTGCTGGGGCAGCTGCGCGCTTTATAAATTTGGCTAACAATAACAATAACACACATTAACCTATGCAACATGAATATCATGGATTTCTGGGCATAAATTACACTTAGCAATATTACTAGCAGTACAAGGCCCAATCGTCTTGATAAAATATCGATAGTATGCACCCAGGGGACAATTCCTACTCTAGACCCCACAGGAACCCTTATGCAGTGCGACACCTTGTCAGCCCAAGGCCCACCCCCACAATCCTCATAATTCAATATCACACAGTTATAGGGTGCACCCTGGGTCAAAATGAATTCAGAAATATGTACATACAAGGAATTATAACACTTTTTAGCAGCACTGCGGGCCGAGGCCACACGGGTAAAACCAATGTTAAATGTAAGGTACTTTTGGCAAGAAATCAACATATAAAACCACACCGCTGACCAGTATTATGAATCAAAGGCGGTGTGTGTCTCCCTCACACACACACTCACACTGCACCGCTACACGGTGATACAGGTACAAGCCCGGTCCCTATGGGACACTCTTGCACACATACGCACACAACACGCTAATGGGGTATAACTGATACCCAGTAGGTCAATGGATAACACGCTGTAGAACCTGTGGCTCCAAGTCTCCCTTCACCCTCCAATTCTCCCCTACTGTCCTATTCCCCCCCCACCCCCCGGATGGGGGATCACAAGCCCCTTTCTCCGGATACTAGGCCGCACAGGGCCGAGGTCACACTGAGTCTGGGTCCCCAGAAAGCAGGTGGGGATAAGTAGGAAGAATAATTAAGAGGCAGACGCAAACAAGGGGGTTTTGGCCCCAGTCAGGAAAGTCACCAACAGGTTGCAAAGCAGAAGCGGGCTGATGGAAACAATCGGTTCCAAACAGGAGTCCATCAGGGCCTTCCGAGACTAGCCCAGTTCTGCAAAGCTCAGGGGAGTCTCGCAGTCTCTTGACCTGCTACCGTATTTTCTTGGAAGCATTCCTCCAGCCTAGTCAATCACTCTCACGCCTACCTGGAGCCAAGACATCGTCGGGAGGGGCCCGGTGAGGAGAGGGCAGTTGGTCCACCAGGATGTGGCCTAGAAGGGAACAATCAGTGAATGAGGAATAACACAGGGGGAACCTCTCGGCATCAGTAGGCACCCCATTCGGGACACATTGATCAGAGTCATACTCAGGCACAAGGTCTGGTGCCGGATGAGATGTGTCACACCAGACACTTCAGGTCACACGATGAAGAGTTGCAAATTCTGTACCTCCCTAGAAATGAGGCACTCTGTCTGGTGCGTTGATGTAGGTTGCAGCAGACGATTCCAGTCACACACACAGGCGCAAGTTCAGAAATATCTCATGAGGTGGAATAAGACACTGCAATGGGTACATCCCCACCTCCAAGGGTCGCAACCTGTGAATCGAAAACCGCACTCAATGAACATGCAGGTGGCGTGGCGCATGAGAGATATGCAGCACAATCGACGTAGCGGGCCACTTTGGATCCTGCAATCTGTGAATCCACTCACCACCAAAAAGATGCTTATGCGTGCCTAGGTCCCTGTGGTACAGGGGCCACTTGCCTGAGATGCAGGCCGGACTTTGGGGGTGCCCCACTAGCCACTCCGGTCTCCAGGCATGATTCTTAGTTCCAAGATCACGCTGCGCTGTCCGTTGGAATTCAGCAGGCAATGTGGGCACTTAAGGGGACACCACTCTCCAGATGTCACCGTTGGCTGGTGTGGGTCCCTCGTAGGAGATCTTTGTTGTCTCTGATATCTCTGAGAGAACAGGGGGCCAGGCAACTGGCCCTTGGGGAGCCCACTCAAGTGTGCCACACTTCAGCAGGTAGTCAGCCCAGGCCAGCCACTATTCAGAAAGGACATGCGATCCTTTCCAATGGCAGTAATCCTCCTTGTGCACAGCAGATTCCTCTGGCAGTGTGCACCGCACAGTCCAGGTTCTCCGGTCCTGCATCCCTACAAGTGGATCTCTCTCTTGCAGTAGGGTGGCCTTTGAAGTTGGGGGGGTTCAGAGGGTATCCCTTTGAACCACAGATGTGTCCCCTAAATTTCCGTCCTGTCTGGCATGAAGCCGCAGAATGCAGATCTTTCTCTTTATGGGGGTCATGATCTGGCTACAGAGGCCAAGGGTCACAACCTCTTCCTTCCACCTAATCCGCCCGTGCCCGCAAATGGCAGAGGTCGGCCGTTCCAGTTGCATGACTAATGGTTTATTGCTGTCACTGGGAAACGCCCAGATGTGGTCCCATGCCCGCTGGTGTTGACCGGTGCCAAGCACCATGGCACACAAAGAGTTTTAGAGCATAGAAATGTCCATGTTTCTATAAGTGGCATTTCTAAGCGAGATATGCCAAGTACACCTTTACCACTGGAAAGGGTTGGCATTGCAAATCCATTGATAGGAAGCATCATGAGGCTGCACCACTGTGCTCCACTACTGCAGCTTGAAGTACTCTCGATCACTTTCTCACGCTAACCTAGGGGAAGAGCAAGCCTCATAGGTAGGGAAACACATACGGGTAGTACCTACTATCTGGGCAGGGTAGACACGCGTGTACCTGCCCAGCCCTTCACATTCCGATCCGAGTGGAAGTGAAAGGTCCGCTCACGATGGCCAGTGGTTTAGAAAGGCCAGCCTGAGTACACGCGCAATGGCGCCATTACAGACCTGCCATGGCAGGTTGGACACATGTTTAAAAGCATGATCCGTGCAAGTGCACACACTGGCCTGCAATGGCAGGCTCAACACCAGTCTCCAATCACCATTGGTGCACATGCACACAGGCAGGCCTAAAATGGCAGACCTACCCTATGTTTAGCACCATCATTGGTGCCCCCTTCCTAACGTGTGTAGGAAGACGTGCACACTTTCCCGCTGCATTTGCAGGAGGAAGGTGTCCAGAGCCCTGACGCCAATACCAGTGCGCACACCGGCCTTGACTTATGTCTCAAAAACATCATTGGTGGCAGTGCGCCGACCGGCCTGCAAAAGCAGGCCTGAAACATGCTTAGCACATCATTTTGCCAGCGTGCACACCGCTTGCAATGGCAGGCGGATGATCTGTTTCACCCCATCAGGTAAGCATCACTTCCTACCATGGGTAGGAACGGTGCACCCACTTCCCCACTGCACCAACAGTGGGGAAGTGCCTCGGGCCCTACGGCCACAACAGGGGTCTTAGAAATCCGTGGGGGGTCCCACTGGGGGGAGCTGACCTCCGAGGTAGGGAGAACCCACCTGGGGGATTCTTCCCTACTCGGGCAGTGGACACGCTCGTGTACCTGCCCGGTGACTCACCTACCCCGAGCTTCACCCCTTGGGACGTACCTTAGGGCCACTCCGGTGGAAGAGGAGGCCCCCTCAGTGTTGGCTCATGAGTAGGAGAAGCCAACCTGAGCAGGATACATGACAGGCAAGCGAGTCCAGTGGGGGTACGGTCATTGCCGTGTCCCACTACTAGCCAGTGCCGTACCTGCCCTGGGTATGTGGTATGCCTTTTTACAGGGCGCTCACAGGGATGACACATAACCCAATGATGTAGGCACCCCGTTTATGACCTGTGTAGGAAGGGTGTTCATACTTTCCCACTGAGGTACAGTGGGATCATGCCCAGAGTCCTAGGGTCATGAACAGAGAGTAGGCAAAGACTAGGAGAACAAAAAGCAAAATGTTTTGGGGGGAAACGCTCTAAGAAGGTCATGTCCAATAGGTGCTGAAGGGAAGAAAGGATTGCATCAAGGGTGCTGAAGAGAAATGTGGGCGTGCACACACATAGAGCACATAGGACAAGGGAGTTACGAGCAGCGACTGACTCAACCGTGAAGTGCATAGCTGAGAAAGTTGCTTGAAGAGATGAGTCTTGAGTTCTTTTTGAAAGGTTAGATGGAATGAGCTTCCCATATAAGGAAGGGGCTGCAGTTCCAGAGCAGTGCTTAATTTAAGTAGAAAAAAAGATGTAGCTGAAAGTTTTGTTCAGAATCCCTCAGCTGATATTATCGAAGAAAATTGTGCAGAGTACCAAGCCTATATAGTCTTGATTTTAACCCCTGCCTCTTCAATCTATCCACAGACACTTCCTGCCTCTTTATCTCATTCTTGTAGATTCTTCTTCTTGGATACTTTCCCCCTTTGCCATTGTTTTTCCATCTTTTTCTTCCTGCTTCTTTTCTCTTTTTGTGGTTTTCTCTCTCTTACTCTGGATCAAAGTTTGTTAAGAAAAACCATGTGCAGGTTCGCAAAAATGAGTGCTGGTGGACCCCTCCTGCAACCACGGGCTCAAATTAAGCAATGTTCCAGAGCCTCAGAGCATAGTTGGTATGGTAGTTTTATAGCACAAACCTGGCTGGCTTGGAAGCAAAGGAGGACTGTACATTGCTTGGGGTAATGGGGGAAAAGCTACAAAATTGTGTACATCAAGTAGGAATTACATAAATATAATTAATGCACTACACATTTTGCACACAGAGGGATTAAGCAATGTGCCCAGAATCATGATGTCAAGCACCAAGAACCTGAGAACCTGGGTCCCCGGTGGCCAAAGTCGCAGCTCTAGCTGCTAGACCACTTCACTTGCCTCCTGGTGAAGGTTTGATGTGTTGCCTTCTCTTTCCTACACAGTGTGAGGATGTTGATGCTGCTGCTGGTGATATGAAGCAACACCCCACAGGAGATCTTGACCTTAGTTACCAGATACTCAGTGACGCTTGAGTCTACCTCCTTGAAGATAGGGCGGCCGAGGCCAAGCAGGCCAAGATAGCATCATATCTTAGATACACTCCGGGACCTCCTCCCACATCCTCCATAATCCTACTGGCCGCAGGGTCGGTTTTCCCCATGGACAGCGGTGGTCACCAAGTGGTGAGGGTCTCATTACTCCAGGAGTCTGTGATCCCTCCCGGGCGTACTGATCGAGAGGCGTGGTCCGCATCGGCCCATGGCAGCTCACAGGAGGAAAATGACACTGAGATCTGGTGTCTCCCTACATTTTCGGGAGATCGCTACACTCCTCTAACACACATCTGGTTAAGACCCCCTGCTATAAAGAAAGCAAAATATGGAGGGCGAGCCGTCTCATATAATGCTGCTAAGTTATGGAACAGTCTACCTTTCTTTCTCCGTTCAACTGGGAAAGAACTTCCCTTTCAAAAATCATTGAAAACCTCACTATTCTCCAACGTATCTTGGTAAACTCCCCGTTCGCCTCTGGTTCGCACTAATAGCGCTGGGTTGCCTACGGGTAGCTATGTGCTATACAAGTGCTCATAGAATAGAATAGATCTGCCCTGCATCAGTGCGGCTCCTGAGCGGTGAGTGGGGCTGCACTGGTGTGTCCCATGGGGATGGAGAGCTGATAGCCTCAGCTTCCCAACCTCACCGCCCCCTCTCGAGATAGTCTTGGTGCGGGCCGGGTAGGCCCTGGGACTGTTAGGCCCTGCCCACATCAGTGTCCTGGTGGGTGCGGGGGATGTGCTGGTGAACCCCCGGGGAGCCAGATAGTTGACTCCACCCATCATCCTTTCTGGTGGGCACTCTAGGGAGCCCGAGGCTGCACTAAGCAGCAACATTGCTGCACCTAGTGGCCTGCGGAGGCCGGGAGAGGCATCGCCACCTATTCCTAGCCCGGCTGCTCGTGCAGCCCCAGCCCCTCGAGGTGAGGTGGTAAGCAGGCCGGGTGGCGAGAGCCTGAAGGGAGGCCTTCCTGTCACCACTGTCTGGATTACTTGGACCGCGACACTCTGGCCCGATGGGGTTCTTGGATGCCCTGGAGGGCTCGTGATCTCCCGTCCTCGCTTCCCCTGTGGACTCTCTCTGCAGGCTCTTGGTCTGGGAGATCCTGAGGGCCCAATTCACCCAGGAACACAGTGGTTCAGATTGCCGCCTCAGCCTTGGTGCTTTCCTGCCTTGCTCTCCTGCTGAGCTTGGCGAGACCCCACTGAGCATGGACTCACCACTAGATATGCAATCTGGCACTCCAGGGGTGGCAGAGGAGTTTTCAGGGGTCTATGCTGCATGCACATCCTGTAGACCGATAGCCCCCCCCACGAGTGTCCCATATCCTTCCTGGATGCTGACCCTATGCGTGGAAACCCACTGGGTGTTTTGCATCATGGGCAGGGACAAGGGCCAAGGAGCCCATGTTCAGACAAAGATAGCGAAGTTTACGGTCCAGGTACCTTTAGTCCCCGAACATCCGGTTGATCCTCCCTCCACATCAAAGCAACCCATGTCTGCTGACTTAACCACGATCCTCCTGCATGCCATACTGTTGTCTAGAGAGGTGGTGGAAACCAAGATTGGCGAGGTGGGGTTCGATGTGGCACTATTGCACCAAGACTTACACAATGTGGTCGGCAGAGTCTCAGAGGCAAAACGTAGGGTCTCAACCCTGGAGGATGAAGTGGCCATGCACAAACGCTCCGTCGCTAAGCTGACTACCACAGCCACCACCCTTGAGACACGTGCCAAAGATTCCAAAAACTGACCAGGGCAGAATAACCTGCGGTTTGTTGGCTTCCCTGAAATGATAGAGGGTCCACACCCTGAGAAGTTTCATGAGGCCTGGCTTGCATCCTGGATGCTGAAAGAGTAACTGTTGCCCTGGTTTGTTGTTGAGAGAGCACATTGCTCCCTGGCCCAGGAGTCTTCCAAGGAGCTCCTCCATGTCCCTTAATAGCACTGGTCCTTAACTACAGAGACAGGGATGCAATCCTGCATGAAGCCCGACTAACAGCCGCTCTGACCCACACCTTTAACCACATCAGGATCTTCCCTGATTATACTCGGGCTGTCCAACAGTGGAGGGAATCTTACGATGAGGTCAAGCAGAAGCTACGGGCAATGAACATCTAATATACGCTCATATTCCCTGCAAGCCTCAAAGTGATCCATGACTCAAGAACCTTCTTCCTTGACATCCCAGAGGAGGCCTGGGAGTGGGCAACTGACCAGCTGAATCTTTCTGACAGGTTGTCCCCCCATCAGCAGCGAGCAGACCACCGTAACCGCAATCCAGAGCTCGTCAGAGGACGAAGTCGTGCAGGGAGAGACAGGATGCCCGCAGCCCGTCTGGCTCCCTGGAGACTGGCAATACTCGCTCTTGCAGAAGACACCCAGCGCCAGATGCCGGTGACAGCCTGATTTCTCCCGCCAGCCTGAACCTTGTAAACAGACTCTGGCCCAGGCAGCGACACCATGCATGGCCCATTTGCAAGTATGCCCATAATACTAGACACTGTGCATGACATGCTTTATCCTGTATTGAGGAGGTCCCACGTTCATGTTTCGCCTGTGACTCTGTTATTGGTTTGGTTTCCAGTTGGTTTGAGGGCAACAGATGCTTCAAGGGGAGAAGTATAGGGTGGGGGAAGTTGGGGGAGTGGGGTTTTTCTCATTTTGTTGATCTCTCTTTTGGTTTTTCCTTTTTCAGACTGTCTTATCCAAAGGTCCGCCACGCTAAACACTGATTGGGTTGGAAGGGGCGACCTCTTCTCATTCGTCATAGGGCATGACCAGGCTCGTGGGCCTGGTTGTCATAGCTCTTGCTATGTCTGTCCCTGAGTCCAATGGTGCACTTTAAATTCTTGTCCTGGAACATGAACTTGAATAGTCTCCTAACCCGCATTAAAATGACTGCAGTCCTCCAGTGCGCTTGGCTCCCCAGACCTACTGTCCTAATGTTTCAAGAAACTCACTTCCTGGGTTCCCAGTGCCCCTTCTTGAAGCGGTTTGAGTATGATAGAGTTTACCATGCAGGCTTCACCAGGAGATCCAGGGGAGTGGCAGTGCTCCTTCACAGGTCCTCCCTTTGGTAGTGACTTTCACTGTCTCCAATCCCCAGGGCCGTTATGGGGGGTTGGAGGGTCTCTTGGATGAGAAGCCCTACAACTTCCTCAGTATCTACATACCTCCCTAGGCCCCAGCCCCGGCTTTTACAGCACATAAGGGGGTACTTCTGGCCTTCCCATCTAGGAAGTTGATGGTGACTTTAATGCCTCACCAGATCCTCTCCTTGATTGTTCAGGCCCACCTACAACGCATAGACTGTCTTGCAATTGGCAGCTCTCTTCCTTGATGGACTCACTAGAGTTTTGTGATAGCTGGCGCGTGTGGCAGCCTAGGGACCGAGACTATACACACACCTCCGCAGCCCACAACATTTTCTCTCATATAGACCTGGTCCTGCTCATAGCCACCGTTTTCCTCCACATCGCGGGTGCCAATATCCTTCCTCGGGGTATTTCAGACCACTCCCCCGTTACTCTTCAGTTTTGACACCGGATCATCTGCAGCACCCGGTAAGGTGCCTCAATGCCTGTGCCTGGTGGACCCTCAGTGCTCTGAGTTCCTCCGGTCTGCTTCAACCGATACAAGGGCACAGTGAGGTCCTGTGGGACTCTCTGGGTGGCTGGTAAGGCCACTATCAGGGGTCAGTCCCAAAGCTTTCTTCGGAGCAAAAACTGTTAGAGGCTGGCCCAGATTACTGGGCTTGAGGCCCACATGATAAACGTGAGGCCGTAACTCCAGTTGGACCCCTCCACGGAGCTGCAGCTGGCACAGGCCTCTTTGCGCCAAACCCCCCGAAGAGATGCAGTAGTGCTGGAGGGCTTTGGTACAGCCGGTGTATGAGTGGGGGGATAAGAGCAGCAAGTTTTTCTACTGGCTGGCCATCCCCAATCCGACCTCTTGAATTGTCCCTGAAATAGTGGACTCGGCTGGCCTTCTCCAGCGTACCGCGGCGGGTATTGCAGCAGCTTTTTTGGCATATTATCGGCAACTCTATGCCCAATGTCAGCCTACACCAACTGAGCGTGATCACCCGATCCTCAGCGATATCCATATGTCACGACTCCCCCCTGCACTCTGTTCGGACATGGATGAGCCCTTAACGCTGGACAAAATCGTGGCGGCGGTGGCTGCCATGAAACCTGGGAAAACCCACAGGCCCAATGGATTCCAGCTGGAGTACTACCGGAAGAACAGAGATACGCTTAACCCATTTCTACTTAACATGTACAAAGAGGCACTTGCTAATGGACATTTATCGGCAGGGATGGATACCGCCACGATAGTGGTCATTCCTAAAGCTGGGCAGCAGCTGGCACGCAGCTCATCGTACAAGCCAATATCCCTGATTAACCCGGAACTCAAGATCTATGCCTTGGCAGCCCTGATCCACCCCGACCATGTCGGGTTAATGCCCAACTGTAGCACTCGACACTGCATCTGATGAGTCTAGACAGCCCTAGCCTACGCTGAAGCCTGGGGAGGCTCACATGCCTTTTCTTGGCCGATTTTAATGACCTCAAATGGATTGGATTTAGCCCCAGGTTTAGGTCTTATTTGCGCTTGCTTTACGTTGTCCCAATGGCGCAGGTGCACGTTAATGGAGTGCTCACAGATATGTTCCTGATCGGCAGAGGCACCCGGCAGGGCTTTCCCCTTCTCTCTTTGCCCTTGCCATTGAGCCGTTGGCGCTACTCATTCGAACCAACGTGCAAGTACGGGGGTGGAAGTGGGCTGACTAGGTTGAGAATAAAATTGCACTATACGTGGACGATATCCTGCCCTTTCTTGCATGCCTGCATCTGTCGGGACCCTGAGTAATGGAGACCCTGTCCCTTTATGAATTGTCCTCTGGGTTTCGAGTGAACTGGTGGAAATCTCTTCTGGACCCGATTTATGAAGACCACCTTGCAGTGATCTAGCAAGAGTCCATTCCCTTTTGGAGGCTAAGTTTCCAATATCTCGGCTTCCATATCTCCACAGGCCCATACCTCGCTTGGCACCTTAACCTTGTGCCCCTCGTCCGAAATATGAAGCATGACTTTCAGAGGTGGGGCCGACTTCCGCTCAGTGTGTTGGGAAAAGTAGCCTTATTTAAGATCATGATCCTCCCTCAGTTCCTCTACATCCTCCAACACTTCCCATATGAAATCCCACAGAGCTGGTTTTTGATGCTCAGCACTACAATCCGTGACTTCCTATGGCCAAATTACCACTTTTGAATAGCGTTCAGTAGAGGCATGCAGTCGACATATGACGGCGGTCTTAGGATGGCTGATGTCCAGTTATACTACTGGGCATCACAACTGGTGGTCATTAACGACTGGTTAACTGGGGGTTGAGATGCCTGGGCCTGGACACTGTTGCGGGGTTGCTGTATGGCAACCCTGTACCCCATCACCTTCTGCGCCTAACCGCAATGGTCATCAGGGTGCCGCGAGCAGCCCTTCGCTTTATGGGCTGGGATAGGACACTCACGCAGCTTACTCCCCTGTGGACGGGGCACTGGCTGCAGCACACGGCTGGGTTTGAGGGCTTTAAAGGGTGGGATAAAATAGGGCTCACCACTTAGTCTGGTGTGGCAAACATTTTTCCTCCTTTTAGGACCTGCAACAGCACTTCTCCCTAACACACTCCCAATTTTACAAGTACCTGCAGTTGCACCATGCCCTGTCGTACCACCTACAGGATTCCACAACCCTTCCCGAATTCAAACCCCTCAAGGCCAAGGTGCTTATAGGTCAGCTCAGTAAGGGGTCAATCTCATGTATATATCGTATGCTAGTCAATAATGCCCCTAAAGAGTTCCTTCCCCTCAAACAGAAGTGGGAGAGGTGGGTGGGTCACGTGGAGAATGTGGACTGGCCAGATACACATGCGGTGCCGAGAGAAATTACCATCTCCTCCAGGCTGCGGCTAACCCAGCTGTATTACTTGCATGCCTCCTATCTCACACCCCAATGATTGTGACACGTGGGGGCACTCTCATAACCTGCATGCTTTTGTTGCTCAGACCTGCACACTGAGTTTTTCCATGTGACCTGGTCCTGTCCACAGCTGTGGGGGTTCTGGCATGGGATTGAAGAGACCCTGTTCCGAGTTCTAGACAAAGAGGTGGCCTTGATGCCAAGAATCAGCCTAATGGGTATCCTGGAGGACTTGGGGGTCCCCCGTGCTGAATGTTTATTGGTGGGGGTGGCTAACCTGGGCGCAAAGAGAGACATTGCTCATAGATGGAAATCCCCTCACACCCCCACCATTGCTGAGTGGCGGGCGGGTATGGACTGGTGTGCCATGATGGAGTGGCTGATTTACCAGGCACAGGGATGCTCGCAGAAGCATAAGAAGTGTGGGAAGTGGTGGGCATACTTTGGACTTGAGATTTCTGCTAGGTGAGACTGCTCCCCCATATTGTCCTTCTGTTAGTTTATGTAATGGTCATTTATGTGCTAAACCCAAAATGGTCTACTTCTTATGTTGTATTTGTTTGATAAATAAAAATCAAAAAAAATTGTGTAATCAAAAAAAGAATTTACCTCCATGAATATAATGCAGCAGAAGCTGAAGAAAATGCAGCAAGTGGTGGGAACTGATGCAGTTCTCTCAGGGTTAGAATGAGCTTGTCAAACCTGTTGAGTCTTTTGGTTAGTTGGATACCTGTTGAGATGATTTTGTTGTTGCATGATAATATTTTGCATAAGGTATATCAATTTAAAAAGCATCGACCGTTTTGAAATTATTTTTTTGATCATGCTAAAAATGCCACAGTAAAGGGTTAGGGCAGAGTCAGCCAGGTGACTTAATTTAGGTCATTAAAGTCTGATTTGTGTTTTGTGAACAACGTTTTTGATGATGGTTGTTAGACCTGGCAGCCCTTAGTGTGGTCCTTCCCCAAACCTTTTGCCTTATTACCTTCTGTTTGCTGAAATTCGTTTTTATTGGCTTTAGGACTCTGTGCACTTTATCACTGCTAATCAGTGCTAACGTGCTTGTGTTCACTCTTTTAAACATGGTACAATTGACTTACACCCAATTGGCACATATAATTTACTTATTAGTCCCTAGTAACGTGTTACTACATGAACCCAAGCCCTGTAACTGAAATGCTACTAGTGGGCCTGATGCACTTATTGTGACAACCACTTAAGTGGCCCTTAAAACATTTCTCAGGACTGACATTGCAGTTTGTGTGCACTTTTAAACTTCCAATTTGCACTGGCACTTTCTAATACACGTCACCCCTAAGATAAGCCCTATACAGCCCATTGGGCAGAGTGCATTGTATTTAAAAAGTAGGACGTGTTTGTAAGTTTTAAATGTCCTGGTAGTGAAAAACATCCAAATTAAATTTTCACTACTGTGAGCCTACGTCTCCCATAGGATACCATTGGGCTATCTTATCACATTTAATAAGGGCTGACATTTGATTGGGAACAGGTAGATAGGCCATCCTCAAAGTGGTTAACAACATGCTGTGTTTTTAATATTGGGCCAACTCACGCTGTGGAATAAAAAGTTAGGAGTGCGTATGTGAGTTGTACCCAATTTTATTTGAGACTTCTTGTGTCTCATTCTTCTTGGGGTCCTGTTTTTCTTTTTCAATTTTTCACACCTTTCCCGCACTGGACACATATTTTATTTTATATGAGAAAGTCATAGATGATGATAAGTACGTGGGCAAGCTGGTGAGAACCTGCCAGTAGCTCCTCCGGTGGTGCGCACATGAGATACTTTCTCATTTCCCTACACTTTTTGCACCTTTCTGTCTTTGTGACACATATATACTCCATTGTTGACTGGTGCTGGTTGAGTGAACTGACTGTTGACTGGTATTTCTTTCTCCCTACTGTGGGACTTTTAAATTATTAATTATCAAGGCACGGGGGATTAGGTCAGAGTTCAGGAAAAGAACTACTGAGTTTGGGAAAAGATAAATATATCGCCCTATAAGTAATCCTTCGTATTCATATATACAAATTGATAAAAGTGCCTAACAATGCCAGGTCCTTGTTGTTGGATTACTTTCTAATACACGTCACCCCTAAGATAAGCCCTATACAGCCCATTGGGCAGAGTGCATTGTATTTAAAAAGTAGGTCGTGTTTGTAAGTTTTAAATGTCCTGGTAGTGAAAAACATCCAAATTAAATTTTCACTACTGTGAGCCTACGTCTCCCATAGGATACCATTGGGCTACCTTATCACATTTAATAAGTGCTGACATTTGATTGGGAACAGGTAGAAATGTCATGTTTGGTATCAACAGAATTACAATTTAAAATAGTCTTTAATGGTAAAGTCAAATTTTGAGTCACAATTCTGAAAATGTCATTTTTGGTACGTTGGCATTTTTTTGTCCTAACCAATTGGTGCCTGCAGCCTGTGTCTTAGGTCACATAAGTGTGAATAGTTGGCAGTTGGTCTTTGTGCATTCCTCCCAGGCAGTGAGACAAAGGGGTGTTAGGTATTGGGAGAATGGGCTATCCTGCCAGGATGGGCGGGGAGGAGCTTTTCCCTGCCCCACTTACATTCCACAGAGCTGCCTCCGGTAGACTCACAAAGAAACTTGATACTAGCCTATTGCCACATAGACCACTTGAAGCCTGGGCGGGGGAAGGAATGACATTTCCAGAACCAGATGGGTGTATAGCCTAGAGGTTCTTCTACTTCAAAGGCTGGCACCAGGTATAAATATTCGATGCTCAGAACAACTCTTCAGCTCACTCCTAGGCCTGTGAAGGACCCCCAGAAGGACTGCCTTGTATTTTAGAGGACTGCCTTGCTGCTTGAGGCCTGCTTTGTACCTCAGCAGAGTGCCCTGCTGCTACCAGAGAATGACCCTCCTGCCTGAAGCCTGCGTTGTACCCACAGAAGACTACCCTGCTGCTTGAGGCATGTCTTGCTGCTGGATCCCAAGACTACCAGAGTGACTCCAAGGGCTAGTTGGCTGGCCTCCCGTTCTGAGCTACAGGGGCACAACAAGCTCCAACAACCTTGAACCCTGCACTTGGACCCTGCCTGAAGTGAGTTCCGCCCTCCAAGTGATGCCCAACCAGTTCTAGATGCTTGGAAGTGGTGTTACAAGTGCCCAAACAGCCAAAATCGGAAACCTGGGATTTGGAAAGTTTTCCACCAACAAGTGACCAGAGAACCGACAGGAGACCGGTAACTACCTGTACGGTGATCCGTCCAAGGTGCATCGCCAGTCGGCCTGAGTTCGTGGTAGCTCCCGGTACATTCTTCTCTGCAGCAGCAAATCGTGTTCAGTGGCTCCTCTTGGAAGGGGTAGCTGGCCTCGTGGAGCCCTCATCAGTTACAGCCTGCAGCTTCGCCCCGCTAGAGATTTTTTGACTTCCAAAAAAGTGACAAAGTCAGAGCGTAGAAATCCTCACCGTGACTTCATCCAGCGGCTCCCCAATGACAAAGCCTCCTCCTTGAACACCACCAACTGCCTTGCCCCACTGAACTTTACCTTCCCATAATAAAATTTTCTTTGAAATTTATTTCAAGTTTGAAGGTAAACAGAGTCCAGGACCAATCCACCTCATGTATCCGAATGGCGCTCCATCGTGCTTGGCTATAACTTTTGACTTTGCCCCGGTCTCACACAACTAGGTGCTCATGGTTGGCGCTTTGAGCTTTAGGCTCTACTTTTCACTAAAAATCAAAAAAATTAATAACTTCGGTTCTACTGCTTAGATTAAATTAGTTTTAGTGTCAAAATAAAAAAAAAATCTCTATTTCCTAAATTGGTGCTGGATCTTTCCTATGTTGTGTTTTTAATTTTATTACTGTTTCTGTGCTGCAAAGTGACTGTAAGTTAAGCCTGACTGCTTTTTCACCAAGCTACTAGAGGGTTGAGCACAGGTTAAATTAGTGACTTTGTGGTTGACCCTTGACAAGGATTGTAGTTGTTGTCTAAGAAAGTGTTGGCTATCCTGCCCATCCTCCCCCTCAATCAATAACCCAATTTCTTACAGGATTTACTAATATTGGGAAACATGTGGTCCAACAGGCTATTACAAGAACTTTGTTTCTTGTCATTTAGACAGTCATTTACTCTACTTCCAGTAGAACGGCAGGCACCAGCTATCCCCAAACATAAAGCATATTCTCCACTTTGAATTTACTCCTTCAATTTTTTTTTTACTTTCCAAAATGCACTCTCCCATACCAGTATGCCCAATCTAACTAAAATAAGCTGCAGTGTCCTTGCACTCTAATCACCAAAGGCCCCTCCTTTTTATAAGTAGTACCTTCAGTACCACAAACTTGTGAATTGGAGGCAATTTTTAGTTAACTCTAATAACTGAACCTTGGTGTTCCGACAACAACCCTCTGAGTAATCACTGTGAAGTGAAGAGACACCACCCACATGGCGTTCAGCTGTATACAATACCAATACAATTCATAACTAAGGCTCAGTCTGCAAAGAACCTTTGCTGGATAAAGTTTAAGCATTTGGCACCTGCTACACATTCTGAGACACCTTGACCAGAGCAGTTGGGTACCATCTGCATACTGGGAAACTGGAAGGCTAATGGCTTTGACTGTGATGCCAGCAAAGAACACATCAATGCTGAAGAGATTGGCTTACAAGATGCACACTTGAAGCAGATGGCTGGTCCATTCAAACTCTTTTTTTTTTTTGGTGTCCTCATTCTGCCAACTTTCTTGCTAGATCGTACTCTAATCCCTCTGGGTCTGACGGGGGGAGACAAGACAAGAGACCAAAAGAGGAAAAAAAAGAGTAGTGTCCCACAAGCATACTGCTGTTTCCACTTCCATCTCCTTTACGTGCTGGGACCACCGGAGGGTAGGAGATACCATGGCCGACAGCATGATTGGCTTAATCATTGGACTCACTTGCATTCTCTCTCCACTTTACCAATGGGGCCCAAATCTTATCTTTACTTCTTGGGTCGCAAGCCATATCAGACTCACTTGTGTATATGATGTTTTTAAGACACTCGGTGAAGGGCGGAGGGCTTTCAGATTTCCATAGCCTACAGATCTCATGCCTTGCTAACAAAATTGCATAGAACAGAAACTTTGAGCTAACCACATTAATCTGTACTTCTTCCTCTGGGTATAGCCCGAAGAAAATAAGGCGAGGGCTCACTTTAATCTGTTTCCCAATAATTTCTCCGATAAAGTCACAGACCGAGTTCCAGTAAGATATTATTTTTGGGCATAATATAAACAAATGTACATCATCTGCTGCTACGAGCATACATCTTGGGCAGTTATAAGTATTGCCAGTAACCTTGGACAGCTTCGCTGGTGACCAATAAACTCTATAGGTGGTTACATTTAAGTGATGCAGGTTTTCCTACTGTTCGTAACATGCCATATGAATGGTACCACATTTGCTTCAGATCTTCATCACTAAACTCTTTACCCCACAGATTTAGGATTTCAGTTTCAATCTTCACATCTGTCTCCAGGAAGGCCCAATACCAGAAAGAAATTT
This sequence comes from Calotriton arnoldi, assembly GCA_963921515.1. Taxonomy (NCBI): domain Eukaryota; kingdom Metazoa; phylum Chordata; class Amphibia; order Caudata; family Salamandridae; genus Calotriton; species Calotriton arnoldi. Next base: position 1,362,032 of record CAWUFW010002453.1, on the reverse strand, counting down.
CCTTTTTCCACTGATCTGTTCTCATCACCTGATCAAATTTCGACTCCTCCTCCTCTTGTGCCCATTCTTGAGTCTCCCACCAGGAACTTAGTTGGTAATATTTAAACCTCGTTAGCTGTCCCTTGGTACAGTTGTTTAACACTTCCCAGCTCATTAAATTTGAGCCCATTTTAAGATCTGCCCAATAACAGATACCCCCCGATTTTAGGGGCTGGCTAAGTTGATCCCTCAAACATTCTGGGGTACCCGGAGAATCCCAGATCGGAGCCCATGATGAAAAATATGGAATTCCCAATCTTTTCCGCACATATATTCAAGTACTTAACGCGGACTTCAAGATCTTAAGCCTCACCTCTTTAAAAAACTTTGTGTCTCCATATTTGAAAAGAAAGTGACGCCGACCTTGCGGGACATCCACCAACATAGCCTCAAAAAGTAAGCCCATCGATGACTTATCTGTCTTGTTAGCAAGCATGCGAACATTCTTAAAATGAAAGGCATAGCAATAGGCAAGTAAGTCTGGTAGCGCCAATCCTCCTACCTCTAGTCTCCTCCTCAACTTTTTCCAGGCTATCTTGGGGCCCTTTGACGCCCAAATAAAACTTCCTATTTTCCCCTGAAGTTTAGCTATATCTTCCTTCTGAAAGACTAGAGGAATAGTATTAAAAAGGAAAGTAATTTTTGGGAGGATAATCATTTTTATGAGGTTTACCCGACCATAGATATTTAGAGGTAAATTCGCCCATTTTAACAACAGACTCGCTATCTCCTGACTGACTTTCCTCCAGTTTATTTTTGTAATATCCTCCATCTTCTGGGTAATCAAAACCCCAAGATAACGTATTTGTGTTTTTGCCCCGTGGCTCATCAGACCCTGGTTCCATTCCATTATCTCAGTTTTTCCTGTATTCACTTTATATCCAGAGATTTGGCCAAAATTCTCCGCCTTCCTCATCAAATTAGGGATTGCATCTTGTGGATTACTTGTAAACAGCATCAAGTCATCTGCATATAGTGCCAATTTAACTTCAAATTCATATGATTTGAAAGGAAGGATAGTGGTATCTGCCCTTATCAAGTTAGCTAGTGGCTCTATATACAGATTGAAAAGAAGCGGGGACAGGGGACAGCCCTGTCTTGTCCCTCTAAAAATATTGAACCAATCTGACAGTTCCCCATTTACCAACACCTTGGCCTTAGGACCATAATACAGATTTTGCACCGCCCTTACCATATTCTGTGGGAAGCCGAAACGAAGTAAAACCTCCCAACGATAAGCCCAATGCACCTGGTCAAAAGCTTTGGCTGCATCAACTGCTACTATGGTTAGGGGTAAATTCCGAGCCTCCGCCATGTCCACAGCCCCCATCAACTGAAATGTTAACTCATTAAGCTGCCTCCCTGGTATAAAGCCTCTTTGGTTGGGATAGATAACCTCTTTTATAACCTTGGCTACACGTGATGCAATAACTCCGGAAAAAATCTTATAGTCCGTATTTAAGAGGGATATCGGTCTATACGAATTCACTTTCTGCGGGTCCTTATTAGGTTTTAAAATCAAAGTGACCGTAGCCTCTGACCAAGTACTGGGGACCATTTCCCCACCGATATATATCTCATTAAAGAGGACTTTTAGAACTGGAACTACTATATCTATAATACAGAAGAAAACCTCAACTGGGAGACCATCTGGTCCACCTGCCTTTCCCCTTACCATTTTCCTACACTGTGCTCTTATCTCTTCATCAGTGACCTCTCCCTCTAGAGCTTTCTGTTGTTCATTAGTTAATTGTGGGAGTGTCGTCAATCTTAGCCACTCCTTTATGCCCTCCCGGCCCGGTTGTATATCATCACTATAAAGATCACTCATGAAACTACGGGCCTCTCCACATATATCTGCATTAGCATACAGTTCTTCCCCTGATTCTCTACTAATTAAGTCCCGAATTGTGTTCCTGGCCCTGTCTGCCTTGACCTTCCAGGCTAGTAGTGAGCTACATTTTTCTCCGTAAGCAAAATGTTGAAGCTTACTCGCTTTCCATCTGTCAAGTAGCTTTTTATCTATCTGTGGCTGGAATGCTGCCTGTAACCTCTCCAACTCTTTACTTAGAACTTGCACACTATCTGGATCACCCATTGAAGCCTTCTGTAGTTCTCCTTTTTCCTTGATCTCTCTGATTCTGTTCTCATCTTCTTGCTTCGCCACCCGTCTCTTTCCCACCATTATAGATCTCAGGACCCCCCTTAAATATGCTTTGAAAGCATCCCAAACTATTTGCCCTTTTGCCGATCCCCTATTAGCATGAAAGTAATTCACAGATTTTTCCCCTAAGTCATGAACCACATCCTCATCTAATAATATCGTCCTATCTAGTGTCCATCTTCTCTGCCCCTCTTTTTGATGTAACCTTAAAGACATGGCTACTGTGGAATGATCTCACAAGATCGCTGGAATATGGGCCACCTCTACCACCTCACCGTACAGCTCCTGATCTAACATAAAATAGTCTATAAGGGAGTGATGCCTATACTTCTTACTATAGAAAGTAAACTCTCTGTTCTCCCCCTTCTTAGTATGCCAAATATCAATCAGGTTAAATTCCTTCATCATACTCTTCAGTCTAGAGAATGTTTTTGGTGGGTTCGTGTACTTGACTTTTGACGTCCTGTCTAATTCTTTGTTCATAACTAAATTAAAATCTCCTCCCAATACTATGGGGGCTGTTGTCTCTAATAAACAAGATTCAAGTTTTATCAAGGCCTCTGGATTATCATTATTCAGCCCATAATATACGGCACACACCAATGGCCTGCCTTGAATTAGAAGAGTTGCCACTAACCATCTACCCGAAAAGTCAGATTCATATTTAGCTAATCTTATTCCATAGTTTCTTTTAAAAATAATGGCCACTCCTCTAGTGCTTCCTCTCTGGTCTGAACATACTACCTCCTGGACCCATCTGAACTTATCAAAGCATTGCCTACACTCATTTCTTTCCAGATGAGTCTCTTGCAGCAATATAATTTGGGCTTCACTATTCTTTAAGATTTCTATAACCCGGGACACTTTCCTTCTAGATCTCAACCCATTCACATTCCATGTTAAAAGATTAACTACTTTTGGCTTATCCATATTCCATTTCATTCTCCCTGACTCTAATTCTATAGCACCACTTCACCTTCTTAAGCAGTAAACCTTGATTCCACCTCTCAGTCTGTTTAGACCCCGACTTGTTCTTTAACCCTTCAAAAGATAGCATAATGAGGACACATTTTTTTTTGTTTTTCTCCCACTGCACCCCACACCCAGTGCCCCTCATTCCCCCCTCCCCCGGGAAACCCCCTCTCTACACCCTGGGCGATACAAACTGCCCTTCGTGACCCCCTGTCCCACAAAGAGAAGAACACATAAAGTTAAGTAGAAAAAGTAAACAGCTTCTCAATCACACACTAAGGATTACATACTAAAGATTATGGCTAGCATCTATTGTTAGTATCCCTAGAGAACTCCTGCCCTTATTACGTGATCTGACAGCTCATCCCTCCATCTGTGATAAGAGAGTGTCCACTTCCTCCGGATTACTGATGTTATACATCTTGTTTTGCCACATTATTTTTAGCATTGCTGGGAATTTCATCTGAACCTGAGCCCCCTTACTTCGTAGCTCATTCATTCTGGTGCCCAGCTCCCACTGCCTCTGAGCCGTCCTCTTGCCTAGATCTGATCTTATTTGATAAACAAAACCGTCATGCCTTAAGGAACCCTCCTTCAGAGCACGTCCCGTTAAAAGCATATGTAAGGAAATTTATCAAAATCTTGCTAGGGGTCTTCCTATCCAGATTCAGCATAAAGGGGTCTCTGTGTACTCTCTGTATCTCCTTCTCCCAGTTGATTTCTGGTCTGTCCTTCAGGATTTCTTCTCTCAGGAGACTGCATATGAAAGCCTTGATATCCCCTTTCTCAGCCCCTTCCGGAATTCTGAGGACTCTCAGGTTATTACGACAAGATTGTGTTTCCAACCTCTCTAAATCATCCTACAGCGATCTATTCTGCCGTTTTAGCATCTCTATATCCTTGGAATTCTCCAACATTGCTACTGACAATGTTTTCACCTCCCCATCCAAAATTCCAGTACGCTGCACGATATCATCCAATTTCTCTTCCAATACCCTGCACTTATCTCGAATCCCTTTTTGGTTGGTCTCGGATATCTAAAATTTCGTAAGAATATCCCGCCTCAGGTTCAGAAACATCCTTTCCATAGAATTTTCAACTCCTCCAGAGCTGTCGTCACTTTGCTTTAAACTCTCCATTTCCCCTATCATACTACTACCTTGGGGTAACTCCATACTTAAAGTAGGAGTAAGACTGGGACTGGGGCTTACCTCCAAACTTGAAATTACAGATTGCTCCTCTTCACCATGTAAGCACCCTGCCAGCGGGGAGAAACGATTTTCCAACGGCAGTGGAGCTATTTGCGTCTGTATAGTGGCCTTATTCCCCTTTCCCTGTGAGGTTGCAACCTGCTCCATTATTTTGAAATATGACCTAAGGGAAGGTGGGGGTTTAACAGGCACACGCACTTCCTTAGGACCACAGCGTTTAGGTCTCCCTCCAGACTTCGTCGCCTTCCTCTTAGGGGAAACCGCGACAGCCTCCCTTACTGTCTGCTCCCTGGTACCCCCTCCTTTACCTTTACTTTTTCCCTCCAGGAGCGGCCATAGCTGATAACGGCTCCTCACTCGCGTTTCATTATTTGCGGGTATATTATCAACAGCACTCTTTCCCTTCTCCGGAGTATCTAGCTCGCATTGGGGATTAATTCCTGCACCGGTGCCCTCGATAGCACTATCTCCTCTCACCTCCCCTCTTTCTTGAGCTGGGTGTAAAACCTTAAATGGAGGCACTTTTTCCATCAGCCTCGGTGCCTCCCGTGTGCACCCCTATACCTGTGATCCTTTGCACTTCAAACTTCTTCTCCTTTCAACCACATCCCACGCTTGCACCTCAACTTGCGCGTACCGGCGCATGGACCGCTCCACTTTGCCACCGCAACTCCCAGCGCTGATCCTGGCGTCTCTCTCCTCCAGTGGCCAGCGTCCTGTTCTATCTCTGCCTCTGTCGACCCGGAAGCCAGCCGCCACTATCGCCGCTCGGGTCCTACGCAAAAGACCTGCCGCTCGCTGCCAAATCCCGCGCTGTATCTCTACATCCAAGCCCATGGACGCCAAACTTTGGTAAGTCCGTCTTAATTGATGTCTATTAATGCCGGAGTTCTCTTATTCTTAAATATACACTTAATACATTTAATACATTTACTCAGTCCGCTCGTTTAGTTCATTGACTCAGGCTGCTTGCTCAGTAAATTCAGTCTTCTCCTCTTTCGGTCCGGGAGCTCCCGCGACTGCCGCCATGTTTCCCCTCTCAGGACAGGCACAGATTAAAATCCTCGGTCCATTCGAACTCTTGGGCCACACACAGCCATTGCACCAATGTCTGGGTTCTACCTCAAAGGAAAGATTGGAGCAAGTTTAGAACTTCTCCTACCCATCTCCTTCCGTTCTTTAGGATCTGGAGTAGGATGGATGGTTCTTGGTGTGAAAGGTGGTTAAGAGGTGAGTGAGTGGAAAAAGAGGACCAGCCGGTCTAGGTAAAGGTTGGGGGCAGAAGCTGCAACCCTGTCCTAGTCCAAAATTGAGGACTCAGAGAACAGGGCCTACAATGCTGGATCTGAGGATTAAGGGAGAGACAAGTGTAACTGCCCTGAATGAATACTGGATTGGGGTAAAGAGTAAGACCAGATACCAAACCTGATTCCAGTGATCGAGTTTAAGAATGCTTACCTCACCATAGTCAAAGACTGAGTAGAAGAGTTGCTATTGAACCCTAGTACTACATCGAAGTTGAAGAGAAGGACCTTCGAGGATGGAGGAGGAGTGCAGCTTCCTCACCCAAGATCAGGCTTCAAGAAGAGCATGGCTACTCAATTTGTGTACAAAATCAAGGAGCAGTGGGGGTTCAGGATTGATGATAACTGAGGCTTCTCCACCTGTGTCCAGGATAGAGTATTAGGGTAGCTATCCACCTGAGTCCAGGTTAGAGGGTGAGGGCAATTCCTATATCTCTGTCCAGGATTGAGGATACAGGTCCCAAGTTGAGTTCTAGATTGAGAAAGAGATTGGCTAAGGATTAGGGAAGCTTTCCTACATTGGTCCAGTAATAAAAGATCGAGGATGAGTGGGGCTTCCCAACTCTGCACAGAATTGAGCATTAGGGCAGATACCCCATTGAGACCAGGATACAGAAGGGAAGTAGCTACCTCCCCTGCATCCAGGATTGAGGATGCATGCAGCTACTCTACCTGTCTTCAGAATTGAGGAGGGTGGCTTGTCAATGGACAGTTTTAAGCGACGACTGTCTAGAGCTTCATTTTTTTTTTTTTTAAACATATTTTATTGGTTTTCTCCCAGTTACATGCATATTTAGATACTTAACATTTCCCTGCTTATCGCAGTAATAGTTGCACATTGATTTGTTCGTCCCTCGCATCTTCCATTGCAATGTCAGTATCATTTGCCGTTTCAATCCGCTCATATTGCATAGGCCGCCTGGATATTTGGTAGTTCTGGCGGATAATGTTTCGATCTTCCTAATCGTCCATCTCTCTCAATTCTGAATGCGAGCAATCTACTATTTTGTTTCTATGCATATATTCCCCCCTATCAACCCCCCTCCCCAACCCTTGCCACCGGTGTGTTTAAGTGTCTTAGGTGTGCCTGCACATGCAGGTTACCCACTCTCTATGTAGGTTCCGAAGTTAGGGCCAGATTCTTCTCTTCCCTGATGGCAACCTTGAGGTCCATATTCTGCTGGGCTCCCCTTTTGCCTTTCTCAGAATTGGGGCCGCTCTCGCCCTCTTACCCCGTGGCAGGTATCAGACCCACTGACTCCTCGGACGATTCCTCGTCCGAGTCCACGGCCTGCCCTCGCAGCAGTGCAACCAGTGCTTCCCATGCCCTGGCCGTATCCAGTGCTCTTTCGCTATTTGCTCTTTTCGCTAGCTGTAACCTGACAGCGCTCTCGCTAGTTGCCCACTTAATGAACTCCTGTTCCCAGTTCTCTCTAGTAGGCCCTTGTCTGGATTTCCAGCGCCTAGTTAATTCCCTCTTAGCTAATAATAGGCCTAGGTCTATAAACTTGCTCGTTACTTTCGTCTTAGTTGTATGCGGGAACCAGTGTAGAATGCAGACCCCCACCTCCGGCTCAAGCTGTCTATCTGTTACCTCGCTCAGCACCTCTGTCACGTCCTCCCAGTATGTCCCCAGCTGTGGGCAGCTCCATAACATGTGCAGAAGCTCCGCCCCTTCGGAGTTACATCGAGGGCAAGTAGCTGTATCCGTCTTAAAATATGTATTAATCTGGGCCGGCGTAAGATACGCTCTATGCAGTATGTAGTGGTGGATTAACTGAAATCTAGCATTACGCGTACTTTTCCATGCTCTTTCCACTATCTTTGCCCACTCCACCTCCGGAATTTCCCTGCCCAGATCTACCTCCCATTTCCTCTGCAGTCGATGCAACGGTTGTGTTCCCTCGCCCAGCAGGCGCCGGTATAGGCAGGTGATAGCCTTGAAAGTCCCTGCTGCCATTACAACGTACTGGCATGTAGGCGTGGTCTGCGGCTCCGACAACCCTCTTCCCCAGTAACGCTGTATGGCCGACACAAGGGCCGAGTGCAGCAGGAAGTGGCCCCTTGGGAGGCCATACCTATCTTGCAACTCCTGATAGGGCAAGAGGATACCATCCTCATATAGATCCCCAATCATCTGCACCCCCAATTCCTCCCATTTGGCCAGGTCAGTCCAATCCCCTCCATGCGGCAGGGCAGTGCACATGCCCAATGGAATTTCCGGGGCATAAGGCCGTTCAATTCCTCCCCGTCTCTGGCTGCGGAGCCAGCATTGCCGCAGCGCTCGCTCCTCATGTGTCAACAGTCCCACCCGCAGCCGCTGGTTGAGTATTATAAACGACAACACATGGCGCGGAAGCCATCTACCCTCCGGGCCGTCTGGTCCCCGGAATTCCCTTGCAACAGCCTGCAGGAGCCACTGCATTTGAGCGGCCAAGTAATACAGTTCTAGGTCCGGGACTGCCCATCCTCCCTCGGCGCGAAGGCGCATCAGCGTGGCCAGCGCTACCCGCCGTCGACCATTACCCCATATAAATCCCACCATTAAGGTGCGGAGTGTTTTAAACACCGAGCCCGGGATCCAGATCGGTAACGTCCGGAAATAATATAAAAGCCGGGGTAGAACCACCATTTTCAGTAGTGCTATGCGCCCCGCCACCGAGAGTGGCAGTGTGCTCCAAAAGGTCATGCTTCCCCTGATCCCAGTCAGTGCCCTGCGTACATTGCCCTCCAGTAAATCTTCCTGTGTGTGGTAGATTCTGGTCCCAAGGTAAGGCAAACACTGGGGCTCCCATCGTATATCTCCCATCAGGTCGGGGCACTCCGTTGTCCGCCGCACCGGGAACAGGCAGGTCTTTGCCCAATTCACCCGGAGCCCTGACATTTCCCCAAAGGTCTGCAGCAATGCCATCACCCCCGGCAAGCCATCCCCAGTATCAGCCAGGAACATAAGGAGGTCATCCGCGTAGAGGGATATGTACTGCATGTCGCCACGAAGCTCTAGCCCTGCATAATGCCCTCCCGACCTCGCATATGCCGCCAGGGGTTCCATCGCAAGGGCGAACAATAGGGGAGACAAAGAGCACCCCTGCCGCGTCCCCCGCTCCATACAGCAGGTGGAGGAGATCGTCTTTCCCGTTCGTACTCGCGCCGTCGCCAGGTTGTAGAGGATCCGGGTCCACCCTATGTAGGCATCCCCCAAACCCATCGTTTGCATCACCTGGAACAGGAACGGCCACTCCAGGCTGTCAAAGGCCTTCTCGATGTCAATCGAGAGGATCGTCGCGGTGTTTGGCAAGCGATCCCCTTGCTCCAGAACTCGAAGCAGTCGCCGCACATTAGCCGTCGTGCTCCGTTTGGGGATGAACCCCGCCTGGTCCGGGTGCACCAAGTGCGTCATATGGGGCAGGAGTCGAGTCGCTAGGATCCTGCTTAATATTTTATAGTCCGTAGTCAGCATTGACAGAGGACGGTACGCTGTCTTATCTAGTGAGTCTCTGCCAGGCTTCAATAGCGGGATTATAATGGCCTCTCTAGTTGTCATCGGCAATCTACCTAGCGTCCGCGCTTCTCGGTATACTTCCAGCAGCCGAGGGGCTAATAAGTCCACGTACACTGTATAAAATTCTATTGGTAGGCCGTCCTCTCCAGGCGTTTTACCACGCGCCATATGCTTAATTGCACTTCGGATTTCTCCTAATGTGATGTCCCGCCCCAAGTCGTCCGCCTGATCCCGCTCCAGCCTGGGGAGGGTTAGTGTCACCAAGTAGTCCCCTATCATGTCTTCCCCTCCTTGTAGTTGGCTACGATATAGGTCGGCATAGTAGTCCCGAAACACTTCGTTTATCCCCTGCTGTGTATGCACCACTTCGCCCGCTGGTGCCGTTAGCCCCAGTATAGGCGACCCCCTGGGATTGGGACTGGCCAGCCACGCCAGTAATGCCCCCGTCTTATCACCCTCTGCATGCACCCGTGTTTGGTATTGTTTGTAATCGAAGGCCCGGAGTCGCTCCACCTGCACCGCCACTGCCTCTCTGGCCTCCAGGACCTCCCCCTGCTGTCCAGCAGCGTCACGGCGAGCTCTCTCAGCCTGCCGCAAGCGGTTGTCTGCCTCTTCTATGTCTTGTAGCAATGTTTTCCGCACCCCTACCAATTTGGCAATACACGCTCCACGAATCACAACCTTAAAAGCATCCCACTCCACCGCCGCCGTTGCCGCCGTGCCTTCATTGTCCTGGAAGTAGTGTGTTATGCACTCCCCTAGTTCCGCCCTAAATACCGGATCGTCCAGCGATTCCGGTCTCAAACGCCAGGTCGGTATGGATGACCTTTCCCAGGCCCATCGTATCTGCACTAGGAGCGGGTTATGGTCTGATATCGTTCGAGCCAGATACTCGCTATGAGTTACCTTGGCGTGCACCTCTGGAGTGCACAGCATTGCATCCAGCCTTACATGCAGGTCATGAAGACCTGAATAGTAGGAGTAATCCCTTTCCTCCGGGTGCTGGACGCGCCAAGTATCCACCAGCCCCCAATTAGTTTGCCATGCTCGTCGCGCTTTGGAAAGTCTGTGGGCAGGTGCACCAGTAAGCGGTGGGTGGGACCTATCCTTCTCTATGTCCACTATCGTGTTAAAGTCCCCTCCCATCAATACCGAGCTCGTCATATACGGTGCTATACTCCGTGACAGCCGGTCTAAAAAGGAGGTCTGGTCTGCATTGGGGGCATACACGCTACACAGCGTCACGTCTATCCCATTGAGGCGGCCCCTCACCACTACAAACCTTCCCTCCGGGTCTGAGAAGTGCTGCGTCATTTGAAAGGGGATCCCCGCCCTAACCCAAATCAATGCTCCCCTGGCAAAAGCCGAGTAGGTCGTATAATATAGCTGCCCCCTCCATCTCCGTTTCAGCGCCAACCCCTCCTCCCTGTTGATATGCGTTTCTTGGAGTAGGGCAATATGGGCCCCTCGCCGCACTAGGTAAGCATGCACCTAGTGTCGCCGCTGCATTGTGTGGAGCCCCCGCACATTCCAGGTGATACATTTCAGATTAGCTAGCCCCCCCATGAGTCAATTCCAAGTCCTCCCTCTCCGTCCCCCTACTTCCTGTCACACCGGTGGCTCTAATTACTCTACCCAAACCCCAAATTCCCCCCAACTCCCCATCCCCAGAACAGGCGCTACAACTTTAGTACCCATCCAAACTAACAATCAAACCGCTCCAACAGCAAACTCTGGGAGCTACACCCACACAAACGCAGGGGGGATGAACTGAACCTTCAGAGAGAGAAACTCGATGCCCTCCTGCCCCCCAGACACCTGACCCTTATACTGTTAATCAGCCCCCTCCGGGGCTGCAACGTAATAGGGCTACTTCGACATTCAGTGATCCGATCGAGCATTCCTCTCCCCCTCCCACAAACCCTCGCCATTGCCGGCAGGGGAGGCACCGGCAGCCTGCGCCCCAGCGCCCCGTCAAACCTTCCACTTGTCCCGGGTCTGCCACCCCATCACGCATCCACGGTCTCGTCGGCTGTCCCAGCGGTCACATGCGGGAGCACCACACTGCCCGCTTCGGACTCTTCAGTGTCCGACCGTGGTGACCCCTTCTCGGATCCCGTCGCCGCCAATAACGCTGAGCTCGGTTCTAATGAGATAGATGCTACCGCCTGCAGAGCAGCCATGCGTTCCTTGTCTGTCTGTGACTCCGAAGGCTTCCGTGTTGTTGACCCATGTCGTCGAATCCTCCGCGAACGGCGCGGTCGTGGCTCCTCCTGTTGCTCCCTCGTCGTGCGGCCCGCTTCCCCCATTCCCGCCTTGTACATCTCCAGCCAAGTCCAGGCATCATCCGGAGTATCGTGGAAGGTCGTTTTGCCGTCTAGCGCTATTTTGAGGCGCCCCGGAAACATCAGTGAGTATTGTATCCCCTCGGAGCGGAGCGCCTTCTTGACTTCCAGAAAAGAGTTGCGGCGGCGCTGAACATCAAGCGTATAGTCGGGGAAAAGCGTCACTTTGCTGTTGCCCACTATGTAAGGGCCTGAAGTTCGTGCCTTGTGCAACAGTATATCTCTATCTCTATAGTGGAGCAACCTAGCTATCACTGGCCGAGGAGGGCGTCCAGGTGCCAGCGGCCGCGAAGGCACTCTGTGCGCACGTTCCAGCGTGTAGAAGGACGTCAGTCCTTCGGGTGCGACCTCCCGCCGTAGCCAGCCCTCCAGGTAGTCCATCATGTTGCCACCCTCCACTCCTTCTGGCAATCCCACCACCCGAACATTATTCCTGCGGTTCCGGCCTTCGGCGTCCTCTGCCCGCCGTTCTAGGGTCCGCAGCCGCTGTTGCACATCCTCCATTTTAGCTGCCATCTCTTTTGGGCGGGTACCAGGGTCTCTATAGTGGCTTCCGATTGTTTCACTCTGTCTGCGAGTTTGGCATGGTCAGCTCGTAGCAGACCCAGCCCCTGCGCCACATGCGCTATGTCCTGCTGCAGTGCCTCCCTGGTATCCGCTATAGCTTTAAGGATCTGGTCCACTTGCCTCTGCTGCATCCCTTCAACCCCTCGTGTGGGCTCCCCCTGGGTAGTCGGTGTGCCTTCATCGTCTTCGCGCTCAGGGGTCGCACCCCCGTCTTCCCCTTAGGCTTCCCCATAATGCAAATAGTATGCGTGCGGCTGCAGAGAAACACCAGTCCACCGTCCTAGGTATCACTTCCGCTGTGGGAATGAACAGTGCACACTGCCTGCAAGGGGCCGCTCACCTGTTGCCCTCTCCGTTCCTGTCTATCCTTCAAACAGTCCCACGGCCTGAACGCCCTATCAATGGGCCCTCCAGACGCTATGCAACAGCCTCCCAGTGCAAACTCCCGGCCAGGCTCCCTCGGCGGGCTCCGCTCCACCCAGGTCGCTTCCCACTGTATGGCTACGGTCGTAGTCTTGCCACGCTTGCGGCCTCCGCAGTAATCAGCGACGACCTGGGCCCCCGCACGTGTTCCAGGCGCATTGTGCGCGTCCCCGCTCTCTCGAATGTCACTCTACTACACCCCCACTCACAGTGTCGCGTATGCCTCAGGCGTCCTTTGTCCGATTACAGCCCTGTTATAGGTCCAGTCGCCAGCCTGACTCCGCGTGGGTGGTGGCAGCGCCCCTGGTCCAACAACTGGAGCCCAGTAAACTGCCCCAAGCAATTCCCGTAGCCTCTCAGTTGCCGGGGCCGATCCCTCTTATCACCAGAGCAGGCCCATCACAGTTCGGCTAGTCCTCCGTCACGCTCCTCTTGGGGCGGCTCCCCGGACCCCGCTATCACCCGGTCTCCCCTCCGCAGCGTCCGCTATTGGGGCCGTTCCTCCCCAGGCTCTGTTCCGCTGTTCTCCCTGCCTGGTTTCTGCACTGCTCCCCGGGGGTGGCCGCCCCTCGCCGTCAATCCCCAATGCGTTCGGTGCGGTTGGCTGCTAAGGTCCGCGTTCTCACACTCCCAGGGGCCCACTTGCGCTGTGGGGCCCGTGCGGGAACCAGCGCGCTCCACAGCCTATCTTCACCGGTGCTCCTCCAGTCCGCACCCAGGCGCTCGGCAGTTCTTCCTGCTCATCGCAGTGGTGTTTGCCCCATCGCTCGATCTCCTGAATCCCGCCTACCTCTCAGGGCCTTTGTGCTGTTGCCGCCAGCGCCTCTCCACTCCGCTAGCCGCCCCGTGTGACTCCGGCGCGGGGGCGCTAGTGGGCCGCTCCAGTCATCACTGCCGCAATCTCCGGCCCCAGCGACGATTCCTCCGCTCACTGCCTTCAAGCTCCGACCTCCGCACCAGCTCTGCCGCCAGGAGCCGGTAACTCTCTGCTCCAGTCCGGTCCCAGGCAGGCTGCGCGATCTCAGGCTGCTCCTCTCCCGGCGCCAGGGTTACATCCTCGCCGCCATCTTGGGTCCGCCGGGGCCGCCGCACTTTTCTCCCATTTTTGCGGTGATTCCGGCACCGGCAGCGCCAGCCGTCACTCCCTCTTATGGCGTCTGTCCCTCGCCAATCTGTGGGTCGCTCAGGGGCTCATTTACGTGCCCATTAGACAGGATTTTGGCAGGGTCGGCGCGGAGCTCCGAGCTCAAGCGTCTTCCCTCATCTGCTCCGTGGCCACGCCCCCGACTGTCTAGAGCTTCATGAAGATTGTTTTGTGTATAACACAGATTTCTGAGCAGTTTTTGGACTATTTGCACATTTTGTGCAGATTTTTTAACTTTTAGAAATTTCCCAAAGGCTGTGTGCAGAAACATCAGAAAGAAAGGATGAATAACTAGGGCCAAGAAGGTATAGCCACACCGACAACTATTAACATAGACTAGCATTACTGCGGTCACTGACTAAGGTACTCAATTGTTTTAGTATGAGATAAGCTGGATTGTAGACTAGACTGAGTAGTTGGAAACTGCGTGGTGAGTGTACAGTGAGTCTTTGTAGGAAAACCACCCAGGCAAAGGCACTTACTCCCCCACTGGCTCTAAACACTCATAAGGGAATAAAGCAAGCCTTTGTGCCCTGTTATAAATACAAACATCCAACCAGCCATACCAAAACTAATAGGTCCTGCATGCATTGACTTTGCCCTTACTCATTTGTTCTTGCTATAATTTATGGCACAAACCTGTAAAAGATGGCCACTTATGTATGGTGGCCACCTTTCAATAGTTTTTGCTATACGTTATAAAAAAAATTCCAAGATGGCGCTTGCATGGGTGGCTATCTTGGTCTTGGATGTTTTTCGTGATAAAGTATAACAAAAACCATTGAAAGATGGCTGCTGTGTGACGCACACATGTGCACGCACTAGTGGCCATATTGGAATGTTTTTTCTCACGAAACACTAAACAAAGCATTGCAAAATGACCGACCATGTCTGCACATCCGTTCCACTGTATCCACTGCATAAGCGGCCATTTTGGAATGTTGTTTTTTTGATGTACGTTATTATTAATTTACTGTTCTAAGTAGGTAGGCAGCCATTTTCGAATAGTAAATTATTAATAATACATGGGATACCACGTACATATACAAGCCAGCAGGCAGCCAGCAGTGTACAGCTGCCGGGCCCTAACAAAAAAAGAAAAGAAAGTGGGGAGCGTGTGCACTAGAAGGGCGGGGTGACAGGAGAGCACCAGATGAGAGAATAATAGAGGAAGTGGGAAGAGAGAGAGTGGGGGTCAAAGACTGGTATGAGAGCAGCGACACGCAGAGATGGAGAGAGAGCGAAAGAAGACTACCTCAGGCACTAAAATGTCTCAAGGCAATGGCTGGGAAAGGAAGAACCCAAAAGACGATGGTTTGAAGTGGTTGGCCACAAGTCTACTCGAACTATATGTTAAAATATGAGATGCAATAGGTCAGTGTTGCAAAGTCATCCTGTGCCCTGGGCACCCCCCAACTTTTTGCTGAATGGTACTGGTGTTAACTGACTCTGACTGATCCTGGGCTCTGCCTAACCAGGCCCAGGGCCAGTGCTATGCTGAAAGAGACACATTTAGAATACAGTGAAAACACCTACATACACTAGGGTACACTAAGGGTTGGGGTACCCCTGTGGTTGGCATGACCTACCCTATCAGACCCTATTAAATATTAGGGCAGGGGGATTAAGACTACCTAGAAGTTCCTAGCCCACAATAGGGCATGGCAGTTTGGAGGCCAGCAGCTTTTCTGCAATTGCATGTGTGCACTGCTGAAGCCTGGGGTCAGTTTTAAAAGTAGCCCTGGGTGGCAGGACTGCTTTTAAAAAGTAAATTGTGCTCAAACTCGACTTTGGGGTTTGGGGCACTTAAAAATTGATAACCTACAATGTTTTGGCATATTAGGAACCCCCAGGGTCTCCCCTAGGAGTCCCAGGGGTGGGGGGTCAGGTATTTATAAGGTAGACCCTTATAAAAATGAGCTTTATATGCCCTGGGTAAGTGAAATTTCACATTTCACTTCCCACATTGGGATAAAGTGCTGCCCAAATTCGACTTTGATGCTAGGAGCCCTGTGGAGGGAGGATCTGCAATATTTCTACAGATTCAGCACCCCTAAAGTCTCCCCTAGTTCTCCCATGGGGTGGGGGTCCTGTAGATATAAGCAAAGTACTTATAAAATATGTTTTTGTAAGTCTGGTGCTGGAAAAATGGCCCAAGTCATTTTTCCCATTGCAAATCCCCTGCTACATAGGTTAACATGGTAGGAAGTTATTAACCAATAACTCTTGATAGGACAGGGCTAGAAGTACCATTCAAAGACTTCCCCGAATGGTATTAATAAATTCAAGAATATGAAATGGTTGAATTTCTCCTAAAGTGTACATACAAGACGTTATAAGACTTTCTTGTTTGTAAGTCCAGATTCAGCCTTCCAGTGGTCTGTCCTGATTGGTCAGAGTTAAGTGGATTAGCCAGGCTGCCTTGAAGAGGTGATAAAGAGCCCCTGGGGTTAATCAGCTCTGCTGGGAGGGCAGTGTGCTGCTACACAGGAATGCCAGAGCAGGGGGAGGAGTCGTAAACCATGTTCTTCAAAGAGAAGAGGAGGCCTTAGTGTCATTTACAACTCTAAACTTTTCACCTCAGCCAGAGCTAGGCTTATGGAAGGAATGCACAGATTCAAGGGGGAGAGTTTATGAAAATTAGCCATCCTAGGGGTGGGTTTAGCCAGCTCTTACCTCCCTGCTGGAAAATCAGCCATTATGAATTTGGAGGATTTGGTGCACTCTGGGACAAAATAATGCCACACTCTACAGGATGTGGTCATATTCTTGGGGAGTTGCCCTGCTCCCATTGGTCAGCAGTGACCTCCCGCTTGACCCAGAGAACTTGGAATAAGTATCTGAGAGGGGCAGAGTCTCTCAGATCTGCTGCTTGAAACTTAAGGAAGCAAGACGTTGCCATGCTGAGAAGTTGGGGTGCAAAGTTCTAAGGCCTGCCCTCTGAAGATTGCACCAGCTGAAACTACAGCCCTGTGTATTACCTTGCTGCAAAAGAACTAAAGAGTGGACTCCCTGCAAGCTACAGGTTAACAGAGCTCACCTGGACCATCACCACCAAGGATCCTCAACCTGGAGAACACCAGTGGATTTGTAAGGGTTTTGTCCAAGTGGATTGTGGGAACTGAAGTCCTCAACTTTCAAGGACCATCTTGGAGCTTCCAGACCCTTGGAGTGAGTTTGGCACACTTTGGGACCCCTTGAGGAACTTCAGGAAGAAGTTCAAGAAGTTTGGAGAACTTTGGAGCAACTTTGAAAAAAAGCTCCATAGAGGGACCGACTCAACCTGGCCAGCCAAGCCGCCTGCCTTCAACCGCGAGCCGGCCAAGCCATCCAGGTTCCTCCCGCTAAAAGCTCCGTAGGTCCAACTTCCAGAGTTTGACCGGGAGTAGAAGAAATCCGAGGCCGGCGAACCCTCACCGAATCCGGCCTGGTGAAGAGCACGAGGGACCCCACGAGAAAAAGCTCCGTAAAAGTTTCAAAGTCCGAACGAAGAAAAGGTGACCGGGAGCAACCGCGAAAGCCAAGTCGCCTGCCTTCAACCGCGTTTTGGCCTGGATCCTGGGTTTGCCCTGCTGGAACGCTCCTGAGGTCAGACTTCCATAAGTTTGACTGGGAGCTCATCGCAAGGCTATCCGGCGAACCCTCATTGAATCCGGACTGGCTGAGAGCTTCGAGGGACCCCGGGAAGAAAAGCTCGAAGGTAAAAACTGTGACCGGGACCTACCGCGAGTGGTAGCCGCTCAGGGCTCCATCGCGGTCGGCCTGAAACTTTGACTTTGAGCCGGTCTATCGAGACCAGATATCCCAATAAGGCGCTATATGTTTCTAAGTGCTATATAATGCTAAATCTTTGAAAATTCATATCTCCGGTTCCCTACATTGGATTTTTGTCATTTTGGTGTCATTTTAAAGATAAAAATATTTCCTATTTTTATAAATTGGTGTTGGATTTTTATTATGTGTTGTGTCTTAATTATTTACTGAATTGGTGTTTTTAAAGGCTTTACATACCTGTCTTTGAAGTTAAGCCTGTCTGCTGGCAGCCACGTTACCAAGGGTTGAGCATAGGAATAATTTTCTAAGACCTATGCTGAGTCCTATCATGTGTTAGTGGCCTTATTGCCAGTGGCAGACCTACATTTGCCCCTACCAATAAGCCACTTTCCAACAGTCAGTCAATGAGACCATGCTAAATCTGTCTGTCGGCAGGACCTAAAGCGAGGCCCAAGAAAGATGTGTGAAGGTGCAGAAATCCTGACATTAAAACACTAGAACACTGCTGAGATACATGTAAAAGGGAGAAACATAAGAGAGACAGTAACCATCACATCAAGACTCACAAAGTGTAGCTGAAGAGAGATGGGCGTGAAGTCGACAAAGGCAGGGTGTAGTCAATGGTCTGTTTTCTGGACATGCAGGAGTGAAATTAGAGCAGTTTAATGTACTTTTCTAACTATTTATGATATAGATATAAAAAATATTAATATTATTTTACTGTCAGTTCTACTGATTCTACTTCCTTCCATGCAGAAATGTTAACATATTGCTATATTGCACAGAGCAGATTTTCACATATTTGTCTGCAGCTTTGGGCTGCTGCTATAGGTGCTGTAGAGCAGCCTGATCCATTTATCTTTTGTTCTTTAAAAAATGCACTATGATTAATTGAACACAATATCTTTATTATTCAAACAACCCCACCATTATTGCCATGTGTAAAACAGGCTAATTAACTTGATTATCTTTCAGTCGACATCAGACAATTTCCCAGTTTACTGTTTCATTACAATGTGTTACAAATTTTTGCCTCATTAGGTATTGAGAGCTCTGAATGCATTTAACAAGCTGTTAAATATACACATCATCATTACCATTTCAATTCTGGAGAATGTGTTATTGTTCCTGTTAAAGGGGCCGGGTCTGGTGACAAGAAAAAAATAGAATTCCAGCATTTAATGTGCCCACAGAAGCTAAAAAATAGGTGTCGGCAGTACACGTTTCACTCACAACTAGGGAACAGGTGCAGCTCACTGAGCAAACCTTACACCACCACACAGAAAAAGTACAGCAGAGGCAGCCAGGCAAACCTTCATCCTTCTCTCTCCTATCTCTCTCTACGTACCTTACATGCATCCCCCCACCCACGTAAATGTATCCCCTCTACCACATATACACTGACCCTTTCCATTCTTCTCCAACCCCCTCCCCCAGTGCCCACATAAACAGAATCACATACGACCAGAAGCTTAACCGATTCTAATCAATGCTCACTCAACCAAAAAGATTTGTCTAGACATCAATGAACTGCTCTCAACTGAATCACCAGATCTCATCTTCATAACGGAAACTTGGTGCCGCAATGACGTCTCACCAATATGCCAAAAGGCCACCCCCCTGGATACCGTACCACAACTGCTGTGGAAAACCAAGAGCTTGACTTGCAGTTGTTTGTTTATAAGAAAAAAACAACCAAGACAATATGCTTAGAAGATTTCACCATGACTGTCTGCAAATCCCTGTTGGTAAGATATACCTCTGCCGGGGTAGTGGCCAGGGCAGAGACCCACAAAGTTTTCACTGGAATTAAAAGCTGAAAGACACTAAAGGTTGGAAACTACCTGCAGTGAACGACACTGAAATTCACCAAGTTTAAAGCTGGATTGAGAAAGACATGAGAGACACTTGGCAGAATACAAATTTTTCTAGCTATCGCGTCAAGAATTTTCAATTCTATTAAGGACACAGAGGCGAGGATTATGCTTCTCTTTCTTTACTGAAGCAAAACAGTAGTCAATAAAGTTTAAACTACATAAACCAGAAGGCATGGCCCGCCTTCTCTCCACCAATCCGCATTCACCCATCCCGATATATAACACTGGAGTGCATAAGGCCGGCCGCTTTCTTTGCCAATCAGTCAGTTAAAACCATGAACATCAAACTCAAGAACTTCTTTGGTCTTCTGACTGCCTCTCATCACCAGCTCCACAAACAGAAGGAACTCTCCCATCGGCCACCGAAACAGCGGCCTTTGTCCTTCAAGACTCTTTAGGTCATATTGTTCTCAGTTCCTGAAAAGAAACAAACGCCATAATATCTCAAGTCTAAGAAAGACGTCATCAACTTTGGGAGGGAATTCATAACAAATCATTATACCATGTATTAATATACAATTGATAACCTATATATCAGAGATAACAGTCAATAGAACAACCCATCAATTGCTAGTGTGGGATAATCCTCGCCTCCTTAATAGAATTGAAAATTCTTGACACAATAGCTAGAATTTTTTTTTTCTATGGCAGGAAACGGAGGCTTCTGATTATGCTAGTTTAAAGTTTTGTGATCACATTAGATGCTACATCCACAATTGGTTTATGATAAAATATTTTGAATGTCGCATCAGAGGACCAATCCACCGCAGCCATAATGCCCTCCAAACGAGAACCAGTTATAAAGGCCTTCGAAGCCATAGCTCCTCTCACTGAATGAGCCCCAAAGATGGAGACATCAATACCGACTTCACCCAGTAACCATTTGACCCATCTGGCCAGAGTCGCTGAAGAGACTGGACGGAAAGGTTTCTGTAAAGATATCAACAATTGAACTGTCAGATCATTTCTTAATTCACGAGTACAGTCCTCATAGCATTTCATACATTGGACTACACATAATTGTTTGTGATGTGGAAAAGCAGGATAACTCAGACATTTGGAATTCATCTTAGTTCATTTAGAAATTGTAAAAGACACTCCCAAAGGAGTGAATACTCTACCTGCCAAATTCAAGGCCTGTACGTCCCAGACTCGTCTGCAGGAAATGAGACACAACAACAGAGCAAGTTTTGCTGACAACTGTTGCGTGAAAGCCCTTCGTTCACAGGCCAGTTCCTGATGAAACGAAGTATCTAGGTTTTGGTGGTCTCACCAATCTAATGCCTCTCAAGAGCTTACAGACCAGAGGATGTTCCCCCATGGGTTTCCCCTCCACGTGGGGATGGCCTGCGGAAATCGCAGACTGAAAATTATGGACCGTCTTATACGCCAGTCCCTGACTGGCCACGTCTGAAAGAAAATTCACAATCATATGTATACCGGATCCCAAGGGATCCACCTGTCGTTCACTACACCAATGAACCCATCTACGCCAAGCTGATTCATAATGTTTGTGCGTAGAGAGAGCCCAAGACTGTGACAGAAAAAACATTGCGTCCTGTGAAACTCCCAGCACTTGCAAGCTTCTCCAGAAAGTCTCCAGGCCATGAGGGACAACTGTCCCTGAATCACCAATGGATATGGACCTCCCATCGGATCCTGCAAAAGTTCCGGGAATAATAAAAGCTGCACCAGAGGGGCACAAGCCAGGGTTAACGCCACCGGAAACCATGACTGCACCTTCCAATACGGAGTGATCAAGACTAGCTCCGCTCCTTGTCGACGAACTTGCGCTAGTACTCTCTGAATCATGGCAAACAGGGGAAATGCATAAAGCGTGCCCCTCATCCAGGGCTGAAGAAATGCATCTGGGCTGAGCACCCGAGGATCCGGTCGCCAACTGTAAAATTGGGGTAGTTGAGTATTCTATCAAGATGCAAAAAGGGCTATTGTGAACGGACCCCACTTCAAGTTCAGCTGTTGAAACACCTTGGGATGCAGTCTCCAATTGCTGGAATCCCGAAGAAATTGGGAGTTCCAATCTGCCACCACACTGGAGCTGCCCAGAATGTATTCTGCCGTCACTCAGATATAATGTTGAAGGCAGTAGTGCCAAAAGTCCTTGGATATTTCTGCCAGTAGACGTGACCTTGTGCTCCCCAAACGATTGATGTACCATACCGCTGAGACATTGTCCAGTCACAGAAGGATACAACAACTCGTTGTCTGTGGGGATAGAGTCCGAATAGCGAAAGAACCCGCTAGGAGTTCCAGGCAATTGATATGCAGTTCATCTGCCCCCGTCTCCACCGACCCACAATGAGCTCCCCAGCCCCATCGAATGGCATCCGATTCTATCACTACTTCCGGAATCGATGCAAAAATGGCCTTGCCATTCCAGGCATCCATATGAGCCAACCACCAGGATATTTCCATCCTGGCCACCAATTGCTCTGAGTAACTCAAGCCCTTGTGAAGATGCAAGATCTTCAACCGCTGCAGAGCCCAGTAATGCAGAGGGTCAGGGAATATCGCCTGAATCGCAGAGGCCAAAAGACCCACCGGGTGAGCCAGAATCCTCAAGGATATAGTCGGAGAGGCAAGCGCTCTCCTCAACTTTTTCTTGATTGAAATCCACCTTTTCAGGGGAAGCAACAGTTGTGTCAACACTGAGTCCACTTGGAACCCCAGAAGCTCCATCGACTGGAAGGAGATCATGACCGACTTGTCCATGTTGATGACGAATCCCAGATCCTGGAGGAGCTGGGTCGTCCAAGATAAGTGGAATAACAGTGTCTCCGCGCTCTGCGCCATGACCAGAACGTCGTCTAGATGAATGATCAGCAGAACTCTATCCCGAAGGTGCTGTACTACCGGCTTGAGCAGCTTAGTGAAACACCAAGGGGCGGAGGAGAGGCTGAAGGGCATGGCAATAAATTCGAACATCAATGTCGCCATTGAAACTGTAGGAACTTCCGATGAGGCGGGAAGATAGGCACAACCAAATACGCGTCCTTGAGGTCGAGACGTACCATCCAATCCCCTTCTAACAACAGATTCCTCAACAGGTGTATGTCCTCCATTTTGAAGTGGCAATACACAATCCAGGAGATGAACTCCTTGAGATTTAAAACAAGACAGAAGCCTTAATCCTTATTTGGCACCAGAAAAATTGTGCTGACAAAGCTGTGAGGGTGAGGAACTGATTCTACAATTGCCCCTTTCTGCAACAGTGACTCCACCTCGTCGTCTATGAAAGAGCTCTCTGTTAGGGAAAAAAGGAGAGGATTCGGTCTCCTATTCTGGGTCGGGGAGGAGTAGAATTCGAGGTAGAAACCTTGAACTGTTTGAAGGACCCATGGATCTTGCGTTAAAGTCTCCCAATTTTGAAGAAACAAACCAATCCTTCCTCCCACCAACACCTCCCCAGACGGAACAATCCTTACCTGAATAGGAGGTGTCACCGGAGTTGTTGTTGCCTCTGGAGGCCTGATAGAATCCACGGCCAGGCACTTGACCCTTGACGTGTCTGGCCCTGGCAAAAAGGCCACTGTGGAAGACTTTCTTGAGTGAAGTTTGGGCCTTATCTAGGGCAGAAAAGGTGGAAACGTATTTCCCCAGATCTTTGATGAATTTGTCGCCAAATAAAAGACCGTTGGTCAGGGAGCCCACCTCTGTAGAGGCCAAGTCTGCCAGTTGAGGATCAATCCTCATCAAAAACGATTTCCTACGCTCCATAGACAGCGCACAGTTTGCATTCCCTAGAAAGCATAAAGCTCTCTGTGACCATTCCATGCCTCTGTCGGGTCCAGATTGGAATTTAAGTCCTTAGCCAGGACTGCTAGGTCTAAGATCTTGGTGAGGGGTCCCGACAAATCTAGGAGTTTGTTTTGGCATCCCCTCCACGCTCTATCCAGCCCCTTTTTCGGGTCTTTAGCTAATTTTTTCAGAAAGGTAGCCATATTAGGGTCTAGCTCCTGTGTGTCCGTTACCTTACCCAGTAGAGTAGGCCGTGGACACTCCGACTTTAATGTGCTGCACACTTCACGCTCGAAGCCCTGTCTCATGTTCTCCTGCACGTAATGTGCGACATCAGCACAGGGTACCCATTCTGTGGATCTTGAATGGATAATGTTTTTGGAGTTGAAAAGAAAATTTTTATTGGAGGGGCCCTCCGCTCCCACATAATGTGTTTTGCACTTGCGCTTAGACGCTAGACGTGGTTTCTCTGGCACCTTGCCTAAGTCTGAAGTATCCTGCGAGGAGGGAGAAGACTCCTCTATCTCCCCTGGGATGGAAATGGAAGAGGTACCCAGAGTACCTGATGGGTAGGAGCTTCCATACCCATGGTCCTTGAGGACCGTCGAGGCCACATGCGACAAACCTTCTGCTGAAGAGCTGAAGGAAGGTCTCTTATTGGCAAAGCCCTGCTCCTCCAACTGCACATTTTTTACTGAGGATTCTCCTAAAGGCGCTCCCAGCACTCGCCTGCCATAATTCATTAAGGATTTGGTAAAGAGTTGTAAGGCTTTAATAAATGCCTGTTCACCGAATCTGTACATGTGAGTCCAGGGCTTCCACAAGTTGCTCCTTCATATGGTGCTCGTAAGGCACCTCTTCAAACTTGGCGTATTCAGTATAATCATCAACCTCCTCTGCGAAGTACGCCATCGTGACAGTGGAGGTATGGAGGAGATTCAGGGGGAGAGTAAACCCAGGGGTGATCAAGTGTGGGACCATCACAGGCCTAAAGCCTCCAGTCAGCAGGGCTATTTTATATTACACCAAACCTAATTAAAGCACCTGCCTGCACCAAAAATCTTTTATGTGGAGGGAGCCACCCCAAACTCTCCTAGGGCAGTGCCCTTTATCATTTTTGCACCCCATCGGGCATTCTTGGGACCGAGGAACAAGCTGCTCGTGTGTGACAGCGCGAGGAGCTGATTGGAGTGTAATTATCTTCGAACGGCTGCTCGTGCATGCACGAGTCAGTCAGCAGTGAAATGGGGCTGCTTCCTCATTTCAGCGCGCCTAGCGCGTCCGTCTCGCTTCCGCTCCACAGCAATTATAATCTACCGAAGCGTGTGGTCCTAAGCGCAGCGCCTGCCACAACCAGTACTTTACATACAGATGAGCATATGTTAAGGAAAAGAAACGTGTACTTATTTCGCTGCTGCAGTAACAAAGAAAGAGGACGGACTTATGCGTTCCAGTGGTATATACCCGGATGGGTGAATCGTGATTGATGGAGAGAAGGTGTGCTATGCCTTCTGGGTTTTGTAGTTCAAAGTTTATTGGCTGCTGTTTTGCTTCAGTAAAGGAAGAGAAGCATAATCAGAAGCCTGTTTTCTGCCATAGAATCCAAGATGGCGACTGCCATTTGAATGCAAAGGCTGGAGAGTGGCAGGGTGCAGAAAGAGAACCCGGAGCAGCAATTGCGAGACCACAGCAGAGGCAACGATCGCCCTCCCCCCAAAGGAAAGCAGCATGACTGGGGACACCCAAGGAGGCACAGGTGAGTTGCGATTGCCTCAGCCTGTGATGCACTTCAGGTTGGAGAAGACAGACCTCGAGGCAAGGAGGGCAACCCCTATTGTGTTGGAAGGCTCCCATATGCCATACTTCATAGCATGAATGATCACAGGGCTTAACGCTAGTAAGAAATCTCCAAAGAGCACTACTCGACCCAGAATTCTAGAAGCCAACAGGGACCAGAAGAGGTAAACAATCAGAATCACATAGAGTTGGATGCAGAAAAAGGAAGGGGCAAGAAAAGCACTGAGGCACACGTGGGAAAGGGGACCACAATGAGCACCAAGTTTCTTACCCTGACAGGGAAATTCCCTGCCCCTCCCCCAATACTGGGCCAGAAGTGTGACTCCTGTTTATGGCTACGAATCGAGCTTAAACCCAAAACCCATTCCTAGATCACTGCTCTACTTCAGCCCCAAAAGATAGATCTCCCTCAAACATAAGAGGGAGGGAACCCAAAAAATGGGGAAATGCAGCTACCTCTCTGCAGCAAGATTTTAATAAAGCCATCTCGGAATTAGATCACTCACTCAAAAAAACTGAACTAAGATTTGGCCACACGGAGAACTCTTCGACTTAGTATGCTCATGAAAAGGACGAACTGATCCTTGGGCTGGACACTTTAGAGCAACAATATAGAACCTTGGAGGAAATGCTTGATGATCATGAAAATCATTGAAGTCTCAATAACATCTGCATCCGTGGTATTTTTATGGAAGTCTCAACTTCAGACTTGGAGTCCAATGTACAAGACCTGCTTACTCAACTTCAGCAACTACCAAAGGATAAACTTGACCGAATGACTAGAGTGTGCTCAACTTTCCAGCAAGAGAGAAACCTTCCATCAGATGTCCTCACAAGTGTCCACCAACAAAAAGAAAAGATAATTTCGGAATCTAACAAACAAGAACCACAACTCTTCAAGGGCCACACTATCACATTTTTTTAAGACATACCACCGCATATGTTGGCCAAGCCATGAGACTTTAAGGAAGTCACTTCTTACTTATCTTCAAAAGGAAAAAATCCCCTACCTAAGGGTTTTCCCTTTCTGCCTTTCCGTCACCTATAATGGCAAACTCCAGCCCATAAAGGAGGTATGAGATGCAAAATAAATCTTTGGCCTGCTGACCACAGTTTCCTTGCAACCAGACACAGAACTTACCACTACTGACAAGTTTAGGAAGAATGGTACAATCAGGCTACAAATTCAGCATGCAAGGAGGGTAAACTGATTCAAAGTCAACAAATAAGAGGTACAGGTACAAAAATAAGTTTATTGATATACTTATCCATAAAACATTCTAGAACTGTAAAACAATTACATAATAAAAAACATCTTAAGAGTCATGAGGGAATGCTGGGAGACCTTCCTGCTTACCGTAGAAGCCAAAAACGATGCACGCCCATCTTGAATCGCACCTACATGATCCAGACATTGTCGTGTGTTTACTGCATGGCCCATTGTTGCTTTCTCTATGTTAGCCTAATTGTGCAAATTGTAGGCCATATTTTTTTTGCATACTTTACTATATAAACACGCTCGCTTTTGTGTCACATTGTATTTTCGCACAGAACCTGCATATGTTTTCGTGTTCTGTTCTTTTCCTGGGATTTGGTCTGAACACCATAGACAAGGTCAAACAACAATGCCCCTTGTTATTCTCTCAGGTAAGGCACTAGCACCTAGACATATCACGAGAATGCAACTGCATATGGTATATGGATTGTTAACCATGCTAACGATATTTTTGGTATGCATTTGTTTTCTAATTGTAACGCAAATACTGCATCTTAGAGCACAATAGTTTAAATAAATATTCGAAACTTCCTTCGTGTCTCTTGTTTATCTTATTTTGGACAAGTACGAGTGAGAGAGAGAAAGGCTGTGTCCTGTTACCGCGGTCCCTGAGAGGATTGAGAGTGTTGTGTTCTGAAGTGCCAACTCACTTGTTTCTCTAGAAAGGTTAGGCGGGCAAGTGAGGCACTATAGCTAGGAGGACTTGGGCTCATAGATACTAAAGTGGTATGGTGACTCAGTCCCAACATGCTGATATTCTAGGGTCCCAAGCATAGTTCTGTTCCTGAGCAGAATCCCTGCAACAACATAGGCTTATGGCCACATTATCACAGATATGACAATAACACCCGACCAGCTCGCGAGTCCCACAAGGATCCATAGGTATAAAGACAGTTCATAACACGCCCTGCCCGGGACACACATTGGGTCCTGAGCTCCTTACCATGCGTCATTACCACCAGTCCCCCAGTGGAGGAGCCCTACCCCCGATATGGTCTGATTACATCCCCTGGTTGGGCAATACCTCCGATGGGTACTCCCTTTGGCTAACCCCTTACCCGTAAGACATGTACTCTCTCATATCCTATGCAGACTCCAGAGTTTTTCTCTTCCTTTTCTTTATTTTCTTTCATTTTGTGGACTGTTGCTCATGTGTTTGCTGTTGATATTTTCTCACTGGGCATCCCAGTGCTAGTAGCAATGTCTATTTGCTGAAAAATCTTGACTGTAATACATGATAATGTTTTATTATGCTCGCAACCACGCTAGCAGCTGTTGTACCATATGTAAAAATTTAATAAACACTTTTTTTTTTTAAAAGTCACAAGAATACCCAAATGTGCCACAACTATTCAAAACCATCATTAAAACTCTGCTTAACAACAAGCATATAATATGCGATTACTACTGCAACATCAATATAAAGCATTTCAGATAATAGCCCCATTGCATCCAACCTTGAGTAAGTGAGATATTTTAAAAATAAGAGTCCTAAAATCTTCATACAAACGGGTTTATAAAAATCACAATCCATAAGAACACGGGGGCAAGTAACATTTTACATTCAGGGAGCACATAAAGAAACCATTCTCATCCCAAAAAGCATTGCACCATTTAAGACTAAAAAAAATTGGATCACACCCTAGTCTAATAGAAGGTTTCTCCCTCAAATAGGCCGGATCCAAAGAACAGGCAGGCCTTTCTAAAGATTCTTTCAGTGTTTGTTTACTTGGAACAAATAAGAGAGCCATCCACTAGCATCAGAAGATTAGCAAACCTCAGTCACTCCATCATAACAAGTATCTTTGCCCAGCTTTTTTTTAAACATCTTTTTATTTTAATAAACATGCTCATTAGACATTATGCATATTGGTCGTACAGTACAATCGTCATCACACATTCGATACATTAATCGTCCCCGGGAGTGGCCTAAGATAGCATAAATTGAATCTGAATCCTTCATCGTTGCCCCCTATTACGTGTCCGATCCACGATAGTCTTATGTCAGTGTTGTAAAGTGGGCTTTGTCAGAATCCCCCTGGTACATCATGGCCCCAGGGTTGTTCCTCTATAATTCTTCCATGGGGACCATATTTTTTCCCATTTTTTGGGGCATCCTCTGGCCTTATAAATCACTTCCTCTGCCCTTTGGCACCAATCCATATCTGCCTCCCATTCGGCTACTGTCGGGGGATGAGGAGACCCCCATTTCCTTGTAATATTTCTCTTTGCCACCACTGATGCCAGTGCCAGCCATATCCTAGTATGTCTTGGCCATTCTTCCTCACCTTGAATCATCAGCATTAGCCACTTTGTGCTCATTGGTACCCTCGTACCCAGAACCCTAGCCATTCTATCAGTCACCCCCTTCCAGTATCTTTCTATCGCAGGGCAGTCCCAGAGGATGTGGTAGAAGGATCCCTTCTGTACGCAGCCTCTTACACACAGGGGTGACTCTGCCCTTCCCAGTCTGTACAACAGGGTGCGTGAATAATACAACGGTGAAGGACTTTTAATTGTATTAGCCTGAATCTGGCCCGGATGGCTGTATCCCGCGGGCTTTGCCTCTAAGTCGATGGAAGATCAACGAGATAAAACGGAACTAAATATTCCACTACCGTTGCAATTAGCTTGAACTGAGTTACATCGGTTCACTTGCAGTTACAAATGCAGTTAAACATCAGTCACGGTAAGCACACTTATGGCTATTGCTATAAAGGGGATGGCTTCGCAAAGGAAAGGGGTTTCATTGGTAAATATGGGAGTGTAGGTGGCATTGAAGCACTGGAGGTTTCATTTTGTTTTATAGAAACGTGGGGTTTTCGAGGACAGGTTTGTTGGGTTTTCAACAAGGATTGTTTTTGTGTTGAGGAATCAGTAAGGCACAGAATTTTAGTTGGGCATAAGCACATGTCGTTTTGCATGCAGCGCATACGAATTTGAATATACGAGGCAGAATCATCACAGAGTATGCAGTTGTATTACGTTTCTTAATTGAGTTAGAAGTAGAATAATCATGCTGATGGTCTTTTATGAATTCTTGTATTTTAGATAGCCCTGATGAAGGGAACAATCCCGAAATGCATTGGGTATTTTTTTTTTTTTTTAAATCGTGAGATGTGGAAATGTTAACTCTCCTATACTACTGTGAAAAGCCTGGAAGGGCAATTTGAATGTGTAAAATGAATTGAAGAATTTTGAAAAACGTGAAAAGAAATGGATTAAACACAGATAAATAGAATGTTAAATTGTGCTAAAGAATTTTGATTCATTTGATTCATACATGGATGCGGCTGTGCAGCTTGAATGGGGACCAGATGAGGTTCCTTTTTTTCTTACATACAATCAAAGCGCAATCAGGCGGAGCGCAGATCAAGCTTGCACACCTCTAAAGCTCTTAAGCTGTCGAGTATAAAAGTTGGAGTACACCGGAGTGCAGTCTACCACCTCTGTTTCACAAGTAACTTGAGGCCCAGATGTAACAGCAGGAGAAGTAAGGAGCCTTGATATGACTATAGGCTCAACACCGTCATTTTGCCCACTTGCTAATGAAACTACACAGGCCACCTTGTATATCATGAGAACACTGAGAAGTATCATCCCTTATCCAAGGTACCAACATAAGTTGCAGGATGTTCTCACCCTTGTAATATCAAACTACACTAAGAGTGTGTACCTTGGCACTCCTTGCTTCCCAATACCTACCTTTCAAAGGTTGAACTTAACACCAGTTCTCCAAGCTTTACTCTGGCAATAGCAAGCAGAGTGGAGCGCATCCAGCTATTTGGGTTCCAGCGGAGTTGGTTTGCTGAACGTGAAGTCATCATGTCAGTGAAATACGAGCAAGGATATGTGTTCAAGCAGCATCCATCAATGTAAGCTCGGTGGAACGCATACTGTGGAGTGGAATGCATCCAGTCATTGGTGTATGTGCATTTCAACGTATTCAACATACTTTGGATACTAGTTTGTCTAGTGTGTTTTGGCTTCAATGCTACTTTAATATAATTCATGGTGTATTTTATTTGCTATGCTACATTGGCATTCTAAGAGCTCAGTAACAACAATTATTTGTAGGTTGTTCCACATAAACATATTTGGTTCAGGACGGTAAGTAAATTTGGCCTGCAAACATCGATTTCTTCTGTTTTCTGGTTAAATAATAAAATATTTCTAATTTTATATTATTTATAATACTTCGAGTTCTGTGATTTCTGCAACTTTGACTTCTGCATTCTGATTTGTTTTCCTGTTTTTGCTTTATTTTTGCGACAAAGCACAGTGAGCTGGAAATCGTAATACTGAATATTACTTCGCCTCCATATTTTCTTCTGCATCCAGGAAAACCCATACTAAAATGGGCAAACTGGAACAAAGTTTTCCAAAATAATTCACAAAGTTGTAGGGCTAATTTAGGAGCTGAATGAAAATTAGCTTTAGTAACTCACTGTCTTCCTGCAGAGGGACAGGAGGTGTTGGATAATCTTATGGAATTAAGTCCTGAAGAAGCCAATGGTTTAAATGAATATGAGAGTGTTCTTAAAAAATCATGATGTACACTAGCTACCCAGAATAACTACCAGATTAGAATGTTACCATTTTGGCAAATGTGTACAGCAACTAGATGAATCTGTGGGGGATTACATAACTTCACTTAGGAAACTTGCATCTTCTTGTAAATTTAGAGATCTAGTTGATTAAAGGATCAGAGACCAACCTGTTTTATGTTGCAAGTCAGGCAAAATAAGGGAAGAATTATGGCTTAAATATGAGCCTTTTCTGCATGATCTAGTAGCCATTGCTAAGTGTGTTGAACACACGCAGTCCCATGTGGAAAACAGCAGAGGAAGTGGAGATGTCAGTGCAGTACAGGTTAAAAGTAGCAGCAAAATGTCAGGTCAATTTAAGAGCTCTTGCTTTAGATGTGGTATATTTGGCCATTTAGCATAAAGCACGGATTGGCCAGCTTTAAAGGTTACTCGCAATAAGTGTACTAAAAAAGGGACACTCTAAATGTTTTCGGACCAGCAGCAAACCCATGAGTGATGTGAAAGTAGACTGTGATGAGGTTCTTTAGATTGTATGAGGTGGAACGTAGGCGCATCCCTCTGATGTTGTTAAAGTAAATTATATTGATGTAATATGTTATTTTATTCATGTTCCAAACTGAATATTGTAAGCATACAATTTTTAAAGAAATATTTGAAGGACAAGTAGTTTTACACAAAATGGATATCAGACCAGGAGGTTATGGAGGATAACCCATAAAAATGGTAGGTTACTTTTATGCCCTTATATACTGCAGAGGGCGATTGGCAGAGGGCAAATACAATGTGCATTTAAGGGGTATAATATTTTATTGTGACCACATGAGAAAGATCTAGGTGTTTGTCTGGATCCCCGTGCTAAACCTTAAATTTGTGTGCATCAGGTGGTATGTGTATGTGAGGATTTCCAAACTTGTTATCTAGAGATTTTCAGTGAGAAGCTTGGTTGCCTTCACAATTATTTTCATAAGAGCAAGTTAAAAAAAGATGCTACTCCAGTCAAATATAAGGTCCGGAGAATTCTCGTAAAAGTACAAGTGGCGGTGAGTCCTGAACTAGAAAAATGTTGTGATAATTACGCCATAGAGGCTTTTGAGGCTACACTGTGGTTATTACCTGTGGTGGTGGCTCGCAAAGCTGGTGGTGAGGTTAGGTTGTGTGTTGACCTGTGAGGATTGAATAAAGATTGAATAAAAAGATTGTGTTGATAAGTTCATTTTGCCAAATTTGGCTGAAATGTTTTCTACGATTGATGATGCAAGGTCCTTTACCACCCTGGACCTCGCAACAGCTTATCATCATATTTAGTCATATAAACAGTAGTAGGATCTTCTGCTTTCATAACTCCTATGGGTTCTTATAGATTCCACACGATGCCATTTGAATTGATGTCTGCTGCATCAGTATTTCAGAAAGTGATGAGCATGTTACTAAAAGATTTTCAAGATGATTTGCTCATCTTCAGCAAGACTTGGAAAGAACACAATTTTTGAGTGCATCTAGTTTTGTAACAGTTGCATGAGGCTGGTCTAACGTTGCGTGCTGAGAAATGTCAGTATAGAAAGGAGGACATTTCTTATCTGGGACACACTTTATCTGGTGATGGTGCAAGGCCTAAGAGGGAGTTGGTAGACAACGTCTGCAGACCTGAGGTACCTAAAAGTGAGGAGGAAATGACATCTTTTTTGGGTATGGTTGAATTTTTATAGTCACAACATACCAAACGTAACTATCATATCTGTGGCACTTTAGGAATTGTGTAAAAAGGGTTTACACTTTGAGTGGAACAGTGAATTTGAAAAGGAGTTAAACTTGGCTAAGATGGATTTAGCAAAAGCGTCTGAACTTAAACATTTGTGCTGGGTAGAGAGTCTATTAATGTCAAAAACAATATGCAACAGGGAGTGCTTAGGAAGGCCAATGTTTTTACTGAAAGTTCACTTAATCACATATTAATCCAGATTATTCAAACATATGAATTATTTTTATAGATCCAATATAATGATATTCCAAAAAAGATTTCTTTATTCTTCACAACAACAAACTGCAGCCTAGCTAACACGTTTCGTCCCGACAGGGGACTTCATCAGGGCTGTAAACGAACAATACAAACATTATGTACATTTATAAAATACATATTCATAAACCAAACCAGCATGTGCATATTCAAGTTACATTACAAAACATACAATGGCTCCCTACACTCACACTTATATGGAAAAAACTCCATGAAAACATGTTATTGTTACATCAAGAAAAAATAGTAAAAAATATATATACCACACAAAGATTTAACAATATGATATTCCATTCTTAGATTTCTATCTATAGCACCACCAAAGACAATATATAATATTATGCATTATCTACTAAGAGTGGTATAAAGAAAAGACAATTCTCCATTTATATTTTCAAATATAGAGTTTAAACCTTCAGAATTGTTTGTATTAACTTCCACTTACTTTAGAGGTTTCTTAGTGTTTCCTTGTGGGCAAGTGTAAGCCACATGAAAGAAGAGGGGGCTAAATAGTGGTATTACTCAAGGTTCCTAAAAATATATATAAAAAGATCTATAACTAATTCTGAAACACTGTTTTAGGTGCATTTTGTCATCTAACTGGGGTCACAATACATTTGAGAAATGAAGAGTGCAAACCCACAAGTACCACCCTAAAGTATGGCCTATTTAAACAGCTCAAATAATTTCTCACTTCTTACTCACATTACAAATTCCTTATTGATTCTTCCTGGATAAGTGTAAACCAGAGTAGGGAGAAGGCTGAATATCTGTATCACCAGTGGGACCTAAAAGGATAAAGCAGTATCAAGACATGTGTTGTAGTCAGTACATCATACCAACACAAAGTCTACCCCAATCATATCACGTGTGGTGAATTTTAGACCAAGAAACTATTAAAATGAACCAAAGTCACAATAGGTCAACGAGCAATATATATTTCACTCTTTCATTAGCAATAGTCCAACAGCAAACACAGCTGTTACTCCCAACGTCATAATTAATGCACAAACAAGCCTTTTGTTAAGGTGAAACCCACTATCTCCTAGTAAAATCCTTAATGCAACTACTAACATCCCTATTAATCTAAATATAAGCCCCTAGTTCCAGGCCTACCAACCTGCCAGGTTAAGCAGAAAGACGGGGTATCCAATCCTTGCGAAGCCTTCTCATACAACAATTGTTTGTTGACTAAAGTATTTATAGAGCAATGTAATCAATCACTGTATCCAAAATATCAAATCAACCTATCAGTTTCTTTGTCTTGTTAATATTATGTCCGAACCAAAGAGGAGACAGGTAGGCTGACTCACTCATTGGACAAGGAAGACCTCCAATCACAAGCCTCTATGCCATCAATTGTACGTAAATATAAAGTATTTGTAGAGCAATGTAACCAATCACTGTATCCAAAATCTCAAATCACCAATCAGTGTCCTTGTCTTGTTATTGCTCTTTCTTCATTAAACCTTTATATTCAAGAGGGCATAATTGGACGAGGAAGACCTCCAATCACCAGCCTCTATGCAGTTCATTCTACGGAACACAATTATTATGTCCAGACCAGAGAGGAGACAGGTAGGCTGACTCACTCATTGGACAAGGGAGATCTCCAATCACAAGCCTCTATGCCGCCAATTGTATGAAACAGAATTTTTGTGTCTGGACAAGAGGGCACTGTAACCAATCACTGTATCCAAAATTTTAAATCACTCAATCAGTGTCCTTGTCTTGTTATTGCTATTTCTTCATTGAACCTTTATGTTCAAGGGGGAATGATTAGAAAAGGAAGACCTCAAATCACAAGCTTTTATGCCGTCCATTCTACGGAACACAATTATTGTGTCCGGACCAGAGTGAAGGCAGGTAGGCTGACACACTCATTGGAAAAGGAAGACATCCAATCACAAGCTTCTATGCTGCCAATTGTATGGAACAGAATTGTTGTGTCTGTACTAGAGAGGAGACCACAATCGACACGATTTCTTTTGTATTTCCACACTGATAACCCTCGACAAAATAAATAAGAAGTTATTGCTATTCATCCAATACTATCCTAATAAAATGTCTAAAAAGACATCTCTCTCCATATCTATTCATGTGATTGCTATTCATCAATGTTAACATGTCAGAAAAAAGGGAGGGGGACCACATCATCTAAGCAATTATAGCCTCAATCATGCTGAATTAGATCAACCCTGGTGGGGAGAGGATGTAGCCTTACGGCTAGAGCGATCGTTGTCGAAGCTGGGGAACCGGGTTCGAGCCTTGGCAACGACGCTCAACATCCTGTGATTCTGGGCAAATCACTTAATCTCCCCACCAGTAAAAAAAAATTTTTTTAAATGAATGTGTCCTTTTGTAACGAAACTGGTGCTATGTAAAGCGCTCTCATACCCGATATCTTCGGGTCTAGTTCGCGCTATATAAATACAGAAGCTTCAAATATCACATAATATGATAACAACATACTTCACAGGAAATAGAGCATCTCATTCTCTAGATTTAGCCCCATTCCCAGTGTTCTCAATTTGCTGATCCACCTCAGCTCAGGCTGACAAAGCCTCAATATTAGGTCTCCTTTCTCGGATCTTTTTCCAATTTTTGTATTCCATGGAATTTAAAATCTGTTATCGCTGGGTGACAGTCCTTAATGTTTTGTGCCAGCGGTGATCGTACATCCTGATTTTTTACTACGCTTTTATGTTCGAGTCCCCACAACATAAGTATTCTGCTCCCAAAAGAATACGCCCTGCTACTAGCATGGACTCGGTTGGTTTTCTCTAAGGAAAATACTTTCTTCCTGTTGTAACCCTGAAGGGATGGAGCATCTTTTTTTCCTCTGCTGATTTCTGTACCATTTCATTCAGCTGTGTACTAAAACACTTTTTACCCAAACAAGGGAGATGGTGAATTTAAGCCTTGGTCAATTTTCCACAGCTTAAGCCATAAGAGTCCTGTCCTTGCTATTGTGGCTCCTGCACAAGTTGAAGAAGCCCACAATGAATTAACGTGGTATCAGGAAGAAAATGAGCCATAAGTTCCATCTTGTTGGATCATTTCCTTCAGCATAGAACTTGAAAATCTTTTAATAAGGCCTGCAAGGCGTACGCTGCATAAGTACCAGTTTTCATAGCAAAGTGTGCTGATGGATATACTCGTTTGAACGCCCGATCCACCTCATTTTGTACAGCATCTGGAAGGGAGGCTTCCTCCGAAGCCATGAATGAAGAGGACGCCATACTGGCTATAATTGAGAGAACTTGTTGGGTTTCAGGGAATTCTTCATAATCCTTCCAATGGATACCTTTTTGAAAAGACCCTTGGAAAAGAGGTCTTATCGATATCCTAACATTCTTTTATAATTAGACCCTTCACCACTTCATGAAATGGAAGGTTATCAGAATGAGTTTGATTAGGCACCCATTTGCATGAGATTCTTGCTGCTGGACGTTTGCCTTCTGTCTTTAAAGTTCTTGCAATAGTCACTGGTCTTTCATGATCTTTCACTAAAAAGTGCTCCGTTGCTACGTAGAATGCTCCTAGGCTCTCTATTCAACAATGTAAGCAGATCATGCACTTCCCTTGCATAATATGCAAGCCTATACCCAATCTTCCATATGTTGTGGTGAACACAGCAGGCTTCCAGTCTATCACGCTAAAAAGACCCTAGGTGGGTTGTTATTTTTGTGTGAGTTGCAGCTTCCTTCGCTACCCAAATCCACTTTCCATTTAACTACGTTGGTATTCCTGAAAACCGATTCTTCTCAAGAAGTGCTGCTTGCCACAGGCAGAAGTTTCAGGATACAAAGAAGTAAGAGAGTAAAATCAGTACCCGGGAAAGGTAATTTCCACCATCCAACCCCCAACTAACTTTCCACCTAGGGCAGGATGGCAGGAAGCTGCGAGTAGGATTTGGATAAGGGAGCAAGGGTGGGTCATAGCAGCCCATTGGTCGAGGGAGCACTCAATGGCATGCTTATGCTGTGTGGAAAAAGGCCGCTTTATTGGAAGCAATGGGAACTTCCATTATTAACCACCTTCAGCTTCGCAGTACATTCTAAAAATTTCCTAACAAATATTCTAACAATAACTCTCTAGTCCTAACTCCCGACCCTCATCATTACCCACCCCTCAGTCTTTCCCACTGCCCCCTACTTTAGTTAACGTCACCATAGAAGACAGTCAGCGAGGCAAACTTGTTTCACTATACATCATTTTCCTCTTATTCCACCTGCCTGCACTAGGCCCAGGCGGCTACACTCTTTGGTTTCAATTATATATTTTCTGTCCTTTTCTCTTAATCCTGCCATCACTCCCCTGCCTTATCCTGAGTGCTCTTTCAACCACTATCAATTTGTACCAACAATTTACTCACAAACAACTTAAGTATGTTTGCCTCCAACTGCAAAACCACCACTACACCTATTGCACCAGGGTGGATGGAGGGCCATTTTCTTGCAGAGAGGGAAATACTTTTTCCCTCTGCGCATGCACCAGCTCTCACTTGGACGCAGCAGCCAATGGCTGCCAACATAACCCACAAGCCACACGTTCAGTCCCAAACCCCCGACGCAAAGAGGGCATTTCACACCCCTCCGCATGGGGCCTTCCTTGTGCTCTGAAAGTGGCCCCTGACAGTTAGCCCACTGGGGAAATTGCATAGTGGCACAATGGCTCGTCCAACCCTGCCCAGGCTCAGGGAAAAGACAAGCATTAGCAGAGCCAAATGCTCTTGCCTTTGCCAATGTGTTTTAGCCATGTTGTACACCACCGTGGCTGCTGTTCAGCATGGCTAAAAGTTAGTGGCACAGAGGAAAGCTGCGTGGAGTGTCATAGAATGAAGTGGCATACAGTAGAGAAGAATGTCGTAGAGTGGAGTGGCATAGAGTTGTGAGTGATGCAGAGTGGAGGGTTGTGGAATGGCGTAGAGTGGAGAGAAATGTCATGCAGTGTCATAGAGTTGAGTGTTGTAGAGTTGAGTACCATGGAGTAGAGTGGAGTGGTGTGGAGAAGAGAGGTGTAGAGTAGAGTGGAATGGTGTAGAGTAGAGTGGAGTGGTGCAGAGTAGAGTGGAGTTGTGTAGAGTGGTGTGGATTGGTGTAGAGTCGTGTGAAGTGGGGTAGAGTAGAGTAGTGTTTTAGAGTGGAGTAGTGTGTTGTAGAGTGGAGTAGTGTGTCGTGGAGTGGAGTAGAGTAGAGTAGAATGGAGGGTCATAGAATGGAGGGTCGTGGAGTGGAGTAAAGTAGGGTGGGATAGAATGGAGTAGAGTGGCATAGAGTAGAGTGGCATAGAGAGGAAAGCGTGGAGAGGAGTGGCGTAGAGAGGAGGGACATAGAGTGGAGGGGAATAGAGTGAAAGAGAGTAAAGTCGAGGGGCATGGAGTGGAGGGAAATAGATTGGCAGGGCGTAGAGTGGTATTGCGTATAGTGGAGTAGAGTGTCATAGAGTGGAGTGGAGTAGAGTGCTGTTGAGTGGGATAGAGCAGAGTGGAGTGTCGTAGAGTGGCGTAGAGTAGAGTGGCATAGATTGGAGTAAAGTGGAGTGGCATAGAGTGGATTAGCTTAGAGTGGACTAGAGTTGAGTAAAATGTCATAGAGTAGAGCAGAGTAGAGTGGTGTAGATTGAATTAGAATGGCATAGAGTTGAGTGGTGTAGAGTGTCGTGGAGTGGCGTAGCGTGGCACAGAGTGGATTGGTGTAGAGTGTCGTAGTGTGGAGAGGCATAGAGTGGAGGGTCTTAGAGTGGCGTAGAGTGATGAAGGGTGAAATGTCGAAGAGTGGAGTGTGGTAGAGTCGAGTGACGTAGATTTGAGTGGCATAGAGAAGAGTAGCTTAGAGATGAGTTGCATAGGGAGGAGTGGCATAGAGAGGAGGGGCATAGAGCGGAGGAACGTAGAGTGGAAGGGGCAAAGTGGAGGGGCATAGGGTGGAGGGGTGTATATTGGAGGGACATAGATTGGAGGGGCGTAGAGTGCCGGGGCATGGAGTGGAGTAAAGTGTTGTAGAGTGGAGTGGAATAGAGTGGTGTGTAGTGGAGTGTTGTACAGAGGAGTGGCAATGAGTGGGATAGAGTAGAGTGGAGTGACATAGAGTGGGGTAGAGTGGAGTGGCATAGAGTGGAGTAGCATAGAGTGGAGTAGAGTGGATTAAAGTGTCATAGAGTGGAGTAGAGTTGAGTGAAATAGAGTGGAGTAGAGTGGTGTAGAGTGAAGAAGAATGGCATAGAGTGGAGTGACATAGAGTGTTGTGGAGTGGCATAGAGTGGATTGCATTGAGTGTCTTAGAGTGAATGGACGTAAAGTGGAGGTACATAGAGTGAAGAGTTTTAGAGTGTCATAGAGTGTTGCAGAGTGGAATATCGTATAGTGAAGTGGCGAAGAGTGAAGTGGCAATGAGTGAAGTAAGTAGAGTGGACTAAGTAGAGTGGAATGGAGTAGAGAGGCATAGAGCAGAGTAAGCATAGTGGAGTAGAGTGCGTAGAGTAGAGTGGTGTAGAGCATAGTAGTGAGGCAGAGAGTAGAGTGGTGTGGAGTGTTGTAGAGTGGCATGGAGTGTCATAAAGTGGAGGGGAGTAGAGTGAAGTAAAGTGTCTTAGAGTGGAGTAAAATGTCATAGAGTGGAGTGGAGTGGAGTGGAGAGGCGTGGAGTGGAGTAGAGTGAAGTGTCATAGAGTGGTATAGCACAGAGTGTCATAGAGTGGAGTAAAGTGGCATGAAGAGTAGTAGAGTTGCATGGCATACAGTGTCATAGAGCGGAATGGCGTGGAGTGGAGTGGAGTAGTGAGGAGTAGACTGGCCTAGAGTGAAGTGGCATAGAGTGTTGTAAAGTTGGTTGGTGGTGTTGAGGGGAGTGGCATAGAGTGGGGTGGAGTGCCCTGGAGTGGAGTAGAGTGTTTCGAAGTGGAGTAGAGTGAAGTGGGATAGAGTGGAGTGTTGTAAAGTATAGTGACCTAGAGTGGAGGGGCATAGAGTGGAGTAGAGTGTCGTAAAGTGAAGTAGAGTAGAATGGAGTAGAATAGTGTGGCTTAGAGTCAAGTGGAGTAGAATGGAATGGTATAGAGTTAAGTAGAGTAGAGTGGCGTAGAGTAGAGTAGAGTGGACTAGAGTGGAGTGGCAAAGAGTGGAGTAGAGTGGCATAGAGTGGAGTGTAGAGTGTCATAGAGTAGAGTAGAGTGTCCTAGAGTGAAGTGGCATAGAATGAAGTAGAGTGTTGTGAAGTGGCATAGAAATGAGCATGCATGGTATGGTTGTGCATTGCCATTACAGACACCTTTTCAATTGAAATGACTTTCACATTTGCACAGACACAGTTTTGCTAATGAAACTATACAATGCACAAATGATGTGTAGAAATTGAATCACCCTGTTAGCCATTTGCTTTGATCGTAGTCAAATATTTGTTTTCAGAACAGAATTACAAAAAGTGCTTTGTTTGTGCTTTCCTAATTCTGATATAGTCTGAAATATTTGCACGGTTCATATACAGACAATTACATTTTGTTTTGTTCTAGAAAAAAGCATTTAGTAAGTAAGAGAACTAAATTTGTCAAGCGCACAGTACCCAAAGGTGTTACAGCGCAAGCAAAACCCATAAACTGCGACAGAGGCAGGGAAAGCAGATGAAAAAGACGAAAAAACCTACACAGAATTAAAGGGGAAAAAGTCACTCCCTTTCACACCCCCAGATTGTTAGATGAAGCCTCTCACTTTGAAGTCATAGAAAGAAAAGTAAACAAAAAGCTCCCTGCAAGACAGAGCCTGACATTAGACCTATGTCTTTGAATGCACAACAAATAAAACAAGATAAGAACAAAATGTAAAGTTCTGTTTACAGAAAGCAATCACTCATGGAAGAATACACAGAGCGTAATAAATGGTAAACAGGAGATTCTCCATGGAGGGATGAACTAAACGAATAAAGCCAGCACATAGAAAGCAAGCAAATGTGAGTTACGAACCACAAAGCCAATGGTAAGCAATGAGCGGAATGCATTCCCAGGGAAACTTTCAGAATACCCACAAGAAGTCAATAGTAAACCAGACAGGCTTCGACCTAGCAACAGGATTGAGGCCTGGTTGTGCAGATGGTCTTACTCGCTGGTGCCTTCCGATTTCAGTATGTCAGTACCTTCACTGTAACAGCCCCCATTAGCCCCCTAGGTTTTTGGTAGGCGGCATCTATTTTAAAGCAACACTAAAGAATTACTGAGAAATGCTCGAAATTTCATCTAAAGAAAATGGGATTGACGTGTGCTGCGGAATACGTTGAAGGACAAAACCAAGAGCATGACATGAAGAGTTCGACGTACTTTCCTTCCTCAGGTGACGATCAATAAATTGAAAATTTACTTCATTTTCGACGCCCACCGCACACTGTACAGAAGTCATGGTCACGACAGACGTTCACGCATCGGAATCTTCCTGTTCTCTCGGGGGTTGATGAGAAAAGCCTGATGGATGTCTCCATATATCCTGAGCTATAAATAGGTGTAGACACAATTTGATTTTTTTAGCGATTTAAATGCACTAAGTGCCTACACGTCTTCAATGCGAAAGGAGAGTACCAGGTCTTCTCAGCAGAGGTTCCATGCGTTTAATGGCGAACACCAATACCCCACAGCAGTATTGCCAGTCTTTTCACGAGAGAGTACTGAAGCTTCACACTACTGCCATACTTGTCATGGAAAATACGGGTACCTCGCAGCAGCACCGCCATTCTTTTAATGGGGGGGGGGGGAGGAGGGGGGGTACTGTCACTTCTCTGAGGGAGCCATACTTTTAATGGGAAAGTACTGCCACTTTTCAGAAAAAAATTGTCATACTTTAAATAAGCAAGTTCCGGCACGTCTCTGTATAAAACAGATACTCTGGGATTGTAAATACCGGCCTTTCTATATTTGCCCTGAACGGACTCATAGTGCAGAGGAAGGTTCAGAAAAGGAGAACATTAATTCATAACCTCTTTTTTAAGATCTTAAAAATGGGGCAGAGTGGCATAAAGGGCCCCAGATTCTCATTACCTATCCCATATCCAGGGAATTGCTCTGAATTTGAGGGGTGTGTGTAGTCAGCGTTGCTGTGACCATAGGGCTGCCTGCTCCACCTTGGTCATCCATCCTTCCACCTGTAGATTCGGGAGGGTGCTCAGATGTGAGGGGAACATACCGCTGAGTGGTAATTGTCTCACCAAAGGATGCATCTCATTGTGGTGAGATTTTCGAACCCACACTGAAACTACTTTTTTGTCAGGACAGGGGATTGATTGGTTGTGCTGGTGTGTTGGGGTTGTATGACTAACCCTACCCATATGTCTGGGCTAGCTTTGGCTTTCTTTAAAATGGGCAAGTGACCCTCAGGTCCTAGGCACCCTGGTGTGGTACAGTGTGATGTACAAGTGAATTTAGCCAGTCTAGCAGCAGCCATGCTCGTGCCGGGGTGGGGAAGTTTTTTTGGGCCCTGTAGATTGACAGTTAGTCCCATGCCAATAGATGTGTGTCTGATGAAGGATAGTCAAAGCCAAAATGGACCTGGAACTTAAAATTCGCCACAGAGGCAGTGCGGTCTCATAAAGAATCACCTCTGTGTGTATAACTGGGCCTACACAAATAGATATTTAACTATCTCAACCTACTTGCAAACATCTTGTGACCAAAAAGATGATTTCTTCAGGTCTCACTATCTCCAAATAGAATAATGGTGAAATTGCTGAAATTTAAACGTACAACCTTAGACCCCGATGAAGACACCACAGGAAATAGCATCATAGGACATTGGATTCAGATCTTGAACTTGAGTGTGTTTTTTAACCAGGACGACATCCTGGCAAATAAACCACATACTTACCTGGCGTTGTAAAGGCATGCGTGGGAAAGGCATATGTGTGAAGGTTTGCATGGTAAAGGCATTGCGTTGTAATGGAAGTGTGGTAAAGGCATGTGTTGCAAATGCATGTGTGGTAATGGGCATCACACCCTGCTACCCACCCAATATAGCACAGATACATTTTGCATCTAGTTCCATTAATTATCAATTTCTCAGGGTAAGGTGAACGATGATGCTCTTGTACACTGTGGGAAATCTTTCACTGGTCAGAATTTTTCTTCCAGCTGTTTTTCTCAAGCTATTTTTAACCGTGGTTATTTAGTCAGTGGCTGTTTTATCCATTATCTCTAAAAGGAAAAAGAAAACAGACTGCACTTGCAGGCCTCCATTCCCCTCTCTCTTCCTTCTTCCCTTACTTTAGCTCTCACCTCATTCTCCTCCAAATAGCCTCCGATCACGCCCTCATATGCTTTTCGCACTGGCTCTTCACTCTCCTCCTTTTAAAAGACTGTTAGTGAAAGAATCTCTTTGCCTTCGGGTTGTGCAGACAGTGCATTATGCTCTAGGACTGAAAATGGTTTGCTAGTGACAGAGGGTCCTGGTCTGCAAGTAGGGGAGGGGCATCATTAGTCGATCCACTGTGCAGGGCGGAGTGCAATTCTATTTGGAATGGCTTTAGCTACAGCTCACCTGTCATGGGGGGTTTACTTACTTATGCCTACTACGCCTCCTGGGTTATAGGTCATCACACAGGACCTAGCATCCTTTGCTTTCCTGGAAGACTGGCAGCTGGGGGTGGACAACTGACCGGAAGTGGTCATAAGAAGGGGACAGAGGGGCAGTGGTTATAAAAGGCTAAGCCCCTACGGGGCCCTCTTTGCCCTTCAAAGCCTGTCAATGCACAGATCACTGAAAAAACCCACACAACCACTCTCTAGGGTAATTTGGGCCAGAAATACCAAAGAATGGTGCTCAATTGCTACATTGCCCTTGAGTTTACTATTAAAATCCTCTGCCAGAGAGGATCTTTGGGTACAGGACTTGTTTAGAGGGGTCGACTGACCTGCCAGTGGTCCTGGCCTTGTAACCCTACCTCTGGTGCCCATGATATTTCTTGGGGTGTGACAAAATCGTCACAGGGTGCCCCGGCAGGAACAATGCTCTAAGTGGTGTTTGCCTCTTAAAGACTTTCCTGTGAACGATGCATTAATTTTTCAGTGTTTCCCTTTCTTTCAAGTAATCCATGTTGGCTGGGTCTTTGTGCTCTGCCTGCCCCAAGGGGGATGTAAATAGGAAATGTATGTACATTCAAGTTTCAAGGCTGATATCTGTCTTAGGATGTACATAATGTGAAGGCATTAAAGTGATGCTATTACGTTAAACTGCTCTGCAATTTATTCTCCTGAAGTAAAATGTGCTACATCCTAGTCTTTCAGATACAGAAACACTGAATTGGGCTGTGGCGCTAGTATGGTTGGCTAGTGAGATAAGCTCCCTGCTTCTGAGATGCGCAGACACATTGCTTTGGCTTGCAGGCTCTTAATGTTCTGTTAATTAGTGAAGATCACTGCTTGTGAAGTCCGCTCCGCTGACACGCTGCTTTAGGCATGAAGGCTCTTTACATTAAGTTAATTAGTGAAGTTCCCTGCATCTGAAGTGTGCAGATACATTGCGTTATGCTGTGAAGCTAAGAGTGGTGCAATATGAGCAAATGAAACAGCATACATTAAAGCCAGCAACGCCACTGAAATCCAGCCTTTATTCAGCCAAAGGTTGTTAAAGCGAGCAACGCCACTGAAATCCAGCCTTTATTCAGCCAAAGGGTGTTAAAGCGAGCAACGCCACTGAAATCCAGCCTTTATTTAGCCAAAGGTTGTTAAAGCGAGCAACGTCACTGAAATCCAGCCTGTATTCAGCCAAAGGTTGTTAAAGCGAGCAACGCCACTGAAATCCAGCCTATATTCAGCCAAAGGTTGTTAAAGTGAGCAACACCACTGATATTCAGCCAGAGGTTGTTAAAGTGAGCAACGCCACTGACATCCAGGCTTTATTCAGCCAAATGTTGTTAAAGTGAGCAGCGCCACTGATATCTAGCCTTTATTCAGCCAAATGTTGTTAAAGTGAGCAGCGCCACTGATATCCAGCCTTTATTCAGCCAGAGGTTGTTCAAGCGAGCAACACCACTGAT
Organism: Calotriton arnoldi; assembly: GCA_963921515.1. Lineage (NCBI taxonomy): Eukaryota > Metazoa > Chordata > Amphibia > Caudata > Salamandridae > Calotriton > Calotriton arnoldi. Next base: position 1,317,303 of record CAWUFW010002453.1, on the reverse strand, counting down.
ATTCAGCCAAAGGTTGTTAATGTGAGCAACACCACTGACATCCAGGCTTTATTCAGCCAAATTTTGTTAAAGTGAGCAGCGCCACTGATATCCAGCCTTTATTCCAGTCAAAGATTGTTAAAGCGAGCAGCACCACTGAGATCCCCCTTTAAATCCAGTCAAAGATTGTTAAAGCGGGCAGCACTACTGATATCCCCCCTTAAATCCAGTTAAAGATTGTTAAAGCGAGCAACACCACTGATATCCAGCCTTTATTCCAGTCACAGGTTGTTGAAGTGAGCAGCACCACTGATATCCAGTCTTTATTCAGTTAAGGTAATTTCCATGCGCCTTGTGCCAGTGCTGCTTCTAGTGCTGTGGCATTCACTGCTGCCCAAGCTGTAGTACATGCAAGTGTTTCAGTACAACGATCCATGGACATTGGACACTGCAGACATTTTTACCTCGCCCAACCTCGCTTTATCGACACAATAATCTATAGAAACCACTTTTAAATCCTGCTGCAAAAGGCTTCAGATAAGGAAACGTTTGAAACAGTTTAAGATACTGCGCACAAAGCCTTCCAGGCAGATACTTTTTTACATTAAAGAAAGGAATGCCTATTTCTATGGTAAATAGACCAAACTTTCTGTTTCTTCTATGAATGGTTTGAGGGCAGCTTAAGGAAATATTGACAGATTTGTTGTTTTGAGCCTCTAGTGACAAGAGTTTCCTCTACCAAAAAACTGCTCACTACCCCGGTGCAGCTATGTTAACGCTTCACACTTAATATACACCGTATGAGGGCCTTTTTAAGGCCTGGCGTTAGCCCAGAACTTTTGATTTTACTAAAAGTATATGTGTAAAGGGGACTTCAGCAAGCCCTCTTTGTCCATTGGTCTGTTATTGTGTCATTCATACTTTTCTTCTGCCCACTACAGCATATAACATAGGGCAATGCCCGGTTACTCACCGGTAATATTCATTACTCCGAGTCCTGGTCTTCCCGTCCCATTCCTTACAAGTGAGCAGCTAGTCTGCTCCACAGAAACCTACCACCTAGCTGAGCTTTTCGCACCTCCCCCAATATGGCGCCACCATCAGGTGACCATAAAGGGGGAAGCGCGGTACCGTAACATCCTGAGAATACCAAAGAAAACCCAGAACGAAAACAGACAATCACCCAAAAAAAAACCAAGACAGGGAGGGAGGGAGGGAAGGGATCAGGAATGGGACGGGAAGACCAGGACTCAGAGTAATGAATATTACCAGTGAGTAACCGGGCATTACCTCCTCGTCCTGTCTTCCCGTCCCATTCCTTACAAGTGAGCCCATACCCAAGCACACGGTGATTGTAAGAAAACAGACCCAAAAAGTGTGATAAACAGGTCCATTTAATGAACAGAAAGCAGTACAAATTACAAACCATGTACAGCAGATAACATATGGGATCCAAAAGCAGCCGAGGCCGCCATCCCCAAATGCAGACGATAATGGGAAACAAACGTATGGGGAGAAGCCCATGTGGCAGCATTACAAATGTCTCGCAAGGAGGCCCCTTGTAACGGGTGGGAACAGATAGGAGGCGAAACTGGTCGTGAGAGGGAAGGTTTTATTTTGCCCAATAAATGTCTCCTTCTTGAGAGGGGGTTCTGTGAAAGACGGGACTCTTCCTCCTTCCTCCGGCGGGATTGATGGCTTGCTCGGGGTGACGTCCGCTCCTGTTCTCCTCGCCTTGGTGTACGGGGGCTTGAAGACTCCGTGGTGAGATGTAAGGGGGAAGACAAGAATCGGGGTTTTAGGGTGCATATAATACTGGGCCCATGGGAAGGGGAGTGAAGGGTCACCGCACACTGTGCCACACGTCCTCTATATAAGGGTGAGTGATAGTGCTCAGGGTAGGGTGCAGCGGATCGTAGGAGGAAAAAGATCTGGCTAAGTCCCTTTCGCCAATCCCTCCTCCCTGCCCAACCCGTGAATCGGTCCCGTACCTTTGTGAGCCACGCTCCTCCAGGAACGTGGCTGGGCGGTTCGCGTTGTCGTTGGCCTCCTGGCACCTCCGGATCTTCCTCCAACGGTGTGGTCCTGTTCGCCTCGTCCGTCCTCGGTTGGTTCCCTCCGAATGCGACGTTCTGCTCCTCAGCTCCCTCCGACTCACCGATGGTATTCCACCACGTCTTCCGGGAATCTCCTCCTCTTATGGCGCTGCACGTTCTGACGTCTGCAGGGGGCGGAGTCTCGTCTTCCGGGATATCCCAGTTAAAGGCACCCTCACCATATGTCACCGCGGGGTCACACGTAGAGCGAGGGCTCATGCTTCACTCATCCTGAGGAGGGGAGACAAGAGGGGGGGAGAGGGAGGTTGTAGACCACCAGGCCACCTCATCGTGGAGACCCACCGGTTGAGGACCCACCTCGTCACACCCCTTTAAACATGGCCCAGGAGGAGGAAACGCCCCTGGTGGAACGACCCTGCACCGAAGACGGGAGAGGACAGCGGGCCGCCTCGTATGCCGAAACCACAGCACCCTTGACCCAACGAGTCAAGGTGGACAAAGACGGACGAAGACCCCGCCCCGACATGCCGTAGGTGACAAACAACGAATCAACCTTACGGAAACCAGAGGTCCGATCCAGGTAAATGCAGAGAGCCCTCAGCACATCCAAAGAATGGAGGACCAACTCCTCCGGGGACACAGGATCCGGAAAGAAAACAGGGAGAACAATATCCTCCTGACAGTGGAAAGAGGACAACACCTTGGGCAGAAAAAACTGACTGGGACGGAGAAGGACCTTGTCCGCGCAAAAACGCAAAAAGAGGAGGCGAAGCCATCAGGGCACCAATCTCACCGCCCCTCCGCCCGAAGTAATGGCCACCAGGAAAAGAACCTTGGCAGAAAGGAATTTGAGGTCCACCGAGACCAAAGGCTCGAAGGGGGACCCGTCAAGGCCTGGAGAACAAGGGGAAGATCCCAGGCAGGCACAGGAGAGTGAGACACAGGACGCTGAATCAAAAGCTCCTCAAAAGGCGAGTCACCAAAGGGGCGACAGAGGACACAGAGGAACCCGAAAGCAAGAATGGCAGCCCACTGTGCACGTAGGGACGAAACAGCGAGACCCAAGACGAACCCATCCCATAAAAAGTCCAACAGCCTCACAGGAGGAAGAAAAGAGACCCTTCCCAAGACACCAGGAAGAGAAATTCTTCCAATGACGGTCATAGGACCTCAAGGTGGAAGGGCGCCGAGACAACTGGAGGCACTGGGCAACCTCAACCGAGCAACCCTGACCCAACAAACTCAACCTTTCAAGTGCCAAACCCCCAGCCGGAGGCGGCGCAGGGAGGCAACCCTGAGAAGAGGAGCCCGCAGAGGGGAGGGACACAGGGGAAACCTCCAATGGGGGCACACAGACAAGGTCAGAAGCAGGGGAAACCAAGATTGACGAGACCATTCCGGTACCACCAGAAGAACCTCTGCATGGTCCAACCGAATCTTCCGGAGGACCCGCGGAATCAGAGCAAACGGAGGGAAGGCAAACAGAAGACCCAGCGACCAAGGGACGGAGAAAGCGTCGATCGCCCATGCCAGTCTGGAGGGCACCAGGCTGCAAAACCGAGGAAGGAGCGCAGAATCCTCCGAGGCAAAAAGATCCAACCACGGACGGCGGAACCGGAGGACAATCAGATCGAACAGATCCGGGGACAGACACATAGTCACCGAGGAGGGGAACACCCTGCTCAAAGAGTCCGCAGGCCCATTCTCCGTCCCCGGAAGATAGACCGCCGTCAGAGACAAGAGGTTCTGCTCCGCCCACACACTGATCACCCTGGACAGGAGAAACAGAGACCGGCACATGCCCCCTTGACGGTTGACATAAGCCCGGACAACCTGGTTGTCGGTCTGCACCGAGACCGCACGGCCCAGAAGGAGAGGAGCAAACCACAGAAGAGCCAACCAGACAGCCCTCAACTCCTTCCAGTTCAAGGACTGGAGAGACTCGAAATGGGACCACCGACCCTGAGCCTTGGAGGCACCCAACACAGCCCCCCAACCCACCGCACTGGCATCCGTGGACAACACAACCACATGCAGAGGAGGAAGAAGATTGAACCCCCGGGAGAGAGACTGAGGGGACAACCACCACTGGAGATCCACCCGAATCCCAGGAGAGACGGGAATCGAGGCCTCGTAGTCCAGGGAGGCAGGATCCCAGTGCGACAGGACATGATGCAAGAGGGGATACAAATGCAGCCTGGCCCAAGGGAGGAGATGCAACGTGGACGCCATCTCCCCTTGACTTCTCAACCAGAGACGGGCGGACACCTGAGACTGGGACAGAACCCACGAAAGGTGACGAAACAAAGTCAATTGGCGCTCCTGGGAGAGGAACACCATTCCGAGATCCATGCGGAAGAGAGCCCCCAGGAACTTTAGTGTCTGGGAGGGCACCAGGAAGGACTTCCGGTGATTGATGAGGAACCCAAAGGACCCCATCAGATGACACACCTGGTCCACATCCGACAGAACCTGAGAAAAAGAAGGAGAAACAATCAACCAATCATCGAGATAGGGAAAAACCTGCAAACCACGGGAATGAAGAATACCCACCAGAGGGGCCAAGAGTTTCGTGAAAACTCTTGGTGCCGATGAAAGGCCGAATGGCAGCACCCTGAATTGGAAGTGCCGGGAACCCACAGCAAACCGGAGAAACTTCTGATCCTCCGCACAGATCGGGACGTGTAGATAAGCATCCATCAGATCCAGGGATGCCAGGAAGCTCCCAGGAAGCACCAGATGCAGGATGGACAACAGAGTCACCATTTTGAAGGGACAACGAGGGATGAAGCGATTGACACGTTTCAGATCCAAGACAGGACGCAGATCCGAAGTATCCTTCTTGGAGACCAGAAAAAGTTCGAATAACAACCCTCGCCCCTTTCCAGGGCAGGAACCTCCACAATAGCCGCCTTCTCCAACAGAAGGCGCACACCTTCCAGCAAGGCCGCACGACGCAGAGGCACACGGGGCAGTGGAGTCACCAGGAAGAACGGAGGGGGAGGAGAGGAGAATTCGATTCGATAACCCTCCGACACGGTCTGAATCGCCCAGGCATCCGGAACTGAAAACCACTGATGCAGGAAATAGTGAAGGCGACCCCCAACCAGCAAAGGCAGACAGTCATTGCGAAGAGGAAGAAGCGGTGGCAGCAACACCGGCAGGGGCCCGGGGCTTGGCACCTCCAGGGGCCCCCCGGCCACGACCCCTGCCACGAAAGGGCTGCGACGCACCCCGAGCCGAAGGCCCAAAGGCACGCCGGTAGCCAAAACCACGCCCCGAGTAGGAGGGCGGACCGGAGCCACCAGTTTGCGATTCTCCGCCCGACTGTTTCACCATCTCCTCCAGCTGAGGACCGAACACCTTGGAACCCACAAAGGGCAGCTTAAGCAGGACCGCCTTCTGAGAAGACTCAGCCTTCCAGGAACGCATCCAGATATGACGCCGTGCAGCAATTGAAGCACCAGAAGCAGCGCAGCGGCGCTCAAATTGTCAAATGAAAGATCAGACAAGTAACGCACTTGCAACTCCATGAGGGCCAAAAGAGAGGTAGCATCCTCCCCTTCCTGCAAAAGAGAGGACAGGGCCTGAAAATCCTTGAGGAGGGACTGGACCATGTAATTCGAATAGGCCGTCGCCCTGACAGAAAAATTAGAAGCAGCATAAGAACGCTTCACTGCCCCCTCAACACGCTTATCCACAGCATCCGAAGGAAGGGAGTCATCTGACAGGACCAGACCATGAGAGGAAAGCCCTGCCATTAAATTGTCAACCTTGACAGCCTGAGGAAACTCTGCAGCAAAACCCTCCAAAGGATAACGCTTGGACAAAAGCGCGGAAAGCAGACTTATCCACTTCCTTCCACTCATTATCCAGCACCTTGCGCACAGCACCATGCAACGGGAAGGATTCAGGAGTCGGCTGGTGATACTGCGTAAAGAAGTCATCCTCCAGGACATCCGACACAGGAGGAGAGAACCCCAAATTATCAAGGACCTGGGCAAACAAATCAGAGAGCTCAGCACCCTGAACAAAGCGCCCACGAACACACTCCTCATCATCCGGACCCAAATCGCCATCAGGAGCGCCCTGCGGATCCACAGACCCACGAGGAACCTTGGCAGGAGGCCCAGCAGACTCCCGAGCCTGAAGAGCAGCAGCCACAGCCTCATTGATCAAGAGGCGCAGGGCATCCAGAGGAGGAGTGGAGGAAGAGGCACCTGAAGCCATGCCGCCAAAAACACCAGCACCAAAGAGAACAGGCACTCAGAAGGACGGGTGCCAGCAAAAAAGGACCCCATTAAATACAATGGAAGTCCCGAGGGCCCGAGCTCACGCGGGACCTAAAATAGGGGGCGGGCGCTAGAAAAGGCAGCCGTCCGCCCCAAAATCGCCCCAGGCAGCCCGAAACAAGACGGACCACACGCGCTGCCAGAAATCACCGCCGCAAACCCCCGCCCGCTAAAGCAGGGCGCCGCGGGCTCGGCAAAAACGGAAAACGGCCGCTAAAGCAGGCCGGCCCAGAAGCAGATGAGCACAACATGAAAAACGGCCGCTAAAGCGAACCGCGACATGACAGAGGCACAATATACAAAAAAAAGGGGCGGCCGCTACAGCAGGCCGCCGAACATAAGAAAAAAAGGGAAGGGAAAACTTACCCCATCCGCTCAGCCAGGCACGAAGACACTGCGTGCAGAAAAAAAGAACAGGATGTTACGGTATCGCGCTTCCCCTTTATGGTCACCTGATGGTGGCGCCATATTGGGGGAGGTGCGAAAAGCTCAGCTGGGTGGTAGGTTTCTGTGGAGCAGACTAGCTGCTCACTTGTAAGGAATGGGACGGGAAGACAGGACGAGGAGGTAATGGGAGAGAGTACTTCAGCCATTGGCTGATTTTGCTGCGAGTGACAGCATTCTGCCCTTTCACTAAACGCACATCCAATCTACTCCATCTGGCTAAATTTACACATTCAGGGGCATATTAGCAAGACCCACGTTAAAATTATCGCCGTTTTAGCGGCAGGAAACTGCCGCTAAAACGGCGATAATGGGCTTGCTAATATGCGTTATAGAATTCAATAGAAGCCCAGGTTAGATGTGCAGGACATCTAACCTGGGCTTCTATTGAATTCCATAACGCATATTAGCAAGCCCATTATCGCCGTTTTAGAGGCAGTTTCCTGCCGCTAAAACGGCGATAATTTTAACGTGGGTCTTGCTAATATGCCCCTCAGTTTTTCCAGTAGGTAAAAAAATCTGCACGAATAATCGGGTTGCTATGTGCATTAGCACCTGTAACTACATTTATAGAATCTCCACAGAGCAAATATTTTCCCTGTTGAATAATCCCCATGAAATATGTGGATGTTCCCTTGCCCTTTCGATGGCGCACATCCAAACAAAAAATAGTTTTGCACAAAACATGACAAAACAAAGCAAGCATTAAGAAAGCCAAAAGGCTAGTGGCCAATGCCTGTCCTATTGGCTTTCCCAATGCTTGTTAGTCATTTTACACCATCACCTCCAAATGGTTTGCTATGGCTACTGCCTTATCCGGCCTTCTGAAAGTGCGGCCCTGGCACACAATCCTGTGCTACAGTGCTCCCAATACTAGTCTTGCATTCCGGTAGGTGTGTGCATGTGTTATCCATAGTGTACTTACTGCCTGTGTGCTGGGTATGTGGACTACTAGCCTTGTGCACTAGTGTTCTCAAGAGTTGCAAGGTGCCACCAGAAAGTAGTCTTTTAACTGGCACAAGAACTTTAATGGCAGTATGTCGTATTCAGTATTTAAAATGGGTGTTTTTTTTCTCCTGGTATTTCCATTCTGTTTGCCTTTTTTCAACGGGACACAGCGTTTCGAATAGGCACAGATTTTCCTGAGAGAGATATAAATATGTGTCTGTTCTACTTCCAGATCCTGAGTAGAGCTGTAAAAAGTTATAAATCCTCTCTAGCAGTTTTACTCCAACATTTGGAGTAGATTTCTGACTTTTTGCATTTGCCAGACGTGCACACAGATGAAAAATCACAAAGCAGAACTTTAAAAGTCATAAATCGTTCCCCTAAGGTGCACTCCTGCTAGAAATGTGGCTCCTCAAAGATTTACACAAAAACCTAGAATCACTGCTCGAAATCTACACAAACTGGCCAAAATGTACTCATGCTGATTTTCCAGTAGGTGAAAAATCTGCAAAAATAAATCATGTGGATATGCGTATTTCCACCTGTAACTACATTTCTAAATATATTTGGAGAAATTCCGGTGAAATACTGGGATGTTGTCTTTCTTTGTCAATCTGGAAGAACTCTTACATCCAATGCTTAATTTGTAAAAATGTAAGAGCCAGGGCCCAAGGTATTCTGCTTCTGCCGCACAACCCCCAGCGCCTGCTACTGCTACCGAATGGCACTGCCAGAATTTCCTACTTACTATCACTTAAACAAGTGTGACATTGTGGACTGTTGTAGGTCATCCCAGGCTGTAGGGACAGCCTGGAAGTGCAAGCTTTAGCATTTTTCTATACTATGTATTCCAAATATTAATGATGTGCTGAAAAAAATAGACTGAGAGCACAACCATGTGGCGTACCTTCATAAACAAGTGACGGTGTTTAAATTAGGTGCCAGTCCCGAGCACTGGAAGACACCGGTGCAAATTAAGCACTGCTTACATGTATTTTTTCACAAAAGTAGTTTTAAATATTTTTCAGGCCGGGAAATTATGTGCAAAATGTTTGTGAATACCCACAAAGTTACAGGATTGTGGGTGTGCACCATATTTTGCATGGTCACTCTCAGTAATGTCCCCTTTCCCGTAATGAAACCTAAACAAATCCCAGTAGAATATCTGCTAGACTGGAACATTTCCCACAACTGCAACTGAGTGTTATGACTGTAAACCTACACAGTCTGGATGCAGAATTGACTATTTTGATTGCATTTGTGTGCATATGTATGTAAAAGGTTTGTGAATTAGGCCCCCAGTGTTTTGTACGAGTGCACAATTTTCTCCTAAGCACATAAATGATTTGCTGGGATGGAGAGTAGTGCTTCAGGGCACTGTGGTAGCCTTTGGTATATTGTAGTACCTTAGTACTGTATTTTATATAGACCGTTGTTTTGCACACCGTAGACCTCAACAAAACTAATTAACAGACATGAATCCATCAATAAATATAAATAGGCAATGAAATAAAAATAAAATTTCAAAGGAAGTCAAAATAATGAAAAGCAAAAAAAAGGAAATCAGCAGAACAATGTATTAATAGATAATTCGGCACAAGAAGTAAAAGCATAATGTATACTTTGATGGATAAACTGGCAAACAGCTTGTGCAGCGGAGGGCCCCACTGATGGTGGCCATGCAGAGAACCGATCCTCAAATCTAGTGTGCCTCTGATATGGGTACCACAACCCCAATGTGCGGCCCTGCCGAGCACTCCGTTAACCGTATGCTGGTTTTTCCCTGCCCCCGGTGCTGCCTGGCTCTTTGGTCTCTTGTTTTGATCATTAATGCTGAGAGCAGATGGTTTGCTGAGGACAAAAACAGCTGTTTTTTCTACTCTGTATATTCAAGGAGGAAGTCGCAGCAGTGGTTTTGGGCGCAGGCAGCTCGTTTACACAGGGAGTTTCCCTCCCATCCCTTGACGACTCTCTCTTTCTTTCCATTTCCAGTCTCTCTCTTCATAGTCTTTCTACATTCACTGTCTCTATTCACTTTGATGCGATTGCTTTTTTTAAATTCTATTTTCTCACCATCATTTGCTCACTTGTTTCTCCCCTCCCAAGTACCTTGTCTCATCTTTTCCATCTCACTCCAGTTTTCTTCTCTCTTCTGTTTTTGTTGTTGTCCACATTTACATCTTCCCTTTTCGCTGTTTTTTCATCCTTTTTTCTACCCCATGTCAGTTCTTTTTAAAGTCTGCCCTTCCAGCAGACTATAGTTGTTCCTAAAAAAATCACACATAAGATACGTAGAGGGGCTTTTGGTCATCGAGCATTACCCGCTGGTCTGTGAAATTGTGAGTCACATTTTGCTTCTGCCCATCACAGAATACAGCATGGGGGAAATGGCTGTCCCACTTCACCCACTGCCTCCCTTCAATTTGACTGACTGCACAACGGCCGTGCACATTGTTCACATCTGCCTAAAACAATTCCTTTCTCTCCAGTTGCAAAGTAGGATTTTATATTATTTCTTTACTAACTTAAAATACCGTCTATTTGTTTTGTCTGCACTCATTTTTAAAGTTTATGTTATAAAGTGCACAAGTGACACTATAACATTGTAGCTCTAATGGATTACTTGGTTTGGTGGTGGTTTGTTCTTGTCTTCTTATCAAATAATAATAATAAAATGTATGACACAACTGAAAAGAGTGTTGTTTAAGAAACATCACTAATTAATTTAAAAGTTTCTTTGTAAGCATAAGGCGGCCACATTGAAGGTACTGCACATTTTTCTTTTTTTGCTTTTTCTTTTTGGCATATGCTTGCAATAAAAAATAAAGAGAAAAATAACACCTCACACCAGCTTGCCAAGGCTAGACAATTGACCTTGCCAGTGCTTGTTTTCTTAGTTCTCCATTTCTGTCCCTCTCTACAGCTCTTTCATCTCTACCCTTCTGTCCCTCGCTCTCCTCTTTGGCTCTCTTACTTTGTCCCTTTTTCCTTTCTCAATCTCTTTTTAGCCCTGACAGCTCCTTTCCATTCCCTCCTTGTTTCTTTCTCCCCATCCTTGTTTCTTCATCCCTTCGTATTTCTCTTTCCCCTCACTCTCTTCATCTTCTCACTCCTTCCCCCTATCAACCTCTTTCGCTTACATCACTGCATCTTCCTCCTTGTTCTAACTGTCTCTACCTTTTGTTACTCTCCTTCTTTCTCTAGTCACCCCTCGACCTCTATTGTCTGCTTCTGCTGTCTCTGGGCTATTTGGACATTATCATATTTAGAGTTTTAAGAATATAATAAATGTAGAATTTTCATACAGGAAAACATTGTTTTGAGTGAGGAAAACGAGGTTTCCCGGCTGACATAGCACCCCACTGCCCTAAGAACTGTCTGGCTCTCGAACCTGAGCAGCCTGGGGTATGAAAGGATATTCTAGAGTTTCTGAGGCCACTGAAGTGGTACAGAAAAACAGAGAGCGACAGAGAGAAAACATTGTAGGAAATGGAGAAAGAAAGTGGAGGCGGCTTTGGAAACGAAAAGATTTGAGTGTGATGCTCTGCTTTCCCTGACCCCCTTGTTCTGAGCAGCTTATGGAAGGATAGACTGGCTCTGTGTTGTGAAGTGCTGTGAGAAGAATTGTGTGGTCCTTTGGTTCGGAGAGACTGAGAAATAGATTATTATGTACTTCGGTTCTGAGAAGCAGGAGAAAAATGATCAAGTCCTCTGGTTCCAGGAAACTGTGAGAAGGATTATTTCTTCTCTGGCTGAGCGGTTTCCACGAAACGCCCTGACAAAGATCTGGCACTCTGAGTCGAAGTGGCTGTGAGAAGGATTATCTGCTTCTCTGGCATGAACAAGCTCAGAGAAAGATTATCTGGTGCTCTAGTTCCATAAATCTGTAAAGAGTATTATCTGGTTCTCTGGCCCCAATAGGCTGTGAGAAGTATTATCTGGGTCTCCAGTTCTATGAGGCTGTGAGAAGGATAATTTGCTTTTCGGCTTGAAGAGGGTCTGAGAAGGGTTATCTTGTCTTCTGTGTCTAAGAGAAGGGTTATCTGGTTTTCGGGTTTGAAGAGACTCTGAGAAGAATTATCTGCTTGCCTGGCTGGAAGAGGCTGTGAGTAAGATTATCTGGATCCAATAGGCTGTGATAAGAAGTATCTGGTTCACTGTTTCCAGCAAGATGTGAGAGGAATTATCTGTTCCTCTGATTCAGTGATGCTTTGAGAAGGATTATTTTCTTCTCAGGCTGCAAGAGGAGGTGAGAAATATTATCTGGTCTTCCACCTCCATGAGGCTGTGAGAAGGATTATTTGGCCCTCTGGTTCCAAGAGGTTATGGTGAGAATTATCTGGTCCTATGGTTCTGAGAAGCTGTGTGAAAGATTATCTGGTCTTCTAGTTCAAAGAGGCTCTTAGAAGAAAAACTTGGTTCTTTGGTTCCATGAAGCTACGAGAAGGATTTTATTACAAAACCAGGAGGCTTCTATTATCCTATCTTTTCTTGCATTTATTTTAATAGCAGCCAAGATAACTACAACCCACAGCATGCTTAGATAAACAACTACAGTATGCTGTCATAAAGAGTAACCAACCAATCACATAAAGGCAATCCTATAAATGTCTTGACTGGGAGCAACAAGTCATCTTTTCCTGCTGTTTGCAGTCAAGATAAGTATCTTTACACATATCTCTTTTATTTGTTTATATAGAATTGTGAAATTTTTTAATAATTATATTTATAAGCGTTTCTTCTGAGGTTATATTGTTCCTATGTGGTAAAAAAACTCTTCACCTGTGTTTTAGCACATTTTTGTTAGCCCAAAGTCTTTTTTTTTCTCAGCAAGGTCCCCATTTTTCCTTTGAAGCGCGGAGATGATTCTGTCACTGCCGTGCTGCGCCACGCCCTTCTTGTCACCATTCCTTGGCTGTCACAGGTCAAGCTTTTTATACGCAGCTCTCGCTGACTCTGCCAACTCGCACTACGACAGTCTCTCTCTCTCTCTCTCTCTCTCTCTCACTCTCTCTCTCCCCTGTTGCCTCTCGCCAATGGCCACCTCCTTTCTCAACAACATGCCTACAGGCCCGCCTGCCATCTTTATTCACACCCCTTTCCCTAAGCATTATGAGAGGATGTTTGACAGACTGATAACTCATTTCTGCTACAGTTTTCAAAGACTTTTGAGTTCAACAAAATTAGTTATTTTAATATATAAGATATTTATTGTTATATTTTATTAACATATATATTTTTGGTTGCTCTCATTTCTTGATTTTTCCACCATATATTAAATAATGGAGATTTACTCTGAGGATGAGGAGGCTCAAATGTTTAAAGACCATTGAAATTCTTTTATAAAAGATTCAGTACAACAGGCTGTATCTGATTCAATGTCAAATATTTCTAAGAATCTCAGAGCCTTGATGCAAAAGCTATTGGTGAATGACGCTAAAGATATTAATGCCAAAACGGCCAAAACACGTTTGGCAGATTATGCTAATACGTCGAAGGACTCTCCTACTTCACAACCTCTCTCTGAAGCAGGTAATAGTTAAAAAAAGCTTAAATTACCTATTAATGTTGTGCAATTGCGAGACACAGATGATGATATGAGTGACATTAATAATAATATGGATAAGGATGATCCAGACATAATGATCTGGTCTGGGCCTGCGGAGAAGAGACATAAAGCGTCTCTTAACAAATTGGGAGTCATCTAAAACTAGTACTAATAATTGTTCTGACACTGTACTCGATTTTGCAGGTCAAACAATGTTTGATCCTGCTTTTATCCACCACCCAAATTCCACAGAAAGGTCTCCTTAAGAGCATGTATCCCTTCATGTCTCTAACAAACTGAGACAACCTTTGTACAAAATGTCCCGTGAACGGCTTTGTTCTGAATGTCCACGTCCTTCTTTCCCCAAAAACATTATTGCCACACCCACTATAGATCCAAATATGCTTTTATTCTTCACAAAATTTGGTAAAGATTTAAATAAGGGAGTGGACAGAGCCTGGACCAATTGTGAGGACAGATTATTAGATCTCACAGGTCCTCTTACCAGAATCTTGGACTTGGCAGAAGAAGCAAGAATTGAGGGCATTAAAGTGGATCCTATACCTTTGACTAACTGGGCCCAGAGGGCGATCTGTCTTTTAGGAAATGCCTATTCGATCATGGCACATGAAAGACGCAAGAACTTACTCTTGAAGATTGATCCAAAACTAAGCAATCTGGCAGCCAAAGAAGTGAGTCAGGAAGAAAATGGTTTGATATTTGGCGATTCATTTATCAAAGAGCTCAGTAAATATGTGGCCACTTTTGCATCTATAGACAAAGCGCAATCTTCTTTACGAAACATTTTTAACCATCGAGTTTTTGGCAGGTCCGGCAAAGGCAGGAGCTGTTTTTTTGGCTGCTATACCTCAAGGGATACATTTAATCAGACCAGAGGCTCCTTCGGATGGCAGCAAGACTACGAACTACAATTTTATCCTCAGAAAAACAGAGGCTTCAGGCAACATGGTTTCAGAAATAGAGGATTCCAGAACTCAGGTAAGTATCCGATTTTCTAGCCATCCTCCGGTGGGAAGATGCACACGCTTATTTCTCCTTGCTTGCATGATAACCTCATACTCATGGTTTCTACAACCAGTATAGGGCTATGGTATAGAGTTTTATGCTATGCCATTTCAGAAATGAATGCCAACCCCCCTTTTTTTCAAAGGAACAAGAAATTCTAATGTCTTGAGAGATCCAATCCATTCTTCGTAAACAAGCTATAGAGATCTCTTCCCTTCATCCATCAGGTTTTGTAAGCAGAATGTTCTTGGTTCAGGAGAAAAACACAAAATTCTGACCAGTAATAAATATAAGGTCATTCAACAATTATGTAGTTTATCATAATTTCAAAATGGGAACAATTCTCCATCTCAGAGATTCTTTGTTGGAGGAAGATTGGATGGTGTTGCTGGATCTTCAGACCGCATATCTTTCAATTCTGATTCACCATTGCTTCAGAAAATGTCTTCAAATCCAATGGAAAAACACATTTTATCAGAAGCCATCCCTTAAGACTGTCTTCAGTTCCTTGGTGTTTCACCAAGGTTTTGAAACCAGCCATAACTCACATGAGAGCCCAAGGTGTCAGATTGCTGGCTTACCTATATGAATTCCTGCTATTACATCAGGACAATGATTTACTGGTAACACATCTAACAACCTCCACATCTCTTCATCAAAGCTTAGGTTTACTCATCAACAATGTCAAGTCAGCCTAACAACCGACTCAGCAGATGGCGTTTCTTGGTTTTGTAATAGATTCGGACAGTTCACATCTTCAACTTCCAAAACAGAAAGTTTCTCATATCAAAAAGAGATAACCCAGGTGTTGAATCAATCCAGTCTACCTCTCAGACTATTAGCTCAAATAGTAGGTCTTCTGGCCTCGTCAATCCAAGACATTTTTCCAGGTCCCCTACATTATTGAGTGTTACAAATGCTCAAGATTCGCCATCTTCAAAACAGACTCGGTTATGGAGACATAATTTCTCTGGATCAGGAGTCTCGCTTGTGAGAAGTTGGCCTGGTATATGCTGTTCACTAATTAAAGTGGACACCTTGCACCAGAACAATTCGACTCTTATGGTAGATAGGTTTAAGACAACCTTTATAGAAAGCTATCCTAGTGGTAGCTGTGGAGAGCAGCCTTCAGGCTAAGTCTTGAAGGAATGTAAAGCAGCTTGTTTTACCACACAATCTCTTGAATCACCAAATGAAAAGACACCACACAGGTATATATATCAAATATATATGTATTTATTAATAAACACTCTCTACTAATCTCTTTATGAGATTAGAGGTCAGGAACATATGTACAAGTCAAATGTTATCAAGATAAGTTTAGCACAATCGAATATCACAATTTTAGTTTGCTAGACCTAGGTCTAGGGCATCTAGAATCGAGGGACCCCCAAGAACCACCCCAGGTAGTTGTAGGAGACCCACAGGGGACGGACGCGGTGACCTGGCACCGGTGCGAGTCCTGTGCGAGTCTATGCGCTCAGACGCGATTGGGATATCAATGTTAAAGGTCCCTTGCGTGTTCGAGGCGAACACACCGATCGGTCCTTGTACGAGTCGAAGGACGCAGTTATAGATAGAGTTGCAAGGGAGATGGACGCGCTGTGTCTAACACAGACGCGAACCTGGTGCGAGTCAGTGCAATGGAGATCTAAGTGTTACAGGCCCTTTGTGTGTTCGAGGCGAACACCGATCGGACTCAGTACGAGTCGAAGGATACAGTTCTAGATAGTGTTGCAAAGGAGATGGACGCGGTGTGTCTAACACAGACGCGAACCCTGTACGAGTCAGCGCAATTGTCGCACTTAGAAAGTTAGAGTTTTAGGACACTTCGAGGAAGCTACAAGCAAGTCACTTACAGGGTAAGTTGTTCTAGGCCCACACCCACAGGAGCACCGTAGTGCTGAAGTTACCTCACCCAGGGGAGCCGGGTGCATAGGTGTTCTTTGGTGTCGGGTCGCGGCGTCGTTTTCAATGGGAGCCAGTGAAGACTTGCTGCTTGCGGCAACTGGAGAAGTGTCCGGAGGAATCCAAGCCTGGATTCAGAAGATGGAAGACCTGAAAGCAGAGGGGACAGTGTTCAAAGTCACTTGGCAGTGACTCGCGGCAAGGAAGATGGATGCCCACCGTCGTCGCAAGATTCAGGTCATTCGCAGTTGCCTTGACTCTTCAGCCACGAGGTCCAGGAGGCGTCGACGATGACCAAGAGCTGGATTCGGCGTGCCCCACGATGTCTGCAGCTTACTGCGGTGTCGGCGACTCGATCGGAGCCAACAAACCTTGGTAACAGCAAGTCTTGGGGAAAGCGTGAAGAGACAATGGCGCAGACCAGCAAGGTCTGTGGGACTCACCCAGCGAGGGTAAGTCAGGGCAGGCCTGGAGCAACCAGGGGAGCCCTTCGTTTTTTTTAGAAAGTCTTCTGGGGACCCACAAGCCGGCTGGCAAGGGATCGCGAAGACCCCTCAGGAGGATTCGCTCACAGGGGCCCACGGTCACTCGGGACGTGGTAGGCCTCTGATCTTAGGAGGGATTCCTGCTAGAGGCTGGGACCACACATCGTCCAAAGCACAAGTTCGTGAAACGTTGTGAAGGGGTTGCACTCGACAATAGTGCACGGTACCCAGGGGTCACGGTTCCTTGTTACTCTTGGGGTCCACTGGCCTCAGCTTCGCTGGGGACTCACGATGGCCTTTGAGAAGTCAGGAAATCCACTTCTTGGGCTGCAGGGACTTCGGACTCCGGCGGGAGCGGCGTAGTTTGCGACCGTCGTTTGTAGTTTTTGGTGCCTGCCAAGCAGGGGAGTCACTCCTTGACTCCAAGGGAGATTCTTCAGTCTTCCAGAGGTAGTGGAACGTCGAAGGTCCGGGATTCTTCTTCAGAGCGTCGTCC
This sequence comes from Calotriton arnoldi, assembly GCA_963921515.1. Lineage (NCBI taxonomy): Eukaryota > Metazoa > Chordata > Amphibia > Caudata > Salamandridae > Calotriton > Calotriton arnoldi. The sequence continues at coordinate 1,300,120 of CAWUFW010002453.1, read as the reverse complement.
AGGGAAATCTAGGGTGCTATGCACAGGTTCCCCCTCTTATACTAAAAGAAAGGGAGGGACTAGCTCTATGACCCTACCTATGGGAGGGTCAGGGGAGTGGGTGGCTACACCCACTTCCCTTTGTCCAGTTTCGCGCCAGAGCAGGGGCAGGTAGCCCCTGAGCCGGTTTGAACTGGCATATGCACAGAGGAGCCTTCTGCTCCCCCAGTGCAGGACTTCAAAGCACTCTAAGAGTGCACCCACCCAGCCCCAATACACTAAACCCTGTCTGGAAGGTGGTCACACCCCTTGGGACAGGATATCTATTGTTGGGCTTCCTCCACTGCGAGTGTTGGTCATCAGCAGGAGGGCAGCCCAGTGTCTGTGACTGGTGGCATCCATTTTGTGATGCCAGGGCTCTGCAGGATTCTACCGCGTTTCCACAGTAGGTACATGTCTATCCCTCTAGAAGGGTGGAATGCTACTCCCGCCGCCAGGACTGGCGGGGGGGTAGTATTCCAAGATGTTTGACACCAAACACGACATGTTTCGATGCAGCCATTCCAAAGTTAGCATTTTACCGCGAGGATATAATGCACTTAAAAGTATGTGGTTTAACCGCTTCCACAAACAGCACCAGAGAATGGACTCTGAGGGCTGCAGAGGGGCTCTGCTCAGGCAGAGGCACCCCCTCACATAGAAGCCAAGCACCCTGCCCTCAGGATTGATAGGGCCTGCCTTAGGGGTGACTGATAGGTTTATATGTGTGTGCAGGAGAGATATAGGGAACCTATATCTCAGTGAGGAGTGCTAGCACCACCTCACCCAGGCTGCAGTAGCAGGCCTGTGGTGTCAGATTTTAGTCTGCTTCCCAGGGGTGGCATAATACATGCTGCAGCCCCTGGTAGGCCTGTGAAGTACCTATGCCCTTGGTACCTAAGGTACCATATACTAGGGACTCATAAGGTACCACAGTATCCAATCACTAGTGCACCTAGAGTGCACTCCAAATCGTTTAGAGAGAACAGAGAGGCTGGGGCCCTGATTAGCAAGGGCCCAGCCACACTATAGCCAGAAACCAGTGTAAACATCAGAAAAAAAGTGGGGACAACATAAGAGGCAGATCCTACTCTCCTACACAACCCCCCAAACGCAGGGACACTAAACTAACCTTGACCAGTTGAGTCTTCGTGTTCAAAGTGGAAATACCTTGAGAGTCCATCTGCATTGGCATGTTGGGTCCCAGGTCTATGTTCCACTGTATAGTCCATCCCCTGTAGGGAAATGGACCACCTCAAAAGTTTTGGGTTTTCTCCTTTCATTTGTTTAAGCCATAGGAGGGGCTTGTGGTCAGTCTGAACTATGAAGTGAGTGCCAAACAAGTATGGCCTCAGCTTCTTCAGGGCCCACACCACAGCAAAGGCCTCCCTCTCTATAGCTGACCAACGTTTCTCTCTAGGGGTCAGTCTTCTGCTAATAAAAGCTACTGGCTGGTCTTGACCTTCATCATTCAGTTGAGACAGTACAGCTCCCACACCCAGCTCAGAAGCATCTGTTTGGACAATGAACTTTTTGGTGTAGTCTGGACTCTGTAAGATGGGGGCAGTGCACATGGCCTGCTTTAGGTCTTCAAATGCCTTTTGACAGCTAGCTGTCCACTGAACCTTTTTGGCATTTTCTTTGAGGTCAGATCATTCAAGGGGGTCACTATAGATCCATATCCCTTGACAAACCTCCTATAGTACCCAGTCAGGCCTAAGAAGGCTCTCACCTGTGTCTGGGTGGTTGGAGCAACCCATTCCATTATGGTTTGGATTTTGCTCTGTAAAGGCTGAACCTGGCCTCCACCTACAAGGTGGCCCAGGTACACAACCTGACTCTGCCCTATCTGGCACTTAGTGGCCTTGATAGTGAGGCCTGCTTTCTGCAGGGCCTCCAAAACATTCCTGAGGTGGACCAGGTGATCCTGCCAGGAGGAACTAAAGACAGCAATATCATCTAGATAAGCTGAGCAATAAGTTTCCATCCCTGTCAGAACTTTATTCACCAACCTCTGGAAAGTGGCAGGTGCATTTTTCAATCTAAGGGCATCACCACAAAGTGGTAGTGCCCACCAGGGGTCGAAAATGCTGTCTTGGCTTTTGCATCATCAGCTAATCTGATCTGCCAGTAGCCAGCTGTTAGGTCAAACGTGCTTAGATACTTGGCTGAGGCCAAAGTATCAATCAGCTCGTCTGCCCTTGGTATGGGATAGGCATCAGTCCTAGTGACTGCATTGAGGCCTCTGTAGTCTACACAAAACCTCATTTCTTTCTTACCACCCTGGGTATGAGGCTTGGGTACCAGGACTACTGGACTAGCCCAAGGGCTATCTGAAGGCTCAATTACACCTAGCTCCAACATTTTCTGGACTTCAGTCCTGATACAGTCCCTGACATGGTCAGGTTGCCTGTAGATCTTATTCTTGACAAGCAGACTGTCTCCAGTGTCCACCTCATGGGTGCCCCAGGAAGTCTGACTAGGGGTCAGGCTAAACATATGTCTGTACTGTTGCAGAACTTGTCTGCACTCAGTTTGCTGATGGTCAGTGAGGCTGCTTGCCAAAGCAACACCATCTACTGACCCATCATCAGGGTTCTGAGAGAGCAGGTCAGGGAGAGGGTCACTCTCCTCCTCCTGGTCCTCATCAGTTGCCATGAGCAAGCCCATGTCAGCCCTGTCAACATATGGCTTTAATCTGTTGACATGGAGCACCCTCAGGGGGCTCCTGGGAGTTCCAAGATTCACCAGATAGGTGACTTCTCCCTTCTGTTCAACTATGGTATGGGGGCCACTCCACTTGTCCTGGAGGGCTGCTGGGGCCACAGGCTCCAACACCCACACTTTCTGTCCTGGCTGGTATACAGTCAGTACAGCCTTTTGGTCATGCCAAGCTTTTTGTAATTCTTGGCTGGCCTCCAGGTTTTTGGTTGCCTTTTTCATGTACTCAGCCATCCGGGAGTGGAGACCAAGTACATAGTCCATCACATCTTGTTTGGGGGCTTGAGAGGTAACTCCCAGCCCTCTTTACCAAACACAGTGGACCTCTCACAGGATGCCCAAACAGAAGCTCAAATGGGCTGTAACCAACCCCCTTCTGTGGAACCTCTCTGTATGCAAACAACAGGCAAGGAAGAAGAAGGTCCCATTTCCGCCTAAGCTTCTCTGGGAGACCTTTAATCATTCCTTTCAAGGTTTTGTTGAAGCGTTCAACTAAACCATTACATTGTGGGTGATAGGGGTGGTGAACTTGTAAGTTACACCACACTCCTTCCACATTGCTTTTAGATATCCTGACATGAAGTTGGCACCTCTGTCAGAAATGACCTCCTTTGGGAAACCCACTCTGGAGAAGACTCCAATGAGGGCTCTTGCCACCACAGGGGCTGTGGTGGTCCTCAGAGGAATTGCTTCTGGGTACCTGGTGGCATGATCCACTACCACCAGGATAAACCTGTGCCCAGATGCAGTTTGAGGGTCAAGGGGACCAACAATGTCAATCCCTACCCTTTCAAAGGGTACCCCACCACAGGTAGTGGTATCAGGGGGCCTTTGTTGTGCCACCTGCCTTACCACTGGCTTGGCATGTGACACAGGAGCGACAAAACTCCTTTGTGTCCTCTGACATATGTGGCCAATGAAAATGTGGAACAAGCATGTCCCAGGTCTTGTTTTGGCCCAAGTGTCCTGCTAAAGGGATGTCATGTGCTAGGGTCAAGAGGAACCCCTAAACTTCTGAGGTATTACCATCCTCCTGGTGGCTCCAGGGGCTGGATCTCTACCCTCAGAATATAGGAGTCCCTCATCCCAATAAACTTTATGGGACCCACTAGCACTCCCAGCAGCCTCAGCAGCAGCCTGCTGTCTGAGGGGTTCAAGAGAGGGGCAGCACTGTTGCTCCTTACTCAGATCTTCCCTAGAAGGGCCCCCTGCCCCCAAGAACTCAACCTGATCAGGCTCAAGTCCCTCTGGGGCAGTTCCTTCTTCAGGATTTGCTTCACCTCCCTCTGGGGGTGAATCTGTGATCTGAGGCAGAGGGGAAGGCACTGCCTTTACCCTACTGCTCCTCCTCTTGGGAAGCATCTGGTCCATTGTTCCAGGATCCAGAGCTGGTTCAGTGTCATGCATTCTTGCTTGTGACCTGGTCACAGCAAATACCTCTGCAGGGATGCCCAACATCTCAGCATGAGTCCATAACTCTACTTCAGACCAGGCTGAAGTCTCTAGATCATTGCCCAATAGACATTCGACAGGGAGGTCTGCACTGACTACAACCTTCTTGAGGCCAGTTACCCCTCCCCAGGAGAAATTCACAACTGCCAGACTATGGTTGGTCCTGACGTTGCTTGCATTGGTCACCTGGTACATTTTGCCCAGGATGATCTGTCCAGGGTCCACGAGATCCTCTGCCACCATGGTGACACTAGCACCTGTGTCCCTAAATGCCAAAGCCTGTTTGCCATTTATTACAGGCTGCTGTTTGTATTTGCCCAGATTACTGGGACTCACTAGGAAGGACATATTAAGGTCTCCCTCACAAATCAGCATTGCCTGAGTGGGCACTCTGACTAGGTCAGAGTCCACTTCAGAACCCAGGGTCAACCCTACTACCCCCTTATTCTGTGTACCACCTCCACCAGTAGCTGAGCTAGGGGAACAGTTGCCTTAGGGGCAGGAGTGGTGGTGGTTTGGTCTTTGGACTTGTTACAATCAGAAGTCCAGTGCCCTTTCTGTTTACAGAATTTGCACCAGGGCTTCTTTTGGCCTTTTCCCTTGTTGGATTGTGACTCCCCACCAGATGCAGATTTTTGGGGCCCTTGTGAAGACTTCTGGTCTTTTGACTTATCCCCACCTTTCTCAGAGCCCTTAGGATCTTGCTTCTTAGTGTCACCCCCTTGGTTCTGGGGTTTCTGCCTCACCCTGGTTCTGACCCATTTGTCTGCCTTCTTTCCCAATTCTTGGGGAGAGGTCAGATCTGAGTCCACCAGGTATTGATGCAACAACTGGTTCTGGCAATTATTAAGGATCTGTTCTCTCATCATCAGATTATACAATCCCTTGAAATCAGTAACCCTACTGCCAACCAGCCAACCCTCCAGAGCCTTGGTTGCACAATCAACAAAGTCAGTCCAGTCCTGATTCTGTGCCTTCTGGGTGTCTCTGAACTTCAACCTGTACTGTTCAGTGGTTAAGCCAAACCCATCTATCAGTGCACTCTTCAGGACTTCGTAATCGTCAGCATCCTCTTCTCTAACAGTGAGGAGCTTGTCTCTACCTTTGTCTGAAAAGGAGAGCCGCAAGATTGCTGCCCACTGCTTTTGGGGGACCTGCTGTACTGTACAGGCCCTCTCCATAGCAGTTATCCACTTGTGGATATCATCCCCACTCTGGTAGGGAGGAACAACCTTGCTCAGGTTCCTATGGTCTGGAATAGATTCTCTGCCTCTAGGGACACTGTTGCTGCCACCAAGGGGTTCTAACCCCTCTCGTCTAGAAGCTCTCTGGATCTCCAGGGCTTCTCTATCCAGTGCCAACTGCTTGGTTCTGAGGGCAACTCTTGCTTCCTCATACTGCAGCAGTTTGCACATTCTTTCAGAGGAGGTCTCTCTTATGGGAAAGTATGAGTTCCTCTGGTGGACAAATTCTCTGCCAGATTGATAAGAGTGCTCAGATTCCCTGGAAGGGGACCTATGCCTCTCGTCCACTCTGTCAGTTCTCTTAGGGAGAATTCCTCTGTACTTTTCAGGCCCCTTGAGGCCTGGCCCTTCAATCACAGAGTCCTGGTCATTCTGATTTTCATCATCTGACCCAGATACTGTAATTGACCCACCCACTGATTCAGACCCATTAGCTCCTAGAGCCAATCTAAGATCATCTGCTGTCAGCAGATCTATCAGGTGTAGGGTTGAGCGGCTCTGTCCTAGCCTCAGGTGTCTTTCAACACACATGGCTCTCAAGTCAGAGAAAGCCATGTCCTTATACTGAGGCTGAGTGGATCCACTGGTTCCACCCTTTAAGGACATTCTAGTGTTGTGCAGTGTTGTACTACCTACACTAGTTTGTGGCCTACTGATACTAGCTTGAGCTGTATAAAGGGTGTGCTATCCCTTGGCACACAGCTCTAAGTTCAGTAGAACTTATTGATACTAAGCTTGACTTTATATGTACCTTAAGTACCTATAGTGGTTTTCAGTTAGTAATTCAAATAGAGATTTTCTGGTAAAACAATAGCAAGCTGGAATCCCACACGCTGCCCACCAATGTGAGAAGTTGGCCTGGTATATGCTGTTCACTAATTAAAGTGGACACCTTGCACCAGAACTGTTCGACTCTTATGGTAGATAGGTTTAAGACAACCTTTATAGAAAGCTATCCTAGTGGTAGCTGTGGAGAGCAGCCTTCAGGCTAAGTCTTGAAGGAATGTAAAGCAGCTTGTTTTACCACACAATCTCTTGAATCACCAAATGAAAAGACACCACACAGGTATATATATCAAATATATATGTATTTATTAATAAACACTCTCTACTAATCTCTTTATGAGATTAGAGGTCAGGAACATATGTACAAGTCAAATGTTATCAAGATAAGTTTAGCACAAACGAATATCACAATTTTAGTTTGCTAGACCTAGGTCTAGGGCATCTAGAATCGAGGGACCCCCAAGAACCACCCCAGGTAGTTGTAGGAGACCCACAGGGGACGGACGCGGTGACCTGGCACCGGTGCGAGTCCTGTGCGAGTCTATGCGCTCAGACGCGATTGGGATATCAATGTTAAAGGTCCCTTGCGTGTTCGAGGCGAACACACCGATCGGTCCTTGTACGAGTCGAAGGACGCGGTTATAGATAGAGTTGCAAGGGAGATGGACGCGCTGTGTCTAACACAGACGCGAACCTGGTGCGAGTCAGTGCAATGGAGATCTCAGTGTTACAGGCCCTTTGTGTGTTCGAGGCGAACACCGATCGGACTCAGTACGAGTCGAAGGATACAGTTCTAGATAGTGTTGCAAAGGAGATGGACGCGGTGTGTCTAACACAGACGCGAACCCTGTACGAGTCAGCGCAATTGTCGCACTTAGAAAGTTAGAGTTTTAGGACACTTCGAGGGAAGCTACAAGCAAGTCACTTACAGGGTAAGTTGTTCTAGGGCCCACACCCACAGGAGCACTGTAGTGCTGAAGTTACCTCACCCAGGGGAGCCGGGTGCATAGGTGTTCTTTGGTGTCGGGTCGCGGCGTCGTTTTCAATGGGAGCCAGTGAAGACTTGCTGCTTGCGGCGACTGGAGAAGTGTCCGGAGGAATCCAAGCCTGGATTCAGAAGATGGAAGACCTGAAAGCAGAGGGGACAGTGTTCAAAGTCACTTGGCAGTGACTCGGGGCAAGGAAGATGGATGCCCACCGTCGTTGCAAGATTCAGGTCGTTCGCGGTTGCCTTGACTCTTCAGCCACGAGGTCCAGGAGGTGTCGACGATGACCAGGAGCTGGATTCGGCGTGTCCCATGATGTCTGCAGCTTACTGTGGTGTCGGCGACTCGATCGGAGCCAACAAGCCTTGGTAACAGCAAGTCTTGGGGAAAGCGTGAAGCGACAATGGCGCAGACCAGCAAGGTCTGTGGGACTCACCCAGCGAGGGTAAGTCAGGGCAGGCCTGGAGCAACCAGGGGAGCCCTTTGTTTTTTTTAGAAAGTCTTCTGGGGACCCACAAGCCAGCTGGCAAGGGATTGCAAAGACGCCTCGGGAGGATTCGCTCACAGGGGCCCACGGTCACTCGGGACGTGGTAGGCCTCTGATCTTAGGAGGGATTCCTGCTAGAGGCTGGGACCATACGTGGTCCAAAGCACAAGTTCGTGGAACGTTGTGAAGGGGTTGCACTCGACAATAGTGCACGGTACCCTGGGGTCACGGTTCCTCATTACTCTTGGGGTCCACTGGCCTCAGCTTCGCTGGGGACTCACGATGGCCTTTGAAAAGTCAGGAAATCCACTTCTTGGGCTGCAGGGACTTCGGACTCCGGCGGGAGCGGCGTAGTTTGCGACCGTCGTTTGTAGTTTTTGGTGCCTGCCAAGCAGGGGAGTCACTCCTTGACTCCAAGGGAGATTCTTCAGTCTTCCAGAGGTAGTGGAACGTCGAAGGTCCGGGATTCTTCTTCAGAGCGTCGTCCAGGGAAATCTAGGGTGCTATGCACAGGTTCCCCCTCTTATACTAAAAGAAAGGGAGGGACTAGCTCTATGACCCTACCTATGGGAGGGTCAGGGGAGTGGGTGGCTACACCCACTTCCCTTTGTCCAGTTTCGCACCAGAGCAGGGGCAGGTAGCCCCTGAGCCGGTTTGAACTGGCATATGCACAGAGGAGCCTTCTGCTCCCCCAGTGCAGGACTTCAAAGCACTCTAAGAGTGCACCCATCCAGCCCCAATACACTAAACCCTGTCTGGAAGGTGGTCACACCCCTTGGGACAGGATATCTATTGTTGGGCTTCCTCCACTGCGAGTGTTGGTCATCAGCAGGAGGGCAGCCCAGTGTCTGTGACTGGTGGCATCCATTTTGTGATGCCAGGGCTCTGCAGGATTCTACCGCGTTTCCACAGTAGGTACATGTCTATCCCTCTAGAAGGGTGGAATGCTACCCCCGCCGCCAGGACTGGCGGGGGGTAGTATTCCAAGATGTTTGACACCAAACACGACATGTTTCGATGCAGCCATTCCAAAGTTAGCATTTTACCGCGAGGATATAATGCACTTAAAAGTATATGGTTTAACCGCATCCACAAACAGCACCAGAGATTGGACTCTGAGGGCTGCAGAGGGGCTCTGCTCAGGCAGAGGCACCCCCTCACATAGAAGCCAAGCACCCTGCCCTCAGGCTTGATAGGGCCTGCCTTAGGGGTGACTGATAGGTTTATATGTGTGTGCAGGAGAGATATAGGGAACCTATATCTCAGTGAGGAGTGCTAGCACCACCTCACCCAGGCTGCAGTAGCAGGCCTGTGGTGTCAGATTTTAGTCTGCTTCCCAGGGGTGGCATAATACATGCTGCAGCCCCTGGTAGGCCTGTGAAGTACCTATGCCCTTGGTACCTAAGGTACCATATACTAGGGACTCATAAGGTACCACAGTATCCAATCACTAGTGCACCTAGAGTGCACTCCAAATCGTTTAGAGAGAACAGAGAGGCTGGGGCCCTGATTAGCAGGGGCCCAGCCAGACTATAGCCAAAAACCAGTGTAAACATCAGAAAAAAGTGGGGGCAACATAAGAGGCAGATCCTACTCTCCTACATCGCTCAGAACTCCAATGGTGGTTAGAACATCTAGAAGCATGCAACGGAAAAGCAATGTTCTCTACAGCACCAGATCTTGCATTAGAATCTGATGCAAGTAGGACTGGTTGGGGCACAAGATGTGGTATGTTCTCAACTGGAGGCGCATGGTCGCAAGAGGAGTTATTCTTGCACATCAATTGTTTAAAGATGCTGGCAAGTTTTGTTGTGATCCAAACCATTGCCAGAAACAAGATAAGTTGTTCCATTCTTCTTCGGATGGACAACTTATCAGCCGTTTGATATATAAATCATCTGGGAGGTACAAGGTCAAAACCTTTAGTCGAGCTAGCAAAGAATTTTTGAGAGTTTTGCCTGTAGAGAAAGATTTCAGTCTAAGCAGAATATGTCCCAGGGAATCTGAATACGGTAGCGGATTGGTGCTCCTGACATCTTCGAGGTTCAAACAACTGGTGTCTTCATCTGTCAGCATTTAAAAATATTTTTGCCAAATTCGGTCCCTTGTCAATAGACCTTCTCACTTGAATACCCAGCTTCCTTTTTATTAAAGTTGGAGACAGATCCTCAAGCTTTAGCGACAGATGCATTCCTTCAGGACTGGTCCAGTCAGGTGAGGTATGCCTTTCCCCCTTCATTATGATATCTTGAGTCCTCGCACAAATTCGATGACAGAAAGCGACAATTCTAATAATTACTCCCTTCTAGCAAGGCCAAACCTGGTTCCCTAAAGCCATGGAGTTATCTGTAGAGCGATCTACCCTTCTTCCACTATTCCCAACGCTACTTCTGAAACCTCAAGGATTACTTCTCGATCGGATCCTCAACTATTCCCTCACTTTAGTGGCATGGAAGGTTTTGGGTCTTCCTGGAGAACCCCAGGTATTTCATCAGAAGCTGCTCAACTCATCCAGCAATCTTGGGCCCCAGGTACAACCAAAGCATACAGGTCAGCCTGGAAGATTTGGAATAGCTGGTGCATGGACAGGGGTACAGATCCCTTTTCAGCAGAATAACGTTAATTATAAACTTTTTAGCTTCCCAGGGAAAGGCTTATAGAACTGTCAACACATATAGATCAGTGATACCAGCTGAACACATCACAGTGGATGGAAAACCAGTGGGCAAACACCCATTGGCATTTTGTCTGTTAAAGGGAGTAAGGTTTTCAAAACCTCCTCTACCAAAATACAATAAAATGTGGGATGTAAATGTAATTCTGCAATTTTTCCTCAATGAATCTTATAATCCTTCTTTATCTCTCAAATGTTTGTCTGCAAAATTGACTGTCCTTCTATGTCTAGCTTCTTAGAATGTCTTTCTGATGTCAAAGCTCTAGATGTCTCTTCTGTACAATATATTCCTTCGGGTGTATTTTTCTAGGTGCGTAGAAGAACTAAAACAAACTTAATTTTGTGTTCTATCCTTACTTACCTGATCAGCCAAAATTATGTGTAGGAAGTTCTTTAAGAGAATATATTTCAAAAAGTAAAGATTTGAGAAAGTCATCTGCTCCACAGCTTCTTATTTCCTTTAGAACTTAGCCCAATCTTGTTTCATCTCCTACCTTAGCCCGTTGGGTTAAATGGATTATGAGTTTGGCAGGCATTAACTTCTCAGTTTTTGGAGCCCACTCTACCAGAGGTGCGTTGGCCTCTCAGGCCTTTTGGGCTTGAGCAGGTCTGGATGACATTCTCAAATCTGCTGACTGGACAAATGTTTCTACTTTTAGGACTTTCAATTGCAAACCTGTTTTTCATGTTGCTAATACAATTGTTGCTATGCTTTGAACTAATATATTAGGAGCCTCTGGGTCTTGTAATAAAATTGAGATTTTCTTAGCTTTAGTGAAAGAAAGTCTTGATTTTATTAAAGACACGGAGGTGAGTATTATCCCTCCACATGTGTATTCTAGCCCTCCCTTTGTTTTTTCTATAGCGTCAATCATATCCACTAATCAGATGTCTTAAGAAGGAATTTCACTTTCATCTTATGTTCAGGTCTCATTGATTTTCAACTTTCTACAATCCTTCTTACAAGAAAGGACATATGGATTATGATAATGACTTTAATCTTATGAACTATTTTAAGAACTTTTTTGCTCTTCTTTTGGCATTTTCTATTTTTATGATTACAGTTCCAATGTTTAAACATCCTTAACTGCTCCTGCAAGAAAAGAGGACGTTTTGCTCCGAGTCAAGACATTTATAGAATTGCCTTTGTGATTGGTTGCTTACTCTTTATGACAGCATACTGTAGTTGCTTAATCTAAGCATGCTGGGAGTTGTAGTTATCTTGGCTGCTATTCAAATAAATGCAAGGTACTCGCCTCCGTGTCTTTAATAAAATCAAGACTCTATTTCACTAAAGCTAAGAAAATCTCCATTATTTGCTTCTCTTGCTCGAAAAGGCTGTGAGACAGATTATCTAGTCCACTGGGTCCGTGTGACTGGGGGAAAGATTATTTGGTAATTTGGTTCAAAGAAGATGTAAGAAGAATTATCTACTTCTCAGTCTACAGGAGGCTAAGGATTATCTGAGAGATAGATTATCAGGTCCTATCATTCCGAGAAGCCTTGAGAAAGATTATCTGGTCCTCTGGTCCATGAGTCTGTGACAAAGACTATCTGGTTCTCTGGCTCCAAAAGATTGTGAAAAGGATTATTTTGTCCTCTGATTATGACAGGCTGTGAGAAGGTATGTCTGGTCTTCTGGTTCGAAGAGGCTGTGAGAAAGACTATCTACTTCTTTTGCTAGAAGTGGCTATGAGAAATATAATTCAGGGTTCAGGTTCCGTGAAGCTATGAGAAGGATTGTGTTATGTTATGTTAATATTATTTATTCAGACCCCCAGGATAGTGCGACATGAATTAGGAAATTGTACGGCACAAAAATGGAAATTTTGAGGCACACTATTGCATTTTTGTGTCACCTTATTTTAGTGACAATTAATAGTAGTGTCTTAATAAAATGGGAATCCGCAGGAAAAAACAACAACATGTTGCTTGTCACCCACGCTCAAATCTCATCCTCCAAGACTTAAGGACAAAGCACTAACCTTTGATGTCAGAAAGAGATACCCATTTAGTTGTTGAATTGCGCAGCATGAAACTAAAAAATCGGGCATCAATCCCGGCTTCCTATGTGACCAAATTGCGTGAGCTTAGCAAAATACTTTAATTCATTCAACCTCCTTTTTGTTCATTACCAGATATGATAGCACTTACAAATATGTGAGATCAGCATATGCACTATACAAAAACCTCTTGTGTTTGATACAATAACCTATCATTTTGCTCCTGCTTCACCAAATTGTGTGATCTTAGGCAACTACGTTATTTCACTGAGCCTCATTTTTGTTCATTACCAGATATGAGAGCACCTTCAAACATGTGAGTTCAGAATGTGCACTGTACTAAAACCTCTCTTGTGTTTGAAGCAATAAACTATAATGTTGCTCCATCTCTAATAAGAATCCAGGCCACATGTAGAGAACATGTGACAACTGACTTGCCTCTTAGTTCCTAATAGCATTGTATTAGTATTTTCTTAGAGTTTGAAGAAATTGAGCACAAGCTTTTCACCTGTAGTGAAATCTGCTTTATTTTAACTTTTTAGGTTGAGCATTCGAGACCTCTTGTGTATACTTTAGTATAAACTTATATGTGTATGTACTTTGTGGGCTCTGGAGATCAGCCCTAGGACTTGTCTGCTTCCGCTTAGGGACTTTTTTTCTGTTCAACTGCCTCTATTTTACTGTCTTGATAGAAAACGACCAGTAGAGGTCAGTAAAATACCAGAATTGCTTTCTGCTTGTTCAACAACCTCTATTAAACTGTCTTGATAGAAAATGACCAGTAGAGGTCAGTAAAATACCAGAATTGCTTTCTGCTGCGGGACGTTACTTTCTTTTAAATTTTTCTGGAAACTGCCTCTATTTAACTTTCTTGTAAGAAACCGACCAGCAGAGGTCAGTAAAATACCAGAATCACTTTAGCATTCTCTAGATTCCAATCCATAGAAATTGTCTTCCACGAGCACCCGTAGACAATAATATTTTTTTCAAATCTTGTATTTTCAGTGATATGACCACCGAAGGCCCTGATTTTATATTAAAAACAGAGCTTTGGACTATACCATTTCCCGCTGACAGGCAATGTTTCTCTCCATGTGTTCCCATACCTGGCGTGTCACTCCGTTTGGTGCCTACTTTCCCTCCATGTAAAGAACAGTAGATGTTTCAGCACCCAGGCTAATGTGCTGCATAGCTAAATACATATAAGGTCCCAAAGGCGAGACCGATTGCATTGCAAATGCTTGTTTTTACTATTCCTCGAGTAGGCAGAGAGATGGGTGAGGTGAGGAGTAGTACAAAAAAAAAGTAAAAAATATAGCACAGTTCAATACAGCTGAAAAGCTTGCATTCATCTTCTGGAAACTCTAATAAATACTGATACAGGCCTGGCTTCCTCGCTCTCCCCACTCCCTGAAGCAACTCCAGTAACAGGGAGGAGGAGGAGGGAGAGCAGAATTAGGCCATGTTACATTATGTAGAGCACGTCTTGGGAGGGTGAGATAGCAGCAAAAAGACACCCATTCTGCTGCCTTGCCATCACGCAGAGGAAGTCATACCGTGCTGTATCCAGAGCCTGCAGGCAATAAAACAATAAATAAATCAGGGAAGCAACACTTTTGTTTTTTCACGGCACCCGGGCATTAGTGCACCACCTTTTAAATGGCGCACTGTCAGTGTGCCTCCTGAGGGCTTCTTTGACTCTGTGCCCGCGTCTGTAATATGGCACGGGCGCAGAGTCAAATGAATTCCCTCATTTGCATAGAGCACACCCCTATGCAAATGAAGGAACACCCTCTGTTGATAGCGCTGGCGCTTTAAGTGCACCAGCGCTATCGGTATTATAGAAGGGGACGCACAAGCGTCTGCATCCCCTTCTATAATACCAAAGTGCCCCGGGGGCACGCAAATCGGGCGCAAACCCCTGTTGTGCCCCCGGGGCACCATCTGTAATACGGCCTCTGATGTACAACAGGTAACATTACACATACAACAAGCCAGGGCTATTGGGTTTGCCAATGGTTGTTAGTTGCAGAAGATAAATTAGCAACAGCTATGGCTTCATTGTATATAATATTGAAAATGCTTTTATTCTGAAATGATGAGACTGTGAAAAAACTATAACCAGTCCCTTTGAAGTTATATCACAGGTAGTCACGGATGGCACTGCTGCAGAGTTAAGATTATTTTTCCACCCTGATGGCGATGGCAAAAATGGAGAGCCCAATAGGGACCCGTCTCGGCACCTGCTTTTTAGGCCCTGGCCCACTTAAAGCCCTGGTCCTAACAACGATACCATCAGTGAACCAACTGACTAGTCTCTTGGTTCACTGATGGTGTCGTCGTTAGGGCAGGGCGGTTCATGAATGTTTCTGAAACTACTACTTTTGATAATTGTTACTCAATGCAGTAAATAACCAGCCTCTCAACTGGGCTCAGCCAGTGCTTAATTTGAGCCAGTGGTCTCAGCACCAGCACTTAATCAACAATACCGGCACTTCTCATCAGCACCTGTTAAGGACACTCATTTATTTAAGTGATTTGCCCAGAATCAAAGGATGTTGAGCCGACACCAAGACTTGAACCTGGTTCCCCAGCTCCGAAGCCAGCAGCTCTGGCCATTATGCCACATCCTTTCCCCACTTTCATGGTTAGTAGTTGGTTCTGTTTTAGGCGGCGCTAACAGGAGAAATGGGCTGGTGCAAACTGCCTCCTGACGAGAGCCCTGGCACTTATTTCTTTTTACAAATGAACCTACCCGTTAATTCGCTGGCTCCCCCATCTATGAGGAGTACAGCTTCAGAGCAATTACTTTGCATTAGTTGAAAAGGAAAGAAAGGTAAATGTTTTGATTCGCTATTACTTTGTTAATAGTTAATAAATAAAAACTGCTGATTTGTTTATAGAGCATTCCTGTTACAGAGCATTTACTTTTCATTCCCGTTGCACAAATGCAAAGTAAATGTTATGTAACATTTCTGCTCTGTAAATAAATCAGCAGTTGATGACTTTGCATGTAATGCCATAGCCCTTTTAAATTGTGTGCTCACAATTGTTGCGCACAATGGTGTTTTTAAAAGAATAGGTGACCTTTCACTCACCCAACAGCCTTCTTTTTCACTCCTAGTAGGGCACCCTCCACTGACAATATTATTTTCCTCTAACAGTGCTTAATTTGTGAAAAAATAAGGGCCAGGGGCCACGTCAGGAGGCCACGGCTGCTTGAACCACCCACTGTACCTGCCAGCGCTGCCAGTGATGGTACCAAAACAACTACTAACCCCCACACTCCTGCAAGTGTGATATTTCTGACTAATCCAGGCCCCCAAAGCTATAATAATGGCTTGGGTGACAGGAATTAGTCATTTTTAATGTACATTGAAGTAATAAACAGCAGTTCTTGTGCTCATCGTTAAATTAGACAAACAGCGCCTCCATGTGGCAAACTGTCATGATTGCTGGTGTTGACAATTAAATCCGGGTGCTGAGCTTCGGAAACCACCAGCTCAAATTAAGCACTGCCTCGGGGGCATGATTGTTGCAAGAAAAGTGAGAATTAAGTGCGTTTGTGCCCTAGGCAGGCAGGCAAATGCTAGAGCACGTCACTTATGCATTTACTGTCTGCCAGACTACGAACCACACAGCCTTCTCTAGGGACAAATCTTAGGTGGGGTTGCATGCCTACATATGTTTGTAGTCTCTGAAAGAGAAACTTTGAGCGGCTCGGCAGCAAGTGCAAGAGTGTAGTGCTGTATTCAGAGTCCGGAGGCCATACAACAATAAATAAATCAGGGAAGCAACACTTGTGTTTTTATTCGCAGCACCCGGGCTTGAAATTGCAGGCATGCCCACCTTGGCCAATTTTGTAGTTACTATGCGATTCGCAAAATTGTGTAAAGCTGGGGTGTACGTTTATTGACTGCACATTCACCATAGGTTTCTTGGCACTAACCAGTTCTGGAAATAAGTTATAGCTTAGGAGGCTGATTAAAGTAGAAATGCTTGTTTGAAGAGGTGTGTATTAAGTTTTTTTTTTAAGTACCTAAGATCAGATTCATGGTGAGTGTGAGCTCCAAGAAGCTGCAGCAGCTTTCACCATAAAACTACGTCCTCATGCTATGTACTACCCTTCTGAATTTATCTGCATACTTTTTTATTTTATTTAATGCATAGCACTTTACAAAGGGGACAAAGGGGAGTAGGTCAGAGAAAAGGAGCCACTACAAGGGGAGTAGTTCTTTTTTGGAAATGGGGCTCTCACACACCCTTGCGGGTGTTGTGCTTCATCATCGGCCTTGCTCCTCGTCGCGCCGTCGCTGCAATGCCTGACAGGCACCCTCAAGGGGGCTCTTTATCGGAGATCTTTTTCCAAAGCTGTGATGTGAAGTGCAAGTATGCCTTATAAGTCATCAGGGATCATTGTCCCCACTAGTGACATCACGTTTTTAATAAGTCAGGCATACTCATGGAATAACATTTGATTTGAGGCTTGCCTAGCCTTTTTTAAGTCACTAATCACTACATCGACACCTACGTTTCCTCAATCTACACAAAGGGCCCTTAACTTGCACTTCACATCACAGCTTTGGAAAAAGATCTTTGATAAAGCGTTCCTTTGAGAGTGTCCGTCAGGCATTGCTGCAGCGGCCCGACGAAAAGCAAGCCCAATGATGACGACACCCGCAAGGGTGTGTGAGGGTCCCATTTCTAAAAAGAAACTACTCCCCTTGTTAAAAAAGATTAGCTGGCACTCTGGTTCTCTGAGGCAGTGAAAAGGCTAATCTGGTATGTCAGTTCCAAGAAGCGGTGAGAAGCATTACTGTGTTCCCTGGGTCAAAAAGACTGAGAGAAAGATTATCTGGTCCTCTGGTTTTGAGAGGCCGTAAGAAGGAATATCTGGTCCTCTGATTCCAAGAAGCTGAGAAATAGATCATCTAGTCCTTTGGTTTTGAGAAGTCATAAGAAAGCTTATATTATCCTCTGCTTCAATGCAGCTGCGAGAGGGATTATCTGCTTCTCCGGCTCAAAGAGGCTGTGAGAAAGATCTACTGGTTCCCTGGTTCTGAGAAACTGTTATAAGGAATATTTGGTCTTCTGGTTCAAAGAGGCTGGAGGAGGATCATCTCTTTCGCTGGCTCAAAGCGGCTGTGAGAAAGATTATCTTGTCCTCTGGTTCCATCAAGCTGTGAGAATGAATATCTGGTTCTCCGGTTCTGAGAGGCTGAGATGACAATAATAATAATAATAATAATAATTCGTATTTGTAAAGCGCGAACATATCACCCCTCAAGGGTTTCAAGGCACTGGGGGCCGTTGGGGAGATTAAGTGAGCTATTGCCCAGAGTCACATGATCTGAGCTCAGCTGCCGCTGAGGATCAAATCGCGAGCCCCGCGCTCCGGAGTCAGCTGCTCCGGCCGCTGCGCCAAACCTCTCGCCATTATTATTATTATATTATTATTTTCGTCAAACCTCTGCCCATGTTGTTTCCATTGACAAAAGCTGGTGACTTCTAGTTTCTGAATCAGGGCATAGCACAGCTGCATTCGAACAACAGGACTCCAGATCTGCACGGTGAATTAGCCTATGACTTCCAATCAAACCCCAAAAGGAAAGACAGCTTAAAATGGAGTTCTAACCATTCCAACATTGCTGCCTAAACAGTAGGCATTTCCAAATAGCTTTTGTTTTATTTCAAAAAACACGATTCAAATGATGGCATGGATGGATGTGCGACCACAGTGGACATCCTTTAATAAGATTAGTTAAAATAAAACAAAATGTCTTAATAGATGCAATCCAATGCAAGCATATCCACGGTGGCCATCACTGAGTGGGATTTGTTAAAATCAGTACTTAATTTGAGCAGGTGTTTATCACAGGTGGGATTCACTGCACTTATTTTTTTGACCAGCACTCATTTTTATT
Source organism: Calotriton arnoldi (assembly GCA_963921515.1). Taxonomy (NCBI): domain Eukaryota; kingdom Metazoa; phylum Chordata; class Amphibia; order Caudata; family Salamandridae; genus Calotriton; species Calotriton arnoldi. The sequence goes on along the minus strand of CAWUFW010002453.1, from coordinate 1,281,825 downwards.
CAAAAGACTGTCACACAGAGCGAGAGAGAGAAAATTACAAAAGGAGGAAAAAAGAGGAAGAAAAAGACAAATAGTGACAGACCGTGAAAGCAGATATGAAAATAAACCAGCAAGAGTGAGACAATTAGGATTTATAAAACGCAGCTAATCACCCGATAGGGTATCCAGGTGCTTGCAGGCCCAGGAGCTTGAATTGGCATCTCTTCTGTATGGGGAGCCTGTGGAGCTTCCTGAGGTGGGGTGTGATGTGGGTCCGTTGGGAACGGCTGAGGATGAGTCTGGCAGCGGCGCTCAGTATGGTCTGAGGTCTCTGTAGAAGGTGTGTGGCGATTCCTACATAGAGGTCATTGCCGTACTCCAGTCGGCTGGTGATGAGGGCTTGTGTCACGGTGCGGCTCGTGTGTAGGGGTAACCACTTGAAGATCAAACGTAGCATGTGCAGAGTGAGGAAGCAGGCAGAGGAGACGGCGTTGATCTGTGATTTCATGGTGAGCTTGTTGTCAATGATGATTCCGAGGTGTCTGGCGTGTTTGGAGGGAGTGGGTGCGGGTCGTAGGTCTGATGGCCACCAGGAGTCATTCCACATGTTGCTGCTGTTGCCAAAGATCAGTACTTCCATCTTGTCTGTGTTCAGCTGCAGGCAGTTTGGGCAGTAGTTCTTGAGTTCGTTGGGGTCAGCTGAGGGTTTTTTGAGTAGTTGTCTGACTTTGGTGTGTTTCCAGGTGTCGGGAAATGTTGTGGTGTAGAGGTGTTGAGCAGGGTGATGAGTTCCTGGCCGTTCCTTTGGTTCTGTGCTTGAAGACGTGGTGCGGACATGGGTCAGTGGGAGCTCCTGAGTGGAGGGATTTCATGGTGGAGGTGGTGTTCCGGGTGGAGAGGATGTTCCAGCTGGTCAGTGTGTGGTTCATGTCAGTTACGGTGGTGGAGTATCTGTCAAGGAAGTCCGTAGGTGTGGGCTGGGGTTCGAAGTTTATGTATTTGGTAGCGATCTTGTAGTGAAAGTGGGTGAGGTTGTCGCACTGAAGTTTAAAATTCCCAGCAGCTATCCAATCACTTCTATTTGGAACTTTTTCAGACTGTCCTCAAAGGTGTCTCTACTTTTAATGGTCTCTCTATTTTAAGAAAACTCCAAGTCCTTTTAATCTCTCAGCTCAATGGCTCAACAGGCCTGGTTCTCTTTCTCATATGCGCAAGGACCCTGTCAACAGATATGGAATCATTATGAATCACTACGCCGTTCAGGAATATCAAATTAGTTATGTTGAAAACCGTATCATAGTCATATTCTTTGTGGTTAAGGACGCGCCAGTCAAAAGCCTCTCATGTCCCTGATTTCATCAGGTCAAATGCCATTGCACCATTTTAAATGTCAATATACTTGCGCCCAAAACATATAGTGTATCACCTGGAGTCTGCTTTAAACAGTGATATCAGATCTTCCAGCTCCACCTATGGGCCTAGGACACAGAGGTGGAAGACAGGATGAACAATGGGAACTCTGAGCACACTCTACACCCCTAGACTTGTACCTTATGATGCATAGAGTGGGGGAGCAGGAGAAGACAAGATAATGTCAGCCCACCTACCCATCGCAGACCATTTGAACAGTCCCCTTATAGTTTTGGTAATAGTGGGTCAGAACTAGGTTGCCCTGGAAGTCTGGATTTTTTTCCGTATGAACAATATCGCTATTTCTTCTTTTTAGATCTGCTGAAGAATTAATTCTGTGAGTGGTCATTGGCTTAAGCGGTGCTGTTCACAGTGCTTCATTTGAAAAAGGATAACAGCCGGTGACCAACGTTTGCACAGAAGCCTGCACCCAGCTCAATCGAAAGCCAGGGGTGCGAATACCAAGGCCAAGTAGTCTTGATTCCACCTCATGACTCTTTCCTCCACCACCAGACCTTCCCTGCCCCTTTCAGGTTCTTTTTTTTATCCCTGCTTTCTCTCTGTCATTGCTATTCCGTCTTTACCCTTTTGTTTTTTCCTCTTTCTTCCAATGGGTTAAAGCCTAACTAGTTAAAAGAAGTGTCGTCCCCAAAGGTGAATGCCAATGAGCCACACCTGCCACCACCGGTTCAAATTAAGCACTGGCTGCAGGGACCCTTACCTCCTAACAGAGCCTCAAACCCTGGTGAACAGTGGGCTCATGGTTCGAGAGTAAACTGGGGTTGTGCTAATATGCCTTCTGCTGCACCACAAGGCAAAGTGTAGTAGTTAAATGGTCCTTGTTCACTCTGTACGATATTGGCACTGTTCTTTGACCAACTTACAGTGAGAAGAATGAAACTTATGAGACACTTGTGTTTGTGACCACATTTGGAACAACGAGCAAATCACTAAAAGAACTGATTTGGAAAAATTGCCATCTTATAAATAGGCAATATTAATAGAGAAATCTATGATGGCCTTTAAAAGGAAAGAAGCCTACATTTCGTTATGGTAAATACATAAAGGGAAATTGCCCGCAGTTATTCTATAACACAAACAAGGGCATTATCAAAAGTACAAATGTGCCACGTGTCCCAAGACCCAAAATACGCAATTGTTTAAGCATGGGGGTCTCGAATCTGTGCCTCGAGGAATTGGTTTACTGCATCACTTGTCATGCAATAAGTTGTAAATTACAACTTGTAATTAGCAGAACAAAACAATTTGTAGGCATTGTACCTTACAGCACCAGACACACGTCAGGTGCAGTGTAACCAGTGGTTGAATACTACCATAAGAAAAACTTAAACGTAGGGGCACACAATGGCTACGAGCAGATGCAAACTAGAATTAAGAGACAGAAATGTAGATTCCATCCATATGCACAAAGGAAAGAGATGGATCTACAAATTCCATTTAGTGCAACGCGGACAGAACAAAGTTATTTAGTGGAAGGTACTACTCGGAAGTAAGAGCACTTGAATGCCTGTCAGTAATTTTGGATGTGCCACTCAGCAGTGTGAGTTTCCTTTCTAGTCTTTCCCATAGTTCTCAATAGCACTGGAGGGCATTTAGAGCTGATCTAAGCCATCTTCCTCATTGCTGCTAGAACAACAAAACAGAGCACTGCTTCACTACACTTTTGCAACAGTGAACATTTGGTGGTTTGACTTGAAAAACACCAATCTGATTATTGGTTTGACTAACATTTTTTAGTTATATTTTATAGGAATAATTATTCACTAATCAATATGCAGAGCCTTAAAGGCTGTTGAGTATACTTTCATGGGGGCAGTTTTCGAGTATAAGTGCCATTGAACTGCTCTTAGTCTGATTAAATTCTGTGCCTTTAATAGACTGCTTCACAGGTCTAGATTGATTCTATTGAGCACTTACTGAATGTATTTGTGGGCTCTTGGGCCTAAATTGTGGAAACTAAACCAACCCAATCTACCTTAAAGTGGCGTGAACACCTTGCCACAGCACTAACGCGCATACAAGCTTCAGCAAATAATAAGGCAGTTTGCAGAGCTCAGCTTTGGATGGCCTGGGAACATCAGGGAGTGAGACATGATGTTCTCGTTTTGGCATTTGCAGGTGTTTCTCCAAATTGTGTCTTCACTGGGAATAATGCACCGTTTAGCAAATGTTATCAAATGTACCAGGAAGAAGTTGTCACGTTTAAATTGAATTCATGGCTGTTTGCCTTGCCTGAGAACCGAACTGTTGGGAAATTTTTTATCACTGAGGCAGGAAATATCTCTCTGTGCAAAGATTTTTGTCAGACACTTTGCCAGAGCTCCAGTAGCTCCATCTCATTCAGATGAATAAAACCTCGCTCTCAAAGAATTATCCTGCTGATGAATTTTACTTAAGATTCGGGCATTCGGGTATTGGTTGGAGAGGTCAGGTGCGGTGTGGATCCCAAATGTCTCAAGGCTGTGAAGAAGGATGCTGAAGTGATGAGTACATCTCAATGGTATTGTTGCAGAACACTGCATCTCCCAGCTAGTCTTTCTGTTAGGCTGAGGTCACTGCAGCGAAGTCGTCGCATTTTGTGAGTTATTTCAGCATCACAGGCAGATGCCTGCTATGTTTTGGCACAACTGCAACATAGCCCAAAAGAGCAAGAAGCTGTGTGCTTTCTATATGGGTGTGTTGATCTCAGCTGGGTGCTAGTTACTGTATTCAAGAAAGCCGGGTGCCCAGTGGCAGCTGCTTACCTTTGAAAGTAGTGGGGCAAATATTCTGACACATTACAGGCACAATGAGAAACCAGCAATGCCCTTAGGTTCAACGCCAAAGCTCTCAATCACTGTCCATTATAAAAAGTGTTTATAATGGGCCACGAATAAGAGCTCTGAAGTTGAGGCTGAAGACAGAGCAAGTTTCTCACACTGCCTGTAAGTGGGTCAAAAAGCATTTTTTAATTAAAAAGAAAAAGTTCACTTACCCACTGCCTCGGTGTTCTTCTCCAGTCCAAGCAATCTGTCGCTCTGAGCGCAGGGTCCCAGACTCAGCTCCCCTAACAAATCCAGACGCTGCTCTCATGCTGCTGATATTTTAACCAGTATGAGAGAAGTGCCAGGATTGGATGGAGCTGGATAGCTGGAGCTCATTCAGGCACTGGGGACGGGTGCCTGTTCTCCACAAAGCTGTCTAACACAGCACAGGGTGGAGGGGTTTAAAGTGCGCATGTCATGCTGGCCATCGCAAGACAGCCAGCCAAAGTGACACACAGACTTTAAAATGGAGTAGCCACAACTCCTCTCTGCTGCTTCCAATCAGCAGCAATGGCCCCGCCCTCCCCTCACACTCAGCTCGGGCTGGCTGCATTAAAAAAGAAAATGGTAATAAAATTATTTTATTACCATTTTATTTTTCATGCTTGCTGCTCTCTCAGCAAGAGGGGAAAAGCTCCCCTAATGGAGGAACCTCTGATGCAGGATCCCCGGAAACCACCATGCTAAATGAATAAAGTTGATGTGGGTTCATGGGCATCAGAGGCAGGTTATGAGCGGTCAAATTTATTCAGGACGATTGGGGTATATTGTATCTGTACTAAAAATGTGAAATTATTTAGTTTATGCCTTTAATTTAAAAAGATGGATTCAGCTCAAGAGAAACTCCAGCACTTACCATTGAAAACTGTCTCTCAAACTTACTCTCATGAAGTGTGGGTCCGGTGTGTAGGGATGGCCTATCTACCTGCTGCTGATATGTGAATTACGAGTGTTAAGCGATTTACATTTAACATTATTTTCAGTAGTCTCTTTAAAACGTGCAACATTCACAAAATATGTTTTTGATTATGGATTAATGTCTGAAATTCTTCTCACCCACATTCGATTTTTTGCACACATGGGCTGCTTCAAATTAACTTATTATACACGGAGAGAGAGGTTTTAATGCTTTGTTTTGGTTTTATACGTAATATGTTCACGCCACTTCCAAAGTTAAAACATTTATCAGTAATTGCTCATTTCCCGGTTTTTACATTTTTGCTATGGACATCTTTTGTTGTCCGTTGCAGGCAGCATTGTATTCTAAACTTTGGCATCTACTTTATACTCCTCATTTGAAGACCTTGTTGTCCGTTTGTTTGTTGTGCTTAGGGCTGTCGGTCTTCCTCTATACATTGTTTGTCTTTCCACTGAAGCATAGTTTTTTTAGCATCTGTATAACTTCCACTGCTGACCCACGGACATCCTCTGTGCCTCTCACTCCATGGCAGGTCTGATTCTGTCACTCTCCCCAGTCAGGTCTCTCTTTCTGGTTCTGTCTCTCCCTCTCTTACCACGTTCAGTACTTCCATCAGGGCCGGACTGGCTACCGGGCGTTTTGGCATGCTGCCGAGCTGGGGGCTGATTTCGTTGATGGGGACCTGCGTGTGCTGAACGAAATTCGTTTTGCTTTGTTGATTTCGAAGCACACGCAGGTCTCCATCAACGAAATTAGCCCCCACCGCAGTGACATCAGCCCCCAGCTCGGCAGCATTCCAAAACGCCCGGTAGCAGTCCGGCCCTGACTTCCATTGCCAGGCTTGTCAGCTTTTTGTATCCCATTTAAGCTATGAACAGCGACGCATTGCTCGGCAGCACCCCCTATCTTCGTCGACGCAACTAGGATTCAGGAACTTTTGTTCAACAGGCCTCACTGGGTCCCTGTATCTGTCCCAAGCTCCATTGCGCTCGGCCTGAACTCTTGACTTTGTCCCTGTCCAGCATGACCAGATATCCCCAGAAAGCGCTTATTGCTTCTAAGCACTATTTTACAGTGCATTCTTTTAAAATTCATATCTCAAGTTCTACTTATTGGATTATTGCCATTTTGGTCTTGTTTTATTTATTAAGTTCTATTTTTCTAACCTGGTGTGGTAATATTTTTGTGTGGCATTTTCACTGTTTTACTGTTTGAAGTGTTGCCCAAATACTTTACACACTGCCTCTAAGTTAAGCCTGACTGCTCTGTGCCAAGCTACCAGAGGGTGAGCAAAGGTTAATTGAGGGTTGCCTGACACTTACCCTGACTAGAATTGTGGCTGCTGTTTGACAAAGGGTTAACCCCCAGTCAACCAACATTTCAATTTCTAACAATAATTGCTTATAAACGTAGGTTCTGAAGACCAAAAACAGCTCTGCAAATCTCATGCAACGGAACACCCTGAGTTTCTCCCCAGGAGGTTAATTTTACTTGTACAACCTTTTTCAGTTTCATATATGCAAACATGATAGTTTCTTTAATCCATCAGGTCAAAGTACTTTTTTATGCCTTCTTACTTTTTGCCAAAATGCCAAGGTCCCAAACAAACTCTCAGACGTTATGTAACCTAGGGATCTGTAGAGATAGATTAATAAAGCGTGCAAAACATCTAAAGAATGCAAGCATTTCTCTTCCTCATATTTAAAAGAAGGAAAAAAGCAGGAAATATATTTTCCTGAGAACCATGAAATTGAGACTTCACTTCAGTAATGGAAGAGGAAATGGGTTTCAATACCACCGGATCCTCCAAAAACCTAAGAAAAGGAGGATGACACATAAGAGCAGAAAGGTCCCTATTCCTCTACCTTAAGTAATGACCACCAGAAACTGCACCATATAGAAGAGAAATTGTAAATCAGCAGAAGATAGAGGTTCAAAAGGAGAAGATTTCAAAATCTTTGGAACCATAGAACGATCCCACAGAGGCGAAGAAGGTCGAAGAGAAGGTCTGGATATAGAAAAATGTCTGTACAATCTAGATATCAAGATATCTGCTTCTTGAAACAAGCTATCAAAATCATAAAAGGCTTTTATAGCAAACAAATGTGATTTAAAGGTGGAAACAGACACATTTTTGTGTTAACCATGAAGCAGAAACTGGAGAATATCAGACAGAGGACTTGATAGATGAAATATCATGCAAAAACCCCATCTGTAAAAACGGCCCAATGTCTACAATAGGCTTATACTGTAGAAGGCCTTTTAGAACCTTGAATGGCTAGGGTCTATTGGGAAGGGAGACCTCGCTTCTGAAGATCCAACTTTAAAATCAAGTGAATGAGGGTGAGAGGAAGGAAGTGCCTGAATGAACATAGCAGGGAGGGAACGTGCAGCAGAACCCAGGGTGAATGAACCACTAGAGACTTGAGCAGAGGGAACCAGGATCTGCGAGGCCACAACACAACCACCATTTGAGTCTTCAACAACATTTTAGGGATTACAGAAAAAGAGGGAAAAGCATATAGCAGCCAATTTGGTCCCTTTACCACCAGGACACCTACCCCGGGCCCTTTTCCAGCAATCAAGAATAAAATTTGGGAAGAAGAGCATTGTTCTCAAAACAGTTCTGAACCTCTTCCATACCTTCACAAAAGTCCTCCTGTAGTGACACAGGTCCGGGAACAGTGTGAACAACCACAAAGGTGATCTGCTTTCACATTGTCCAAGGTTTTAAAGTGGGTCGCAGAAACTGGCACGAGATAAGACTGCCCATCTGCTCAGCATCACTCCAACCTTATTCAAGGACTTCGAGTATGTGCTGCCTTGGCGATTTACGTATGTCACCATCATCATACTGTCTGATCTGACCAATACGTTGTGTTGATGGACCTGCTGATGAAAATGAAGGTGAGCTCAATATATTGGTATCTGCTACCAACAGTTTAATGATCAAAATGATCGATTTGATTGTACTGAGAGAGGACCCAAGGTTGTGCCCCAAGTAAGGGCACTGGCATCCTGGACCAACCACTATTGCAGATGAGATTTGATCTCTGACGTTATTGGAGCCAAAGTTCTTTATACATTGACATGTATTTCACAAGCTATGACGATGCCACAGCAAGGGACAAATATGTAGCCTTGCCCATTGAATTGTAAAGAAGCAGGACTCGTTCCACCCTTGTACCTCCATCTATCGCCAAGCTGTCGCTTGCTTCAGATCTAATACCTACATCAGTAGCTCTCCCGACTTTTCTGCTCGCTTCTCCGGAAGAAAGACTGCCCAATTCTCTCATGAATCTTGCCCCAATGAATACAAGATCTTTTCATGGTACCAACTGGCACTTTGGAAAATGTATCAAAAAGCCATGGCAGCTCAGAGTCCTTTGTGATCTCCCAGTGATGATGTAAGACCTCCTCTGAGGTTGCGTGCAGCAACCAATCCTTCGGGTATGGGAAGACCAGTATTCCCTGTAGATAAAGTTGGCTATCTCAGGCAAAATGGCAATACATAAATTGCCAATGGTGCCCTTGAATGCTGAATCTAAGCAATGTCTGATCTTCCTCCGCCATTTGTAGATGGAAGTAGGCATCCATCTTATCCAGGGTGATCCTGTACTGATTCTTTTTGAAAGGAATATTTCTGACAAATTCACCTTCTTCAAGCCGATTACAACACAATACCCTCTATTTGACTTTGGAACCGGAAACACAATAGAGTTTCCACCTTATCCTTTCTCCTGGTCTGATATTCGCACAGTTGCCTTTTTTGACCAATGGCGCTTGGGTCCCCATCATCATAGCATCTCTTTAAGCTGGATTCCTTGGATAATGCATAGGTATGATCCCTGAAGATATGGAATTGTAAAGAAATTCTATCAAATACCCTTCTTTACAACTCTCAACACCAACTCGGCTGAAAGATATTTGATCCAGTCTGCCAGAAAGAGATGATTCCATCATCCAACCTGAAATTATTGGTCATCCTCTTCTCAGTGACTGGCATAGTCAGGAATGATGCTCTTTTGACCACAGATTCGGTTTCTGCTTTTTCTGGAATTTTCATGAGGGAAGCTTTACCTGGACTCAAGACGGATTCTCCCCAGCCTGCTGCCTTCTTGAGGGCTGGCAAAAAAGATGATCTTGCTCTAGATGTTCCAGCATTCTTGTTGCGTGCTTCCTAACTAAAATCAATGTAATTTGTCGTCCAAATCTGTCCTGAAACGACGAATCCCTTCAAAAGGCATCTAGAGAATCATGAACCTTTGAGTCAGCATCCTGTATCCATTCTTTTTAAGATATAGGTTTCAACGACCTGCGATCAGTGCACCACAGCCTAAAGAAGAAGTCCTGACTGCATCAAAAGAGATGTCAGGCAAAAACTCTGCTAGCTTTTACATGTTTTCCAGCACGTTCATACATTCCTGGCCCTATTGAATCACTTTAAGCAAATATTTAATGTCCGATAAAAGGGACTGCACAGTGTTGCCTCATAAAAAGGGATAGTAGCGCCCCAGCATACACCTTCTAAAAGGGCAACGTCTACCTTTTTCTATGCAATATTTCAAAATTGTTTCTTTTGCCATAGAAACTCTTCTCACAAAACTAGCCAGCACAGAGTCCGCTCTGACAATCAGGTAGTTTATCCTCCATTTCATCCAATGGGTAGAGTTTGACCATAAACTCTGTAAGATTGATTTTCATTAAAATCCTTCCATTAATTTACAATACTGTCCATAATAACCTTATGAATAGGTAATCCCAAGTTAGACATTTTCTTGAATTGCCTCAGAGCAGTCTCTTGGGAAGAACCTGGCACAAGGAAACTCCCTTAGTCTGCCTGATATTGGAGAGTAACTGCTGCATCGCTTTAGAAATATATTTCTCTTTTGGTCAATAGAGGGAGCCATGTGATCACTGTACTCTGAGTAATACACATAGTATAGCTCCCCCTTTGACACTTGGTCTTTGCTACCTGAAGTCTTCTTCTTCTTCATGACAGCAATTGTATCCAACACGGGCGGCTCCTCCACTGGGGCGTCAGGGTGTTGCCCCAACCCAGTAAGGTGATACAAAAGGGGATGATGGACGGAACGCTTGAGCCAATCAAACACTCACCCTCAGTCAACTGATCTGGGTTTAATCCATCATCATTCTTTAGCTCACTCCACCACCCAGTTCAGACATGGCCATATGCAAATCAGTCTGACCCTGTGCCTCATGGGAACAGTCCAGCCCGAACTGCCAAGCCATGTCTTCCCTGGACCGGAAACAAGCATCCTAGGACCGGTTTCTGGCATTCAGCCGTCATCAGCCAGGCTTGCTTGAATCCAGTGGCAAAGTGAGCAAGGGACCCACGTCTGGGCATACCCCGCCAACTTAGGCGAACAAGCGATACTAAAGGGGATGATGGACGGAACGCTTGAGCCAATCAAACACTCACCCCAGTCAACTGATCTGGGTTTAATCCATCATCATTCTTTAGCTCACTCCACCACCCCAGTTCAGACATGGCCATATGCAAATCAGTCTGACCCTGTGCCTCATGGGAACAGTCCAGCTCGAACTGCCAAGCCATGTCTTCCCTGGACCGGAAACAAGCATCCTAGGACCGGTTTCTGGCATTCCAGCCGTCATCAGCCAGGCTTGCTTGAATCCAGTGGCAAAGTGAGCAAGGGACCCACGTCTGGGCATACCCCGCCAACTTAGGGCGAACAAGCGATACAAAGGGGATGATGGACGGAACGCTTGAGCCAATCAAACACTCACCCCCAGTCAACTGATCTGGGTTTAATCCATCATCATTCTTTAGCTCACTCCACCACCCCAGTTCAGACATGGCCATATGCAAATCAGTCTGACCCTGTGCCTCATGGGAACAGTCCAGCCCGAACTGCCAAGCCATGTCTTCCTGGACCGGAAACAAGCATCCTAGGACCGGTTTCTGGCATTCCAGCCGTCATCAGCCAGGCTTGCTTGAATCCAGTGGCAAAGTGAGCAAGGGACCCACGTCTGGGCATACCCCCGCCAACTTAGGGCGAACAAAGCGATACAAAAGGGGATGATGGACGGAGCAGCTGAGCCAATCAAACACTCACCCCCAGTCAACTGATCTGGGTTTAATCCATCATCATTCTTTAGCTCACTCCACCACCCCAGTTCAGACATGGCCATATGCAAATCAGTCTGACCCTGTGCCTCATGGGAACAGTCCAGCCCGAACTGCCAAGCCATGTCTTCCCTGGACCGGAAACAAGCATCCTAGGACCGGTTTCTGGCATTCCAGCCGTCATCAGCCAGGCTTGCTTGAATCCAGTGGCAAAGTGAGCAAGGGACCCACGTCTGGGCATACCCCCGCCAACTTAGGGCGAACAAAGCGATACAAAAGGGGATGATGGACGGAACGCTTGAGCCAATCAAACACTCACCCCCAGTCAACTGATCTGGGTTTAATCCATCATCATTCTTTAGCTCACTCCACCACCCCAGTTCAGACATGGCCATATGCAAATCAGTCTGACCCTGTGCCTCATGGGAACAGTCCAGCCCGAACTGCCAAGCCATGTCTTCCCTGGACCGAAACAAGCATCCTAGGACCGGTTTCTGGCATTCCAGCCGTCATCAGCCAGGCTTGCTTGAATCCAGTGGCAAAGTGAGCAAGGGACCCACGTCTGGGCATACCGCCAACTTAGGGCGAACAAAGCGATACAAAAGGGGATGATGGACGGAACGCTTGAGCCAATCAAACACTCACCCCCAGTCAACTGATCTGGGTTTAATCCATCATCATTCTTTAGCTCACTCCACCACCCCAGTTCAGACATGGCCATATGCAAATCAGTCTGACCCTGTGCCTCATGGGAACAGTCCAGCCCGAACTGCCAAGCCATGTCTTCCCTGGACCGGAAACAAGCATCCTAGGACCGGTTTCTGGCATTCCAGCCGTCATCAGCCAGGCTTGCTTGAATCCAGTGGCAAAGTGAGCAAGGGACCCACGTCTGGGCTGATGACGGCTGAATAGCCAGAAACCGGTCCCAGGATGCTTGTGTCCGGTCCAGGGAAGACATGGCTTGGCAGTTCGGGCTGGACTGTTCCCATGAGGCACAGGGTCAGACTGATTTGCATATGGCCATGTCTGAACTGGGGTGGTGGAGTGAGCTAAAGAATGATGATGGATTAAACCCAGATCAGTTGACTGGGGGTGAGTGTTTGATTAGCTCAAGTGCTCCGTCCATCATCCCCTTTGGTATCGCTTGTTCGCCCTAAGTTGGCAGGGTATGCCCAGACGTGGGTCCCTTGCTCACTTTGCCACTGGATTCAAGCTAGCCTGGCTGATGACGGCTGAATAGCCAGAAACCGGTCCCAGGATGCTTGTGTCCGGTCCAGGGAAGACATGGCTTGGCAGTTCGGGCTGGACTGTTCCCATGAGGCACAGGGTCAGACTGATTTGCATATGGCCATGTCTGAACTGGGGTGGTGGAGTGAGCTAAAGAATGATGATGGATTAAACCCAGATCAGTTGACTGGGGGTGAGTGTTTGATTAGCTCAAGTGCTCCGTCCATCATCCCCTTTGGTATCGCTTGTTCGCCTCTAAGTTGGCAGGGTATGCCCAGACGTGGGTCCCTTGCTCACTTTGCCACTGGATTCAAGCTAGCCTGGCTGATGACGGCTGAATAGCCAGAAACCGGTCCCAGGATGCTTGTGTCCGGTCCAGGGAAGACATGGCTTGGCAGTTCGGGCTGGACTGTTCCCATGAGGCACAGGGTCAGACTGATTTGCATATGGCCATGTCTGAACTGGGGTGGTGGAGTGAGCTAAAGAATGATGATGGATTAAACCCAGATCAGTTGACTGGGGGTGAGTGTTTGATTAGCTCAAGTGCTCCGTCCATCATCCCCTTTGGTATCGCTTGTTCGCCCTAAGTTGGCAGGGTATGCCCAGACGTGGGTCCCTTGCTCACTTTGCCACTGGATTCAAGCTAGCCTGGCTGATGACGGCTGAATAGCCAGAAACCGGTCCCAGGATGCTTGTGTCCGGTCCAGGGAAGACATGGCTTGGCAGTTCGGGCTGGACTGTTCCCATGAGGCACAGGGTCAGACTGATTTGCATATGGCCATGTCTGAACTGGGGTGGTGGAGTGAGCTAAAGAATGATGATGGATTAAACCCAGATCAGTTGACTGGGGGTGAGTGTTTGATTAGCTCAAGTGCTCCGTCCATCATCCCCTTTGGTATCGCTTTGTTCGCCCTAAGTTGGCAGGGTATGCCCAGACGTGGGTCCCTTGCTCACTTTGCCACTGGATTCAAGCTAGCCTGGCTGATGACGGCTGAATAGCCAGAAACCGGTCCCAGGATGCTTGTGTCCGGTCCAGGGAAGACATGGCTTGGCAGTTCGGGCTGGACTGTTCCCATGAGGCACAGGGTCAGACTGATTTGCATATGGCCATGTCTGAACTGGGGTGGTGGAGTGAGCTAAAGAATGATGATGGATTAAACCCAGATCAGTTGACTGGGGGTGAGTGTTTGATTAGCTCAAGTGCTCCGTCCATCATCCCCTTTGGTATCGCTTGTTCGCCCTAAGTTGGCAGGGTATGCCCAGACGTGGGTCCCTTGCTCACTTTGCCACTGGATTCAAGCTAGCCTGGCTGATGACGGCTGAATAGCCAGAAACCGGTCCCAGGATGCTTGTGTCCGGTCCAGGGAAGACATGGCTTGGCAGTTCGGGCTGGACTGTTCCCATGAGGCACAGGGTCAGACTGATTTGCATATGGCCATGTCTGAACTGGGGTGGTGGAGTGAGCTAAAGAATGATGATGGATTAAACCCAGATCAGTTGACTGGGGGTGAGTGTTTGATTAGCTCAAGTGCTCCGTCCATCATCCCCTTTGGTATCGCTTGTTCGCCCTAAGTTGGCAGGGTATGCCCAGACGTGGGTCCCTTGCTCACTTTGCCACTGGATTCAAGCTAGCCTGGCTGATGACGGCTGGAATAGCCAGAAACCGGTCCCAGGATGCTTGTGTCCGGTCCAGGGAAGACATGGCTTGGCAGTTCGGGCTGGACTGTTCCCATGAGGCACAGGGTCAGACTGATTTGCATATGGCCATGTCTGAACTGGGGTGGTGGAGTGAGCTAAAGAATGATGATGGATTAAACCCAGATCAGTTGACTGGGGGTGAGTGTTTGATTAGCTCAAGTGCTCCGTCCATCATCCCCTTTGGTATCGCTTTGTTCGCCCTAAGTTGGCAGGGTATGCCCAGACGTGGGTCCCTTGCTCACTTTGCCACTGGATTCAAGCTAGCCTGGCTGATGACGGCTGAATAGCCAGAAACCGGTCCCAGGATGCTTGTGTCCGGTCCAGGGAAGACATGGCTTGGCAGTTCGGGCTGGACTGTTCCCATGAGGCACAGGGTCAGACTGATTTGCATATGGCCATGTCTGAACTGGGGTGGTGGAGTGAGCTAAAGAATGATGATGGATTAAACCCAGATCAGTTGACTGGGGGTGAGTGTTTGATTAGCTCAAGTGCTCCGTCCATCATCCCCTTTGGTATCGCTTTGTTCGCCCCTAAGTTGGCAGGGTATGCCCAGACGTGGGTCCCTTGCTCACTTTGCCACTGGATTCAAGCTAGCCTGGCTGATGACGGCTGAATAGCCAGAAACCGGTCCCAGGATGCTTGTGTCCGGTCCAGGGAAGACATGGCTTGGCAGTTCGGGCTGGACTGTTCCCATGAGGCACAGGGTCAGACTGATTTGCATATGGCCATGTCTGAACTGGGGTGGTGGAGTGAGCTAAAGAATGATGATGGATTAAACCCAGATCAGTTGACTGGGGGTGAGTGTTTGATTAGCTCAAGTGCTCCGTCCATCATCCCCTTTGGTATCGCTTTGTTCGCCCTAAGTTGGCAGGGTATGCCCAGACGTGGGTCCCTTGCTCACTTTGCCACTGGATTCAAGCTAGCCTGGCTGATGACGGCTGAATAGCCAGAAACCGGTCCCAGGATGCTTGTGTCCGGTCCAGGGAAGACATGGCTTGGCAGTTCGGGCTGGACTGTTCCCATGAGGCACAGGGTCAGACTGATTTGCATATGGCCATGTCTGAACTGGGGTGGTGGAGTGAGCTAAAGAATGATGATGGATTAAACCCAGATCAGTTGACTGGGGGTGAGTGTTTGATTAGCTCAAGTGCTCCGTCCATCATCCCCTTTGGTATCGCTTTGTTCGCCCCTAAGTTGGCAGGGTATGCCCAGACGTGGGTCCCTTGCTCACTTTGCCACTGGATTCAAGCTAGCCTGGCTGATGACGGCTGAATAGCCAGAAACCGGTCCCAGGATGCTTGTGTCCGGTCCAGGGAAGACATGGCTTGGCAGTTCGGGCTGGACTGTTCCCATGAGGCACAGGGTCAGACTGATTTGCATATGGCCATGTCTGAACTGGGGTGGTGGAGTGAGCTAAAGAATGATGATGGATTAAACCCAGATCAGTTGACTGGGGGTGAGTGTTTGATTAGCTCAAGTGCTCCGTCCATCATCCCCTTTGGTATCGCTTTGTTCGCCCTAAGTTGGCAGGGTATGCCCAGACGTGGGTCCCTTGCTCACTTTGCCACTGGATTCAAGCTAGCCTGGCTGATGACGGCTGAATAGCCAGAAACCGGTCCCAGGATGCTTGTGTCCGGTCCAGGGAAGACATGGCTTGGCAGTTCGGGCTGGACTGTTCCCATGAGGCACAGGGTCAGACTGATTTGCATATGGCCATGTCTGAACTGGGGTGGTGGAGTGAGCTAAAGAATGATGATGGATTAAACCCAGATCAGTTGACTGGGGGTGAGTGTTTGATTAGCTCAAGTGCTCCGTCCATCATCCCCTTTGGTATCGCTTTGTTCGCCCTAAGTTGGCAGGGTATGCCCAGACGTGGGTCCCTTGCTCACTTTGCCACTGGATTCAAGCTAGCCTGGCTGATGACGGCTGGAATAGCCAGAAACCGGTCCCAGGATGCTTGTGTCCGGTCCAGGGAAGACATGGCTTGGCAGTTCGGGCTGGACTGTTCCCATGAGGCACAGGGTCAGACTGATTTGCATATGGCCATGTCTGAACTGGGGTGGTGGAGTGAGCTAAAGAATGATGATGGATTAAACCCAGATCAGTTGACTGGGGGTGAGTGTTTGATTAGCTCAAGTGCTCCGTCCATCATCCCCTTTGGTATCGCTTTGTTCGCCCTAAGTTGGCAGGGTATGCCCAGACGTGGGTCCCTTGCTCACTTTGCCACTGGATTCAAGCTAGCCTGGCTGATGACGGCTGGAATAGCCAGAAACCGGTCCCAGGATGCTTGTGTCCGGTCCAGGGAAGACATGGCTTGGCAGTTCGGGCTGGACTGTTCCCATGAGGCACAGGGTCAGACTGATTTGCATATGGCCATGTCTGAACTGGGGTGGTGGAGTGAGCTAAAGAATGATGATGGATTAAACCCAGATCAGTTGACTGGGGGTGAGTGTTTGATTAGCTCAAGTGCTCCGTCCATCATCCCCTTTGGTATCGCTTTGTTCGCCCTAAGTTGGCAGGGTATGCCCAGACGTGGGTCCCTTGCTCACTTTGCCACTGGATTCAAGCTAGCCTGGCTGATGACGGCTGGAATAGCCAGAAACCGGTCCCAGGATGCTTGTGTCCGGTCCAGGGAAGACATGGCTTGGCAGTTCGGGCTGGACTGTTCCCATGAGGCACAGGGTCAGACTGATTTGCATATGGCCATGTCTGAACTGGGGTGGTGGAGTGAGCTAAAGAATGATGATGGATTAAACCCAGATCAGTTGACTGGGGGTGAGTGTTTGATTAGCTCAAGTGCTCCGTCCATCATCCCCTTTGGTATCGCTTTGTTCGCCCTAAGTTGGCAGGGTATGCCCAGACGTGGGTCCCTTGCTCACTTTGCCACTGGATTCAAGCTAGCCTGGCTGATGACGGCTGGAATAGCCAGAAACCGGTCCCAGGATGCTTGTGTCCGGTCCAGGGAAGACATGGCTTGGCAGTTCGGGCTGGACTGTTCCCATGAGGCACAGGGTCAGACTGATTTGCATATGGCCATGTCTGAACTGGGGTGGTGGAGTGAGCTAAAGAATGATGATGGATTAAACCCAGATCAGTTGACTGGGGGTGAGTGTTTGATTAGCTCAAGCGCTCCGTCCATCATCCCCTTTGGTATCGCTTTGTTCGCCCTAAGTTGGCAGGGTATGCCCAGACGTGGGTCCCTTGCTCACTTTGCCACTGGATTCAAGCTAGCCTGGCTGATGACGGCTGGAATAGCCAGAAACCGGTCCCAGGATGCTTGTGTCCGGTCCAGGGAAGACATGGCTTGGCAGTTCGGGCTGGACTGTTCCCATGAGGCACAGGGTCAGACTGATTTGCATATGGCCATGTCTGAACTGGGGTGGTGGAGTGAGCTAAAGAATGATGATGGATTAAACCCAGATCAGTTGACTGGGGGTGAGTGTTTGATTAGCTCAAGCGCTCCGTCCATCATCCCCTTTGGTATCGCTTTGTTCGCCCTAAGTTGGCAGGGGTATGCCCAGACGTGGGTCCCTTGCTCACTTTGCCACTGGATTCAAGCTAGCCTGGCTGATGACGGCTGGAATAGCCAGAAACCGGTCCCAGGATGCTTGTGTCCGGTCCAGGGAAGACATGGCTTGGCAGTTCGGGCTGGACTGTTCCCATGAGGCACAGGGTCAGACTGATTTGCATATGGCCATGTCTGAACTGGGGTGGTGGAGTGAGCTAAAGAATGATGATGGATTAAACCCAGATCAGTTGACTGGGGGTGAGTGTTTGATTAGCTCAAGTGCTCCGTCCATCATCCCCTTTGGTATCGCTTTGTTCGCCCCTAAGTTGGCAGGGTATGCCCAGACGTGGGTCCCTTGCTCACTTTGCCACTGGATTCAAGCTAGCCTGGCTGATGACGGCTGAATAGCCAGAAACCGGTCCCAGGATGCTTGTGTCCGGTCCAGGGAAGACATGGCTTGGCAGTTCGGGCTGGACTGTTCCCATGAGGCACAGGGTCAGACTGATTTGCATATGGCCATGTCTGAACTGGGGTGGTGGAGTGAGCTAAAGAATGATGATGGATTAAACCCAGATCAGTTGACTGGGGGTGAGTGTTTGATTAGCTCAAGCGCTCCGTCCATCATCCCCTTTGGTATCGCTTTGTTCGCCCTAAGTTGGCAGGGTATGCCCAGACGTGGGTCCCTTGCTCACTTTGCCACTGGATTCAAGCTAGCCTGGCTGATGACGGCTGGAATAGCCAGAAACCGGTCCCAGGATGCTTGTGTCCGGTCCAGGGAAGACATGGCTTGGCAGTTCGGGCTGGACTGTTCCCATGAGGCACAGGGTCAGACTGATTTGCATATGGCCATGTCTGAACTGGGGTGGTGGAGTGAGCTAAAGAATGATGATGGATTAAACCCAGATCAGTTGACTGGGGGTGAGTGTTTGATTAGCTCAAGTGCTCCGTCCATCATCCCCTTTGGTATCGCTTTGTTCGCCCTAAGTTGGCAGGGTATGCCCAGACGTGGGTCCCTTGCTCACTTTGCCACTGGATTCAAGCTAGCCTGGCTGATGACGGCTGGAATAGCCAGAAACCGGTCCCAGGATGCTTGTGTCCGGTCCAGGGAAGACATGGCTTGGCAGTTCGGGCTGGACTGTTCCCATGAGGCACAGGGTCAGACTGATTTGCATATGGCCATGTCTGAACTGGGGTGGTGGAGTGAGCTAAAGAATGATGATGGATTAAACCCAGATCAGTTGACTGGGGGTGAGTGTTTGATTAGCTCAAGTGCTCCGTCCATCATCCCCTTTGGTATCGCTTTGTTCGCCCTAAGTTGGCAGGGTATGCCCAGACGTGGGTCCCTTGCTCACTTTGCCACTGGATTCAAGCTAGCCTGGCTGATGACGGCTGGAATAGCCAGAAACCGGTCCCAGGATGCTTGTGTCCGGTCCAGGGAAGACATGGCTTGGCAGTTCGGGCTGGACTGTTCCCATGAGGCACAGGGTCAGACTGATTTGCATATGGCCATGTCTGAACTGGGGTGGTGGAGTGAGCTAAAGAATGATGATGGATTAAACCCAGATCAGTTGACTGGGGGTGAGTGTTTGATTAGCTCAAGTGCTCCGTCCATCATCCCCTTTGGTATCGCTTTGTTCGCCCTAAGTTGGCAGGGTATGCCCAGACGTGGGTCCCTTGCTCACTTTGCCACTGGATTCAAGCTAGCCTGGCTGATGACGGCTGGAATAGCCAGAAACCGGTCCCAGGATGCTTGTGTCCGGTCCAGGGAAGACATGGCTTGGCAGTTCGGGCTGGACTGTTCCCATGAGGCACAGGGTCAGACTGATTTGCATATGGCCATGTCTGAACTGGGGTGGTGGAGTGAGCTAAAGAATGATGATGGATTAAACCCAGATCAGTTGACTGGGGGTGAGTGTTTGATTAGCTCAAGTGCTCCGTCCATCATCCCCTTTGTATCCCAACCCAGTAAGGTGCCAGTGCATAATTTAAAGTCCTTGGGCTGCCGTGTCCAAAAACTGGCCCTGGCTCAGTACTCAGTTTGTTAGTTGGTGCGGCCGGCACTGCGAGGGTGGTGTTGCAAGGCACTGCAGGGCGTGGCCAATCATCGCGATTATCAGTGGCAGCTTTAGCTGAAATCCAGTGCGCATGTCATGTTTGAAAGGTCTCTGGCTGTGGCCAATCCAATATGTGAGCACTTCAGGCCTCGAACCCATCCATGCTCTGTTAGGGAGCCACGGAAAACACAGCATGGCCCCCTTGGTCTGCTTTGGAGCGCTGAGTTCACCTGCACCAAGCAATCCTTGCTTTACTCTCATGCAGTTTTAAGTACAAAAAACGCATGAGATCAAAGCCTGGATTGGTTCTGGGCAGGTTGGCCTCTCCCCATTTGCCCACAATTCCGAGGACATGACCAATAGCTGTGTTGCTTTATTTTAAAGCCACACAGTGAATGGTCATGTTTCTTTAAAGGTGACGTGATAGAGATGTTTCCCCCGCTCAGGCACAGTGCCAGTGCCAGTACTGTGCACGAGAGAAGTGGAGAATAGCAGTGGCCTTCTTGTAACAGGTCCTGCAGGCCCCACACTTAGTGCACATGGTTACAGGCCTGGTGGTTGTGTCCAGTTCAGGCCTGTAGTGGTACTCCACACTGTTGCAGCATCAATCTGACAATGACACTTGATAATCCAGGCAGTGAGTGCAAAATAAAATGTATGTTAATCTCTGCAGGGTTTGAGGACTGCTGTCTCACTGGTGATGGGTGTGTTCAGGTACAAAGAGTTCCGATTTTAAAAGAATATACTGAAAGATGATTTCCTTCCAATTGATGAGAATGTTTTTCCTTATTGATGGGTAAATAACATTGATTTTCACTTTGACAGAAAATACCTCTGCCTGGCAGTCACTCACACTATAAGAGTCACCCCATGACAGTCACTTGCCCAGCACCAATAACTCAAGCCAGACTCCCGCAACATAGACGCCTTTTATGAGAGTCATGTTGCACACCACCACCTTCATACATTCGCTATTGTTGGCCCCACCACCTTCATACATTCGCTATTGTTGGTCTGCGTGAACTCTGCAGAAATAAATGCAAAAATCACCATAATCTGTCTCCAAATTCAGATTCTTGGGAGCGGGCTTGGGGGCAGAGGGCGTTGTGCTCGGTAAGCAGAGGGATGGGGAATAAACTACAACTCTGCAGGAAAAACTGTTTAACCGAAAGTGAAAAAGCACAGTTTAATTTTAAATTTTTCACAATTTAATCATAGCTAGCTCCGAGAAGCCCCGAGCCACGTATAATCCGTCTAGCCAGCAAAGTTTGCCAAAGGCACACAGCATTTTGGGACTTGAGTTTAGGATGATAACATTGTAAACACAAACTTAACAAATTCTAGCATGAAAAGTGTTACAAACCAAATATTCACAGCTAGATTAAAGTGTCAGTCACAACACGGGGCTGATTAGCAGCTGCGAGTTAACACCACAAAGAAGCAAACGGCTCACACTGCCTACTTTTATTTGCTTTACCAAATTACTGAGTGTTTAGGAAGATACTCATGCTCTCTTTGGCCGGATTTGGGATCTCTGTACTTGTGTACCACATCTCTCCACCTCCCTTCAAGTGTGTGCTCAAGCGTAACTTGGGTCTCATATATCTTTCCTCAAACTCTCTATTCCAGGTGTCTCCAACCAGTCAATCTGAGCTACCAGAAGCTCCCAGACACCTTCAGAGTAACCCGTAACCTTGAGCTCATTTTTAGGTCGAGCCTAGCGGCAGCGCGCATGCACTACTCGCTCTGCGAGGCATGCTGTATTAGGGTATGCACTAGCAGCCCCGCCCACTCTCCGCCCATATTTGTCATTGGCTTTGTGTCATTGTTTTTCATAAAGGCTGGCTTCCAATTCAATATGAGGCTTGTTAGTCCCTCCTCAGTACCGCCTTGTCTCAATTTGTTACCGCACATAAGGACTGGACCTTTTAGTTGGCTTGTTACACGGTTGGCTTTATCTAGTGGGTGAGCACTATTTTGATAATGGACACTGATGGGGACTCAGATACCTCTCGGATCTTGAAGGTCTGGAAATTTTAGGAGTCCTCAAGTCTAAGGAGATTTAAGAGTCCTTTCAAGTGAATTGCTCAGGAGGCACCAAAGGCATCGCCCTGACTATCCATTATTATCTGCTTGGTTGATCTTTGGCAAATACATTCTCATTGTGGTGTCATGGGTTGGATTGGCTTCACAAATTTATCTTTGTTAGGAGGCTGGCAAGTGACCAACAAAGTGTATATAAGCAGACCTCTACTTCAAGTTAGAAAGGGCTGGAGTTTAACGCCTTATCTTTAAAGCTTACCTTTTTGGCTGTTGCTACTCCTTTCTTTTAGGCCTTTGAGCTTTCTCCATGTTTCCACTTGTTTCAGTTATTAATACATCTATTAGTTTACTGTTTGATGTTCAGTTCACATTTCATATCTCTCCCCGTTTGATTCCTCTGCCCTGGTTTGCTATCACATTCTGCCTTCAATTCTGTTTATGGGCCTTGTTTTCAGTGTATCCACAGTTTTCTCCTTCATATATGCTCTATTAGTCCATCTTTAGGCCCCAAACCATACTATCTTCTCTGACTTCTAAATTCTTTTACTAACTGTGCAATGGAAGATCTCAGTATTCGTGCAAAAACTAGGTTACATTGCCTCAGGTATACAGCAGTGGCAGCTGGTGACATTTCAGAGTGGTGAGGTGTAAAGGTTGGGGATGAGTTTTACTTAGGGAGTGAACAAGCCCAACTGACATAAGGGGGCGGTTCTCCATCCAAGAAAATTGTGAAAAAAGAGGGCCAAATTGCACATTTTAAAGCTAATTTGCTAAAAAAAAAAATTTGAGAAAGCAAAACCACACCACTAGTCTGTCCCCCCAGCTTATGCCTGCACCCCCCACACCAAAGGTCTATCCCCACACTCATGCCTTCACCCCAACACTACAGTCTGTCCACCAGCTCTTGCCTTTACCCACCAACACTACCATTCAGTCCCCCAGCTCCTGCCTTCACCCCAACACCATCCTCTTCCCCCAGCACCTGCTTTCAAAACCCACAACACCAGTCTTTACCACCAGCTCCTGCCTGGCCTGCACCTCCACATCCCCATCCTGCTTTCTCCCGTCCTCATCCCTCCCCTCTCCAATCTTAACCCTTTTTATTCACCGCCACAACCCTGCCAAGAGAAGGAGAACGGCCGGACCTACCTGCTGCTGTGGGGTCCCACGAAGACATGCCTGGTGACCTGGAGCTGACGATCACCGCGGCGGGGGCTGCACGCTGCCGGCGTGCCGCGAAATCGGGACCCTGCCGCTGAGAGTATCTGCTCGGACGGGCTGTATCGCAGGTCTGCTGCAGTTGGAGGGCGGCTTTCATTAGTCGGAGCGAGGAGGCTGCAGCATCCAGGAGGTGGGTGAGTGGGGGCGGCCGCGCACACCTACCCAGGACCTAATTTGAGGCCCGGAGAGAGAGGTGCAACAAGAGTGTTGAAAGTGGGAGGCCCAGGAACAGGCGATTGGCCCAGCTCCAGAGGGCCTACAGACTGATCTGGGGCAACGTGAAGGAGGCGCCCCACATTTATGTGTGTACAGCCTGGGGGACCCAGGTACGAGGAGAGGTGGCCAACAAAGAGGGGCACACTCGGGACCTAACTCGAGCCCGGCGAGAAGAGTGAGAGGGGTTTCCCCCTCTACCCCCCCCATTTTATGGTGTGACCTGGCCCAATCGCCCATTGACATCCTTCCCCTCGAACATATATATCCACAGGCAGGAGCCTGGAAACACGCGATAAGGGGTGAGTGGCCCCCCTAGCAATAGATCCTGGTTGGGAACTGGTGCACCAGGAACAGGAATATTATCGGTGGCGACCTGGCCTGCTGCTGGGTTGCCCAACGAGGTAATCCTGATCTACACAGTGGCTCTTCGGGGTTTGCCCCCTGGGACTACCGCTGTCCGGCGTGGTGCCTGTGGGGATCCGGACCCTGGCCGAAGACTGGGGAATTGAACAATCCACCATATTGTTGAGAACCGGGGGTGCGGAAGTGACCCTAGCACTGCCTACATACTCCTAACCATTGGTGCTGGGGTCGCCCCCCGAGGCAGTACCCGGGAGAAGTACCTAGACCACCTACAGAGTCTATCCCCGAGGCGAAGATGGGCAAGGTTAAGGCAAAAATGACAGGGGCAACACCAGATCAAGACAATGACACGGCAGACCCCAAACAGGGGAAAATTGAGCATTTGACCGGGGTAGATCCAATACAGATGCAGTTGACCAAAATACTGGGAGCTATCGCTGACACTAAAGCGACACTGCACCAGGACATTAGCACTGTGTCGGCAGGGCTGGGGCTCCTACGGGTGGAGCACCAGAAGTTGGCAGAGAGGGTTAAAGCAGCGGAGTACTCAATTGCAGATCTCCACCCTACACAACAAGCATTATCGCTCCAGGTCGCGGAGCTTTCTGATAGGATCCGCACATTGGAACATAGGGCTGAAGATGCAGAAAGCCTCAATCGGAGAAACAACATCAGAATAGTGGGCTTACTGGAAGGAACAGAAGGCGGAGACATGGTAGCATTCCTTGAATCCTGGCTGTGCTCTGTCATTGCACCGGAGGGCTTGTCTTTATTCTACACCTTTGAGAGGGCACATCAGGTTGCGACGCACCGGCCCATATCGGGGCGCACTCCACGGCTGGTTGTAGCCCGGCTCCTGCACTACAGGGATAGGGACACACTGCTGCAAAAGGCTAGGACCGAAGGCCCATTTGTCGTGGACAATTGTAACGTTTCCATATTTCCCGACTATACCATTGAAACTTAACGGAGGCGAGCCTCCTTTCTTGAGGTCAAGAAAGCCTTGCGAGGGGAAGGCCTGCAATATTCCCTGATATTTCCTGCCCGTTTGCGTATTGTGTTGGATGGAAAGACACATTTTTGCAATGATCCCAAGATGGCATGGGAATGGCTGGAGACCTACAAATCTGGGAGGCCGCCCCCTGTGGCAGACCCTATGGGGGCCCCTTGAGACCACAGAGGAGATCCAGAAGGAGACCTAAAAATGGTCCACCGAAGAAGCCAAGTCCGTCACAAACCAAGAGGGAGAGGGCGGTGGTGCTCCAGGCCGTGGCCGTGATTATGCAGACTGTGGGAGCAGCTTCAGAAGTGGGCTCCAATTGAGGGAAAGGGGCTTGGACTCTGACTCCACCTGAGCGGACAGTGTCGTCCTCCCGGAGGTGACCCGGGGATGGCAGATGACATCATCTGAAGGAACATAACGCATAAACGCTGCACTGGCCTCTTCCGGGCTGGGTTGAGTTTCAGGAGATTGCCCTATGGTCTGTAGGTGCTTTGGCTGGGTTTGGGCCGGCACGACCTAAGTGAGAGTCTGTTTCATTAGAGCCGGCTACCCCCCCTAGTGGGGCCAATCCTTGGCAGGATACGGTTCCTTTCACTGAGACTGATGCATTACCCACAGTTTGGGCGGATGGCTGTAGCCAGGCTATTCTGGGATCAGGGAGTTGTTGATTACGGGTGTTTTATTAATGGTTTGGTTTATACCTTTTGCAGGGGTGGGAATGTATTCTCTGGGGACGAGGAAGTGGGGAGCTGGGGGGGGGGTGCAATGCCTGAATGAATATGTCTCACCATGCATTCCACACATAATGTTTTGAAATGTCTGACATGGAATATACGGGGATGGGTTCAGCAGTGAAGAGGTACAATGTGTACAGGTTTTTGATACGGCGGGGTATACAGATAGCTCTACTGCAGGAGACACACCTCCTTCGGGGGGAAGTAGAGAAACTCCGCAGGAGATGGAGAGGGCAGATTTTGTATGGTGCACAGGCACAGACGTTGCAGCAGACGAGCAGGGCGATGAAATCAGGAGCAGCAGGAGTCTTCCTGGTTGCAGCCTTGATGCCCAGAGTGAAGTCCAGTGAAGTCCAGAGTGCCAGACAGTTGAAGAAGTGGTGTCTAAAATTAATCTTGTCCCACGACGAATCTAGGGTCCCACCCACAGGTAAGCTCTTAAATACCCTAAGGAAAGCGTTGGGATGATTTAGGGGTCCCTCCCTAAGGAGGGACTGGACAAGGGGGAGGATACTCTGCTGTCCTTTGTCCAGTTTTGTGCCAGAGCAGGAGCCAACGGCTCCCTGAACTGGTTTGAACTGGACTATGCATGGAAAACACCAAGTATGCCCTGCACGCAGACTATGTGGCGCTGGCAAGCGCCCCCACCCTGCCCCAATACACTAAACCCTGTCTGGGAGGTGGTCACACCTCTTTGTGACAGGATACCTATTGTTCTGCCTTCCCCTGCCCGAACTTGGCTCAGCAGCAGGAAAGCAGAAACATGTCTCTGGCCGGCAGCAGCCCTGGCTTGCTGTCTGGGTCTGGAAGACTAGTACCAGGAGCACCAAGGGCCTTCCAAAGGAGCTTTACAGTGCATAGAATCATACCTCCCACACCGTTTATGGTGTGGGGGTATTCCAACATGTTTGATACCAAACATGATAGGATTCGTTACAGCCAATTTCGAGATGGTCATTGCGTAATGACGCAGTGCCCCTCTATATGTTATATGGCTGTCTCACTTAAAACCCGGGAGAATGGACTCTGTGGGTTGTAGGGGTGTCCTGCTCATGCAGGGGCACCCTCACACTTAGAACACCGTGCCTTCAGGATTGAAAGGCCTGCTCTAGGGGTGACTTATAGGTTTTAAGTGCAGTGACCTCAGATATCGGTAAACCTATATATTTAGTAAGTGGTGCTAGCACCAGTTTACACAGGCTGCATTGGCAGGCCTGCAGTTACAAATTGAGTGGTCTCCCATGGGTGGCATAATACATGCTATAGCCCATGGGGGACCCCTGGTGCACCTATGCCCTGGGTACCTTAGTATCCTATACTAGGGACTGATAAGGTTACAGCAGTGTCCAACCTGGGATGTACCTAAGTACTTACCAAACCAATTTAGGGTAGAAAGCACAGAGACTGGGGTCCTGATTAGCAGGATCCCAGTCAGACTAGTCAGAAACAGCATTATTTCAAGCAAAAAGTGGGGGTAAGCATAAAAGCAGATCCTACTTTCCTACAGATAGGATTATTTATTTGCGGTAATGGCGCGCTTAGGTCTTGGAGAAGATTGGGTAAAATGGGTTAAAATGTTATATAACTGCCCCACCGCTTGAGCTAGGACAGGAAAAACAGTATCTGCCCAGTATATGATCTTTCAAAGCACCAGGCAGGGTTGCCCTCTGTCCTCCTTCCTATTTGCCCTGGCAATCGAACCATTGGCTGCATTCCTTAGACAGGGTGGCGAAGGGCTAGGCTTAACAGTAGATAAGCGACACCACGTAATATCCTTTTATGCAGATGACCTCCTGATTTACTTAGAAGAAGCGGTTGTGGGCTCTCATACAGCACTGACCCTCCTGAAATACTTTAAACGCCTGTCGGGCCTCTGGGTCAACAAAGATATGACCTACCTGTTCCCCGTGGCTAGAGCCCTGCCACGCCCCCAAGGCCTTCCAGTGGATATTAATTGGGCACCTAATAATTTGTAATATTTGGGCATCCATATCTTTCACTCCCTAGAAGATCTAAAGGAAGGAAACTTAGACAGGACTCTCTGGTCCCTTAAGGCAGACATACCCTTCTGGTGCTCGCTACGCTTACCCATAATGGCTAGGATCTCTCTGACCAAAATGGTCAAGTAACTGTGCCTTTTATACTTTTTCATTAACCTCCCGATTTCATTGCCGACTGGATGGTTCAGACAATTGGACTCCCTGTTGCGGGATTTATTGTGGGGGGAAGGCCGTTGGACGGTCTCGTTGAGGACGTTGCAGTGCCTCATGATGGAGGGTGGACTGGGAGTGCCAAATTTCGAACTCTACTTTTTAGCTGCTTAGATGCAATGGCTTGCGCAATGGCTGGAGGGGGTGAACTCGGAGGGAACTTTTATGATGGAAGCTGGAACACGCCCCACCCTACTTTTGGGTAAAATACCAGACCCAATCGTGCCGGCCCTTATAGGTCAGTATTGCAAGCCGCAGCCCTACAGTGTTGGAAACGCTGCATCATTAAAACAGCAGGAACCCCGGTACACACTGGTACTTCCCTTGGTTGGCCTACCACATGGCAATCCCCGGACGATATTCAATGCTGATCAATTTGTGACGTGGTTGGAGGCGGGGGTGGGGACGGTAGGGGACTGCTATCAGGAGAAGGTCTTAATGCCATTCGAAGACCTGGTTGAAGGCCATGGCCTTCCACCGGGGCAGTTCCTTCGGTATGAAGCCCTGGCCCGTACCAATTGGTGCGCTGTGGGAACAGGGCCGGGAGGAACCAGTGACGCATGCTGTGCTTCACTCATTCCTACCACTAGGTATGGCCGGCCACCAAGTGAAGTGGTTTTATGCCTCGATGATTGGAGCATTTCTTATCCCCCTACATAACTGACAGAGACGGTGTTGAGTAGGGAATTAACTGACCCAGAGTGGCGCAGAACTTTGTCCTCCCACAAAGGAAACTCCGGTAACACTCGGCTGAAATATATCCAGTTCAACTACGTTCACATGACATACATGACCACCCCCAACTCTGGATTTCATATGGAGGTGAACCCCGCAAATGCCCAAGATGCAATCACAATGACGCAGAATTTATCCATATGACTTGGATATGTGCAGGACTACGTACATTCTGGGACGAGTTCTTATCAATGTTACAAGCTTCAGTTGGGTGCACACTCGACTCTACGATAGAAGTATGCTTGTTGGGACTTTTTCCCAGACCACCTAAACGAAAAGTGGGCAATAGATTTATTGACTTATCCATGGCATTAGCTAAAAGAAGGATAGCTATGTCCTGGAAGTCCTCTTCTGGGCCATCGGTAGGACTTTGGAAACAGGATGCCACTTACTGGGCAGGGGCAGAGGGCAGAGTCCTGTCCTGGGAAGAGTCTGACTGGCTGAGCAATGGAGGGAAGTGTTGTCAACTGGGAGCATCCGATGCTGGCCCAGGACGACGATGAAGTGACAATGGATAGGGATAAACCACGGAGAAGAGACGCAGACGAGACTTAAAAGAATGCATTATATGCATGAACAACTACTGAGACATCTACGGCTTGGGAAGACAACAGCCCCTAGATTTGTATGAGGCAGATGAGGTGATAGTTGAAAGGAAATAACTGTCACACGTTCATACCTGTAGCTCCACTTCCCTCCCCCATGCATTAAAGGGAATAAGTCTGACATGGTGAGTTAAGTATAGATTCAACGAGGAACCATAAAGGTAACCCCAGACCCCAGTGCCTCCTGTAGCCTAATCCCCTCGACTGAACATTTAAGCTAAGGTAGTGACTGTCCCTCTGCAGGTTCCCTTATGTTCATGTTTGTATGGTTAATCTTAGTTTTTAAATATCAAACAGATGGTACTCATGCAGACACTCCCACGAGGTGGGTTGACTAACTATGAGTAGGCAATGGTACGCAGGACATAAATTGTGGATAATAGTGTCATATCCCCAGAAGTGTGGAAAAACGACACCGAGAAATGTCACTGTATTACATAAGATATCATTGAGAGTGCTATGGGAATAGGACAGGTATGATGTACTCGCTTATCCCTGTGTATGACTAGTCATTGTGATACGCAAAAGTAATAGTAAAAATGAATATGCAATAATGTCAATAACTTAAATGCCAATAAAAATATGTTTGAAAAAAAAAAGATTGTTCCCGGTGTGTACCAGTGCTCAGTGTAGTAGATTGTTCATGCTGTGTACTGGTGCTCGGTGTAATGGTTTGTTTATGGTGTATCATGGTTTGTCCATGATGTGTACCAGTGCTCAGAGTCATGGATTTGTCAATGGTGTGTTCTAGTGCTGAAGTAATGGATTGTCCATAGTGTACAAGTGCTTAATGTCATAGATGGTCCATAGTGCTTTCCAATGCTCAGTGCCATGGATTATGACTGGGAGTGCCAAATTTCGAACTCTACTTTTTAGCTGCTCAGATGCAATGACTTGCACAATGGCTGGAGGAGGTGAACTCGGAGGGAACTTTAATGATGAAGCTGAAACACACCCCACCCTACTATTGGCTAAAATACCAGACCCAATCGTGCCTGTCCCTTATAGGTCAGTATTGCAAACCGCAGCCCTACACTGTTGGAAACGCTGCATGATTAAAACAGCAGGAACCCCCCGGTACATACTGGTACTTCCCTTGGTTGGCCTACCACATGGCAATCCCCGGACGATATTCAATGCTGACCAACTTGCGACATGGTTGGAGGCAGGGTGGAGATGGTAGGGGACTGCTATCAGGAGAAGGTCTTAATGCCATTCGAAGACCTGGTTGAAGGCCATGGCCTTCCACCGGGGCAGTTCCTTCGGTATGAAACCCAGGCCCATACCAAATAGTGCGCTGTGGGGACAGGGCCGGGAAGAACCAGAGACGCATGCTGTGCTTCACTCATTACTACCACTAGGTATGGCCGGCCACTAAGTGAAGTGGTTTTATGCCTCGCTGATTGGAGCATGCCTTATCCCCCTACATAACTGACAGAGACGCTGGGAGACGGTGCTGAGTAGGGAATTAACTGAACCAGAGTGGCGCAGAATTTTGTCCTCCCACAAAGGAATCTCCCGTAACACTCGGCTGAAATATATCCAGTTCAACTACGTTCATGACATACATGACCCCCCACCAACTCTGGGTTACATATGGAGGCGCAAATGCCCAAGATGCAATCACAATGATGCAGATTTTATCCATATGACTTGGGTATGTGCTGGACTACGTACATTCTGGGACGAGTTGTTATCAATGTTACAAGCTTCAGTTGGGCGCACACATGACTCTGCGATAGAAGTATGCTTGTTGGGACTTTTACCCAGACCACCTAAACGAAAAGTGGGCAATAGATTTATTGACTTAGCCATGGCATTAGCTAAAAGAAGAATAGCTATGTCCTGGAAGTCCTCTTCTGGGCCATCAGTAGGACTTTGGAAACAGGATGTCACTTACTGGGCAGGGGCAGAGGGCAGAGTCCTGTCCTGGGAAGAGTCTGGCTGGCTGAGCAATGGAGGGAAGTGTTGTCAACTGGGAGCATCCGACGCCCGCCCAGGACGGCAATGATGTGACTATGGATAGGGATGAACCACGGAGAAGAGACGCAGACGAGACCTAAAATAATGCATTATATGCATGAACAACTACTGAGACATCTACGGCTTGGAAAGACAACAGCCCCTAGATTTGTATGAGGAAGATGAGGTGACAGCTGAAAGGAAAGAATTGTCACACATTCATACCTGTAGCTCCACTTCCCTCCCCCATGCATTAAAGGGAATAAGTCTGACATGGTGAGTTAAGTATAGATTCAACGAGGAACCATAAAGGTACCCCAGACCCCAGTGCCTCCTGTAGCCTAATCCCCTTGACTGAGCATTTAAGCTAAGGTAGTGACTGTCCCCCTGCAGGTTCCCTTATGTTCATGTTTGTATGGTTAATCTTAGTTTTTAAATATCAAACAGATGGTACTCATGCAGACACTCCCACGAGGTGGGTTGACTAACTATGAGTAGGCAATGGTACGAAGGACATAAATTGTGGATCATAGTGTCATATCCCCAGAAGTATGGAAAGACGACACCGAGAAATGTCACTGTATTACATAAGATATCATTGAGAGTGCTATGGGAATAGGACAGGTATGATGTACTCGCGTATCCCTGTGTATGAATAGTCCTTGCGATACGCAAAAGTAATAGTAAAAATGAATATGCAATAATGTCAATAACTTAAATGCCAATAAAAATATGTTTGAAAAAAAAAGATTGTCCCCGGTGTGTACCAGTGCTCAGTGTAGTAGATTGTTCATGCTGTGTACTGGTGCTCGGTGTAATGGTTTGTTTATGGTGTATTATGGCTTGTCCATGATGTGTACCAGTGCTCAGAGTCATGGATTTGTCAATGGTGTGTTCTAGTGCTGAAGTAATGGATTGTCCATAGTGTACAAGTACTTAATGTCATGGATGGTCCATAGTGCTTTCCAGTGCTCGGTGCCATGGATTATGTCTGGTGTGTTTCAATGAATTGTATAATGGATGGTCCATGGCATTCCATTGCTCAATGTAATGGACTGTCCATGGTGTGTACCAACACTCAGTGTCAAGGATTGTCTGTGATGTGTTCAGTGCTTAGTGTAGTAGATTGTTCATGCTGTGTACCGGTGCTCCATGTAATGCTTTGTTCATGGTGTTTTCCAGTGGTCTGTATTATGGTTTGTCCATGGTGCGTTCTAGTGCTGATGTAATAGATTGACCATAGAGTATCATTGCTTAATGTCATGGATTGTCCATAGTGTTTTCCAGTGCTCGGTGTCATGTATTGTCTGTGATGCATTCCATTGCTCAGAGCTATAGGTTACATCTAGAGTGTTCCAATGAACTGTATAATGGATGGTCCATGGCGTCCTATTGCTCGATGTAATGGACTGTCCATGAGGTGTGTACCAACGCTCAGTGTCAAGGATTGTCCGTGATGTGTTCAGTGTAATGAATTGTGTCACACATTGTTCCAGTTCTCATTGCTATATACTGTCCATGATGTGTACCAGTGCTCGGTGTCATGGACTGTCAGTGACATTTTCCAGTGCGTGCTAGGTCTCGCAGACTGTCAGTGTGTTTTTTCCAGTGCCCTGTGTCATGGACTGTCAGTGGTGTTTTCCAGCGCTCTGAGTAATGGACTGTTTGTGGTGTTTTTCAGCGTTCTGTGTCATGGACTGTCAATGGTGTTTCCAGTGCTCTGTGTCATGGACTGTCCGTGGTGTTTTCCAGTGCTCTGTGTCATGGACTGTCCGTGGTGTTTTCCAGTGCTCTGTGTCATGGACTGTCCCTGGTGTTATCCAGTGCTTTGTGTCATGGACTGTCCCTGGTATTTTCTAGCGCTCTGTGTCATGGGCTGTCATTGGTGTTTTCCAAGGTGTGCTCGGTGTCATGGACTGTCAGTGGTTTTTTCTAGCGCTTTGTGCCATGGATTGTCAGTGGTGTTTTCCAGTACTCAGTGTCATGGACTGTCAGTGGTGTTTTCCAAGTC
The DNA here is from genome assembly GCA_963921515.1 of Calotriton arnoldi. NCBI lineage: Eukaryota > Metazoa > Chordata > Amphibia > Caudata > Salamandridae > Calotriton > Calotriton arnoldi. Next base: position 1,248,993 of record CAWUFW010002453.1, on the reverse strand, counting down.
GTGCTTGGTGTCATGGACTGTCAGTGGTTTTTTCTAGCGTTTTGTGCCATGGACTGTCAGTGGTGATTTATAGTGCTCGGTTTCATTGACTGGCCAAATGTCTTCAAGTGCTGAGTGTCATGGAATGCCTGTGGCGTGTGCCAGTGCTCAGTGTCTTGTATTGCCCCTGGTGTATTCTAGGGTTCCTCCATGTGGTGGATTGTCCACCCTGCGGTCCAGTGCTCTGTGTCTTGGAATGTTTGTGGTGTGTGCCAGTGCTCAGTGTCATGCATTGCCCCAGCTGTATTCCAGGGTTCTATGTGGTGGACCAGTGCTCCGTGTCATGGAATGTTTGCGGTGTGTGCCAGTGTTCAGTGTCATGCATTTCCCCTGGTGTATTCCAGGATTATATGCGGTGGACCAGTGCTCTGTGTCATGGAATGTTTGTGGTGTGTGCCAGTGCTCAGTGTCATGTATTGCCCCAGCTGTATTCCAGGGTTCTATGTGGTGGACCAGTGCTCTGTGTCATGGAATGTTTGTGGTGTGTGCCACTGCTCAGTGTCATGCATTGCCCCTGGTGTATTCCAGGGTTCTATGTGGTGGACCAGTGCTCCGTGCCATGGAATGTTTGTGGTGTGTGCCAGTGCTCTGTGTCATGGAATGTTTGCGGTGTGTGCCAGTGCTCAGTGTCATGCATTGCCCCTGGTGTATTCCAGGGTTCGACGTGGTGGACCAGTGCTCCGTGTCATGGAATGTTTGCGGTGTGTGCCAGTGCTCAGTGTCATGCATTGCCCCTGGTGTATTCCAGGGTTCTATGTGGTGGACCAGTGCTCCATGTCATGGAATGTTTGCGGTGTGTGCCAGTGCTCAGTGTCATGTATTGCCCCACCTGTATTCCAGGGTTCTATGTGGTGGACCAGTGCTCCGTGTCATGGAATGTTTGCGGTGTGTGCCAGTGCTCAGTGTCAGGCATTGCCCCAGCTGTATTCCAGGGTTCTATGTGGAGGACCAGTGCTCCGTGTCATGGAATGTTTGCGGTGTGTGCCAGTGCTCAGTGTCATGCATTGCCCCTGGTGTATTCCAGGGTTCTATGTGGTGGACCAGTGCTCCGTGTCATGGAATGTTTGTGGTGTGTGCCAGTGCTCAGTGTCATCCATTGCCCCTGGTGTATTCCAGGGTTCTATGTGGTGGACCAGTGCTCCGTGTCATGGAATGTTTGCGGTGTGTGCCAGTGCTCAGTGTCATGCATTGCCCCAGCTGAATTCCAGGGTTCTATGTGGCGGACCAGTGCTCTGTGTCATGGAATGTTTGCGGTGTGTGCCAGTGCTCAGTGTCATGCATTGCCCCAGCTGTATTCCAGGGTTCTATGTGGTGGACCAGTGCTCTATGTCATGGAATGTGTGTGGTGTGCGCCAGTGCTCTGTGTCATGGAATGTTTGCGGTGTGTGCCAGTGCTCAGCATCATGTATTGCCCCTGGTGTATTCCAGGATTCTATGCGGTGGACCAGTGCTCCGTGTCATGGAATGTTTGTGGTGTGCGCCAGTGCTCAGTGTCATGTATTACCCCAGCTGTATTCCAGGGTTCTATGTGGTGGACCAGTGCTCCGTGTCATGGAATGTTTGTGGTGTGTGCCAGTGCTCAGTGTCATCCATTGCCCCTGGTGTATTCCAGGGTTCTATGTGGTGGACCAGTGCTCCGTGTCATGGAATGTTTGCGGTGTGTGCCAGTGCTCAGTGTCATGCATTGCCCCAGCTGAATTCCAGGGTTCTATGTGGCGGACCAGTGCTCTGTGTCATGGAATGTTTGCGGTGTGTGCCAGTGCTCAGTGTCATGCATTGCCCCAGCTGTATTCCAGGGTTCTATGTGGTGGACCAGTGCTCTATGTCATGGAATGTGTGTGGTGTGCGCCAGTGCTCTGTGTCATGGAATGTTTGCGGTGTGTGCCAGTGCTCAGCATCATGTATTGCCCCTGGTGTATTCCAGGATTCTATGCGGTGGACCAGTGCTCCGTGTCATGGAATGTTTGTGGTGTGCGCCAGTGCTCAGTGTCATGTATTACCCCAGCTGTATTCCAGGGTTCTATGTGGTGGACCAGTGCTCCGTGTCATGGAATGTTTGTGGTGTGTGCCAGTGCTCAGTGTCATGCATTGCCCCAGGTGTATTCCAGGGTTCTATGTGGTGGACCAGTGCTCTGTGTCATGGAATGTTTGTGGTTTGTGCCAGTGCTCTGTGTCATGGAATGTTAGCGGTGTGCGCCAGTGCTCAGTGTCATGTATTGCCCCTGGTGTATTCCAGGGTTCTATGTGGTGGACCAGTGCTCCGTGCCATGGAATGTTTGTGGTGTGTGCCAGTGCTCAGTGTCATGCATTGCCCCAGGTGTATTCCAGGGTTCTATGTGGTGGACCAGTGCTCTGTGTCATGGAATGTTTGTGGTGTGTGCCAGTGCTCTGTGTCATGGAATGTTTGTGGTGTGTGCCAGTGCTCTGTGTCATGGAATGTTTGCGGTGTGTGCCAGTGCTCCGTGTCATGGAATTTTGTAGTGTGTGCCAGTGCTCAGTGTCATGTATTGCCCCTGGTGTATTCCAGGGTTCTATGTGGTGGACAAGTGCTCCGTGCCATGGAATGTTTGCGGTGTGTGCCAGTGCTCAGTGTCATGCATTGCCCCAGGTGTATTCCAGGGTTCTATGTGGCGGACCAGTGCTCCGTGTCACGGAATGTTTGCGGTGTGTGCCAGTGCTCAGTGTCATGTATTGCCCCAGCTGTATTCCAGGGTTCTATGTGGTGGACCAGTGCTCTGTGTCATGGAATGTTTGTGGTGTGTGCCAGTGCTCTGTGTCATGGAATGTTTGCGGTGTGTGCCAGTGCTCAGTGTCATGTATTGCCCCTGGTGTATTCCAGGGTTCTATGTGGTGGACCAGTGCTCCGTGTCATGGAATGTTTGCGGTGTGTGCCAGTGCTCTATGTCATGGAATGTTTGTGGTGTGTGCCAGTGCTCCGTGTCATGGAATGTTTGCGGTGTGTGCCTGTGCTCCATGTCATGGAATATTTGTGGTGTATGCCAGTGCTCAGTGTCATGTATTGCCCCTGGTGTAATCCAGGGTTCTATGTGGTGGACAAGTGCTCCGTGCCATGGAATGTTTGCGATGTGTGCCAGTGCTCAGTGTCATGCATTGCCCCAGGTGTATTCCAGGGTTCTATGTGGCGGACCAGTGCTTTGTGTCATGGAATGTTTGCGGTGTGTGCCAGTGCTCAGTGTCATGTATTGCTCCAGCTGTATTCCAGTGTTCTATGTGGTGGACCAGCATGTGATGGAATGTTTATGGTGTGTGCCAGGGCTCAGTGTCATGCATTGCCCCAGGTGTATTCCAGGGTTCTATGTGGCGGACCAGTGCTCCGTGTCATGGAATGTTTGCGGTGTGTACCAGTGCTCAGTGTGATGTATTGCCCCCGCTGTATTCCAGGGTTCTATGTGGTGGACCAGTGCTCCATGCCATGGAATGTTTGCGGTGTGTGCCAGTGCTCAGTGTCATGCATTGCCCCAGGTGTATTCCAGGGTTCTATGTGGCGGACCAGTGCTCTGTGTCATGGAATGTTTGTGGTGTGTGCCAGTGCTCCGTGCCATGGAATGTTTGTGGTGTGTGCCAGTGCTCAGTGTCATGCATTGCCCCATCTGTATTCCAGGGTTCTATGCGGTGGACCAGTGCTCCGTGTCATGGAATGTTTGCGGTGTGTGCCAGTGCTCAGTGTTATCTATGTGGTGGACCAGTGCTTTCTGTCATGGAATGTTTGTGGTGTGTGCCAGTGCTCTGTGTCATGGAATGTTTGCGGTGTGTGCCAGTGCTCAGTGTCATGTATTGCCCCTGGTGTATTCCATGGTTCTATGCGGTGGACCAGTGCTCCATGTCATGGAATGTTTGCGGTGTGTGCCAGTGCTCTGTGTCATGGAATGTTTGTGGTGTGTGCCAGTGCTCCGTGTCATGGAATGTTTGTGGTGTGTGCCATTGCTCCGTGTCAAGGAATGTTTGTGGTGTGTGCCAGTGCTCAGTGTCATGTATTGCCCCTGGTGTTTTCCAGGGTTCTATGTGGTGGACCAGTACTCCGTGCCCTGGAATGTTTGCGGTGTGTGCCAGTGCTCAGTGTCATGCATTGCCCCAGGTGTATTCTACGGTTCTATGTGGTGGACCAGTGCTCCGTGTCATGGAATGTTTGCAGTGTGTGCCAGTGCTCAGTTTCATGCATTGCCCCAGGTGTATTCCAGGATTCTATGCGGTGGACCAGTGCTCCGTGTCATGGAATGTTTGCGGTGTGTGCCAGTGCTCAGTGTCATGCATTGCCCCTGGTGTATTACAGGATTCTATGCAGTGGACCAGTGCTCCGTGTCATGGAATGTTTGTGGTGTGTGCCAGTGCTCTGTGTCATGGAATGTTTGCGGTGTGTGCCAGTGCTCAGTGTCATGCATTGCCCCTGGTGTATTCTAGGATTCTATGCGGTGGACCAGTGCTCCGTGTCATGGAATGTTTGTGGTGTGTGCCAGTGCTCTGTGTCATGGAATGTTTGCGGTGTGTGCCAGTGCTCAGTGTCCTGCATTGCCCCTGGTGTATTCCAGGGTTCTATGTGGTGGACCAGTGCTCCGTGTCATGGAATGTTTGTGGTGTGTGCCAGTGCTCAGTGTCATGTATTGCCCCTGGTGTATTCCAGGGTTCTATGTGGTGGACCAGTGCTCCATGTCATGGAATGTTTGCGGTGTGTCAGTGCTCAGTGTCATGCATTGCCCCTGGTGTATTCCAGGGTTCTATGTGGTGGACCAGTGCTCTGTGTCATGGAATGTTTGCGGTGTGTGCCAGTGCTCAGTGTCATGCATTGCTCCAGCTGTATTCCAGGGTTCTATGTGGTGGACCACTGCTCCGTGCCATGGAAAGTTTACGGTGTGTGCCAATGCTCAGTGTCATGCATTGCCCCAGGTGTATTCCAGGGTTCTATGTGGCAGACCAGAGCTCTGTGTCATGGAATGTTTGTGGTGTGTGCCAGTGCTCCGTGCCATGGAATGTTTGTGGTGTGTGCCAGTGCTCAGTGTCATGCATTGCCCCAGCTGTATTCCACGGTTCTATGCAGTGGACCAGTGCTCCGTGTCATGGAATGTTTGCGGTGTGTGCCAGTGCTCAGTGTCATGTATTGCCCCAGCTGTATTCTAGGGTTCTGTGTGGTGGACCAGTGCTCTGTGTCATGGAATGTTTGTGGTGTGTGCCAGTGCTCTGTGTCATGGAATGTTTGCGGTGTGTGCCAGTGCTCAGTGTCATGTATTGACCCTGGTGTATTCCAGGGTTCTATGGGGTGGACCAGTGCTCCGTGTCATGGAATGTTTGCGGTGTGTGCCAGTGCTCAGTATCATGTATTGCCCCAGCTGTATTCCAGGGTTCTATGTGGAGGATCAGTGCTTTGTGTCATGGAATGTTTGTGGTGTGTGCCAGTGCTCTGTGTCATGGAATGTTTGCGGTGTGTGCCAGTGCTCAGTGTCATGTATTGCCCCTGGTGTATTCCAGGGTTCTATGCGGTGGACCAGTGCTCCATGTCATGGAATGTTTGCGGTGTGTGCCAGTGCTCTGTGTCATGGAATGTTTGTGGTGTGTGCCAGTGCTCCGTGTCATGGAATGTTTGCGGTGTGTGCCAGGGCTCCGTGTCATGGAATTTTTGTGGTGTGTGCCAGTGCTCAGTGTCATGTATTGCCCCTGGTGTATTCCACGGTTCTATGTGGTGGACCAGTGCTCCGTGCCATGGAATGTTTGCGGTGTGTGCCAGTGCTCAGTGTCATGGAATGTTTGTGGTGTGTTCCAGTGCTCAGTGTCATGCATTGTCCCTGGTGAATTCCAGGATTCTATGCAGTGGACCAGTGCTCCGTGTCATGGAATAATTGTGGTGGGTGCCAGTGCTCTGTGTCATGGAATGTTTGCGGTGTGTGCCAGTGCTCAGTGTCATGCATTGCCCCTGGTGTATTCTAGGATTCTATGCGGTGGACCAGTGCTCCGTGTCATGGAATGTTTGTGGTGTGTGCCAGTGCTCTGTCATGGAATGTTTGCGGTGTGTGCCAGTGCTCAGTGTCATGCATTGCCCCTGGTGTATTCCAGGGTTCTATGTGGTGGACCAGTGCTCCGTGTCATGGAATGTTTGTGGTGTGTGCCAGTGCTCAATGTCATGTATTGCCCCAGGTGTATTCCAGGGTTCTATGTGGTGGACCAGTGATCCATGTCATGGAATGTTTGCGGTGTGTCAGTGCTCCGTTTCATGCATTGCCCCTGGTGTATTCCAGGGTTCTATGTGGTGGACCAGTGCTCCGTGTCATGGAATGTTTGTGGTGTGTGCCAGTGCTCAGTGTCATGCATTGCTCCAGCTGTATTCCAGGGTTCTATGTGGTGGACCAGTGATCCGTGCCATGGAATGTTTGCGGTGTGTGCCAGTGCTCAGTGTCATGCATTGCCCCAGGTGTATTCCAGGGTTTTATGTGGCGGACCAGTGCTCTGTGTCATGGAATGTTTGTGGTGTGTGCCAGTGCTCCGTGCCATGGAATGTTTGTGGTGTGTGCCAGTGCTCAGTGTCATGCATTGCCCCAGCTGTATTCCAGGGTCATATGTGGTGGACCAGTGCTCTGTGTCATGGAATGTTTGTGGTGTGTGCCAGTGCTCAGTGTCATGCATTGCCCCAGCTATATTCCAGGGTTCTATGTGGTGGACCAGTGCTCTGTTTCATGGAATGTTTGTGGTGTGTGCCAGTGCTCAGTGTCATGCATTGCCCTAGCTATATGCCAGGGTTCTATGCGGTGGACCAGTGCTCCGTGTCATGGAATGTTTGCGGTGTGTGCCAGTGCTCAGTGTCATGCATTGCCCCAGCTGTATTCCAGGGTTTTATGCGGTGGACCAGTGCTCCGTGTCATGGAATGTTTGCGGTATGTGCCAGTGCTCAGTGGCATGCATTGCCCCAGCTGTATTCCAGGGTTCAATGCGGTGGACCAGTGCTCTGTGTCATGGAATGTTTGTGGTGTGTGCCAGTGCTCCGTGTCTATGAATGTTTGCGGTGTGTGCCAGTGCTCAGTGTCATGCATTGCCCCAGCTGTATTCCAGGGTTCTATGTGGTGGACCAGTGCTCTGTGTCATGGAATGTTTGTAGTGTGTGCCAGTGCTCAGTGTCATGCATTGCCCCAGCTGTATTCCAGGGTTCTATGTGGTAGACCAGTGCTCTGTGTCATGGAATGTTTGTGGTGTGTGCCAGTGCTCCGTGTCATGGAATGTTTGCGGTGTGTCCCAGTGCTCAGTGTCATGCATTGCCCCTGGTGTATTCCAGGGTTCTATGTGGTGGACCAGTGCTCCGTGTCATGGAGTGTTTGGTGTGTGCCAGTGCTCAGTGTGATGCATTGCCCCTGGTGTATTCCAGGGTTCGATGTGGTGGACCAGTGCTCCGTGTCATGGAATGTTTGTGGTGTGTGCCAGTGCTCCGCGTCATGGAATGTTTGCTGTGTGTGGCAGTGCTCAGTGTCATGCATTGCCCCTGCTGTATTCCAGGGTTCTATTTGGTGGACCAGTGCTCCGTGTCATGGAATGTTTGCGGTGTGTGCCAGTGCTCAGTGTCATGCATTGCCCCTGGTGTATTCCAGGGTTCTATGTGGTGGACCAGTGCTCCGTGTCATGGAATGTTTGCGGTGTGTGCCAGTGCTCAGTGTCATGTATTGCCCCAGCTGTATTCCAGGGTTCTATGTGGTGGACCAATGCTCTGTGTCATGGAATGTTTGTGGTGTGTGCCAGTGCTCCGTGTCATGGAATGTTTGTGGTGTGTGCCAGTGCTCAGTGTCATGCATTGCCCTTGGTGTATTCCAGGGTTCTATGTGGTGGACCAGTGCTCCGTGTCATGGAATGTTTGCGGTGTGTGCCAGTGCTCAGTGTCATGCATTGCCCCAGCTGTATTCCAGGGTTCTATGTGGTGGACCAGTGCTCTGTGTCATGGAATGTTTGTGGTGTGTGCCAGTGCTCCGTGTCATGGAATGTTTGCGGTGTGTGCCAGTGCTCAGTGTCATGCATTGCCCTTGGTGTATTCCAGGGTTCTATGTGGTGGACCAGTGCTCCGTGTCATGTAATGTTTGCGGTGTGTGCCAGTGCTCAGTGTCATGCATTGCCCCTGGTGTATTCCAGGGTTCTATGTGTTGGGCCAGTGCTCAGTGTCATGGAATGTTTGTGGTGTGTGCCAGTTCTCCGTGTCATGAAATGTTTGCGGTGTGTGCCAGTGCTCAGTGTCATGCATTGCCCCTGGTGTATTCCAGGGTTCTATGTGGTGGACCAGTGCTCCGTGCAGGGCCGGACTGAGAACCGAAACCGGCCCTGGCAATCTGCTCGGCCGCCCCCCCTGGGGAGAAGAGGGTGTGCGGCCCAGCTGTTTGCTAGGGCCAGTTTTGGCTGATTTTGTTACAGGGGCCGATATAGCCGGCCCCTGGTAACAAAATCGGCCTCACCCTAGCGGCCCACCGGGAAACGCCCGGTGCCCGCTACGGCCAGTCCGGCCTTGGCTCCGTGCCATGGAATGTTTGTGGTGTGTGCCAGTGCTCTGTCATGGAATGTTTGCGGTGTGTGCCAGTGCTCAGTGTCATGCATTGCCCCTGGTGTATTCCAGGGTTCTATGTGGTGGACCAGTGCTCTGTGTCATGGAATGTTTGTGGTGTGTGCCAGTGCTCAGTGTCATGTATTGCCCCAGGTGTATTCCAGGGTTCTATGTGGTGGACCAGTGCTCCATGTCATGGAATGTTTGCGGTGTGTCAGTGCTCCGTGTCACTCATTGCCCCTGGTGTATTCCAGGGTTCTATGTGGTGGACCAGTGCTCCGTGTCATGGAATGTTTGTGGTGTGAGCCAGTGCTCAGTGTCATGCATTGCTCCAGCTGTATTCCAGGGTTCTATGTGGTGGACCAGTGATCCGTGCCATGGAATGTTTGCGGTGTGTGCCAGTGCTCAGTGTCATGCATTGCCCCAGGTGTATTCCAGGGTTCTATGTGGTGGACCAGTGCTCTGTTTCATGGAATGTTTGTGGTGTGTGCCAGTGCTCAGTGTCATGCATTGCCCTAGCTGTATGCCAGGGTTCTATGAGGTGGACCAGTGCTCCGTGTCATGGAATGTTTGTGGTGTGTGCCAGTGCTCCGTGCCATGGATAGTTTGTGGTGTGTGCCAGTGCTCAGTGTCATGCATTGCCCCAGCTGTATTCCAGGGTCATATGTGGTGGACCAGTGCTCTGTGTCATGGAATGTTTGTGGTGTGTGCCAGTGCTCAGTGTCATGCATTGCCCCAGCTATATTCCAGGGTTCTATGTGGTGGACCAGTGCTCTGTTTCATGGAATGTTTGTGGTGTGTGCCAGTGCTCAGTGTCATGCATTGCCCTAGCTGTATGCCAGGGTTCTATGAGGTGGACCAGTGCTCCGTGTCATGGAATGTTTGCGGTGTGTGCCAGTGCTCAGTGTCATGCATTGCCCCAGCTGTATTCCAGGGTTCTATGCGGTGGACCAGTGCTCCGTGTCATGGAATGTTTGCGGTGTGTGCCAGTGCTCAGTGGCATGCATTCCCCAGCTGTATTCCAGGGTTCAATGCGGTGGACCAGTGCTCTGTGTCATGGAATGTTTGTGGTGTGTGCCAGTGCTCCGTGTCTTGGAATGTTTGCGGTGTGTGCCAGTGCTCAGTGTCATGCATTGCCCCAGCTGTATTCCAGGGTTCTATGTGGTGGACCAGTGCTCTGTGTCATGGAATGTTTGTAGTGTGTGCCAGTGCTCAGTGTCATGCATTGCCCCAGCTGTATTCCAGGGTTCTATGTGGTGGACCAGTGCTCTCTGTCATGGAATGTTTGTGGTGTGTGCCAGTGCTCTGTGTCATGCATTGCCCTAGCTGTATTCCAGGGTTCTATGCGGTGGACCAGTGCTCCGTGTCATGTAATGTTTGCGGTGTGTGCCAGTGCTCAGTGTCATGCATTGCCCCTGGTGTATTCCAGGGTTCTATGTGGTGGGCCAGTGCTCAGTGTCTTGGAATGTTTGTGGTGTGTGCCAGTTCTCCGTGTCATGAAATGTTTGCGGTGTGTGCCAGTGCTCAGTGTCATGCATTGCCCCTGGTGTATTCCAGGGTTCTATGTGGTGGACCAGTGCTCCGTGCAGGGCCGGACTGAGAACCGAAACCGGCCCTGGCAATCTGCTCGGCCGCCCCCCCTGGGGAGAAGAGGGTGTGCGGCCCAGCTGTTTGCTAGGGCCAGTTTTGGCTGATTTTGTTACAGGGGGCCGATATAGCCGGCCCCTGGTAACAAAATCGGCCCCCACCCTAGCGGCCCACCGGGGAAACGCCCGGTGCCCGCTACGGCCAGTCCGGCCTTGGCTCCGTGCCATGGAATGTTTGTGGTGTGTGCCAGTGCTCTGTCATGGAATGTTTGCGGTGTGTGCCAGTGCTCAGTGTCATGCATTGCCCCTGGTGTATTCCAGGGTTCTATGTGGTGGACCAGTGCTCTGTGTCATGGAATGTTTGTGGTGTGTGCCAGTGTTCAGTGTCATGTATTGCCCCAGGTGTATTCCAGGGTTCTATGTGGTGGACCAGTGCTCCATGTCATGGAATGTTTGCGGTGTGTCAGTGCTCCGTGTCATGCATTGCCCCTGGTGTATTCCAGGGTTCTATGTGGTGGACCAGTGCTCTGTTTCATGGAATGTTTGTGGTGTGTGCCAGTGCTCAGTGTCATGCATTGCCCTAGCTGTATGCCAGGGTTCTATGAGGTGGACCAGTGCTCCGTGTCATGGAATGTTTGTGGTGTGTGCCAGTGCTCCGTGCCATGGATAGTTTGTGGTGTGTGCCAGTGCTCAGTGTCATGCATTGCCCCAGCTGTATTCCAGGGTCATATGTGGTGGACCAGTGCTCTGTGTCATGGAATGTTTGTGGTGTGTGCCAGTGCTCAGTGTCATGCATTGCCCCAGCTATATTCCAGGGTTCTATGTGGTGGACCAGTGCTCTGTTTCATGGAATGTTTGTGGTGTGTGCCAGTGCTCAGTGTCATGCATTGCCCTAGCTGTATGCCAGGGTTCTATGAGGTGGACCAGTGCTCCGTGTCATGGAATGTTTGCGGTGTGTGCCAGTGCTCAGTGTCATGCATTGCCCCAGCTGTATTCCAGGGTTCTATGCGGTGGACCAGTGCTCCGTGTCATGGAATGTTTGCGGTGTGTGCCAGTGCTCAGTGGCATGCATTCCCCAGCTGTATTCCAGGGTTCAATGCGGTGGACCAGTGCTCTGTGTCATGGAATGTTTGTGGTGTGTGCCAGTGCTCCGTGTCTTGGAATGTTTGCGGTGTGTGCCAGTGCTCAGTGTCATGCATTGCCCCAGCTGTATTCCAGGGTTCTATGTGGTGGACCAGTGCTCTGTGTCATGGAATGTTTGTAGTGTGTGCCAGTGCTCAGTGTCATGCATTGCCCCTGCTGTATTCCAGGGTTCTATGTGGTGGACCAGTGCTCTCTGTCATGGAATGTTTGTGGTGTGTGCCAGTGCTCTGTGTCATGCATTGCCCTAGCTGTATTCCAGGGTTCTATGCGGTGGACCAGTGCTCCGTGTCATGGAATGTTTGCGGTGTGTGCCAATGCTCAGTGTCATGCATTGCCCCAGCTGTATTCCAGGGTTCTATGTGGTGGACCAGTGCTCTGTGTCATGGAATGTTTGTGGTGTGTGCCAGTGCTCCGTGTCATGGAATGTTTGCGGTGTGTGCCAGTGCTCAGTGTCATGCATTGCCCCTGGTGTATTCCAGGGTTCTATGTGGTGGACCAGTGCTCCGTGTCATGGAGTGTTTGCGTGTGTGCCAGTGCTCAGTGTCATGCATTGCCCCTGGTGTATTCCAGGGTTCGATGTGGTGGACCAGTGCTCCGTGTCATGGAATGTTTGTGGTGTGTGCCAGTGCTCCGTGATTGGAATGTTTGCGGTGTGTGCCAGTGCTCAGTGTCATGCATTGCCCCTGCTGTATTCCAGGGTTTTATTTGGTGGACCAGTGCTCCGTGTCATGGAATGTTTGCGGTGTGTGCCAGTTCTCAGTGTCATGCATTGCCCCTGGTGTATTCCAGGGTTCTATGTGGTGGACCAGTGCTCCGTGTCATGGAATGTTTGCGGTGTGTGCCAGTGCTCAGTGTCATGTATTGCCCCAGCTGTATTCCAGGGTTCTATGTGGTGGACCAATGCTCTGTGTCATGGAATGTTTGTGGTGTGTGCCAGTGCTCCATGTCATGGAATGTTTGTGGTGTGTGCCAGTGCTCAGTGTCATGCATTGCCCTTGGTGTATTCCAGGGTTCTATGTGGTGGACCAGTGCTCCGTGTCATGGAATGTTTGCGGTGTGTGCCAGTGCTCAGTGTCATGCATTGCCCCTGGTGTATTCCAGGGTTCTATGTGGTGGACCAGTGCTCCGTGTCATGGAATGTTTGCGGTGTGTGCCAGTGCTCAGTGTCATGCATTGCCCCAGCTGTATTCCAGGGTTCTATGTGGTGGACCAGTGCTCTGTGTCATGGAATGTTTGTGGTGTGTGCCAGTGCTCCGTGTCATGGAATGTTTGCGGTGTGTGCCAGTGCTCAGTGTCATGCATTGCCCTTGGTGTATTCCAGGGTTCTATGTGGTGGACCAGTGCTCCGTGTCATGGAATGTTTGCGGTGTGTGCCAGTGCTCAGTGTCATGCATTGCCCCTGGTGTATTCCAGGGTTCTATGTGGTGGACCAGTGCTCAGTGTCATGGAATGTTTGTGGTGTGTGCCAGTGCTCCGTGTCATGGAATGTTTGCGGTGTGTGCCAGTGCTCAGTGTCATGCATTGCCCCTGGTGTGTTCCAGTGTTCTATGTGGTGGACCAGTGGTCCGTGCAGGGCCGGACTGAGAACCGAAACCGGCCCTGGCAATCTGCTCGGCCGCCCCCCCCTGGGGAGAAGAGGGTGTGCGGCCCAGCTGTTTGCTAGGGCCGGTTTCGGCCGATTTTGTTACAGGGGGCCGATATAGCCGGCCCCTGGTAACAAAATCGGCCCCCACCCTAGCGGCCCACCGGGGAAACGCCCGGTGCCCGCTACGGCCAGTCCGGCCTTGGCTCCGTGCCATGGAATGTTTGTGGTGTGATGTGTACAAGGTTTTATTCAGCCCCGGGGGTTGCTCTGAATCCTAACTGACAGTTCATTGAGTTGATTACCTTCCACTATAAGAGCCTCGCCAACTACACGAGATTTACGACATGAAATGAATGAGATGTTTTTATTGCCGTTCGTTTTTCGTCGGTTTCCTACACAGTCAAATAATAAAAATAGCACAAAATAATCTTAAACCATCCGTTGAACAATTAACAGGCACAATCTTCCTGAAAAGCTCAATTGCTGATAATTACCCCTCATTCTTCTAATCCGCGTTGCTGATCACTTCTTGCTCCGCTCCTGTGACAGGGCTTCAAGTGAGGGAGCTCTTTGTTCCCAGGCTGACGTGCGGGAGCCCGGACTTGACATTTATCATTCCTTTCCACTGTCATGGGCCGCCTTCTTCTGTGGACGTCTTCTGTCACTGACTCCTCCACTCAGGGCGGAGGGAGGGATGGTGCTATGGTTTTACTCCCACTGACAACTTCTACCCGGGCCCTTTTATTATGGGACTTGTTTTCGCAATGGAGATCTCTGATACTTGCCATTTGAAAGGCACGAGAAAGAAGACAACAGCGCTGTAATGCATGCTGCACATTAGTGTAGGCAGCTAAATGTCACTGAACTACACCAGCTCACATCTATGCGGTGTAGGTTAAGACCACGAGAAGGCTTGACACAGTATAACTCAACATTCAGCGATGCTGGTCGCCACCGTGAGACAACTTGAATAGTGTCTCTCATAGACCTTCCAAATAGGAGCATTATGTGGTGTATCACAGTATATCCGCAGGATCTTGTGAAGAGACCACTCTGCATCATCATTTCATTCTACCTCAATGTGAACAGCTTTGTTTCACATCTTCATAAAACGCTTTCCTTCACCTTTGGCCTGAGGCTAGCATGGGATTATCCTCCGATGGTGTACTCCCACGTTTCTGCAATAACCTTGAAATTCATTCTCCTAAAATGGTGATCCATTGTCAGTCTCGATCTCTTCAGGTAACCCAAAAGTTGCCAGTAATTTCTTGAGTTTATATTTTAGATTCTTTAATGTTGTTGACACTACCAGTTCCACAGCAGGAAACTTGGGGGGATATTTACAACAAAATGTCGGAGCACAGTGTTACGTCAAAATTGGTAACACTGCGCTCTGACATCCTTAAAACTTAGGGATGCGCAGTATTTACAAAAATACGGGGCACCCCTGTGTTTCCCTAGCGCTGGTGCTAATAAAGATGCCTAGGGCCAGGGCAGGCACCCTTGCGCCATGTTGCAAGGGTGCCTGAGCTGCAGGGGCGATTGTTTTTGGGCAGGAGGGGACACCTTCCTGCACATAAACAATCTTGAAGGGCGATTTACTCTTTGTATGTGTCCTGCAGAATGCTGCGCACATGGAAAGAGCAAAAAATGAGGAGAAATTAATAATTTATCCTCGTATTGCCAGTCTAACATGGTCTTCGTTTTTGGCGCTGCCCCAGACTTGTAAATCTGGGGCAGCGTCAAAAAGCAATGAGTGTTGCAGCGGAACGCCCACTGCAACACCCATTGCATGCCCCTTTCACGCTAAGTGAAGTGTGAACAGGGGCCTTATTAACAAGACAGCGTTAAGCCACATTAAGTGGCATAACGCCGCTTTGTAAATAAGGAGAAGGGGATATCACCACCAGAATGCCGCTAAAAGTGACGTTGTGGTGGCAATATCCCCTTGTAAATAAGCCCCTTGTTGTGTGCGTCCATCTACACTAGAGCCTACCTTCCATCTGAAAACGGACAGAAGTCAGCACATATTTTGGTCCATGGTATGTTACATGGTTCTTCGGTGAGTTGGGGCCGGTTGCTCTACACCACTAGTTAACTGGCATGGCCATCAGCTCCACATGGCCATCTCCACCATCTTCTCCTTGCACAGAAACCACACATTCTCCATTAAATGATTCTTTATTTTAACAACACCTTGATATACTTAGTGTGCAAGCACAATTACTCTCTCTTGCAGGGAGGCAGGAATCAAAATCGTGTGTCCTCTCAACACCAGTCGATTCGCAATAGTGCTTAATTCTGATCTAACTCTCCAGAGCAGTGATAATGTCTGTTGATCAATCAAGATCAAAATCAAGATTCCCAATTATTATTTCTTCTAATTCTATTTTCAATTTGGCCACATCCATTACTCTTTCTCTCTCTAGGACCTGAGCATTCGTTCCAGGATTTTCAATCACTATTGGGGTGTCTTTACCTTTGAATCAGTCATCATGTTCTTGGGAGGTAAAACCTTATTGTTCTGATGGGGTATGAAGAATTATTTCTCCGCTATAGGTACCACTATTTGTACCAGGTGGTGAGTTCAAAAGAGACATGTCAGATGTTGGCGTTCCCATAGGCACCTTTACCCTAGGAGCACTGTAGTTCACCTTCGGAGGTACGTTTGGATTGGGCATGAAAAGTGCTGATGATCACTGAGGAAATCTCCTTGTTAGGTGAAACCCTGTCTGATTTAATGTAGGGTCTGCACTCGCGGCACATGAGGTATTCCCTTATGTCAGAACCATAGGAGTCTGAGGAATGGGTCTCATTGTCGAGCCCAATGAATTGCTAGCTATAGCATTCATTCCAGTAGGAACAGCCAAAGTATGTGTAGTATTTCTTGCTATTCCAGGTTTATACCAAGAAACTACAGGACCAATTGTAACAAGAACGATTAATGCATCTGGGGCATTTAGGGCATGTGAAGTTGAAGGGGCTGTCACTCCTGAACTCTCTTCCATCGGATCAGGATTCATATTTACTGGTGCCGTAGGCACATCAAAAGTCTCACTCATAAGTTCATTATTTACCCCACCAGTCTGGGTGACATTGTATGGAGGTGGACGGTTTAACAGTAATTCAGTTATAAAATCCTTACTGTCACTGTCCTCAGCTATGTTCTCTGTGTTTCCTCTTTCTTTTTTTTCTCATTTATGCGTTTATCTTTCCTTTCTTCCTTGCTTGTTAGTGCAGGATATAGTCTAGCTCCCTCAATCATGTCAGTTCTCCAAGATTTCTGTTCTGCATCCCATCTAGTCTCTGCACAAGTGCATATGGCTTTCTTGACCCTTCCTTGAAATCTCTCTTTGTCTAAGATGGGCCGTATGTTCCCAAGCAAGAAGGGCTTCGTATTATGCAGGTCGAGGAGGCGGTTTCATTTCATACAGCGTCCTCCTTAAATCCTCAATATTTTTATAATTTTATAATTAAATGTCCCATAACAAGGAAATGTTAATGCACCATCTTTCTCAGTGAGCTTATGCCATTGTGCGAGCCAAACACATGTGTGAAGACCCACGTCTAACGCCATAATATGACCTGGCGTGCCTTCAGGTGGTGCCTCTTCCCCTTTTCTAACAGGAACAGTCACATCTCCCTTCACTAGGCTCTTGTAATGCTCAAAAATATGAAATATTCACAAATTACTTTCATTGAAACCAGGGAATGATTTTTCACCCACAATTCTCTGTTCAGCAATTGCAACCAATTTCCTCGCAGCTCTCTATGATGTATTCAACCAATACCAGCGCAGCTTTACACCAACCGACCTATGCTGCGCAGCACCCTATGACATAAAGCTCACTTCTTACAGCAGCTCACCGTCCTTTACAATTTTCACAAGCGCATTCTCTAAGTAATTTACGCAAAACAATGCAAACAATTTCAACAACTAACTCTGTCTGCTCCTCTAAAGAAATTAAAGATTTTCACACACACAAGAAACAGTTTGGAGCAACACTTTCCTGTCTATTCTAACAGTCACTTCAAGTGAGACCTCGACCGGCGGGATATCACTCAGATTGATACAGTTATTTCCTATGCACTGAGATCAACTATACCAACCACATCTCACACTCACACAAAGATAAAGTCCCCATTTCAATAATGCTGTCGACGACGTCTTAAGACCAGCACCACAACATAGCAGACAACTACACCCAGTGTCTTCTATACTGTAACTTGACTTTTGTCTATTTATCCTGGGATCTTAGGCCTCGGCTGACCCGATAACCACTTCAACTTAAGCGCCACATTCACACATCAACTTAAATCATCTCCGCAGAACACGACACAGCCACTGCGCCATACCGAATCTAAGCATAAGCAATCGCAACGCGCAACCCTATTAATACTCACACTCCTTCGCTGCTACAAGTCGTTTCCGAACCGATGGAACTCCATCAATCCTTCGACCGAACCATGGGCATTTGGGTTTTAAACTGGGCTTAGGCAATTTCTAGATAGGACACTGTTGGAACCAGCAGTGTCTGGTTGGCTGAAGGGATGCCCCCAGCCAAGCAGAACTCGCACTACCATCAAGGGCAGGCGATTACACTCGCTGTATAACCTGTGCTCACTCTTGGGTAACTTGGCTCTGAGCAGTCAGGCTCACTAAAGAGTCAATGTGTAAAGCAAAGGCACAGCAGCCACTCATGATAAATACACTGAGTGTTATAAACGAGATTTCACACAGGATGTATGTAAAAATATTTATATTTAACACACATATTCAATCATTATAACATGAGCATCATATACGTGTGGGCATAAAACACATTCGAAAATATTACTAGGATTACTAGGCCCACTCATATTGTTATGGTATCACTATAATGCACACTGTGGACAATTCCTAATCTAACCCCCCCGCCCAATTGAGAGAGAGCACCCTTATGCGGTGCATGATATCAAAATTATACACATACACGAAAATAGAACACTTATTAGAAGCACTGCGAGCCAGAGCTACGCGGGAAAACCCAATGTCAGAAGGTATTGTGCTTTTGGCATCAATCAAAGTAAAAATCGGCCGGACACTATCATGAATCACAGGCAGTCCACACATGATCACTCCTACTCACCCACAGTCACTCCACACCACTACGCAGTGCAACAGGTATCAGCCAGTCTGTATGGCACGCTCTTACACATGCATACGTACTCAGTACCCTAATACGGTGCCACTGGTACCCAGCAGGTAAATGATTCACCCTCAGCAGCCTCCGTGACCCAAGTTTTCCTCCACACTCTAGTTCACCCCAATTGTCCTATACCCCTGGATGGAAGATAACCAACCCTGCCTCCCGGACACTGTGCTGCACGAGGCCCAAGTCACACTGTCTGGGTCCTCAGGAAGCAGGTGGGAATATGTAATAGTCTTAATTAAGAGGTTGCCGTAAACAATGGAGAGGTTAGCCACCACTCTGGAAGTTCACCCACAGGTCTCAAAACATAAAGGAGTCACGCAGTCTCTTGACCCGCTTCCAAACTGTCTCTGAAGCGTTTCTTCAACCCAGTCAATGTCTCTTACTACAACCTGGTGCCAAGGCGTCTTCTGGAGGGGCCAGGTGTGGAGAGGGCAGTTGGTCCGCCGCGATGAGGGTCAACAAGGGAACAACTGATGAATGGGGAGTAACACAGAGGAGCCTCTCAATAGGATGAGGTGCCCCGGTCGCTACACGATGATCCATGTCATGCCCAAGCAATCCAGGCACAGCACTTGGTGCGAGCTGAGCTGAGTCGCACCAAGCACTTCAGATTTCAAACATGATGAGTTGCAAATTCTGCAACTCCCGGGAAAGGAGGCATAATGACCGGTGTACGTTGGAATGGATTGCACCAGGCAATTCCGGACAGACACAGTGAAGAGATACAATTCTGCAACTCCCTGGAAAGGAGGCACCACGTCCAGAGCACAATGATACAGCTGCACTAGACCAGTCCGGTCACACACACAGGTGCAGGTTCAGCACAGCCACTTGAGGTAGAATGAGGCTCTACTCCGGGTACACCCCTGTTAGACTTGGCATCTTTTGGCGTGTTTCCACTGAGTTTTTGCTTTCTGACCTCCCCGTTTTGACTCTGTTTTTGCTGGCGTAGTGTTTCTGCGCACTTTCTCACTGCTGATCAGTGGTAAAGTGCAAGTGCTCCTGTGGTAAATTGTGTTATGGATTGGTGTTTCCATGATTGGATACTTGATTTACTTGTTTGTCCCTAGTAAAGTGCACTGAGTGTGCCAGGGCCTGTAAATCAAATGCTACTAGTGGTCCTGCAGCACTGATTGTGCCACCCACGTGAGTAGCCCTCAAAAGGTAACTCATACCTGCCATTGCAGAGTCTGCGTGCAGTTTATAACTGCCATGTCGACTTGGCCAGTGCACACACTTGCCAGTCCCTAACCTTCCCTTTTCTTACATGTCAGCCCCCCCTAAGGTAGGCCCAAGGTACCCCTGTGGGCAGGGTGCAGTGTATGTGAAAGGTAGGACATGCCCTGGTGTGTGTGGCATGTCCTGATAGTGAATTACGGCCAATTTTGTTTTTCACTATTGCAAGGTTACCTGTTCCCCATAGGACAGAATGGGGAGTTTGTTTATAACATCTTATAAACATAACTGGCCCGGGGAATTAGGTAGGAAAACAAAGTTTAGTATGCCTGAACTCAGAATCTAAAGATGCATCTTTTAGTGAAGGTGATTTTTACATTCTGTGTTTGAAAATACCACTTTTAGAAGGTAGGTATTTTCTTGCTCAGTCATCCCGTGTACCTCTGCTGGAATGTGGATTGCCTGTCTGGGTTTTGGATGACAGAAGGCTGGGGAGCAGGAGTGGCTCCAGATAGTCTAGGTGGGTCACAAAAGGGCTGAACAGACCTGGGCTGCAATTGGGGAAGGGGGGAGGAGATTTCCTTGCACCTCAAAGGGCCTGGTCTGCCTCTGACAATGCCGTCTCCACCTCCTGCCAGGAAGTCAGACCAGAGAAGGCAGAACTGGTTCTGGCTGGGCACAGACACTCTCTGCCTAAGAGATCAAAGGATTTTGGGATATAAAAACTGGGGCCAAGACCCCTGAATTTTAGAACTCTTTTGGACCAAGAAGACTGCCAAGAAGAAGAGCTGGAGAAGCTGTGAGGAGGAACTACCACTTTGCTGTGTGCTTTGCTGTGTTGGCCTGCAGTGGCTGCTTCTGTCTAGGGCAGTGAAAGGACTGGACTGGACTTTCTGCAATCTACTTTTGTGAGTTTCTCCAAGGGCTTGAGGTAGAGCTTGCCCCTGTTCAAGAAGTCTCAGGAACAGCAAAGACTTCAAGCTCTTCTGCCATCAGCACTGGGGACTGTGTGTTTTGTGCTGCAACAGAAGAAAAAGCAACCTGACGACGTCGACGACGCCACTGCCGACTCCGTGCCCTGAAGGCACCGCATAGGGCACCGCCTCAATGCCGCACCGCGACCCTGGTCTCACCAACGCCGCCTGCTGACGCCGCCACCAAGCCGCTGCTCGCACCGCGACCTGTGGGCACCGCACTCCGCACCGCCTCGCTTCACGACGACGCCTTGGCCTCCCCGACGACGACGCTCCATGCCGAAGTCAACGCCGCTGCTTGCACCGTGGTGCGAGGGCACTGCTCGTAAAGTTACACGATGCACCACCCTCATCCCGCACCGCAGCCTTGGCCTACCGAAGCCGGCGCCATCGACTCCAGACGACAGCGCTCCAGCAACGACGATGCCGCTGCTTGCACCGCGACCTGCCAGCACCGCGACGAGCACCGCATTCACTTCGCACCGCGACCCTGGTCTCACCGACGACGCCATCTGATGCCGCCACCGAGCCGCTGCTCGCACCGCGACCTGAGGGCACCGCACGCCGCACCGCTGCACTTCGCCCCGCAGCACCGGACGCCTGCCGACACCAGCGCTCCTGACTTCAACAGAGAGGAGTTCGATCTGCAACACGTGTGACTTCGAGGGCCCCGACGACTCCTGCACCGACCTCCGGAACCGACGCCTGCGGACGCCGTGCTTTCGGAAGCTCAACAAGAGGTCGCCAACGCCCTGGATTTCTAAAAGGTACTGTTTGCGGGTCTTCCCGACACCGTAGCTGGCCCGCGACGCCGCGGTCAGCCAGAACTGTTTGGATTTGTTTGTTCACGACACCGTGATAGCCCCGGACGGAGCTATCGACTTCAAGGAACTGTTTTTCAAGGTTATTTTGATAACTGAAGATTTCTAAGTACTGTATCGTGGATTTTTATCGTTTTTGGTCTTGTCTTAAGTATATAAAAATATTGGATATTTTTCTAAACTGGTGTGGTGTCCTTTTGTAGTGCTTACACTGTATTACTGTTGGTTATGTTCAAATGCTTTGCACACTGCCTCTGAGATAAGCCTGACTGCTCGTGCCAAGCTACCAAGGGAGTGAGCCGGGGCTATTTTAGGAGTGTAACTCCCTTATCCTGACTAGAGTGGTGCTTTCTGCCTGGCTTTGGCACATGCCCTAGCCTACCAAAAATCCCATTTCTAACATTGGTTGTCAGCGGTGAGGATAGGACTTGCGTTTGCACTTGACTTTCAGTGATTGGTGTGCACTACTACCATATCGCAGACCATTACGTGCCACATACTGGTTCTTTTTCTTTTTGGCCTATTTTTTGATCTTGCCAGTTTGATCTTGCTACTTCATCATGCCTGAATCAAGAGCATCATCTGTTGCATCCCTGGAAATTGCCTTTGAGGAGGATAGGTTGGAATCCTACAATGTTAGGGAATTGAAATCAATTTGCAAAAACCTAAAAGTCCAAGTCAGAGGCCTCACGAGGAAGGAAGAGCTACAAAAGGCGCTGAGGGCCTGGGTAGCAGCCAGACATGCCAGCGAGCAGTCTGGTGATCTCAGTGGAGAGGCGGAGGTGCCTATTCCTAGGGTGGATGTGCTTTTGGGAGGGGGGGAACCCTCCAGGCCAGGCAGCAGTGGCCTACCCAGGAGAGCTGGAGGACAGGCGGGAAGCAAGGAGAGTTGCAGTAGAACTGGAGAAGCTTAAGTTAGCCATGGAAGAGAAAAGGATGATGTTAGAGCATGAGTTCAGGATAAAGGAGCTGGATCAGAGGAGTAGAGCCAGCTCAGATGGTGGCAGCAACCAGTCAAGACAGGCAGACAGGATTGTGCACATCCCTAAGAATGTAGGCAAAGAATTCAAGAAGGGGGATGACATCCAAAGGTGGTTTCAGGGTTACGAGGCAGCGATACACATGAATGGGGTCCCTGAGGAGAATTGGGGAGCAGGATTGTGGCCTCTCTTCCCAGAAGAAGCAAGGGATACTTTAATAGCTTTGGGTAAGGGGTATCACCTCACCTATCCAGACATGAAGGACGCCCTTCTCACTAAGTATGGTCTCACTCCTGAAAAGTACAGGGATCAGTTCAGGTCCAATAAGAAGTCCGATGCCAACACTTGGTTGGAATGTGTAGATATGTTTTGCAGGTCACTGGATGGCTGGGTGAAGGGCAGTAATGTGACAGATTTTCAGGGGCTCTACAATTTGATTGCATGGGAGCACTTGTCTAGTCTATGTTTTGCAGATCTGCGCCAGCACCTAGTTGATAGTAAGCTGACTGACCCCAGGAAGCTTGCTATGGAGGCGGACCGCTGGGTGAGTACCAGGGTCCACAGGAAAGCGTATGGGGGAGACTCAGCCAAAGGTGGGCAGGGTCCCCAGCAGAAAAGTGGGGGGGACAAGGGTGAAACACCGGAGTTCTCTAAAGGGCCCCAAACTAACACCCAGGGTAAAGGTTCCCATCCCCCAGGAGATAAGAAACAATGGGTCTCATCAGGAAAGCCTGCTGAGACCGGCCCCCACAAGTGTTTTGCATGTGACAAGGTCGGTCACATGGAGGGGGACCCCAAGTACCCTAAGGGGGCACAGCCACCCACCGGTGGGCAGTCCAAGGTGTTGGCTAGTGTAGCGCTTGGGGAGGAGGAGTACCCACAGGAGGGTGGGGACCCCGCAGAAATGACCCTCGTCTCACTAGGGGACAGTGAGATGGTCCCAGGAAACCTGGTGCCCCCTAACACAAAGAAATACAGCACCTGGGTGACCATCAATGGGAAAAGGGTAGAGGCTCTCAGAGATACTGGAGCCAGTGTGACCTCAGTCCGGTGTCACCGGGTCTCTGAGAAGCAGGTAGTCCCCGGGGAATTCTACCAAGTAATTGCGGTGGACAATTCAGAGCACCAGTGTCTGGTGGCGCAGGTTCCCTTCGAGTGGGGGGGGGTCTCAGGTCCCTTGAGGGTGTTTGTGAGCCCTTCCATGCCTGTAAATTGTCTGCTAGGTAACGACCTGGAGCAGTCCTTATGGAAGGATGTTGAGCTCAGGTCTCACTTGGAGATGCTTGGGTTGCCAGAGTGGGCATGCGTGTCCACTCGGTCAATGGCGGCCAGAGAGGGTGATCAAGAGGACGTGGAGCCTGAAACAGTGGCCCAAGTCCCTGCCAAGAGAAAGGGCAAGGGGCGCGGGAAATCGGCCCCTGAAGTTCCCACGGACCGGGAGGAGGCTGACCTTGAGGGGAACGCCCCGGTGTCTACAGGGGAGCAGGTAGCTGAACTGGGGGACATCTCTGAGCTGACCCATTGGCGGCAAGAAGGGGGTCCCACCAGGGAGGAATTCTGCAAGGAGCAGAAGGAGTGCCCTTGTCTGGAGGGTCTGCAGCGCCAGGCTGCAGACCAGGCAGCTGGTGATCAGTCCGGATCACATTGGATCTACTGGGAGAATGATCTCCTGTACAGTGAGCCTAAGGTCGCTGAGCCTGGGTCAGCCCGTGTGCTGGTGGTGCCCCAGCGCTTCAGGACCTTCCTACTGGGTCTGGCTCATGACGTGCCTTTGGCAGGACATTTGGGGCAGGACAAGACCTGTGACAGGCTTGTCACCCACTTCTTCTGGCCCCAAATGCGAAGGCAGTCAGATGGACATTGCAGGTCTTGCCAAACTTGCCAGGCAAGTGGTAAGAGTGGGAGGAAGGTCAAAGCTCCTCTCCAACCTTTTCCAGTGGTTGGAACGCCCTTTGAAAGGGTAGGGATGGACATTGTGGGGCCACTGGATCCCAAGACAGCCATGGGCAACAGGTACATCCTGGTCTTGGTGGACCATGGCACCCGGTACCCGGAGGCAATCCCTCTCAGGACAACAACGGCGCCAGTGGTGGGTCGGACGTTAAGGGGGATCTTTTCCCGAGTGGGGTTCCCCAGAGAGGTGGTTTCTGACAGGGGGACCAATTTCATATCCAAGTATATGACATCCCTGTGGAAGGAGTGTGGTGTAACCTACAAGTTCACCACCCCTTACCACCCACAAGGTAACGGTCTGGTGGAGAGATTCAACCAGACCTTGAAGGAGCATGATTAAGGGTCTAACAGAACCCATGAGGCGTAAGTGGGACGTCCTCTTGCCGTGCCTTCTCTTTGCATACAGGGAGGTACCACAGAAGTCTCTTGGGTTCAGTCCCTTTGAGCTTCTGTATGGTCACCCTGTGAGAGGACCTCTGAGTTTGGTGAAGGAAGGCTGGGAGGCAGCTCCCACGAAGGCTCCCCAGGATGTGTTTAGTTACATGCTGGCCTTCAGAAACCAAACTGCCCGCTTCAGGAAACTCGTGCAGGCGAACCTAGAAGCAAGCCAGGAAGAAATGAGGAAGTGGTATGACCAGAATGCCACTCTGGTCAAATTTCAACCTGGGCAAAAAGTATGGGTCATGGCCCCAGTGGAACCTTGTGCCATGCAGGACAAGTGGACTGGGCCATTTGAGGTGGTGGAGCGCAAAAGTGATGTCACCTACCTGGTGGATTTGCGGGCTCCAAGGAACCCTTTGAGGGTCCTCCACGTGAACCGCCTCAAGCCCCACTTCGAGAGGTCCGAAGTGAGCATGCTCTTGGCGACAGATGATGGGGTGGAAGAGGAGAGTGAACCTCTCCCTGACCTCCTGTCTACCAAGGAGCGCGATGGGTCAGTGGAAGGTGTGATCCTCTCCCCTACACTGCCTCCAGAGCAGCAGAGCGACTGTCACCAGTTGTTGGGACAGTTTGCCCCACTGTTCTCCCTGACCCTAGGTGTTACTCACTGGTGTACCCATGACGTGGACACCGGTGACAGCCCTCCTGTGAAGCACAAGATTTACAGGTTGACTGACCGGGTCAAGGCCAGCATTAAAGAGGAGGTCTCTAAGATGTTGGCGTTAGGGGTGATCGAGCCTTCCAACAGTCCTTGGTCCAGCCCAGTGGTCTTGGTCCCAAAGGCTGCTGCACCCGGTGCCACTCCAGAACTGCGGTTTTGTGTGGACTACCGTGGGCTCAATGCCGTCAAGAAGGACTGACGCACACCCCATCCCCAGAGCTGATGAGCTCATTGATCGGTTGGGAGCTGCCAAGTTCCTCAGCACGTTTGATTTAACATCTGGGTACTGGCAGATTGCCTTAACCGATGGGGCCAAGGAGAGGTCAGCATTTTCAACCCCAGAAGGACATTACCAGTTCCGGGTGATGCCCTTTGGGTTGAAGAATGCCCCTGCCACCTTTCAGAGGTTGGTCAACCAAGTGTTGGCTGGACTGGAGGATTTCAGTGCCGCCTACCTGGATGACATCGCAGTGTTCAGTTCCAGCTGGGAAGAACACTTGCAGTACCTCGGTGAAGTGTTGAAGGCGCTGCAGAGGGCAGGCCTCGCGATCAAGGCCAGTAAGTGCCAGACCGGGCAGGGTTCGGTGGTGTACTTGGGACGCCAGGTAGGAAGCGGCCAGGTGGCGCCCCTACAACCCAAGATTGACACCATTCTGGCTTGGGAGCCCCCCAAGACCCAGACAGAGGTGAGGGCCTTCTTAGGACTCACCGGGTACTACGGGAGGTTTGGTAAGGGGTATGGCACCATTGTTGCCCCCTTAACAGAGCTGACTTCCAGGAAGCAGCCCAAGAAGGTGATCTGGACTGAGTCCCGCCAGAAGGCTTTTGATGCCCTGAAGGCCGCCATGTGCACGGCACCCGTGCTCAAGGCCCCCGACTCCTCCAAGGAATTTGTCGTGCAGACTGACGCTTCACAGCATGGAGTGGGAGTGGTGCTCTCACAACTAAACGAAGAGGGCCTAGACCAGCCTGTAGTCTTCCTTAGCCGGAGACTACTCCCCAGGGAACAGAGGTGGAGTGCCATAGAAAGGGAAGCTTTAGCTGTGGTCTGGGCACTGAAGAAGCTGAGACCATACCTGTTTGGGACTCACTTCCGGGTTCAGACAGGCCACAGGCCCCTCAGATGGTTGATGCAAATGAGGGGTGAGAATCCAAAACTGCTGAGGTGGTCCATCTTCCTACTGGGAATGGACTTTACGGTGGAACACCATCCTGGCACAGAACACGCCAATTCAGATGGTCTGTCCAGTTTCTTCCGCCTTAGTGAAGAGAACTCCCAGGAGGGTGGGTAGTTCTCCCTACTTTCAGCTGGAGGGGACATGTGTTAGACTTGGCATCTTTTGGCGTGTTTCCCCTGAGTTTTTGCTTTCTGACCTCCCGATTTTGAATCTGTTTTTGCTGGCGTAGTGTTTCTGCGCACTTTTCTCACTGCTGATCAATGGTAAAGTGCAAGTGCTCCTGTGGTAAATTGTGTTATGGATTGGTGTTTCCATGATTGGATACTTGATTTACTTGTTAGTCCCTAGTAAAGTGCACTGAGTGTGCCAGGGCCTGTAAATCAAATGCTACTAGTGGGCCTGCAGCACTGATTGTGCAACCCATGTGAGTAGCCCTGAAAAGGTAACTCAGACCTGCCATTGCAGAGTCTGCGCGCAGTTTGTAACTGCCATGTCGACTTGGCCAGTGCACACACTTGCCAGTCCCTAACCTTCCCTTTTCTTACATGTCAGCCACCCTAAGGTAGGCCCAAGGTACCCCTGTGGGCAGGGTGCAGTGTATGTGAAAGGTAGGACATGCCCTGGTGTGTGTGGCATGTCCTGATAGTGAATTATGGCCAATTTCGTTTTTCACCATTGCAAGGCTACCTGTTCCCCATAGGACAGAATGGGGAGTTTGTTTATAACATCTTATAAACATAACTGGCCCGGGGAATTAGGTTGGAAAACAAAGTTTAGTATGACTGAACTCAGAATCTAAAGATGCATCTTTTAGTGAAGGTGATTTTTACATTCCGTGTTTGAAAATACCACTTTTAGAAGGTAGGTATTTTCTTGCTCAGTCATCCCATGTGCCTCTGCTGGAATGTGGATTGCCTGTCTGGGTTTTGGATGACAGAAGGCTGGGGAGCAGGAGTGGCTCCAGATAGTCTAGGTGGGTCACGAAAGGGCTGAACAGACCTGGGCTGCAATTGGGGAAGGGGGGGGGGGAGATTTCCTTGCACCTCAAAGGGCCTCGTCTGCCTCTGACAATGCCGTCTCCACCTCCTGCCAGGAAGTCACACCAGAGAAGGCAGAACTGGTTCTGGCTGGGCACAGACACTCTCTGCCTAAGAGATCAAAGGATTTTGGGATATAAATACTGGGGCCCAGACCCCTGAATTTTAGAACTCTTTTGGACCAAGAAGACTGCCAAGAAGAAGAGCTGGAGAAGCTGTGAGGAGGAACTACCACTCTGCTGTGTGCTTTGCTGTGTTGGCCTGCAGTGGCTGCTTCTGTCTTGGGCAGTGAAAGAACTGGACTGGACTTGACTTTCTGCAATCTACTTTTGTGAGTTTCTCCAAGGGCTTGAGGTAGAGCTTGCCCCCTGTTCAAGAAGTCTCAGGAACAGCAAAGACTTCAAGCTCTTCTGCCCTCAGCACTGGGGACTGTGTGTTTTGTGCTGCAACAGAAGAAAAAGCAACCTGACGATGTCGACGACGCCGCTGCCGACTCCGTGTCCTGAAGGCACCGCAGAGGGCACCGCCGCAACGCCACACCGCGACCCTGGTCTCGCTGACGATGCCTGCTGATGCTGCCACTGAGCCGCTGCTCGCACCGCGACCTGTGGGCACCGCACTCTGCACCGCCTCGCTTCACGACGATGCCATGGCCTCCCCAACGACGCCGCTCCACGTCAAAGTCGACGCCGCTGCTTGCACCGTGGTTCGAGGGCACCGCTCATAAAGTTACACGACGCACCACCCTCATCCCGCACCGCAGCCTTGGCCTACCGATGCCGGCGCCATTGACTCCAGACGACAGCGCTCCAGCAATGACGACGACGCTGCTTGCACCGCGACCTGCCAGCACCGCGACGAGCACCGCATTCACTTCGCACCGCAACCCTGGTCTCACCGACGACGCCATCTGACGCCACCACCGAGCCGCTGCTCGCACTGCCACCTGAGGGCGCCGCACCGCTGCACTTCGCCCCGCAGCACCCGACGCCTGACGACGCCAGCACTCCTGACTTCAACAGAGAGGAGTTCGATCTGCAACACGTGTGACTTCGAGGGCCCCGACGACTCCTGCACCGACCTCCGGAACCGACGTCTGCGGATGCCGTGCTTTCGGAAGCTCAACAAGAGGTCGCTGACGTCCTGCATTTCTAAAAGATACTGTTTGCGGGTCTTCCCGACACCGTAGCTGGCCCGCGACGCCGCGGTCAGCCAGAACTGTTTGGATTTGTTTGTTCGCCGTGATAGCGCCGGACAGAGCTATCGACTTCAAGGAACTGTTTTTCAAGGTTATTTTGATAACTGAAGATTTCTAAGTACTGTATTGTGGATTTTTATAGTTTTTCGTCTTGTCTTAAGTATATAAAAATATTGGATATTTTTCTAAATTGGTGTGGTGTCCTTTTGTAATGCTTACACTGTATTACTGTTCGTGGAGCTTTAAGTACTTTAACAGCTTACAATTCAGTTGTGGATCTAACGGGTTAAAGCTTTGTATAATGGCCGCCCTACATGTCCTGATCCCTCTTAATTTAAAATCAGCCCTTAATAAAGTGATGCATGCAGTACATAAATATGGGCATATACAAATCAAGTGAATAAAAGCCTTCTTTTTTTTACCACAAAGTCGGCATGTTGTGGGGCCGTTGCGTTTCCAGCTAGGTTGGTCTGCTGTTGTTGGTAGCTGGCCAAACCGAAGTGCCATCAAGCATTTCTTTAAGAGTACAGAAAGTGTAATCTTTCAGTTTTCTCCACAACTGGTGTCGGTTTACACAGTCAAATGCTGCCTTTAGATCTATAAAACAGAGATGTAATTTTTGTTTTTTCCTTTTGCATTTGTCAGCTATTAACGAGACCGCAAGTATATTTGTTGTTGTTCCGGTCCCTTTCTTAAATCCGGTCTGATTAGTCAGGATCAGGTTGTGCTTGTCTGACCCCTCGATCAGGTCTGCCAGGATCATTGATGCATAATACTTTGCTTCTACATTGAGTAGTGCTATAAGCCTGTAGTTTGCCAGATTTGATCGGTCTCCACCTTTGTAGATTGAATTTATTTTGGAACCTAGCCAGTTAGGTGGTAAGCAGCCTAGCAGTTCCACTTCTTTGAATAATGTAGATAGATGAGTGCCCCAGAATGTCATGTCCCATTTAAAAATGGCCTGGGGAATGCCATTTGGGCCTGGTGCTCCATTACTTTTTCCTCTCCCTATTGTATTTATAACATCTTAAGTTAGGAAGGTTGGAACGAGGTGTTATCTGCGATGGGGTTGCTTTTTCTTACCGCACCCTGATTTGCCAGTTTTTCAGTTCTTTCGTCGTTGGCGTGTTTAAATGGTTGTTCCATTTGCAGAGTTGATGAAGATTCGGCCAGTATATCCCCCTCAAACCTTCTGGCCAAGAAATCTTCCGAGGTTTTCTCCTGAACATTCAAGATGTTTAAAACTTTCATTAGCCTGCTCAGATTGTTGACTAGATCCCAGAAGGAACTCGAGTTTGTTTGTTTAGTGTTGAACACTAGTTTTGTCCATTGTCCGTTCTGTTTTCTTTTCTCTTCCCATAATTGTCTTTTGTATTCTTTCCTCAACTGGCGTATGTTTTCTCATTGAACTTGATCATTATCTGTCGTTTTAGAGTTCCTGACAGCTTTTCTCAGTTCTCGTTTCAGCATTTGCACTTTCCATGGGGAAGTATTGTTTTCCTTCCCTGGTTTCCTCCTGGGGCAGCCTGATATTAATGATGTCAGTTTTGTTGTGAGCTCTGTCCAGGAAGTTATAGAGTTGGTGTTTTTGCAGCAACTAGAAACTGCTAAATCCTTTATTGTACTATTCAGATCCTGTAGCGAGGCATTAGTCCACGTCAGACGTTTTGGATTTATCGAGTTTGTGACGCCTTCCAATGTCAGGATGTTAATATGCCTTCTGGGGGTTAGCCCGCAATGTATATGTTGGTGAGTGTGATCGCTTAGGGTCTTAAAAATCAGGGAGTTTCCATAAAGGAAATTAGAACATGGCAAGGGAAAATCCCCTAAAGCATCTTTTGAAAAAGGGTTCTGAAGTCTAACTGGGTGAACACTAAGTTATAACACCCAAAAGTCTTCTAGGTAACACCCCTTTGTACGCATCATCAGGGGTCCATTTTTCTTGCCCATTTCTCATGTTGCTGACGGCAACATCAGGCAAAAAATCTCACACTGAACATGGGAACGACATCTCCTTCTCACGCAGAGATTAGATCGCAACATTGCAGTGGCGGCTTCTCCACTATGGCGGAGGAGCGTCGCACCTCTGCTTTTAAGCAGTGTGAAGAAGAAACATAAAATGATAATAACTTCAAGTTATTATCATTCTATGCTTCATGCTGCTTTGCGGGTGGGCGGGGGGGGCTGCTCTGCTCTTGGAGCAGGGATGGGGAGGATTGGTTTGCCCACTCTTAAGTGCGCAATGACTGTGTGGTCGTCCCTCTTGGGCTGCCCAAACCATTCATGCGCACTATCCCTGTTCTCCATGCAGGCTGCATTACAGCCTGTGTGGAGAACAAGCCCAGGCTCCCATTCCCTGGTTGAGCGTCGAACCAGGACGCTCTAAACCAATCACAACGGTGAACTGCAGCATTGTGCAGCATTGTGATTGGTCAGGGGAGCCTGGGTACTTACCTTCTATCGCTAGGACAGCAACGTATCAATTCTCAAACTAACAATGCATGTGAATGCATGCAAGATATGTCTATTTAGCAGAAAATGAAAGTATGGTGAAATACAGGCCTAGTCAGGACAAGTTAAAGCATTAACTCAATAGTGCACATTTAATATGTGTGTGCACATTTAAACACAAATGAATATACGTTTCTAGTGCATTCGATTCACATTGCATGCAACATACAGTAAATCTTTAAAATAATCACGTGTAAGTATGGCTAGGATTCAGTACTACACTTAAATTAAATATATGTATAACATTAGTGCACACATTACATAAATTCTTTATCGTTTTAAGTGAAATCACATTCTACATATCTGAGGATGGTTTCTATTTAGTTTGCTAATCAATAAATGTCATTCAAGGTATTAAAGCACACATTATGGAAGTCGAATTTCATCTTTATAGTAAGAGCATTATCTACCAAGTAAGGACGGTTTATTTCTTGAAGACTTCAAATAATATATCAATCAGTTAGGGTAAAACACACAATATGATATCCTTTAATCCTACGGTGAATGCACTCTTTAATAATGATGTCAAGTGCAACACTTACATTAGTCGCTAAACCACACAAGAAATGTGCTAGGTGCACATTCATGTCATGTATCTATTAAATATTTGTGATGTATTTGTAATGTATAGAGGGTGCACAATTTTGCGCTGAACCAAAGTGAATGAGCAAATATGGAGACATTCTTACAATGGCTCAACATTTCTAACAGAGCTCCAGAACTAATATTCCTGATCACAAGCAAGGACATGTTTATGCTTTTTATTTATAACATGCACAAATACAGAGCTTTTTGATAGTACAGAAAAATAATCACAACTAAAATCGGATGCATGCAGAGACGCCAGTCATAGAAAAATGATGAAGGAGAAACCTAATTATTAAAAATGATGTGGCCAGGTGTTCAGGAAGTTTATACAAGTATTTAAATAAGTCTCTGCACACATATTGGAAGGAAGAGATTTCCATATTTTGGCAGCTGCAATGGAGAAGAATTTGCCTCCAAAGATTACTGTTCTAACCCACCTCCACATTCTCTAAAACGTAAATATACATGACAGACACAAGAGGAATTCATAGCTACCGAATGGTAGCCTGGAGTTTCAATGGACTCAAAAACGAAATAAAACCTGGTATGGTGCAACAATATGTTAAACACTATTCACCTGATGTCCTCCTACTGCAGGAGACATCTCCTTGGTACGAAATGCCGCTTCCTACGCAGATCTGGTTATTTCAGCATTTTTCATGCCGACCTAAGTAACGGATCCAGGGGGGTTAGCAATTTTGCCTAAAAAGTAATTCCTTGTGGCAGTCAGTCAGATCAACAATGTTGTTTCGGGCAAAGTTTAGGGTAGAAAATTATTGTTCCTAAGTGTCTCTGCCCCACCCGCACTGATATAAAAAGTATTAGAAGATCCTACAAAAGTATTGACAGAACTTCCACACAGACCAACGACGATTGGGGCGACTCTAACGCGATTATGGACAGGTCTGTAAATACTTACACCGCTAAGTCTGCTGGGATACAAAGCAACAAACTATTAATAGAATGAGCTCAATATCTAGGCCTGATGGATATACAGCTTATTTGGCATATTCATGAGAAGATATACACATATTACTCCTCACAATACGAAGTCCTCTCCAGGTTAGACTGCATATTCACACCAGTTACCGACCTGTGAAGGAGCCTGCAATTTGCCCAGAAGCCTTCAGCTCCATCCCCAGTAGAAGTCTCACTTGGGACATCTAGAAATAACACTCAGTAAACATTGAGGCTAAATCCATAGTGTATTGTAAACTAAAGAAGATACCTCCATAAAGAAATTTGTTTATATTGTTACATTAAAACATTGGAATGTTGGGAGCTCCATTGAAGCCAATGAAGATGGCCGGTGTAAGCTTTCTGCTCCAACATTTCAATGATTGTCTTTCTATTTCTCACTTTTTAATTTAGAAAATTCTACCCTCAGTGGGTGGAATGTTCTAGTAGCCTTTAAGTCCTTCTGCCTCGGGCTATACCAGTTGTTAAAGGCCCTCTCGTGTTATAGGCCAGAGCTGCAGCCTTTAACAACTGGTATATCCCTCAGCAGCAGACTATAAGGATATATGAATA
The DNA here is from genome assembly GCA_963921515.1 of Calotriton arnoldi. NCBI lineage: Eukaryota > Metazoa > Chordata > Amphibia > Caudata > Salamandridae > Calotriton > Calotriton arnoldi. The sequence goes on along the minus strand of CAWUFW010002453.1, from coordinate 1,215,879 downwards.
GCCATTCTGCCATGTCCGCTCTCTGCATGTGGGTCTCTCCAAGCCAACATAAGAGGCAAATAAATGTTACCGTTCTCACTTTGGGAAAAATAAAGAGGGCTTTATAAGCAAACTGTTTAGATATGTTAAGATGCTAAAAAACTACCTTTAAGCCGAAAACATTAGTGGATTTCTAGAGTACAGCTTTTTGGACAATGGTCAACATTGTAAAAGAGACTCAAAGAGGAGCCAATGAAGAGATGTCAGCATCTGGAGAAGCTTTTCTGGAGCATTCATGTATATAGAATTTGCATACTCAAGCTTTCACTGAATTGCACTGTTATAACTGGCATCTATAGGCTGGTGCCAATAGTAGGAAAATCTTTTTAGGTGTCAGGGTTAACTAAAACAGACATTTGACATTCTAGCTAACATCCATAAGGATAACAAGATACTGAATGATTTGCAATGAGGATGGTGGAGGTCTGCGTTTTATGGCCAAAGGATGTTTTCTCAGGCAGTGATAGCTGGAGGAGTATGCAGGATTTTCATCTTGGAAAGATTCAGTTTAAGGAAGTTAGAAGACATCCAGCACCTGGTGATGGCCAGACGATTGGCCAAGACAAATTAGATCTTGATTAGAGGGTTCCATGCCAGGTGGGTTAGGCAAAATATGAACTGTGTCATCTGCGTACATGTAAAATCGAGCAGCTAGCTGATGAAGTAATGACATGTACTGATTAAACACAAAAGAGGAAGTACAGTGGTCCATCATCTCAGAAGAATGGTTGTAAAGCCACGGTTTGGTCTCTCCTTGTCAGAAAGAATATAATCAATCCTAAGACTAGGTTGGCATACCTTGCTTCTAACAAGGTTTTAATCAGAATATTGTGGTCGAAGGTGAGAAAGCTCTGATAGTTCTAGAAAGATCAGATCCCTGACACCATCGGCATTAACAAGTCTCTGGAGGTCTAGAGCCAACATAAATTAGATATATCTAAAACACATTGCATGCAAACATAATCTTTCATGGAGGAGATGCAGTTCTCCTTGGAACATGGTGCCCAGGAGCGTAATCTATCAGTAGAACTCTCCAAAACATTTTACCCTGAGCACACAGGACAATTTGTTCAACCCTTGATCTCACCAGATGAGTTGTGGTCTACTGGTTATTTGCAGATTTCGGTGTAAAGAGTCCTGCATATAAATCGTGGCTTCTCCACTCCTCGACTGAATTGTCTGATCTTAAGCGAATCACTGCTGGCCTATACCTCACCTGTTTCATTTTATTGAGAATGCCTAGAAGCAATTCAGTTTGCTGTGTGTGGTTCTCTACAAACAAAATCATTAAGAATAAGACATTAGCAAATTAGAAGTCCCAAAACATAAGATCGTGTGCAAGATGGAAGCCGTTAGGGCATATTAATGATTAGTTTGGAATACTTACTGCATTGATGTTCTTGTTTTGACAGTTTAAGTATGTTTATTTAACTAAATTCCTTTCCGATTAGATGAGAGTAACAAAGAAGCTGAGAAAACAGCTGGAGATTGATGTTTACATACTTATGACTCTTACAGATTGCTTTAGAGTATTACATGGCAAAATGGCGTTCAAAGTGTCTTGCATTTAAGGGAAAATTAGTGTTTTTTCTCTCACATAAATGCTAAAATAAACTTGGAGGTATAATGTTATCATAGCTCCGTTTGAGTTTTGGTAATTTAATTTTCAGTGATCAAAGTTTTCCTTTCTTGTAAATAAATAAAACGTGTTTCTTTGATTATCACTGTAGCAAGTACTGGTGCACATTTCTTTGCGCCCTACGTTTAGCTAAAGTTTTACCAAAACAAAGACAGTCACATTCGGCAAAAGAGCTTTTTCCAATAGCTTTGGCCAAAGCCTGGCTTGATCTTCCATTATCCTGGTGCCAGGAACCTACTTTATTAAGCGTCTTTTAGAAACCCAAGAACTCGCTTTTTGATTAATGATCCTCCTGCCTCACATGGCTCTTTTCTTTAGATGTTATGTTTTTGGCCTGTTCGTTCTGAATTTTTCGGTTTTAGCAGTTATGTTTTTCTATAGTGCCAAGAAGCTCTTGCATACTCTGCGCTTCATAAATAAACACATAAAATAAGGGCCAGTTTTAACCCCTTAAGTGTTAAGGCTTCCCCCACTAAATGCAGAGCCCTTTTTATATTCTGACTTGACAGCGCAGCTGTTGTCAGACAATTATGTGAGCATCACTAGAGAGGAGCTTTGGCTCTTCCTACATGATGAAAACCAGGGGTACGTGTTTTGATTGATTGGACAGAAGATATTTACTTCCACAAAAAACGTGTTTGCCCTCAACGCAGCTAGATCATTTTGTTTATTTACCCAGCTGCCTAAGCTTCAACTTTCAGGGGCACATACGACATTGGAATGCTAATAAAGTTTCTTAGATAACTAGATAATTTATGCTGTTTTTTTCCTCTGGCAGCAGCACAGGTGGGAGGAGGGCAGTTTTAACCTACATGGATTTTTAAGTCTGGTATAGTGTAGTTCCTATTTCCCTAATAGGCTCTGCGCATTGGAATAATATACCCTATAGGTTTGACATAGGACTGAGGTCAGTATGTCCCTATCGAGTATATTAAACTTAATTACTTTGTACCAGCTAACTCAGAGGCCACTAGAAACTCCTTGTAAACAAGAAGGGAGTAGTTTCTGGCAACTGCATGAACATGACACCTTTGTTTCCCTTTAGAATCGGAACACTCTCAGAATCGTGGAAACAACAGATAACAGTTTCACTCAGCTAATCGTGCATGCTTAGTTTCTTCAGAGTTACACAGAAAGAATAGACGGGCGTTTCAATAAAAGGATTTATTGAACAGTCTTGTTTCTCGTGTAAGAGATATGAGCTGTTATAATCGTAAGACAGTATGCGAGATATATAATGTACAGCGTAAGCAGTAGAAAGAAATAATACTGCACTAGCATTATCTTTTAGCTATGACACATATATTCATATACATAAATAACATAAGCTAAAAATGCGAGTACTCATAAGATGCTTCTCTAACTAGTTCTACCCCAGTGTACCTAACCTAAGTGTAGTGCAAGGTAAGAAGTAGGTGATGTATTATATAGTATGGTATGCTATAGTCTAGTATGCCAAGTCTGGTATGCCAAGTCTGGTGTGCCAAGTCTGGTATGCCAAGAGTCCCTCTAGGTTCTAGTCAGCTCCATACCTTGAGAATGAAAGAGGTGGGAATCTCTTTCCGGGTCTCGAACTCTAACACCCCGCGAAGGGAGTCAGAACACTGGAAGCTGGATTCTCTGCGAGCAGGGATGACAGCGTCTCTTGTCAGTGCGTCAGGCCCAGACACGGGCTCCTCTAAAGTCGAGGGCTCCTCCTACTTGCTTGGGCAAGGGAAGGTATATTTATACCCGGTAGGTGCCTTGGAATGTTAGCATTGACGTAAAGTCGGGCAGAGGAAAACGTCAGGAATGAACCCTTAAGGAATAGCGGCTCATGCATAATAAATGAGTTCTTGGAGAAATCAATAATCCTGTGCTAGGGGAACTCCCAAGAGCTTAAGGGTCTGGTTTCTAAGAACTCGTTGTGACGTTGGGGTGGACGAATGTAGGTGACCATGCCTGTAATTGGATAGCATGGCTAATGCCTAAATAAGGACTGGGATCTTATGCCTATATAAGGGCAATGCGAATTGTGCCTATATAAGGACATGTTTCAGGAAAACCTATATACGGACACCTAAAGCGGAATACAACACCCACTTCACTTTTGAATGAACGATAGTACTAAATGCTAAACATTAAATGCTAAACATTAAACTGAGTACCACATGTTGCTAAAAGCATTTCTAAAAGCATATTAAAAGAAGTTTAAAAAAAACTGTTGCTAAACATGTAATGCAATAGGTACTGTATATTTTAAAGCATTTTTTCATTCTAAGCATATATCGAAAATAAAATGCAACATGAATGAATAAACAGAAATATATACATATGACGAAATGGTTGACAAGTTTTCAAAATCAAAGCCATTTCATAACATGGTACTAAATGAAATTGTAGTAAAATAAGGTGACAATGTGTCCCTGGAAGTATTCAAAGAAGTCCGTTCTATATGAATAGTTCTACTGTAAGCAGATTGAAGTGCCATGTATTCTCAAAAATAGAGAGGGAAAAAAAAAAATTCAATTTTTAGGAATAGTTCCAAGTCTAGTTCTGTTTTGAAAATATGGAGGCCAAATTCATTGCTTCCCCGGTACACTGTGAGCCGAATCAAAGTCAGTGTATGGGTCTGGTGTAAACATGAAATCATCTACGCTTGTAGACAAAAGGTCGTCTACCGATGTCGGTGACAGTTGGAATACCTCTTTTAGAAGATTAACTACACAGAGATGCGAAGCATCCCCTTCAGCATAGGATGCTGCAGCAACGTTTGCGTCCGTTGTTACCTGTGTACCCAGTGGTGGCTGGTGAAATTTGAAAGTGGTGGGGCGTAAAATTATTGGCATACTGCACCTTAGCGAGCGAGCGTAGCGAGCGAGCCCGAACAACCTAGAGTGGACAAATGGTGCATTTTCAAGCAAATTTGAGAAAGCAGGATGGTTAATAAAGCAATTGTGAAAGTGCAGTTATTACATTAATAAAGAGATGTCATATAACATAGGTAGCTGATTATTCAAGCTTTCTTTCACCCCATAGTCCAGCAGGGTCTTGATACAAGACAGATAAGAGAAAAAGCAGTGTGGTCCTCGACCAGGAAGACACTCATATTTCGTTGGTAAGAAGTCAAAGGATTGGTCAAATTGAAAACCTGAAATGCAATATGCAATCAAACAATTTGCAAGTACATCTCATCTATGTTCAACAAGCCATGTTTTACCCATGATTGGAATTTTGAATCACCAAATAAACTGAGCCACTGCAATCAAAAGCAGAGGGCCTCCTCAAAAGTATGCCCTTAAGAGAGTTCTCATCTCATGTCCTCTCTATATTTTCTCTGGAAGTTGAAAACTCATCACATTCTACTGCACAAACCTGAACCCTTCTGCATATTCCAACACCAGAAATCATTCTTGGCCATTTAGTTTGGAGCCATTCATACCAGGAATACAGAAAATACCTTTAAATAGAGTAGAAGGTTTATGAATACAAGCACTTAGCAATTGTACATATACTATGAATGAGAGCCAAAGGAAACAAAAAGGAATAAAGAAGGAGCAACACTCAAACACAACTCATGCTCCGAACGCCATAAAATTCTCTATGTGGCAAGTTCATCACCTATAGCAGAACACAGTACATTTAATGTATCCCTCAGTTTAGCATATTAAACAATAGCAGGCAGGCTGGGTACCACACTCCAGACACACCCCAACCTCTACTAGGGTTTCGAGGCGCCTGGACTAAATACAGCTAACAAAATATAATATTTCATGGAAAAACTAAAATATGCCTTATTCTTAGTGCCAGTGCACTTAAGAGTGACAGGATGGAATTGATGCAGTGAGTAATTGCCAGCGCCGCACTTGATGTAGTGACTTGACATGGACGACTGACAGCAAAGACAGACGTGCTGTAATAAATACATCTCAGCGACAGAGCTAGATTCATTCTAGTGAACGACAGTAAAGTGCGATTGTGCAATGGTTCGCTGCAGTGAATGCACACCTGCGACAGTGACAGAAGAGACAGATTAACGGCTGTGAATGCGCCTGACAAACTGACAGCAGACAGGCTCACTGTGATGAATGCACTTAGTACAGTGACATTAGAGCCAGGTAAATTGTAGTGAGTTCAGCCTGACAAACTGACCGCAGAGACAGGTTGACTGTAGTGCGCGCACCTGGTACAGAGGCGTAAGAGAAACGCCTACTGCAGGAACTACACCTGAACGTGGCAGTAGACACACCCACTCAGGCGAATGAAACTTAGTAGTGCAGAGAAGCGCTAAATGTAGCTACGCTTGAATGTGACAGCTACACTTGTGGGCAGTGCACTTCAGAGAGGCTTGCTCTAGTGACTGCACATGAAAGAGCGACAACACATGCCGAGTACTGCAGTGACTGCACCTGAGAGGGGCACGGCATGTTTACAGTAATGAGCTGAGCTCGTCTGGAAGAGTGACCGAGTGACACACTCCTTGCAGTGACGTGCATGCACCAGAGCGACTGGCAACAGAGACAGTCTTGGTGCGGTGACTGCAGGAGAGAGACTGCAAGTTAACACTTCCTCTAGGGACTCTCCTTGCCAATTACAAAGTTAAACTTGTTCTGACGAAGGCTTTCACAGCGACACATTTGCCGCAAACAGCACACCCCAGTGAAATCAAGACAACCACGGGACAAGTGTCACAACTGGTGTATGATGCAGAGATCTAAGCCCACATGCTGAATTGAGTCGACTTCTGCTAGCCTATGCTATTCCGCACCTAGTGCCGATGCTGGCTGGAGTCCCGAGCACTGAGCCTCTCGGCCCTGCAGTCCTGGTAGTCTCCAGGCGAGGATGAGAGCAGAGGGTGTCTGTACGCCGGTGGGTGAGAGGGAGCCAAGGGGATGTTGTGAAGAGGAAGGCGGCGGGTCGTGAGGTGGCCTGGACCTGTGCTCTCACAGTATCAGATGGAGACCCCTGGGGTGTCACTGAGGGAACAAGGGGTCTGCATACAAGGTGACCTGGCCCTGAGTTCTCACAGTATCAGGTGGAGACCCCTGGGGTGTCACTGAGGGAACAAGGGGTCTGCATACAAGGTGGCCAGGCTATGAGCTCTCACAGTATGAGGTGGAGGCTGGGAGCTCAGCGGTGCCAGTGAGGGAACAAGGGTTGGCACACAAGGCTCAGTGAGCGTCTGTAGGGGCAGGGGGCTGCAGGTGATGTCTATGGAGGCGAAGAGACGTGCTGTGTGTAGATGGTTCCCTGGATCTGTGGTCTGACAGTCACAAGTGGAGTCTGGCAGCTCGGGGGTGTCTGCAGGGGCGTGCGCAGCTCAGGGGAGTCTGCAGGGTGCAAGGCCTCAACAATAGACTGTGGAACTGCAGTGAAGGCAAAGTTAAGGTGAGAATGGGGCCTTCTGTAAGGAAGAAGAGTCGAGTGCACAATATGTCACTGGGTCAGTAGCTCTGAGTGTGCCACGTGTGTGGTGGGAGCTCAAGGGGTGTCAGTGAGGGAACAAGGGGTGAGCACACCTGCTGCCCTGCCTCTTCCATCCCCCACATCCTGGGAGTCCTGACGTTTTACTTAACACAAATGAATGAATGAGCGAGTGATTGAGTCAACAAATGAATAAATAATCAAACATCCTATTTCTCTTACCCTGCACTGTAAGCTACGGTGAAGTTAGGGAACTGAGTGAATGCATTCATGAATGAATGAATGAATGCATGACAAGATGGTCCTGGCGCAGTCGTGTCTCTCCAAGTATTTGGGGGGACCTTAGCAACAGAATTTCTGTGAGCATATCTGTCAAGTGTCCACACCCGCTCTCACAGTCAACACAGTCACTTCAGCTGTGGTCCAGTAGCTACGTTGTCAACTATGAATCAAATCGCAGCTTCCCTAGTACTTGGCAATCTTGTGTGATCTTGGGCAAATACATTAGTGCATGATTCATAAGACTTCCTAAAAAAAGGGGATACGTCAAGTATGTAAGGGGTGAGTTCTTCCTTTAAGCGATTCCCAAATATTGCTATTACCACATCAGCTGCGGATTTTTAATTAACCTGTGGCAGAAAACACACGCAGCACTTCACAGTAAAGCAAACATGCAGCTCTTTGTGCGTCCTGTTGCTGTTTGACCTTCTCATTGCAAACACACGACGATGAACAGATCATAAGAAACATGCAAATGTTTGTTCAGTGTAATTGGTTTTCTAAAAAAAAAAACGTATGTCAGGATAACATGCAGCGCCTTCTCGAGTGCATCTCATGAACTGAGGAAACGCTGGTTCTATTCACCCCTCTTTCTAGCGCTATGAAACCCGGTGGTACCGCCATGCACGGCTGTTGTCCTATCAAGCCCCCAAACTTTGGAAACCCGCCCCCACCCCAACCCCGTCGAACTACACTCGCTGTCCAACCAGCTCTCTTTTCGCAAGGCCTTCAAAACCTGGCTCTACAATAATTAGTTTGTGCTGGTGTCGTGAGCTGGCGATAATGATGACTGTTCTAGCGCTGTTATAAGATTCACAGAAGAGAATAGAACATGTGCTGTTAGGTGCACTTTAGTGCACGGCTGGAAGTCCACACAGTGCTAGGCATGTTGTATCTCTACCAATGTATGTGAAGTGACTTAATGAAGAAAAGCCGACCCGGGAGTCTGAAATCGACACGTATTAAGGTGTCCCAGCCTCTTCTCACAAGTGCCAGACGCGGCTCGCGGGGGGGGGGGCTAGCGGGGGGATGGGTTGTGCCAGGGGCCCGGGGGATTTTTTAAATAAAAAAAGAAAATCCTACCTGTGAGGAGGTCCCGGTCCGCCGTCCGCGCCGCCTCGGGTCCGACTCCGTTTGGCCCTACAGCCCCTCTCAGCCAATCCTGGCGCTGCTGGCAGTGCCAGGATTGGCTTAGGGCACGGTTACCTCTCGCCCGCCTGCCCATTAGGAGACCGAGGTTTGAGCCTTTGCTCAACCCTCGCTCTCCTAATGGGCATGCGCAAGCCAGTGCACACACAAGTGCGCATGACTGGGCACGGCGCGAAAATTCGGTGCCCTTGCCCACTCATGCGCACTTGTGCTGCAGTGCTGCCTGCTGCCCCTGGTCCCTCTGACAATCATGTCAGTCAACATGACGTCAGGACCGCCCACCCCCTTCAGACTCTGAAGGGGTGGGCGGTCCGACGTCATGCTGACTGACATGATTATCAGTTCTCTCGGCTCTTTGAACTTAAGTAAACTGATTCAGTTTACTTAGGTTCAAAGACGCCGAGGAGCTGTGGGCGGGGGCTACGCCCTAACGCCCCAATGGACGCACCGCCCCTGTGTGTACCTGTTGATCCATCTCGTACCTCAGCAGCAGCAGGAAGCGTCTGTGAGATCTCAACGAATGCCGTCATCAGGATTGGTAGCCTCTGGGGACAACACAGAGCATGGGCCGTTATCGGGTCCAGCAGAGTATCGATATCTGTTGGCATGACTGATGGGAGTGTTAGACAGATGTCTAGCACGCATTCTTCACCGCAAAGCAGGCAGCGTAGAACAGGTAAGATGCAATCTTGCTAGATTGGTCTAAATGACAGAAACCATGTTGTATTAAGTTCCCGTAGACGAGACATGCCCAAAAGTTGCACTATGCGCTCACGGCACTTCCGTTCTAGGAGAGCTTTCTCCAAAGTGCTGGGAGTGACGCCGGTTGATAGGCTTGCCATAGCGTGGTAGTAGGAATAAAAACAGGATTCCCGCAACCAGTGCTAGAATTAATGGCACACCACCAAACACCGAATGTGCGAAGTTTGGAATGATTCCGAGGACTGCCTGAAAAGGTGTTAACAGTCCTGAACAGATGGTCTTAAATACATGTACAATCCCGCTCGTATCAGACATGTTTAAGATACGTCCCATCATTTATACGAAATGTATAGGGCAGTTTGTACGAATTAGAGCCTGTATCTCAGCCGAAGTCCTTGCAATTTGTAGATCATAGGTTTCTTTGGCCGAGGTCAAAGGCACGGTCTGTTGTAAAAGCATGGCTTTCATTCTGCTTAGAGTATCAAAACGTATAAAAGAAACATTCAATGAAGGACATAGAGGCGACTCCCTGACTGTGTCTATTGGGGGGAACAATACTTGCATACAACGAGTAACCCTGGAGCCAACCGTTACCAGATATGGGATTCCTGGCAACATGCCACAACAACTCTGATCATTCAACATGAGGTAACTCCCGTTAGAAAAGTTGGCCAAACGTTGGATTAATCACAGCAGCTGGTGTACCCTGCAGGTGGCAGGACAAGTTTGCCACAGAACCATTACAAGCCCCGTGTAAAGAAATGTCCTGACACATGAGTGAACCGCTCAGTGCATTTTCACAGTGTGTACCGCTTAGAAACACTTCACGATCCCCACTCCAACATCTGTATTCGTAAGGTAAATCCCAGGATCTCTTAATGTATTCTTTACCCAACCTTTCATATTTGCCTGCTTGCATTTGTTTGAGGCAATACTGAAAATGAAAAGTAGTGACAGGCAGAGTTATTTTGCCATGGATAAGCCATTCTGTAGCTGGTTTTTCTGCTACCGTAAATGGTAATTTTTCCAGTTTTTCAATGCTCAGCACTGTATACTTTGCTCCCCTTTGTGCCATTTCGACCTGTTTATCCGTTAGATTATATTCTGAAAACAGAGACGACGTGTTGATAAAACGCCAAGGCACATAGCCTGCACGCAAGGATTGCAGCGTCCAGCCTAATAACATAATAGAACGTAACTGTGATTGGCCTTGTTGTAACATGGCTAAATCTTGTTCCAGTATGTCAATAGCAGAGGATACAATGTTGTCCAGTGAATAAATTCTGGATGACAAAGTTGTTAACCCATTGTCGACCACAGAGAGAGATTTCTCTAAGTTAATACGATAAAGCTCACGTATTCTTTCTGCGGCCTCTGCCTGTGAAACCTTCCATACTTCATTATAAGCAGCATAAATGCCGGCATATATGAAACATTTTTCACGCGGTTTTCTCGGTCCTAGCAAGAAATCCCTAAGGTCTGCGTCTTCTTTAAGTAAAGATAAGTGTTGTTTCACATCCTCGAGTGTAGATTTTTGTAACCAGTCGAGGCACAATTTTCCTACACTGTATGTTGTTACTACCCCCGGATGTTGTCGTTGAACATAACGTGGGTCTGGCCTATGGATAGTAAAGCCCTGTATTCTATTCAGGAATCTTTCTTGACAAATGTTTGTGTCTGTGGGCCAGAGCAACCATTTTTTCCAATCAGGATCTGATCTGTTGTTTTGTATTATTGTGTCTACTGTGACCGCTCCCTGTGTAGTGCTATTACTTGCAGGTGTTGGTACAGAAGGTGTGTTCATGTCTTTGATCTTGGCTAAACCAAGGCAAGACGTTTGTTGCACAGTGTCATTCAAAAACAATATTTGCTGTGGGATGATACATGCTTTAAACAAAGCTTCTATCCCCTGCACTTGCCAATCTTTAGAACCCCAGACAGTTTTTGTGTCGATTGTTTCTTTCCAAAAGTCAAATCCTTGTCTAGACAGTTAGGTAATAAAGGCTGCAGAATAAATCTGTTTTGTATTAGTTAACATAATTTTCTGTTCTGTTTCGTTTACATTTTTATATTAAAACGTTTCTGGATCAGATGTATTGTACCCTGAAAAATATGGAAACTTATTTGCAAACGTTTTTGAACTACCCCTTGGTGGTGTAGGACAATGTTCCCATTGGTTAAACATAAACACATTTCTAGGTGTTGCAGATTTATGCAAGAAATGATGACCATAGTGGTTGTAACAATAAAGCTGTTCGTAGTCTGATGAACCCTCTATTTCATTGTTAGAGAATGCAGCAGACCTTTCTAGATCAGACATCATGTTATTAACAGTCTCAAAGTCCCAATCATCAGAATAGGTACTGGAGGTAATAAAGTCACTTAATGAAATTTTAAATAAATGTGGAATGTTCAAAAGTTCCGCGGGCCGAATATGTTGAAATTGGTTTTGTCCCACACTATACCATCCTGTATAGGAACAGCTGTGATGTTCACTGCTGACAAGTCTCTTGCTTCACGATGGGAAGATTTGTGTGGTTTTAAAAGTAAGTTCACATTTTTACTTTCAGTGTCCATATGGATATATCTGCCATTTATAAGCACGCTAAGAGTCACAACCAAAGCTAGCCAAAGCAGAAAGAAAAATATTCCAGAAATAATCCATAGTTCAATCCATGGTGAAACCAGATAAGTCTCATTCGGGAAATGAAAAAGGTCTTGTACTTTTTGTTTGAAAGTTTTTAGGGCTGGCGTCGTTTCAGGCTCACTTGGATCCTCAGAAAACATATCAAAGTTAATGAAGTAGCCAGAAGCAGTTCGGTCAATTGTTGGAATTGCATCAGGATTCGTCGAAATCGCTGGAACCAGTTGATCACTTGTTACGTTGGTGTAGACAGGTGTATCTGGACAAACTGTTACTTGAGTTTCAAGAGGGATGAGTTCCATAGCATTGTTGCTTAGTCCTTTATCTCTTACTGCTGAATTCTCGATGGTTATGAGTCTTTCAGTCTGAACCTCTTGGATAGTAGCGAGAGGAGTGCGTCTGCTACTAGGTCGGAGTCCACGAGGCCTACTATTTAGTATTGGCCACATACTATGGTTTGATGAGGTCGATTGACACAAATCCTTTCTCCTTTTTTCCAGCAAGGGGCGGCAGAAGTACTGTTCTTGTTCCGTGGACGGCTAGGACAGTTACTGGCTGTCTGTAAGAAGGTCCAATTTCCTTCTTGTCCGCAATCTTCTCTCTGACTAGATCCCCAACTTTTGGGATCCAGACAGGCCTTGCTGGGACTGCCGGTTTTCCCCCAGTGGTGGTTGGCTTCAGGAACACGTTGCTTTGTTTCAATCTTAGTTCATTTAGATCCTGTAAAACAGCCAAACGATCTTTGATATCAAAAGGTTTATTTTCCACCACTGTGCCTTTACATTCGAGATCAGGAACCCACATTCTTGTCCCAAATAGGACCTCATATGGAGTGACCCCGCCCTAGAGAACTTCTTGGCAAATTATTTAATGAGCGTTGGACCCCATAAAGATGTTTGACCCACCCATCACCCGAACCTAACACTCTAGCTGTTATAGACTGCTTTATGTCCCGGTTTTTCCTTTCCACAACAGAATTTCCATCAGGATGAAACGGAGAGGAGTACCGCAATGCTACACCCAAAATGGCCATGGCTTCTTTGTAAGCCCGAGAGCTAAACGCAGGGCCCTGGTCAGAATGTTGTGTGCCAATTGCGTATATGCAGATAAAGACTCGCAAATCTTTTATAACAGTTCGAACGTCAGCCGAGCACTGAGGCCACATCCATAGGAACCTTGACTTAGTATTTGTGGGGTTGCATTTGTCCAAAAGGATGCCTGCGCGTAGATCGCTTAATGCTGTCTAACAATGGTGTCTGCACTGGGCAAGCTACCTTGTAGCATGGTGTCTGGTGGCGTTCTGCACTAGTCTGTCTATTGCAGTCTCTGCAGTCATTGATGAAGATGTGAATCTGTGTATTCATTCCAGGCCACCAGTACATCTCTTTTAATGGTAATATTGTTTCAGAGATCCCCAGATGTGACAGACCCTCCCCCAGATGTGCTTCATAGATCAAAGCTGCTCTACGTTCCATGTTTGGATTTACCTAATCCCCCACTCCAGGGATTCGAGCAAAAGGAACGTTGTTTGCATCAATTACATAAGAGTACTTGAGTGGAAATTTCTTTGGTAACGCTGCACCACTGCCTTTGCTTGAAGCATTGACAGCCAACAATATCTCACTGTCTATTCTCGTTTTTGAACGAGTGATCGCAGCTACGGAAGCCGTCTGAACAGCCCCCTTTGCGGCTTCATCAGCCAATGAATTCCCTGCAACGTGAACGCCATCACGTTGATGACTCAGCGTGTGTATCACGTGAGCTTTTGGTTGTTCGTTTTTTAACTGAACTACTTGTTCCCAAAGCGTTTTATGCTTTATTGTGCCACCTTTTGCATCTTTGAACCCGTTTTGAAGCCAACTCTGTATATATTCATTATATGACTGAACACAGTAAAAGGAATCGCACACTATAAGTGTGGGGAATTCGCGATCTGTATTTTCAAGTGCCAGTTTGAATGCTTGTAGCTCAGCTCGCTGAGCTGTGCAATCTCCTAGAAATTGAGTTTTAGTGACCATTGGTCTGAAGTTACCATCGCGCATGCGACCTTTAACGATTGCGCACGCTGCACTGTAAGCTTGCTTACTCCCTGTAGCGGGTTGTGCTGATCCATCAGTATAAATTATAAATTCGTACTGATCGAGAGGCAAAATTTCAGTGGGCAGATGACATTCATGTTCATATTGCAGGAACGCTTGTGTTTTTAAATCAGGATCAAAAACATATTCAACATCTGTTGCAGCAAGAGAATTAACCCATTGTATCCATCTAGGATGTAAAGCTTTTGCATTTGGAATGCTCGCTTTTGTAACCGCCTCTAAGGCTGGTACTGGAGTTACGACAATAATGCGTTTCCCTTGAGCTAGAGCTCTTTCTTTTGCTACAGTGGTTTGAACTGCTGTCAGTATTTTTCTGTTGAAGTGAAGCACATTTCTGCTTGTGTATACAAATGTGATTTGTATGCTATTGGTACTTTTTCACCCTCATTAAATGTTAAATAGGTGAATCCGCATTGACCCGAAATTATTCGGATCACTAAATTGCATTTATTTACGCGTGTTTGTAAGTGATTTGTTGCTAACATGTTAGCTTGGAGTGAACGCAGGATTTCTGTGTGTTCTTGTGTCCAATATTTTGTTGAAAAATCAGGTTTGATTAATTCGTAGAGAGGTTTAACCCTTTCTGCGTAATTTAGAATGTAAGTTCTTCCACAATTTAGGAAACTTAAGATGGATTGTAAATTTTTCAGCGTTTTTGGAGGTTGGAGCAGCGCACACTTTTCTAAAAAGTTAGCTGCCAGGCTCTTGCCTTCACTTGAAAGCTCATATCCTAGGAAAAGACATTGAGATGGGCAATTCTGGATTTTTAAAGTTGAATTTTAGCCCTCAGAGGCGAAGCCCAATATAATGGTACTCACCCTGTTCAAGTGCCTATCTAGGTCATCGTCTGTCAGATAGATGTCATCGACATATGACAATGCCTCATTATCATAAATTTGTAGTAACTCTGTTACCCTTGCTGAGAATAACCCGGGCTGTTTTTGAACCCTTGTGGGAGTCTACAAAATTGACGCTGGGTCCCCATTATTGAGAAAGCTGTTAAGTACCTGCTGTCAGGTGCTATGTTTTGACAAAAGAAACCATTTGAAATGTCCAATGTGGTTTTATATTTTTTACGCACAATGTTATTCATTAATGCTGTACTATGTGCATTTTGCACTGCAAATGTTTTGGAACAAGTGTTCAAGTGTCCAAAACTAGACGATATGTATTGTCTGCTTTGGATACAGGAAACAAAGGATTGTTCATTGAGGAGGTGCATGTTTCAATCACCCCTTGGTATTCAAGTTGATCTAAGATCTCCCTGACCTGTTTTTAGCTTCTTGCTTTATTGGGTACTGCCTTTGTGCAGTAGGTTGATTTTTAACTGTATTTTGTGGTGAGGTGAGTCCTCATCCCATCCTACATGATTTTTGTATAATGCTGGGGCCTGGGCAACTGCCCATTTCCTGGCATAAGTATATTTTAGGTGAATTGGAATATGGTTGGAGAAGGCTGGCATAATGATGTCCTCGCCATGTGGGCACTCCCTGACAGAGTTTGGTGGCCAGTCCTTTTCTGCTAGAAGTATATCATAACCCCTTGAAAGTTTCTCCCAAAGAGTGTTTTCACTTTTCTTGGTATGTCTCCCTCCATTCAGAGTGTTATTTCATATAACCTTTGTGGAGTACTAACCCTGGTGTCTACAGTCTCTACTGTGATGTACTCATTCAAGTCCACTATCTCCAGAAGTTCTTTCAGGTTCTGGCGAGCTATTATTACTTCTGCTGCACTGTCCAGCATTGTCTGAGCCCATTCTCCGTTCTTGAGCTGTTTTCTCAGTATTCTCGGCATGTCTGATCTTCAGACCTGCTACCTTCTTTTTGTGAATTGAGGTTTTGATTTATTTTTCTGAACGTGTTTATCGTTTTGGATTTCATGCGTTCTTCTTTGTGATCTGACCGGCCTCTTCTTTCTGATGTCTG